>JAZGTH010000063.1:7012500-8212500 GCA_036877525.1 Chromobotia macracanthus
CAGATCCACGGTGTTTTTAACAAGAATCATTTAGTCCTATTGCTTGTCCCGGTCCTAAAATGAAGGTGTTTCTAGAGAAATGGTCACATTTTACAACAATGTGGTTGTCCGTGAACTTTCGTGTCTGTGGTTTACTGCAGTAGTTGATTTGACCACGTGATGGCGCTAAATCCCAATATTGTGTTTCTGAGTTTCTGTGGTTTGATAATGTTAAGCCGTATGAGCACACACAGCCTAAAAATTACAAACTTTATGGGCAACATCTTTTAAACAAAAGCACAAACTTTCAAAACCTCTGCCATTAATAATGCCTGGAATAATGACATAATTGAATGTGCTATAGCAGATGTCATGAAAATATGACACACCGTAGAACTCCACTGATTCATTCGTAATGTCATCCCTCATATATATAAATATGTATATATGTTAAAAGGTTTAACAGATCATTCTCTTGGTAAAATTTGAGTTTGGCGGCTTCCTCTACCATACTTGTTGAGTCAGAGAGCCTTTATATGTTATATAACACAAAAATATATATATATATATATATATATATATATATATATATATATATATATATATATATATATATATATATATAATATATGCATAAGTCTTTGACGTATGAATGCTTGTGAATGTGTGCCCTTGTGTTTGAATGTGTATACAGTATGGCAGACAAGTGCAAGTACAGATAGATGTTTTATAGCAGATATCTTATGCCTTGTGTTAGTACACATTTTGCAAAACTTTAATTCACAAGTTCACACCACCAGTAATTAGCTACGCACTGATAACAAATGCATATTTGGCATGCTGTCTGGGTCAAGGGCTCTAAGCTCAAAAATAGGCCCAAACCCAGAGTACTCCCCCATTCTTAACTGAGATAGGTACCAGCCATGAATGAGGTGATAGAGCAGCAGAGGGATGCTGCAAGAACTGTCATGTGACAGAGGTGAGGGGTGACTCGTTGGATTACATGCTACTACTGAAATTTGTTAAATAAACTCCACTACAAAAATATTTACAGGGATTTATGGCACAGTTTGTGTTTATGTTACAATATGTTTAACAATACACAACGTCTGAGAACACATTTTCAGTTAAAATGTAAAATGCAGAACTCTAATTGCAGCCATATCGTGTTTCTGTCACAGTATTTGTGGCACCAGACCAGAATAGCCATTCACAGTTGTGCACATTTTTCTTCTTTAGGGTCCTCCATCTCTAAGAGACTCTTTTGTGTAAAGTCACGCCTTTCTGTTTGCCATGACAACCCTACTTTACAGGCTTGGGCTAATAAAATACTGGTGGATTTGTACAAGGACAGCAGTTTTGCCAAAAGATCGCCACGGGAAGAAGACAAAGAGAAAAACGGCAATCTACTGTCTGTTATAGTACTTGTTATTTCCTATAATACTTAAATCCTCAGTTCGTGACCAAAGGCTCTCTGACTCAACAAGTATGGTAGAGGCAGCCGCCAAACTCAAATTTTACCAAGAGAATGATCTGTTAAACCTTTTACAAGCAACAGCCCAGGAACTGAAAGACACTTTACAACCAGAGAAAGCAGAAGAAGAAACAGGACTTGGCCGAATCTACAATGGTCACAGAGATTCATCTGGGATTCATGCAAGACTTTTCCATTATCTTCAGAAATTTTGTGAGCTTTACACCCAGAGAGTGTGTGTGCTGAGAGAGGTACTTTGCAATACAGCAGATGCTCTCACAGAACATAGGATGTGCTCAAATTTGGCATGCACTCTCCCATACAGAGAATCTCAGGAGCCAACAGCTAATGTGGGTAAGTGCTTCATTAAAAGGTTGGGTTCTTTGTAAAGGAGGTTTAGGAGGGTATCCAAGCTGTGCACTGTGAAGGATTACCACATTAGCAGTGCACTGGAGTACTTGCAAACTGCAAAACTAAAATACACACAAAGAACACAATGTGTATGAAATTAATAAAGCAACTAAAAGTGAAAAAAAGTTGAAGCAAAAGTTAAAGCTGTAATCCGTAAAGTTTGCCTCTCCACAGCCATATCTGTTTAAAACATAAAAGTGTAGGTTACTTTCCATATTTTCTAAATATATAAACTCACGGTTGTAAATAAGGGTAAGGCAAGGAGATAATATTGAACACATAATTTGTCACATATTTGCTCAGTATATGATTTTTGTTCATTTTTAACCCAAAAAGGTTACAGATTGCAACTTTAAACAAATGGACTAACATGGTGCCAAACTAGAATATATATAATTATATTCTATTATATATATACACACTCTCAGATAGATTGTTTTAATATTATTGAGTATATTGTGTATTTTAGATGCCTTCTATGGATCCTATTTTTTCCAAGACCACGTGACTGATGTCATTCTTACTGTACTGGAAGATGTCCACATCGTGGTAAACCAGCTCTGTTTAATGAGCGGGAGGCTCGACAGCGGTGTTGCATTTCTTTCTGAAGTCAATAGAGGGAGCTCACACACTCAGGGCAGAGGTGAAGGTAATAGTCAGTTGAATACTGTTGGAGATCTTGCCAGTTCTGGACCTCTGGCCACTACAGAGCAGATAAAAACAGGATTATGTGATATCAGTGTTCAGCTGGAGCAAAGCACAGACCAGAACCTACATCTTACTGATCTTCAACCCACAGATCTTTTATCTGGTCCAACTTTGGACCAAATGAGGCATGGTGTCGTGTGTGCAGAAGAAACAAGGGAAGATTCTCTACATACTGGAGATGGGAAAACTGGTGATGATTTATTGTTGGAAACTATGGTGTCTGACTGCAAGTTTCTGAACATGAATGACAAAAGGGGAGAAAAGACTGAAAGATTCAAGCATGAATTGCTCACTGTTGGGTAAGTATATTGTATAGGGGCAAGTAAAAGAGACCCAAACGGGGTCTGGTTTGTGATTAGCTATACAGGCTCAATAAAGTAAGGGTTGGGTCATGTCAGCCTGTCAGAGAAGGGCACTTTCCTACAAAGGGCAGGTATAGGGTGCAGCAGCTCCCTAGCTATACTTTCTTATCCTCTTTAATTTAATGTGTTAATCTTCAAGACATAACGGTAGGCAATGTTGGAGATGCTAGCAATACCAACCTAGCTTTGAACACATAAGATCCCACCCCTCCTTCAGAGCACTCTCCAAACCACCCTCTCAACACGGATGCATACAGATGAAAAAAGAAACCTATCATTGCTTTCAGACTAATAAAGTGAAAACATTTTATGGTCTTGTGCCTTCCATAGAAGATAAAATAATATATATATTACACTAACATTGCTGTCAGGATTAAATATATGTAACCAAAAAAAAATGTCTGAAAATCCTCCTAACCTGCAAACGTCTATGAAACCAGATAATCTGCCTTTTAAAAACAGTTGTTTTTATGACAGACTTGAAGACCAATCAGCAAGCAGCTCTATAAAATCTCCTCGAGTCTGCTATATAACTGCTCCATCAGAGGTCGTGAACAACATCACTTGCAAGGTGGTTGATGGTCTGAGTTCTCTCATGGTGTCAGGATCAGAAGAACTGGTCAGCAGGGTTATTCGCATAGAAAACACCAGCCACGTCAAATGTCCCTTCCCGCTCACTGTATCTATACCATTCCGAGCCAGTTACCGTGGGAACTATAGGGAGATCACAGTGAAAGTGGTGGACATGGAACAAAGAGTCAGCTATGTCACGCCTACTACATCCACTGAAGGTTTCTATGGAGGACATCGGGTAATGAAGTTCATTTAGATTTATGTACGATTTTAATTTTTTATTCCTACTATTAGAGATTGTAACAAACGTTAAAGATACAATGTAAGCGTTTAGGATAGATTTTTTTTTGTAACATAACAAGGTTAATCTAAGGTTGCTAAGGATGCACACTTACCTTGTATGCTTATGTTTTTAAGTATGATGCCACCATGTGTCTTCACAGGGTTCCTATGCAGTAGTACGTGTGTACTCTCTGGGTGTGTTTGCGGTTCTATCCCGCTTGAGAACAGAGAGCTTCACAGTGCCTAAGTCAGGACTATCTCTTAAACTCAGTGTGGACTCCAGGATATGCCTGGACTACCTACCTGGATCCTTCATCGTCCCAGTTATTGCTCAAGTCACGGTACATTAAGCTGGCTTATGTTCATTATCAAGTTAAATACAAAACCCTTACATTTTTCAAATTCACAGTACTTTCAATGGTGATTCTCATGATAAAAGGAAATATTATCATAATGCAACCAGTATTAATAGTTTTATCAATTCTAAAACATGTTTTTTGCCAAAATATACTTTATCATTTCTTTCTTTTGGTCTATCCCAGCTAAAAATTGTTAGGCTGTAAGAACACTTTCATTAAGCAATAAAAATGTTAGAAAACATTACTTCTAAAGTTTGTTAAACGTTAAAAACATCCAGTTTTTTGACGTTGTATTAACATTACTGTTTAATTATAAAATGAAGCTTTTATTTAAACTTTTGTAATTTTGTAACACTTAAGAATAACATTTTTGATATACGATATATAATGTTAAAAAACCTCTCTTAATGTTACTGCAAGAACTTTTTTAATAACTTTGTGAGAACTTTTAGAGAACATTAGCCATTATTCTGAGAATGTTCCCATTAGACAGGATATGACCTGGACATGTTTTTGACAGGTAAGATTCACCCTTGAAGCACTTCATTAGATCAATTGAGAACTTTGGAAGATCTGAGCCCCAGGTGTTCCATCAAAATAATGAAGTGCTCACTAAGATAATTGGCTGTGAAAATGGTATAATGTAGTGCAGTGCTTTTTAACATTAGAATAAGTCTTCCTTTTCGTCTCATTAGGTACAGCCCTTGGACGCTGCTGTTTTATCCTCTATTAAATCCAAAAATGATTCCAACCATCCTGCTCTCACCTCAGCTCCATTACTTTACTTAAACCAGCCATCAACCCTTAAACTCCGGCGACCTTTGACCCTGATCTTGCCCTGTCCTCCTAATTCTGATAAGAGAAAAGCTGGAGAAGATACTGACCGACCCACACTAAGATCAAGCACTCTCTCACATCAGCGGATTAGGTAAGTTATTCAGACATTAGACGTTTCACCTTATGTACTGGAGTGAAAACTAATTTCCTGTTCAAGCCAAAAATTTGCATCAGTGGTCACACAGTCATTGAATTTAAGATAAGTGTTTTTCTGATACAGGGTTGATAGTGCTCTAGTTAAATCTCCGAAAGACTCTAAAGAGCAGTTGGTTGCACTAGGCTGGATGGAGAACCATTGGAAGGTTCTGGATAAAGTCAGTGTAAGGAACCTGCAGAACGGCCTGGTCTCCTTTGAGTTAATAGAGAACTATGAAAGGTGATCAAAACAGTATAAAAATATACAATAAAGTGAAAGAAATGATAAAGTTAAGCATTTTAATTAACCTTTTTTCTCAGGTTAACAGTCCTTCGCCTTCAATCCTCTGTGAAGTCTTCCTTCCTGACTTCCTTAGTTGAAGAACTTGAGGAAGCTGTAAAGATCTTCTCAGTCACCATTTTGCTACATCACGAGCCCCTAGACCCCAGCAGTGTGATTGTGACTACCCTGCCAAGCAGAGATCTTAGCCTGGAGCTGTCTGAACTCCAGGCCCTGGCTTACTGTGGGCCTTCAGAGCCCTCATCTGAAATCTCCATGAGAGAGGGAGAACAGCTGCTTCTCAGGTTTAGTGGGAATATAACCGCCAATGGTATATAACAGGGTTGCAGGACAATAAGTTTTGCTGTTTGGGTTCTTTAGAATTGTCTAGTTTTATCCTCTATGTGTCTGTATTTCTTTCGTGTGTGTGTGTGTGTGTGTGTGTGTGTGTGTGTGTGTGTAGATAATCAGAGGACAGATTCTCACCTAATCACATTCCACAACCAAAGAAGGAACTGGCTCTGTCTGAGATTAAAAGAAGTGGACTCATTTGGCAACTACAGTTCTCCTCACTACAAAGGTATAGCCAGTTTGTTCAGGGTCACCAAAGGCCATCTGGTCTGGAATGATGACACAGCAGCTCTATCTAAAGACTGCCCTTTAGGAGAGCCAGTCTGTCGGCTACCTCTTACTCTGCCCAAGGTAAATTAAAGTCTTTAAATTTGAAATTGCCTTCTTAATGGTGGATTGCTAAAGGTGTCAAGCAATGCCATATGTATCATTTAGTGAGTAATAGTTGTGGTTTACTTGTTTGTCATTTAGAATGCTAGAACAGTCCTGCGACCACTGAGTGCAAAAATAATGCAGCACTGTCAACCAGGTATGTAAAATTAGTTGAAGGCATAATGTCATTTTCCACTTAAACACACACAGTTGCACACTGTGGGGCCCCATAAGAACCACTAAGAAGGGGCCCCATAGACGAATACTGACATCATGTATGAAAGTGAATTACTCTAGGCTGACCTAACCCTTTCTTCTGTAATTTTCCCTTCATTTGCCTTTGGATTTTTGTTATTTAAAAAAGACAGAATGAGCGAGGACACAGAGACACAGACACACAATGAGAGTCCTTCTCTTCCAGACACGCTCTCAGATGAGTTGTTATCGTGGTTGTGTGAGGAGCTGACTGAGGATGATGCAGCACTTCTGGTTGGGTATCTCCGCCTCCGACGCTCAGCTGTCCAGATCGCCCGCCTCCGTGCACCCAACACCCTCTCACAGCAAGCTTTTCACATTCTGACAGCATGGAGACGGGGCCTCCCCTCCTCCTCGCCAAAATGCCTTATGCTGGCGCACTGTCTGACGCTCGCAGGGAGGCCAGACCTTGCCAAAGAGCTGCTGCTTAGAAAATCAGCAGATCTCAAGATGGAGCAGAGAAAACCCGGAGAAACATGACCACCCTACCTTGTGATTCTCGTTAATATTCTTTAATTACATTAGTCATATAAAAGAGACGTTGAAAAATGACATGTTGTTGGAATATGAGTATCTGTCATGTGAACGTCAAATAAATATCCGACCAATGAAAAATGTGTAGGCAAAGGCAGAACGTAACTGTATGAATGGTAGTGGCCAGCAGATGGTGCTGATGTAACATGAAAAAGACGCTTGCAAAAAAGATTTGCAAAAAATAAAATGCATATATAATTTATCATTTGTTTTGTGGACATAACTGGTGTTATCCTGCTGCTATGAAATACACTATGAGACACTTGGGTGGCAGAATAAAACAAGTCACAAAATATCAGCCATACTATAAGCTCACGAGGCAGGAGACAATGCAATAGATACATTTGTCTTTATATCCCACATAAAGTAATATAAAGCCTACAGCACATCCTTCACATCATCCAGGCAACCTCCTTAAAAATACACTAACACTAATAAAAACATTTCAGCGTTTATAATTAATATTACCCATTTCATTACAGCTTCGGATCAGTTACGTAATGGCCATCACGACACTTCAGTAACTACTTTACATGTCATACGTGAAACATTTTTATTTCCCAGACGTGTATGTAAAACCAACGTGCTAAAATTCACCTCATATGAACACTGCATAAAATGGGACAACTGGGATCCGAAATAATGCCAATAAGAAAGGCGTTTAATATCACTCCTCGGTGCGTTACAACTACTCAATGTGGGTTATTTAATGCAGTTTACCTCCAGCTATACTCGCCAGACATTGGCAAGCAATCGGCCCAGTTTTACCAGTCGGGTAAATGGAGGTCAGCATGTTCCCTTCGCTTCTCTGACGATGATGAATTCATCCACAGCAGCAGCAGCGAGCCACCCCGCCAGCCGCGTGAGCGCGAGGGTGTTGCGGAAGCGGCTGACGTCACCAGCAGCCCGTTTCTGCGGCACGTGTAACTGTGCATGGCCCATTCACTGCCGTGAAAAGTTTCGGCGGAGTTGTGCAATACATTAAACACGCATAGCACAAACCCAACGTAACGTTTATTGCGCTGGCGACACTCGAGGAAAACCTTGCCTTTTAATCTTATAAAAAACGTGTTGTCTTTCAGGCAATAGATTGCTAGAAATACAAATAAATTCCATAAAGCGGAATTTGTATTTATTGTACGCGTGCAGCCGCCGTATACGTTAAGGGGGCTTTTCTCCCATTATTGCGTTTAGTGGTGGATCGTTGTCGGATTTGCGTTTAGTGGTGGATCGGATTTTCCTTCCCTAATTCTTTATTGCGTTTGGTCCCCACCTCGCAAACCTGAATATGTGGATGCATCCTTGGTTGTTTTTGTGAACCTTCAGCCGCTTTAAACAGGAATCTGCTGCGCTTCCCACAACAACACCAGTCTCATGTTTTATTACTAGAACAGGCGCGCTGCAACGTGACAGCAGATAAACGTGTACCGAGCGCCCCTGCCGTCAGCCAATCAGCGATCCCTTCGCTGTGAATGGGCGGGGTAGTCCAATCGGATTCGCGCTTTGTTGCGAGGATAGCCAATAGAATTCCTCAGCACAAGAATTTTGTACACAGGTTGGAAAGCACGTGTACTCGTGTGTGTCTACAGGCGTGGGGAAACAAATCTGTAGGACACAATAGGAGCAGTATGTCAGTGAGCTGCAAACGGAAAACATCGTCTTATATGCTGTCTGTGTCGTATTTTATAACGCCAGGAAACGTAGTTTTGTTCGGCCATATGAAAACTGAGGATTTGGTCCGTTCGTTCCAGAGAATGAGGAGCGGTGGGATATAGGAGGCAAGGCCAGCCCTAATCGAGAGGTTAGATTTGATGCGTCTTATTGCTCGATTAAGTCTTTAACACTGCCGTCGTTTCCTGTCTAAGTAAAGTCATGAAATAATGTGTGTATCACTATTATTTTCACACGTAGTCTTAGTCGTTGCGCGCAAGTAGCGTTTTGTTAGGCAACGCCTCGTTTATTTAGTGAATTCAGTAACAAACAATCGCTCTCAAACTCTTTCAAATAGAGAGATGATGTATTCGTGACGTGTGAGGCCGCGATCGCGGGTTTGTATTTATATAGCGTAAATCATTATCTGTGAAAGTGTGTTAAAATAAGCCTTACCGAGCACGTTGTTGTTTTCATATGTTTAGACTAGATTTGTACAATAAAAGGTCTGAAAGGGTTAAAATTTGCATTCTGTGGCGTTTATATGTGTTTACTAACTAATAAGAGTATTGCATTCACAAGTCAGCATGATGAGGCGGCGGTTTTTGATACGCGAACACGTACATCACGTTTAAGGTTCGTTTTTAACAGGTGCACAACCTGTTTCAGTTTTGTGTCATTTGTTTCAAGGGCGCACTCAACATGTTTGGCAATATTGCTTTGTGCATTTGCAAGATAAAATCGTGAACTAAATTAACAGTCTTTTTTTGCGTAGTTACTTATCAAAGTCGTATAATTCATGGTTGAAAGGCTGTGTAAGTTGGTTTAAAAGCAATGTACAGGAACGCATCACCAAGAAGTCATGTAATCTTTACATAAGGGCTTTTAAAGTATAAATATGGGCGATTTTTCGCTGCTCACTGTTGTGTAAATGGTTTCATGTAAAATGTTTTAAAGAATTGGCACATGTAATTGGTGTGCTATACTTTCCTGATGTATTATATGTACGGCTGGGAGGAACATGGATGTTTATTATTATTGTTATTTTTTGGTCGATTTGCATACGATGCTGTTCGGTGTGATTAACGTAAACTATTATATTACCAGTCCTCTCCAATAGATGTCGCTGTCGTATTTGCTAACATGGTAGAGGTACGACCAGCCAATTGTTTTAAAAAACAAATAAAAGTCTCCAGCAGGGCAATGTTAATATGAGCCAATTTACTGCTTATGTTCATAGCTTTGCGGCCTCTATGTGGCAGTGTTTCATATGCTTTTAAAATAGGGATGGGCACTTTTAAGTAAAGTATCTGTGTACCTTAAATTTAAAAAAAATTAATATACATTTCTGTGGCCTTTCGTGATTGTTGTGGCTTTATTATTTGTAAATTACCAATTTGTAAAGTGCTGTTCTTGGTACAGTTTCAGAACAATTTCCTCAAATATTGGAAATTTCACTGAATTTCCAATTTGTGTTGAATTAACATGAATATAATCAAACTGAGAGCATATGATGTGATTATAATTTGAGAATCTGTGCTGATACCCAGCCTTTGTTTTGCGCTTGTGAGACCTAAAACATGAGAAAATTATAGAAAATTAAAATGAAATAATGTATTTGCATCTGAATATGCCTACTTCCTGCTATATAGTAGACAAAAACATCAAATGAGTTGTATGTCCAACGTGTAAAGCCTATTGAGTGAAACAGCTTAGGTAAGCTACTCTGTTCAGTGGCTGATTATAAAACCAACAACATTGTTTTATTGATCTTTTTAACGGAGCAATTATGTTATGTATAATGGTAATTAACATTACCAACAATTACCATTATTATTTTTTTAATTGGCTTACCGCTTGGACTTTGGTCATTGCGAGATCCAGCCTCAAAACACAAATTAAATCTAACAATAATGCTTAACTTTTGATCAGGCACTACAAATGGCTGCCCATGGGTAGACTTAATTCACCAGGGGGCCTGTTTAAAGCATTGGGAAGCTTTATGCAGTTGAAGTGATGCTGAAATCAGTATTTTATTTTGTGTAACCCTCAAAACATTTCAGGCGTTTGTGAACATTTCAGGTTTATTTCCACAGTGACCAAACACATTGCGTGTGTCTGCAGCATACATTTAATTTGTGTCAAAATCACTTTGATCTCACTTACGTTATCGATTCGGTCCTCAATTAAATCAAGTCAAATATCACTTTTAATCTGTTAATCGCACATGTATTTGTTTCACTTGTAATATGCACTACAAAACATGTTGCAGACGTGTGTTAAGATGGACTGCATTTCTTTCTGTTTAAAAAAAGATTTGGCTGTAAAGAGAACGGGGTGGGCTTATCTGTTCATAGCATTAGTAGATTAGTAGAAAATCAATGATGAATAATTAGATATTTGCTTTCACATGTTACAGTAGAAGTAGGGGAAACATGATTTAAGAGTCTGCGTTTCTCTAGCGCCTCCTATCGGTGCTCTGTGGTAAGAGCGGCTTGGTCAGACTCACAGCCTCAGACACGTGTGCATTGTATTTACCGCACAGCGAGCAGCCAAGCGGCGGATCACGACTTATATAATGCGAGACGCTGGAAGTGATGCACTTGTGTTTTTTTATCGTCTTCTACATTTATTTAGTTACGCAGAGTGGAAACTGTTATATTTGGTGATTTGAGAGATAAAATATAACTAGTTCAGGTCGTCGCTCGCCACGCCTTCCGCGCACGTAAGTTTGTTCGTATGGGAATTAAACTTGCGCGTGTTTGGGTCTGGCGGAAGTTATTTTATTGTTATTTTTTATGTTATCATGTCCTTCGTCGTTTCCTTGTGTTACTTTTTTTATTTTATTTGTGTTTTCAAAGGCGTGTGTGTTTTAGTAACATTTTATTATTATTTGTTTATATAAATTAAACATTTTGTTGGTTTTTTTTTTTACAGCAGAGCCTAGGTATAACCATTGTAACCATCCTAATTATATCAGACGTACAGGTTGGATTAAACTTTTTCAAATAGAATTATAATAACATGTCGTGCTTTTTTATGTCATTGGGTCATATGAAGAGTTTAACAGTGATTTTTCATGAGTATTAACTTGGTTGGTTTGTGTGTGTATTAACAGTCATTTGTGAATGATGCAGAATAGGGACTATGGACCAGTATAAACTGGTGCAGGGCGGGTGTTGAAAATGTGCATGTTGAAGAACGCCCACATGAATACATGAATCAAATAAACAATCTCGCCCAGAGGAGCAAAACTCTCTGCTCAAAACTTTTACTGTTCTGCAAGAAGCATATCCATGTATTTGTGCATGAGTCTGTTTATCTACTTCTTGGATTTGGTAACTTAGTTTATTGCTGTGTCTATTGTTCTAGCATTGACAAGAAACTTCATACTTGGTCTGTTTTGACATTACTTGTCAATTTGCTCTTTGTATTGCACTTGTTTGTTGGACACATGTGGGCTAAAAATCTAAAGTTCATGCTGATTCACTCAGAATTGAGATCACTTAATCTGTGTCTGTCAATCCAGCTATTTATATCGGAGTTATAAATAGTACAGAAAACTACCAATTTTCTCTACATCATAGAAATCTATAGAGACGTTAGCTCTTTCTTTAAAATAAGAGTACTGATATAGGATCAGATCTACTCTGCTGGAAACTGACATTTTTTAACATTTTTTAAAAACAGTAATCATAACTTGTAATTGAAACTATTTAAAAACGTTACAAAATAGGTTTGAATAGCATTCTTATAACCAAGCAATAACGTTAATATAATGTCTAAAAAACTGGACATTTTGAACATTACTCGAACATTCAAAATAACATTTTGAACATTTTTGGTACTTTATGTAAATGTCTGGGAAATGTTTTTACAACCTAAAATCACTAGGTTACTATTATGAGGTTATTTCCTAGTGGTCCAAAAATAGCAGGTAACTCCCACTTAAATAATTATTCTCTGCCTTTATCCCTCTGGACCATTTAATCTCAGAAGACAACCAGGTGAGAGTTTTTATATTTAGTGTTACTTGTCTGTCTCTGTATTTTGTGCTTCAGGAATTGTCACTGTTACGCTAATGATCCATTATGAGTTTAGACCTACAATACACATTTAAGTGAAGTGCAGATGAACATTTACTGTGAATAGCGAAGGCTGAGAAAACAGTTAGTAAATCAATAATTTACCCCAAGGCATAATAACTGCATGTGAAGTATAATTACACATGGGAATGCAGCTATAGTGCATAGGGTTGTAACATATAAATATTTGCTTTTATTTGGCTCATATAAACCAAGGCTGTATACTTTCTGTATTGCAAAATTGCAAAAGCATTTTGCTAATGTTGCTGCAGGAACTTTTTTGATAGCTTTGAGAATGTTAGCTAATCCAATGTGAGGCTGTAATATCTGTCGTTTGTAACGTAATGTCTAACGTTTAACTTAATTTAAACACTACACATCCAGCATGGTGTTCAACATAAGATGCAACTATTTTTCACTTTAAGCTTTAACTTCTTTTTTTTTAACACTCCTGTTTTTGGCTTGTCATAATCTTTTTGTTTAGATTGCAGTGTTTAAAGAGAGTATGAATGCACTCTTGGTTACCTAGGAGACCAGAAGAAGCCTCAGTAGGGTCCAGTCGGGAGTGTGAAATATCTGCACTCACACGTGCAGCTCCCTTCTGCGTCTGCGCAAATGTGTGTTTACAGCATTTTTTAAAGGCAATTACGAGATGTTAGATTGCTGTTCGTGGTTTACCTGGTTTAAAAACAAAAAAACATCCTGAGTTTATGTTCAGTAATGTTCAGAAGGAACAGGCTGTACAGGGACAACAAAGTTATCCATTAGCCTTTATGGGACAACCTAATTCCAGATGAATAACCAGCTGTGTGTGTGTTTTGGACTCCTGCTCATATTTTTTGTTCTGTTATCCTCCAGGTGTCTACTAAGAGGAGATAGAGTGTGCTACAGAGGGAAGAGGAGAAGAGGAATGGGCAGACCCTAAAACAAAGCTTCATTTCTCTGCAGCGCCTTTTAACACTTTCTCCAACACACTATCACACTCCATCTGGCTCCATTGCAGAAGCCAAGTCTGTTTCATAACAACCAGTCCTGTGTGGCTTTCTGTGCAGTCCAGCATTTTCTGACGTTCACAATACAGTGTTGGAGGCTTCAAGCTTCCTGTCCACTCAAATTGTTTGCGGAGGAACTAAGACTGACACACTATGATCCTTGTTCGTGGATTGAGTCTGTAATGAATTTATGCCACAAAATGATTTCCCATTGTAGTTCAAGCAGTCCAACCTAGTGAACTCGTTCAACTATAATTCATCTATTGTTTGGTGATCATCATCACCTAGGCAACCACTTATCCTTACAGTATTATTATGAGTGATGACAACTCAGACTCCGCCCCCAGCAATGACGCTGATAGAGGTGCGAGAGGGGTTGAGAAAGGGGCGGGACTGTTGAATGGATCCTGCGGCATGAGTGGCAGCTCTCCTTCATCAAATCCAGCGAGTAGTGGGACAGGATCATCCCCAGGAGGGGCGTCTGATCCCAAGGGATCCACTGGTGACCACAGAGGAATTAATTCTGATGACACAGATGCACTATCGAGTGGAAATGACTCTGGGGAAAGGGAAAGCGAGGGAGGTTTGAAGAGAGGGAATGGATCCAGAGGGAGACAGTCAAACAGAAGTTACCAGAGTTCGTCCAGTCAGACCGGAAAGGATTCAGCTATGTGTCTGGAGACCACAGAGAGCAACAAGAGGTAAGAGAGACAAAGCAGTAAGTCAGGAAGAACAGATGAAGGCAGGGTTTGTCACTGGAGAATAAGATAACTGAGAACTGAGGAAGATGAAGCAGCATTTTATGGAATCAAAGCTGCAGCCTGTAACGTTTTTGGGTTAAAAATGAACAAAGTACATGGCAGATCAGTGTTCAACATACATGAATCTCCTTACCCCGAATCGCAACGGTAAGACAGGTTTGGGTTTATAATTTGAGCTGTCAGCATCCACATACATAATGAACATTGAAGTAACCTGCAATTTTATGTTTCAAAAAGAGATGGCAGTAGAGAGGCGAAAGTTACAGATTGCAGCAAGAAATTTGTTTACTGATTATTACTGATTAAATGACTGTCTTTAGATTCTCTTGTTGTTTATCTCACCCTCTCAGCTCAAACTCCCACAGTCCTTCTCCACCCAGCAGCTCTCTGGCGTACAGCTTGATGAGCACTAGCTCTGAGCAGGACCCACCATCTACAAGCGGCTGCAGCAGCGATCAGTCCGCTCGCGTCCAGACGCAGAAAGAGCTGATGAGAGCCTTAAATGAGCTGAAGATCCGTCTGCCACCGGAAAGAAAGATGAAAGGGCGGTCCAGCACCCTCAACGCCCTCAAATATGCCCTCAGCTGCGTCAAACAAGTCAGAGGTGAGAGACACAGGTGTAGGAGTGTGCGTCTGTGTAGTTTTTATGCTTTTTCTAGAATCCTGTGCAATACAAAAATATGAAAAGAATCTATAATGAAAGAGTCCATTTTTTGCGTGTCTTGTAGCCAATCAGGAGTATTATCACCAGTGGAAAGTTGAGGAATGCCACGGCTGTAGTCTGGATCTCTCCACCTTCACTGTTGAAGAACTGGACAATATCACCTCTGAATATACTCTAAAAAATACAGTATGTTGACCTCTATACCACACCTTCCCATTTCATCCAGTAAAATGCTCTGTATGTCCTCCTACCACCTTCTGATCTGCAACAGCAAGTGCTTCTACGTTTATGTTTATGGCGAGGATCTCAACCAAGGGCTGTTGGCTGTTAAATTAAAAAGGAACCCTCAATATGTCTCCACCCAGCTTCCTGTTTCAATGGGAAATAGGTCATAACAGAACACTATAGGTCAATTAATGGGGGTTTTAATAATCAGGTATAAACAGCAATGTGTCAAGACTGACTTTGGGTGTTTCAGATGGCATACTGTACTTGGCATAGAGTATTAGTTTAGCAGGCACAGATTCTATCCATAGATCACAATATCTCCTCTATATCTCCCTCTAAAAAACTATCTTTAGAAATAGTATATTTTGACTATATGACAGACGTCATTACTCTCTGTTTGTCTTTCGTCTATGCAGGACACATTCTCCATGGCAGTA
Source organism: Chromobotia macracanthus (assembly GCA_036877525.1). Classification (NCBI taxonomy): domain Eukaryota; kingdom Metazoa; phylum Chordata; class Actinopteri; order Cypriniformes; family Botiidae; genus Chromobotia; species Chromobotia macracanthus. The sequence goes on from JAZGTH010000063.1 coordinate 7,028,230, forward strand.
TCATTCCTGTCAGGGAAGGTGGTGTACATCTCACCCCAGGGTTCATCTCTTCTGCGCAGTAAGCCAGAGAAGCTACATGGGGTGGTGTTCTCTGAGCTGCTGGCCCCTCAGGACGTGAGCACCTTCTACAGCAGCACAGCACCGTGCAGATTACCTTCATGGGCCTCCTGCATTGGCTCTGGTAGGTCTGTGTGTGATGTATTTGTTCATGTGTGTAGAATCTGTTGATTTTTGGTTGAGCTATTTAACCAAGAAAGCTTGAAAGCTCAGGCAATGAAACAAAATTCTCCCCTTGTTGGACTATAGCCTCTCCACCAGTGGACTGCACCCAGGAGAAGTCCATGTTTTGTCGCATCAGTGGAGACATCTCATCCAGTGGTGACATGAGGTACTACCCTTTCAGACTGACACCCTACCTGCTGACGCTACGAGACTCCGACACAGCTTACCCCCAACCCTGCTGTTTGCTCATCGCAGAGAGAGTGCATTCAGGATATGAGGGTACATGCTGTGTTTGTTCATAAAGCACATTCTGTTTCTCATCTTGTTTTGACACAAGATGAAAACAATGCTGAGAGTGCTTTGAATCATTTAAACACAGTTTTTATCCATCCCTCAGCCCCTCGCATTCCTCTGGATAAGAGGATATTTACTACCAGTCACACTCCGAGCTGTTTGTTCCAGGAGGTGGATGAGCGTGCAGTTCCTCTGTTAGGGTACCTGCCTCAGGACTTGGTTGGAACACCTGTCCTGCTCTGTATCCATCCAGAGGACAGACCCGTTATGGTGGCCATCCATAAAAAGAGTAAATCAGTTCTCTCCTTCTGTCTCTAAGCTTTGTCTATTGTCATCATTTAAGGCTGTTATCCATAACTTTTGCCTCTCAGTCACCACCTCTGAAACATAAAACTGCAGGTTTCATTTTACATATGTAGAAAACAAATTTACATCTTTAAGGAGATGTAACGACAGATCAGATTATAAATCATTATTATAAATTTACCATTGCAAAACGGAGTAAAGTAGAGACAGTTTTGAACACTGATCTGTTATGTACTTGCTCAATAACTGATTATTGTTTATTTTTAACCCAAAAAAAGTTACGGATCACAGTTTTAATGTGAACAGTAGAGCAAAATATTTATAGGATTGTTTTTGTATTCTCTTCCCCAGTTCTTCAGTTCGCAGGGCAGCCGTTTGAACACTGTCCTCTGAGGATGTGTGCACGTAACGGAGAGTATCTGACCATAGACACCTCCTGGTCCTCTTTCATTAACCCTTGGAGCAGAAAAGTGGCCTTCATAGTTGGCCGCCACAAAGTCAGAACGTAAGAGCAAATGCATGCAAACAGAAACTAAAATGAACTTTTTGCTGAGGCTGGGTTATATTTATTATCAGCCATAAAACTGTGCTTTGCAATTTTTGTTAATGGTATAATTTAACTGTATGTGCATAATGGCAATATAGATGATTTGTGTTACTAACTTAACTGACACAACATGAACTAGATTAATTTATGATAGTAAATGTGTCACTAATAAAAAGGTTGTTAATGTCCTACATTTCCTTAATTTATTGCCAACAGCGAATGAAAAACGTGGCCAGTTTCTAGTGTTAAAACACCCTAACTGACCATCTCCACACACTTCTAAACAGAACACAAACACACAGTCACATACACACGCAGCTCACACTCACATGCACATGCTCTGTCATGTGGACCTGGACATGCACAGATTTCTGATGACTCATGTCTCATGGCCTGTTATGCTGCTACACATACATCACCACTGCCGCTCATCGTCACGTAACACACATAAGTAAACACGTATGACTCAGTGACTTTTCACAATAATATCTGTTCTTTTTCGATTAACCTCAGTTATTTCCAAGCAGCATTTTTTTTGTTACACACTCCATACAAATAAACAGACACGTAACATATCAACCGAACCTGTCTTTCTCAAACACGTGTCCACTCTTCTCCTCCAGGTCTCCCTTAAACGAAGACGTGTTCACCCAGCCGAGGGATCTGGAGGAACGGGCCATGTCCCCAGACATCGCTCAGTTGAGCGAGCAAATCCACAGGCTCCTGGTGCAGCCCGTCCACAGCGGCAGCTCTCAGGGTTACGGCAGCCTGGCCAGCAATGGATCCCATGAGCTCCAGCCCAGTGCAGCCTCATCTTCAGAGAGCAGTGGCCCGGGTGTGGAGGACCCATCACAGCCTCACAAACCTGTGAGTATTTAGAGACACACTGACACACTGAAGTAGACTTCAAAGTAATTTTTAAGCAAAAATTAAATAAAAAAAATAAAGTATTAAATCTAAAGTATATTTAAGCAAAGTGGAGGTATATTTTTTAAGTATACTTCATGTAGTAAGTACTAGTACTAATGTACTTGTAAGTTTACTATTTCAATACAACTTGGAACCAAATTGGTCCACTTTTTAGTTTAGTTTAAGTATACTAATGTTAAGCGTAACAGTTGTAAACTAGTCATGTACTCCATTTTAGAAGTACATAAAAAATTGACTGGAGATACCTTATTTTTAGAGTAGTAGTATAATAATAGTATAATAATAGTATATTAAAAGTATATAGTGTAGTATAACAATATAATAGTATAATCGTAGTAGCACACTTAAATACACTTCTTTTTTTGTAAGAGATGTCTTATAACTGCATAAATAAAACAATTCTGAATAAATGAAACATCTAGTTTGGAAGCAGAGCTTCAGGACCTCGCCCTCATATGTAAAGTACTGTGTTTTTTTAATTGAAAAGCTAGTCTAAGTAAGATAGTAAAGTGTTTGAGAACTGACATGAAGAAAAAATCTATGCAAGCATAGAAATATTTTGGTTACTGTGTTTTAAACAGATGACCTTCCAACAAATCTGCAAAGACGTTCACATGGTGAAGACGAGTGGACAACAGGTCTTTATTGAGTCCCGCAGTCGACCTCCTCCTAAAAAACATTCCGCCGCAGGTGAACACTACACAAACACATGCAAACAAAAAGAAGAACAGTTAAGGACCAGCTACTTTTTAAGGCAATATTTCTTTTTTGTTCACCATATTTCTCTGTGCATGATAAACAGGTGCTTTGAAAGCCAGTGAGCCAGTGGCCCCAGGCAGCAGTCTCGGTCCTGGTGCTGCTTCGCCCTCGAAGAGCTCCACCCCCTCCCTCCTCATGCAGAAAGAACCACCCACCACTTACTCTTACCAGCAAATCAACTGCTTGGACAGCATCGTGAGGTGATTGTTTCCCATACTGAATGTATTGATGGATTCAGTTCACTCATTCCCAAGATTTACATTCTGATACGAGATACGAAGACTTTCATAATATGCCTTAGTGTTGTCAAATGTTCATTGCGATTTAGTTATTATACAAAATGAGTTTTGATAGTAAATGGTCACTGTGATGGTGCTGTATGGAATCTTGGACACATAAACCTTCTAATGATATGAGCTTTCCAGGTTTAGTTGAACCCCAGTTTGTACACAAATATCAATAAAGCACTATATTTCCATCACAACGAGGGATCTTTGGAAATTAGGTATGTAATTTAACAGCTCCTGATTTGATAATTAGCATGAGGAAGAATGTAAGAGTTTTTGTAGGTGGCCCTATGGCAGGCCCTGGGTTCAAGGTTTAACATGTGCATTTGATTGGTTTGACAGGTATCTGGAGAGCTGTAACATTCCTAATACGGTGAAGAGGAAGTGTGGCTCCTCCTCCTGCACCGCCTCCTCAACGTCTGATGATGACAAACAGCAGGATACTCCAGGCAATGCTAAAGGTGGATACATAAACTTGCCATGCTTAACTAATGAATTATTGTACTAATTGTGTGTTACAATGCTAAAGGTACATGTGACAGTTGTGAGGTTAAATCCAAACTGGATACTTTATAATGCCACAGAGATATTACAATGCTGACATTGTAACATTTCAGAGAGGCTAACAATAACAAGCTAGCCTTGAAAGCATAGAATCACACCCTCCCTTTAGAACACTGTCCAAAGCCACGCCTCCTCTAAAACACAGTAATACATAGATAGTTTGACAGGTAAGTAGGACATCCTATCTTTGCATTCGGACCGAATGCAATGATTGGATGAACATTTTATGACCCTGCACCCTCCACAGAAGATATATCAATACATTTAGACCACTTTGCTTAGCAATTGCTATCAGGACGGGCAGAGAGCATAACAAAAAATGTTTTCAGAAAAATCCATATTCTAGCCATTTTCTAGCTTACCGAAAGTCAAATTCTATTTGCAATCCATTTATATTCCTAAAGGATATTTAATAAGATACCACCAGAATGGAGCCAGTTGGTTGTAAGGGAATGGTTGAAAAGAGAAATTCAAGCCACACAGAATGCTGTTTAAAAAACAAAACAAAAGTAACAGCCTTTCGATGAAAGATTATAAAGTTTTCATTTGTATATGGAATTTCTATGTGTCTATTTGTATTTTTCATATGTATATGGAATAACGTGCACAGTTAAGTCAGGCATAATAAGACCAGGTATGTGTATTGAAAAACAAACAGTAAATTTTGACTTCATGATCTTCATGGCACAAACTAGTGCGTTCATAAGAACTTATTAGTGAAGTGGCAAAGTGTATGACAGGTATAATGATGTGAATGAAGGTAAGAGTTAATGTTTTGCTGTAAGACGTTCTGATTGTGTACATTTTGAAATGGCAAGTATGAACTTGAACCTTGGAGATATTAATTGAAAGATGCCCTAACTTGCAGGTCCGTCTGTGTCTCTGGTAGAGGAGAGTGCTCTGCTGCCTCCACTGGCCCTGCACAGTAAAGCAGAGAGTGTTGCCTCTGTCACCTCCCAGTGCAGCTTCAGCAGCACTATAGTCCACGTGGGGGATAAGAAACCTCCTGAGTCAGGTGGATAAATATTTCTGTGTGTCTGTGTGTATGAATAAGAGGGAATATTACAGTAGCACAGGGACAGATAACAAAAGACAGTGACATGGGTGCTACTTTTAAGTGCTGTTTTTATTACAAGCATATTGCATATATTGCATAGCGCATTATTTAGCAAGTTATCACATAGTGCAGTTTTCTTCAATATCGTGCAGCCCTACTCTTCCATGCCAGCTCTTTACAAGGAATTCTGGGATTCTGCTGTTTATTTAATGCCATCTGTTGTTTTTTCTTTTTCAGATATTGTAATGGAGGAAGCCCCTTCAACACCAAATGCTGCACCTCCTGCCACTCAACCCCAAGCTCCTCCCACAGCCATACCCTTTCTGACCCCCAGCCCTGCTCCCCAGTCTGATAGGGATGGAGTAAGGAGAGGTGGTCCAGGAGGAGGAGGCGGTGGTGGAGAAAGGTTAGGACTCACAAAAGAGGTGTTATCTGCTCACACACAGCAGGAGGAGCAGAACTTCATGTGCCGCTTCAAAGATCTGAGTAAGCTTAGAGTGTTTGACACAACCTCGGCTGTCCGACGGACACCTGTACCTTTAACAAAAGGTAAGGACATGCATGTGAAAATCTGCATGTAATGCAATGCAAAGCATACACAAAGCAGAATTATTGTCAGTTTCTGAATTTATTTATCTCGGTTTTTAGGTGTACGTTGTTCGCGTGACTACCCAGCAGCTGGTGGGAGTAGTGGGCGTAGGCGAGGTCGAGGGGGTAAACGACTAAAGCATCAGGAATCATCGGAGCAAGCAGGGTCTCAGAGCCCAGCAGGCCCACTTAGAGGCCTTCACCCTGGATTTCCCACTCTGGAGAGACCCTCTAATTCCTCCATGCCCTTGGGTCCTGCAGCCAGCTCCTCCTCCTGGCCTACTTCAGGATCTCAAGCTAGCATTCCTTCGGTCCCTTACCCACCCGGTGTCCTTCCTTTGTATCCTGTCTACCCTCCCCTCTCCCATCCTGTCTCAGATCCCAACATACAGACGGGCCTGCGCTTCCCCCTTCAGAACTCGCAAATAGCACCTCCTATGGTCCACCCTATGATGGCATTGGTACTGCCCAACTACATGTTCCCACAACCCAATGTGGGCATGCCTCAGCCTTTCTACAGCACAAACACAGCTTTTCCTTTTCCAGCTGCCAACATGACCACCCCCGGTCCCTGTCAGATACCAGCCCCAGCCCCACGTGCGCACTCGCGCTCCAGCACCTCCACAGTCTTACAGCCAAAGAGAGGCGGGGCCTGAGAGAGAAGGGGCGGAGTCACCTCTCTTTCAGTCCAGATGTTCCTCACCTTTAAATTTGCTTCAGCTGGAGGAATCGCCAAGCAACCGGTTTGAGGTGGCATCAGCATTGGCTTCAGGACAGCCATCCACATCTCCCATGGTGGGACAAGGCGGAGGAGCAGGAGGACAGGCCACCTCCAATCAGAGAGGTTCGGCAGTGGACTCAAAAGAAAATGAGAATGTAAGACAAATGGACTTAAGTAGCTTCTGATTGTAAAGTAACTTCAATCAGCCTTCCTGCTATTATATCATATCACTCAGTTGTTTTGTTCTTTTTCAGGGTGAAACAAATGAGTCCAATCAAGATGCCATGTCCACCTCCAGTGATCTGCTAGATCTGCTGCTGCAGGAGGACGCGCGCTCAGGCACAGGTTCAGCTGCTTCGGGCTCTGGGTCATCAGGCACTGGCTCCTCTGGGTCGGGCTCTGGATCGTCTGGATCAGGATCTAATGGCTGCAGCTCTTCAGGAAGTGGAACTAGTGAGTGACATTTAGTACTTCAGTTGCTATTAATTAAGTGCCAGTATTAATTATTTAGAGTTTGTGCATAGGGTTGGATTACCTTGATTACCAGCACTTGACATTATCCTTATAGTTTAATCATTAATTTCGTAAATTAATCATCTAGTTGTAGTCATTGCCTGAATTAATCAGGTTATAATCACTGTCTTAATAGGGCATTGGAAGGCTGCATCCCTTTTTGTTTAATTAAGACATGAATACGCATATCATGCAACTATATATTGTTGCCAAATAGTCATTGATTCTTTGCCCGGGTGAAACATTCACATATTTCTGTAAAGCTGCTTTAAAACAATGCGTTTTATATGTAATATGTAAAGATTGCATGAATTAAAATCCTTTATTGTGGGCTTTAACAGGAAGTAGTCAGAGCAGTCATACCAGTAAATACTTTGGCAGCGTGGACTCATCAGAGAACAGCCATTCCCGCAAGCAGACAGCAGAGGGCGACGGAGAAGCGCAGTTCATTAAATGTGTCCTGCAGGATCCCATCTGGCTCCTCATGGCCAACACAGATGAAAAGACTATGATGACCTACCAGCTGCCCATCAGGTTAATGTTGACACCTCAAAGTTTACACTACATCACCTTTACTGGTCTTAAAATGTACTGCGTTCAGTATCTTATGCTAGACCTTCGCAGACCCATTCAGAATTTCGTTTAAACCTCAACTTTACGCTTTGATCCATCTCGTTAAGACGCACAAATTCACTCATCACACATGTAGTAATAAGAAAAGTGCTCCCATAATACCACCCCATAAACATGCATTACTACAGCCCCATTTTAAAAGGCTGATTAAAGTCCATGTGGTGGCAGTAAACTGACCCAGGAAATGTGTTTTGTGTGCAACAGAGACAGAGATTCTGTGTTAAAAGCGGACCGTGCTGCCTTAAGATCCATGCAGAAACAGCAGCCTCGCTTCACAGAAGAACAGAAGAAGGAGTTGAGTCAGGTTCACCCCTGGATTCGCACTGGACGCCTGCCTCGTGCGATCAACATTTCTGTGAGTTTCAATCTCTGAAACAGAATACTTTTGCAGTACATTAGCATAGGTCTAATCTGAACTACATCATGTTGTCTTTTGCCACTTCTATAAATAATCTACAAAACAGCCTTTTTAATCAAACATCTTACAACATCCTTCTTGCTTGTTTGATATGAGTGATTTTGGCTATATTGACTAACAATGTGATGTTACTTTAATACTATTTTTTTCCCTCTCTCTCAGGCATGTGAGGGCTGTAGGTCCTCTCCTTCGGTTCCCTCTGCAGCTCCCTTTGATGTTGAGATCCATGAGATGGAGTTCTGTGGTGTTTTGGAGGTGACAGAAGAGGGCGCCCCTGCTGAGAAACAAATCCAAACAGATGCAGCGACGGAGAAGAGCAAGGCTGCAGGAGAAGAATCATGCAAAAACAAAGAGGTTGAGAAGGATGGAACTGTTATGACGTCACAAGTCAATGACCAAGAAATGATGACAGAAGAACAGGAAGTGACCTCACAGATTGAGGAGGGAATCAGTGCCTCTCTTACAGAGATGACACACTAAAGACTTGAGTCACTGGTAATCAGCTGGGATTCATTACTCGATATTCTCAACTGATGACATTTGTGAACTAAATTATCCGATTGTATTTATTTGTATTGATGAATAATGGACAATAAATAAAAAGCCAAGAAGGCGGACAGACAATGAAATGTAAAGCAGAACATCTGCTTTATTGAAAGACTGTGATATCACAGCTCTGTTGCTTATCCTGGGGATGGGTTGGTTGTGCAGAAAGGTTATGATCTGTTATTGTGATTTTTACAGGTAACAAGGTGTACTTAGCTTTAGACTACACTGGATTGGATGATCCCGAGACGCTACTGCTCATTTCCAGTGACGTTCTAGTGACCTACATGAACACATTTTGTGGTGCACTTATAAACTGTTTCAAATATGTAAAGGTTATGCTTGTAGTGTTAAGTTAAGATTAAGGTGTTGTAATAATGATGTGTGTCCTTTTTGACATTTCCCAATTGTTAGGGAAACATTATTATATCATTTTTACAGGAACACACAAGCTTGTCTAGGATTTTTCGACCAACTTTTCCTTAACACACTTTTTTTTAGCATTCTGTATATTTTTTTATACATCACTTTAAAGGACATTTGTTTTGTGCTGTGTGATTGTTAAAACCACCACCACTTAAAAATTACAATTTAGGTAACTAGCATTACAGTAACCATGACAACAGTAAGGTTTCAAAGAGTATTTGTAGCGAAAAGCATCCTTTCAGAGTAGCACTTACTGAAGGGCACAATCAGAGAAGACCGGTGCCCATAGCTGGGTCTGTACAGTCAAAGAGGAAAGTCAAAGAGATTTTGTTCGAAAATGGCTTCTAATAAGCTGGACATTTTACTCTCTTAATTTCTGTTTGGTCTTTTCTCTGTTGGTTTCGGTCATGTTTTTTTTGGGTTCAAGTCGTCTTGGAACAGTTTGTAAGTATTTTGTGTATTCCTTTATATATATAAAAAAGAATAAAAAGATTATGGTTCACACTGCTGTGGTCTGTAGATATTTCATGAACCAAGGTTAAAATAAGATTTAAGGGAATTGTAAGAATATACAGTGAAATGTATGATTGAAAATCACATTGTACGCTTTGGAGACGGCAGAGTGAATTAAAATGAGTGGTTTTTCTACCAAACCACAGCCTTTTAGGACAAGAATGTCCACTGAGCTATAAAAACATGTCATTTTTCCAGTCACAAACATGGCACACACTATTACAAATGCGTTCAAATACGCATGATGCACAAACAATTGTTTATGGTAAAGATTAATGTTGTACAGAACTATATGGAAGTTATAAAAGCAGATGTTGTCACAGGAACCTTTAATAACATGTTTTCTTGCACAAGTTGCCCTAGTAAGAAAGTTTAGCTTGACTTGCATTCTTTCCCTGCACCGCAACATAACGACAGACTGTTTTGGAGTGAAAGAGGACCAACAAGAAAGCAGAGAGTCTTACACTTTTACTGTTTATCTGCAGACTTAATATCACTTCTTAACACACTGCGCTCATGACCATTTAACAAGCAGGGAAATCACACAAAAAAAACCCTAAAAATACAACTTGCTAAATCAACATAAGACCAGACAAACAGCTGAGGATGTGGCATGGTTGGTGGTTGTTGTGCTAGTTTGGTTGTTTATAGTTTCTAGTTCAATTGTAAATGTCTATCTCTCCATCATTCCACATCAGTGGTTTCTGGGACACATTATTTTTTCCCTTCACTCATTTTGGCTCTCCCTTCTCCCTGGCTCTCTCTGCCTCTTGACTCCCTTTTTCAATCCGCCTCCCATCTCTAGCACGCCCCTAAACTCGCCCCTGTCCTCCGTGTCCTCACTAACTTATTCTCTGTGCTTCTTTAAGCAGAAGGATGTGGGGGGGTGTACGTGTGTGGCATTTGGGGCTTCTGTTTTTGGGGTTAGGATGGGTGCATGGACAAAGCCAGACCAATTTCACAAGGTAAGTGTGTGAGCTTTTGTGTGATTTTGTACATGCACTGGCACACACATGTGTGTGTGTGTGTGTGTTTAGAGAGAGAGAGAGAGAGAGAGAGAATGCAAGCATTCAGTAACTGATGTTAACATCTCACTATATCAAAACTATATCTTATATAGAGCACAACGAGCAAGACTGTAAAATAAATCTTTAGTCACACGCATACACCATGTATAGATGTACATCACTATTAACTACTCTATATTATACACAAGTTTATGTAAGATGTTAAATATGTACATATGTAATATAGATCCAAACTTTCTGCATTTATCTACATCAGTCTAAAGTTAAATCTAATGATATTTTATTTACAATAAACCTGAATTTGCTACATGGCTTTATTAATAAGCCTCTTTAATTTTATTACTATTATGTATCATTTGTTTGGTTTGTAAAACTATCATGCACTGCATTGATCCTCACATCACAAATCTAACTTATTACATCCGTTTTGGAAACAATGCATACCATTTACATTTATGCATTTGGCATTCATATGTAAGTGTGCATTAACAGGGTTCATTAAAAGATTTGTTATACCAAAACTTTAGTCCCATGACGGTCATGACTGTTTATACAGTTTAATTGAAGTATTCCAGCAACTGATAAAACAACAAATTATGAAAATCTCTCTTTCAAGCTGAGGCTTGTTATATCAACCAAAACGCCACAAGTTTCCTGTTTGTTGTATTTTTCTTGCTAAATACAGCCTGTGCATATTTTGATAAATTTGCTCAAAACCACATAATCTGTGCAACAAGTCTGAAATATTACATTTGTGTCTATCACATCTGACTTTTGTCTTTGAAATGACAGTATAGAGTGTAAATTCACTTTATTCTTGACTTTGTCATGTTTGAGTATGAACAGATTTGAATCTAGGCTTGAGGTCTGTGAAAGTGCTGAGAAAATGACAGTAGATGTAGCAAATCTTTATATAAACATGATATCTATAACAGAGTTCAGTGGCCCTTTCTGGAGAGTTAAAACTGAGTGTTTAGTTTGCTGTGGTTTGTGTGTTTAAATATGACAGTGCAGACAACATTGCCTAACGATGTAAAGACAATATTGCTTTAAACATGAAGATTTATAATTTATAGATGAAGTTTATAAATGCTCTTTCTCTCTCTCTTTTTTTACTTTTCTCCATGTTTCCCAGGCCCATATTCCTGTGTGGTGGTCATTTGGTGGCAGACTCAGGATTTGTAGCTAGTGAGGGTTTCCCCTCTCATTACAAACCAAACTCCAAATGCACCTGGTACATTACAGTAAGTCCATAACCTTCGGTTCCTAATGTCTTTAGTTATATTTCAAAGATTACATGGTCATCACATCCTCTCCTGTCAGGTCCCAGAAGGTCATGTTGTGATGCTCCAGTTCAGGATCTTTGATCTGGAGGCGGATCCCACTTGTCGCTTTGACTACCTGGATGTCTACAATGGCCACTCGTACACAGTGCAGAAACTGGGCCGGTTCTGTGGGACGTTCCGACCTGGTGCCCTTATCTCCACCTCAAACACAATGATGGTGGAGATGGCGTCTGATGCCAGTACAGGAGGACGAGGATTTCTGGCTTACTTTAGCGGAGGGAAACCACATGTTGATGGTATGTTGACTACAGTTTAAACATACCATCCATTTGTACCTTTTGACTAATGTACAGTATACAGTTGTACAGTGTACAATATACAGTTGTACAGTATACAGTTGTTTGCAGTTCAGATTTGCACATAGTACCATGTCAAGAAATCTGTTTTCTCTGGCTCTGACTCTAGTAAAAAACAACCAAATGAGCTTAATAAATAAAAAACAGATGTGCATGTGATTCCTATTGGAATCAGTCCATAGATAACAAATTATTATCGCTAAGGTCTCAATTGACTTTTAGAGGTTCAAAATTATGATAGAAATTTCAGAATTAATACTTTAATTAATACAATTTACTGGGAATATAGAGATTTCCATCCTTTTCCTTATTTCCTCCCTGTATTCCCTGCAGAGAATCAGTTCTGTGGTGGCAGACTGACTAAGGCTGAAGGTTCAGTGAAGACACCAAACTGGCCAGAATCTGATTACCCAGCAGGCATCAGCTGCTCTTGGCACATATCTGTGGACACCAACATGGTCTGGCTGCAACTCTCACTTCACACATCATTGATCTCCTTTAGTTTCTTGGTCTTGTGGCATGAAATTGACTTATTAACAACTGCTGAATCATTAGATGAAGAAATACATTTTAGTTCACTAGAAGCATGCTGCTAGTGAGATTTTCAGCATGTGTGAACATGCATAAACATGCACTTGTGTGTGTATTCATGATGAGAGGACAAATTGTATATGGAAGACTACGTGAAAGACCCCATTCAGAAAGTAATGCTAAAGGTGGGACATGGAATGAGAGAAAGTGAGAGAGGGGCATGAAAAAGTGAATGAAGCTTTATACCAGTTTTTTAAACTTAGAGCTAGTGCATTCACTTACATAACTACATATTAAAGTATGTGTGTGTGTGTGTGTGTGTGTGTGTGTTCTTGTTTTTCTACCATCCCCACAAAAAAGTCACACACACCTTTATTGTGGGGACCAGCCAGTTGTCCCCACAAGGAAACTGATTAACAAATATACTAAATGATGCTTTTCTGAAAATGTAAAAATTCGAAAAGGTTTCTGTGAGGTTAGAGGACAGAATTTTCAGTTTGTATAGTATAAAAGTCATTATGCCTAAGTCTCCACATCACATAGAAAACTAATGTGTGTGTGTGTATGTGCAGGTTATTGAGGTTAAGTTTGAGAAACTGGACTTAGAATCAGACGCTTACTGTCGTTATGACTACGTGGCTCTGTTCAACGGGGGCGAGACGGATGACTCTCGCCGGATTGGCAAATTCTGTGGAGATTCGGCCCCAGAGTGAGTGTAATCCTAATGCACCGAATTTATTCTAATATTTAATCTGTAAGCTCTGTTCATACATCATTATATTAAATGAATCGGTCAAACCATCTTATCTAGACAGGAAAAGGATGTTGTTATTTTCTACAAGGTCAGCTGTCCCAAGGGAAGCTTACTGGAAGAATGTGCCTCCCAATTAGGAAATACCTTCTTTTTACACAGTCATGTTTAAAGTTTCAGAATATGTCCTTTGTACTTTAGACAATCAATGAATTCCTTTATTCAAGTATTAATAATGTTGGATATTAGCTTTATGGCTGATTCCATAATGTATTTTTCCAATTAATGCTATACAAAGGAACACACAATTGGATAACATGTATCTTAAATGCACTTTGGATGAAAACATCTGCCAGATGCTTATAGCTAAGATCTGTAACTCTTTTTTGGTTAAAAATGAATAAAAATTGTACTTTACCCCGATTCACAGAGGTAAGTTTACAAGAATACTTTAGTGTTCCTGTAGCACAACTGGTAGAGCATTGTGTTAGCAGCACAAAAGGTTGTGGGTTTGAATCCCAAGGAACTGATTAAATGTATTCTTTGAATGCACTGCAAGTCACTTTGGATAAAAGTGTCTGCTAAATTGCATAAATGTAAATGATTTTCATGATTTTTGAATTTAAGCTGTTGGGTCTGATTTCCCAGGAAATGTTAGTTTGGCTTCAGCATATATAATGAAAAGTACATAAAGTAACTTGCAATTATGTTTATGGCAGTAGATGTAAAAGTTATGGATTGCAGCTTTAAATTTAAATGTTATTACCCATCCAAACAATCATTTTAGTATTATCCTACTCTTTATGCTTTTGTGTGTCAGTGTGGTGGTAACCAATGGAAATGAGCTGCTGGTACACTTTGTATCAGATCTGAGTATCACAGCTGCAGGCTTCATGGCTCACTACAAGAGCGTTCCACGTGGATCGCGGACACCCACTTCTGGTCTGGACACAGTACATGGCCCCAGAGTTGAGACTTTATCCACTGCTCCACCAGCAAGACCTACACCCAAAACTAAACCTGCTGTTAGGCCTAGACCGACACCAAAAGTTCCATCAGGGCCACGTAAGCCCATGCCACCCAGGGCAACTCCTAAGCCTAAGTCCAAGCCCACAACCAAACCCAAAGTTAGACCTACTCCCCCAACAAAGCCCAAGTCTACTACAAGAACAGGTGCAAGAGTCACACCAAAACCTGCTGTGAAAGTGACAGCAAAACCTAAGATTAAGCCTACACCTAAACCTGCAATTAAACATAAACCAAAGCCAACAAATACATCAAGTGCTACGACAAAGCCCAAAGTGAAGCCGATTCCTGGTGCCAAACCAACTGCAAAGCCAAGGACTAAACCCATCACAAAACCTGGGAACACAACAACAAGTACAGGTGAAAACAATTAGTAACAGTCTGATATCTTTTTTTCTGTATACTACACTAAATACTTGTATTTATCTGTATGTTCAAAGCTTCAGTGGGGAACCCACTGTGTTCACTACCATGCAAAAGAATCGGCACTCTCCTGACTCGTTTCTGCCCAAGTCATTTTGGTGAGTTGCTTCATTTATGTCTCTTTTATTCTGCTATTTCTGTCTTTTCTCATTTTCCCTAATTGCCTTTGACAGACGTAGACCCGGGGGCTTATCTGTGCTTTAATAGGCAGAAAGTCACTTCACTTTCAGTGCAGGCAGCTGTTCACATGGTGATGGTGGAATAACTGAAGCAGCACTTACTGTAAACAGAAAGAGGAAGCAAAATCTTGAGCATCTTGGCATCAGTTCTCAACATACACACATATATATATAACACACACACACGTATATGTATATATATTTCACACATTTCTAAGCTTCCATTTAAGCACATAAGATGCTCTTTGGAACATTGTCAGATCAGTACATTCTGTCATTCAAGTAAATATGGGTAATATAAAGTAATATAAATAATAGTAATATATATTTATAATATAAATACAGTAATATAAATGGTCTTAGTAATATTTAATTAGAAAAATGCGAATATTTTCCCTAGAAGAGTCATACACCCCGCTCCCTCTGTCTCTCCCGCAGTGTTGACTGGTAAAGTGGCATCATTGACCCCAAGACCTCAAGGCAGTACTGAAGTGGAAGTGTATTTAATGAAGATGTATAAGACAGGCAGACTGAATGTCAGAAAGAGAGGACCCATCACCTCTGTCACACTGACAGTTACATGCATCAAGTGTCCAGCACTGCACAAAGGTAAAAAAGTTTAATTCAATCCTGCATGACTTTGTTTATGTGTGACTGATGCTTTATATACAGCTGTAGTCAATGTAGTAAAGCAATTGTTTTATGTAATAGTTTACTGATCACTGAATTTACTTCATAGGCATGAATTATGTGCTGATGGGTCAGGTAAATGACGAAGGCCTCGGCACTCTCACCCCGTCCAGCTTTGTCCTGCAGCACAAGCCAGTGCATGACAAAGCACTGGCCATTCTCTCAAAGAAATCCTGCTGACATCACAACCACCTAAACCAATCACAATGGGGGAAACATGTTTAATCCCACCCACTTTGGATTACTAATAACTATATATATATAAAGTCAGAAATGTAAATGTCAAATGCATTAAATCCTAATTATCAATTTTGCATTTTTATATAGCTCGAGGTATTGTGGCACAAAAAATAGTAAATCAGTCTGTTTATTCTCTAATACTGTATATTCTCTAACACCAAGATAAAGAACAGAAGATTCAGAATTCTGCGTATCATATTCAGTCAACATCTGCAGCTGTTTATATCTGCTTTCAGTTCTGACAGGTCAGTCTAAGGAACTATGATATAAATTACCAGGTGAAGTCTTTGCTTATTAGTTGTTTGTATACTACCCAAACAATTCTATATGATACAGTGTATTAATTTTGAATTAAAATTCTTCTTTAATTAAAGGATTTTAATTAAACATCCATGTGAAAGTTATGCTTTCATTTTACATTTCTGGAAAATCATATTTTAATGCTTCTCAGTGCTTTTCTCAAATTTATTTTAATATTGTTCTTGGGGTGAACTATATTTAACTATGTGACTGCGCTGTCCTTGGCTACAAGATGTGTGTACAAATAAGCATGTTCTGACATGCATGTTTTGACTGCAAGATGCAAAGAGCCACAGAGGATTTCATCCTTGAACTCAGTGTTCCAGACTGATAGAACACTCACTGCTGTATGTCTCCATCAGGTGGACAGATCTAGAAAGAGGTTGTGTGTTTGCAGTGGGCTGGAGCATAGCCAGAGAGAGAGAGAGAGTGTGTAATGGAAAATACATACCATGGTTTCTTCCCCCTCTCATTCATCTGTCCCACACTGTCTGACATCACTGCTGTTTATCCAGAATGACATATTAGAATTTCAGTTTTGTTAAATAGATAGATCATATATGCATGTATAAATGTGTGCTACATGGACAGATAGATATACAGACATGAATGAACATTCAAACAGAGAGAGAGAGAGAGAGAGAGAGAGAGAAAGAGAGAGATAAACAGAGAGAGCATTTTGTGACATAATCATCCAGCTGCTCCTGTTACTCAGCAGTAGTCAATATCTCTCTCTCTCTCTCTCTCTCTCTGACCCACACATGTGGTTATTTATATGCAAATACAGGCAAACTCACACCTGCAGACCTGGAATTGTAGACTTGGCAAATTGGGCCTTTTTACACTTTATCTCTAGAGATTTCTCAGCTTAACCTCTGAATGACTCTATACCACTTTATTTCAATCTTGATATTTAAACATGCATGTTTCACACATTTCTATGAGGAGAAAGGGACACTTTTTTCTAAAACTGAACGCATGTATGCGACAATAAACAGACAGAGTTGATTTACCATTTCAATTTATTGATCTCTAGTCATCTATTTATACAGCTGAAAATAGAATCTAGTGGTACAGTAAGTCATTATATATATTAATATGCACTAAAACAAATATCCTAAACTTCAATGTTTAAGCCTATATCTTAATAAATAAGATATATTAGCATGATCTACTTAAGTAAACCATGATGATAAATTCACACTACGGCAGTCAGCATACAGGTACAGCAGAGTTTCCAGTGCATTAAGACTCTAATCTGTTTTCTCCCCTGAGAACTAATCTAGATAAACCCTTCTAGAACTAGAATTTCTAATTGGCCTGTATCAAACACATAATAAGGATGTATATATATATATATATATATATATATATATATATATATATATATATATATATATATATATATATATATATATATATAAATTATATATATATATACACATATATATATATATATATATATATAGACATATATACATATGTGTGTGCATATATATTATATGTGTCTGTGTGTGTGTGTGTGTGTGTGTGTATATACACACACATATGTACACACACACACAAACAAATATACAGGCCATTTTAACTGTATAGCTACAGTACATATCATATTAGTTTTGAGGTTTTAGCGTAAGGACAGCAATATGAGAGGACAAACATAGCCCAGACAGCACTGACATTTGTTACACCTGATGGCTAACAAATTAAGTTGCAGATCTGGGCAGATGGTCCAACAATGCTCGGTCAAAACTGCTGAAACCTTCAAAGTAAGGTTAAAATATATACCAGATCACAGATTAGCTCAGAAACATTAGGCAATTTATGTGCAAATCAAAAATTCGGTCTAGATTTTAAAACTACTTGTGCAACAGTGCAATATAACATACAACAATGCAACTAGTAAGTATAAACTATGAGGTTACTAAGAACTCATAAGTATGAGTAATGAATAATGAATTAATCCCTGTGGATGATGGTATACATAAAACAGAGTGAAATAATGCTTATATGTAATGCTAAATATGTCCTCACACCTATTGCAACTATTCGGCCTGCCTGAAACATGAGGACAAATCAGAGACTAAACATCTTTTTTGACAGCCACAGCATCCAATTCATCCGTGACAATAATTTGTTATTCACAGCAACACAGAAATATACAGCAGACGTGTTCACACAGAAACTCACAAATATTGTTAAAGCACACTCTAGTCTCAGACTAAATCACCTGCAAGGTTCAACAACGTGTTTCACTAAAGCACTTTGTCAACTCTGTCATAAAAGCACCACTTACTGAAAGTTTCTGATTGGTTGAATGAAAATTCAACTAATCAATGGCAAGCTCAGTGACATCTCAAGACTGTTTACAACTAAGTTAAACCACCTAGTAGCAACTTTTAGTTACCTATACCTGGACTGAAGTGATTAATGAATATTTTTGATTTGCCACTGACAATTGTGCGTAGTCTGTGACTACTACTAACTTCTGTCTCCACAACTGGCCTTTAAAGTAAAACAGTACTTGCTGATACGTTTTATAAACAATATAATATGATATGGCTTCATTTTTCTCCATTTAGTTCCCCTATCAAGGCCTTTCAAATAATTGTCAAGTCACGGAGAAGCATATACAATCAATGGGCATGCATAGTTACAGTAGATTAAGATACAGCATTTAAACTGACATCTATCCTGTCACACATTATAATTAGGGTGCAGTAGTGACTGTATAAAGGGGAAAATGTAATGTTCATTAAAAACAAGGGCTGTGGAGTTCAATGAAACCACACCCCTCTCATTTCCCTCAACCTCAGACACTTTGGTTGAAGCTATTTGTGCTTGCATGCCGTTTGTCTGCACTTCCTGTTTAAAGGGGATTTTAAAGAGAGGAGGAAATGTGAGTGGGTGGATAAGAGAAAACGTGAGAGAGAGAGAGAGAGAGAGAAGAGAGAGAGAGAGAGAAAGAGAGCATTTCACAAGGTGAATTAGACAGGGTGTTAGTTTTCTTCGTCAAATTAAATTTCTTGGTAAAATCTCAATAATCTGTCATTTTAACTCTCTCTAGTAAGCGTTATGAGAACATTCAGAAAATGCAACAGTAACATTTTCCATACATTCCCTGGTGAGCAAATGTGGCAAGAACATTAGCTTGCTGACCCCTTGGCCACCCTACAACAACTAAACAATAAACAATATCCTTTGACCATCTTCACATTGAGACTTGCTAAAACATTCATAATTTTCAAAAAATAATGCCACATGAGCATTTTTTTTGTTGAACAGTGGCCATATTGAACTCAGAATTATTGAAATGACAATAATAAAAAGCTGAATGCTTATGGAGAGCTTTGAACTGGACCAGCATGCCATGGCACCTCTTAATGTCTTTTCAGCTTTTTTTGCTCTGGTGCATAAATGTGATATGCACACCAGCCAAACCAGGCTATGATGCTTGCTATACACCCCTGCAGAAGCACCATAACTCCATATGTGGAGCAAAGTGTTGGTCCGGGGAGTCTGGGTGGCACAGCAGGCGACAGTACCAGTGCTGGGTTGAGTAGCAGGGCCTGCATCTCCACCTTGATCATGTGAAGCTCATCCAGGATCGACAGGAAGGTGCAGCAATGGAACCACTGATGGCTGTGACCCCAGATATCAAAGTTCCCTGGAGAAAAACGTTCAGGAATCTTACTGATATTGAAGACGGCAGATACCACCAGCCAAAAGCAGTGGCGATAGAAGAAGGCAGCCATGGTAGAGAACAGATATGGGGAGGAGGATAAAGGAGAATGAGGAGTGTAAGGAGAGGGACTCAGGAGACGGTAGAAGATAGGGGTGGAGGAGATGAAGAAGGGGAGGAGGAAGACAAGCGTTCGAACAGCGTAACGGTACTTCCTCCAGTGCTGTCTGGTGTTACAGCAGGTGAGGACACATATGATGGCAACCAGGCAGGAGGACGGGATATAGAGGTTGTCAAAGAACGAGCAGAATACTGATGGTTGTGGGGAAGGGGATGTAGAGGGCCAAGCCTCCTCCTCAATGTTCATGAGGCCCTTCTTCTGGGTAGCATTCTGTCCACCAAGCCCAATTTCTGGTATACCCGCTTGAGGGTAGATGTAGTAGTAATACGCCAAAGAGGAACCCACTGTATATGCACTGATAGTCCCATAGTCCACAAAAAAGCAGATTTCACGCATGATGAGGGACATAGAGTTGAGGAGATGAGCGAGGCTGCTGGCTAGCAGCAGATAAAACACCCCAAGACAGTAATTCCAGAAAGGGTAGAAAAAGGGGTCGCTGGGTTCAGGGGCTCCTTCCCACGCAAACACCTCTAGAAAGTGAAAGGCAAACACAAAGATAGGGAGGAAGTGCGTCCAAAAGTTTCCAGTCTCGTTGGTCGGACGAAAAGCAGATGCGAGGCACTGCCGGAGGCTGTAATTAGGGAAACGATAACCAGATAGTATGAAGTTTTCAGTCACTCTCGGTGGAACATCGGTGTGACGTACTAATGGCAACGACCACATGATTGGACCTTTCTTATTTATAACCTCCTTGATAAACAGAACGATGTCTCAGTGTTTTTCAAACAAAAGATGAATGTCACTGATTCAGAATGATCACCTGAGCTTAGAATCATCGTTGACCCAGATATGTTGAGTTGATATGTAAAGCAAGCAGTATGCCACGTTAAAAATAGTTATCAAATAACCAGTATTGCTTTCATGAAAGTAGGAGATTAGAGGTACAGTAAGTGATTAATCCTTCCACATACGTCCTTACAAGTGCTTAACCATTGCTTAGAAATATTTATCGTGTTAATGTGCGTATCAGGGCTGGCAAAGGCGATTCCCGTGGCTCGGTCTTAGCAGACTTGTCTGTTTTTCGTTAAATCACGTATTGAAAATAATATTCGTGCAAAATTCATTTATTAACAATGGCTGCGAGCGACTCTCGGGCATGGTTGAAGTCTTCCGTGTGCGTGATCCGGTGCTGACGTTCATGTCCCGTCTGTCACCTGAGGTCCATACGACTTTCCCCGCGTTCGTCCCGGTCGGACACGCACGCAAACGGCGTGCTCGTTTAATTTCCAGGTCCGTTGTGCTTCTCACTGCGGCTGCATCTCTCCTGCATTAAAAGCTTCGCTTTGAAACTAGGTCATGTGGGACACGGTCGTGCACCGGCCGGTTTTCATCGAGCCCCGGTGTTTTATTCATGCTCCGCCGTGCATAATTCACGTAGCGGTTTCATCCGTCCGGTTATCGCGGCGGAAGCGCGCGATCTCACGCGAAGATGCGGCGCGGCGCACTCGTTAGTAGATTGTCTCGAAAACAATCCTACGAGTCCGGTGCATTGTGTTTTTTTTTTTGTTCAAAAGGGGAAGAAAGACTCACGATTCATCCGTCTGCGTGGCGATTCCTCATTGTTTTGTCAAGGTTAAGTGCAGTTGCTGTAAGAAATCATTCTTGCATTGCGGTACAGTGTGATCCTGACCGCGCGTTTTTTCCAGGAAGACGATTTTTGCTCGACAACACTTTACGTAAACAGAAAACGGGCACCCGGTGCTCTAACTGCGTCCCTTTACCGTCCTTGCTCAATCGGAGAGCCCGGCTCGGAAGGAGACCGCCGGCTGTGAGTTGCCAGCCGTCGTTTCATCTGGACAAATCCGGCCGGCCGGCCATCTCAAGCAAACCCCCGTGGCGCTTGATTTCCGTATCAATACGCGCTGCAGGTTGATACGACAGCGTCCTTTATAAATGCACGACAAATCCCTCGCATTCAGTCCCTCTCTGTCTCTCTCTTACTGTGTGTGTGTATGTGTATCTCTCACAATCTCCCTGTCTGTCGCTCACCCCACGCACAGCCTCTGCCATGCAAAACACTCGCCCTGGGCTGCAGCATTTACAGACTACGATTTAAAGCGCTCACATGACACGGCACACTGCAGCGATACACACGTTTTATTGAAGTCTTGAAAATGCACGTAGGTCTGAGTTACATAAAGTCAATGACATTGTAGAAAAAGCATCGGCCTATTTAAAACGTGTGAGAAATATAGCATACTGTAATATATATATAATTACAGTATATATTCATTACAGTAATCTTTAAAATGGTTACTGTAATGAAGATTCTTTACAGTGTATTGTTCTATCTATCTATCTATGTATGTATGTATGTATGTATGTATGTATGTATGTATATATATATATATATATGGCTGTGATCCTAGATCAAATAATCATCAAATATCAATTTATTCAAATAATCATTTATAAATTGCATTATATCTATAAGCATATACAGCATTATAGACAGACAGACAGACAGACAGATAGATAGATAGTATTCCTCATGAGCAACATCTGCTAAATTATCTGTTGACTGCTACACACCCATCTGAGTCCTGCTTCCTCCATGTCAGACAGTATAGCATTCCTAACCATGACAGGTGGCCCTATGGTGGACAGAGAGTTGTAAGAACAAAGATGTCATTGGAGAATATTGATTTTCTACGCAGACCTGCTGTTCAGGCAGCTGCAGTACTAGAAAGCAAATGCTGGCATGGGCTGACTTTCTATAACATATTACAACTGGACAGAACTTGTCAATGATCACATAACCATAAAATCTCAGATCGCGAACAGTGAGGCTTTTAGAGGCTATTTAAATGCACTGAAAGATTATCTGCTGCCTTTTATGTTTTGCAACCATGCATTACTTTGAGGAACAACTTTTTTATTCTTTTTTAAATGACCATGGGTTAATATAATGATATAGTTTAATAGTGCTTTCATAATTATGTATACTAAAATGTATACTCTATATTTGTCTGTTTGCATGTTGTTTGTGTAGAGAAGATATGTGTATATGCACGTGTGAATCTGTATGTATATATGTGAACATGTATGCATGTTCATTTATACCCTTGGGGTATAGGGCAGGGCTGGTGCTGTGTGGCAGCTGCTTGCTTATTGACCACCTGCCCAGAGATTAGCCAATGAGGGAACTGTGAGGATTTAGACACCGTTTTTAGACGAGGTGGAACATAAATGTGTTAGAATACCTGTGGAGGTGAAGAAAGAACAGCAAATTGGTGGCAGTAATGTAAATTAGATGTGTTAAGACTTAACCCTTCAGTAGAGAACATGCTTCATATATGACAAGACTAAGATTATATTTATTACATTATATTAATCCATTTGGCAGATGCTTTCATCCAATGTGACTTACGGTGCATTTCACATATACATTATTTGAGTATGTGTGTTCCTTTGGAATCTTACCCAGAATCTTTTTGCTGCTAACACAATGCTGTTTTTTAAGGCCTACTAGTTGAACTACACAGGAAGACGAACCACGGCACGCCAATACCTCAAACAAGTTAAGACTGGTTTTTATAAAGTGAATGAAGTGGTCAGGAATTCTAAGAAATGCTTACATATGAGCCCTAAAAAAAATATGGTTTTAGCAATTTCTTGCAACTGCAACTGTGAATGTCTACGAAACATATTTCACAAACATAAATTTCACAAACACCTAATTGCCTAAAACCCCCACAAACCCACATCATGGTGCAGAACAAGTTAAATCTTGTACTGACTTTAAGATAACATAAAGCCAACTTACCAGGAAGCAATTTCCCCCCACAGATTCTGAAAAGACATTGGTAAGGTTTAATCTGTGGAGAGGATAGTGCACCCACCAGTGGCACGGCTCTGAATCAACTCACTGACTTCACAAAAGTAGGCAAGCACTGTAAGTGACTATAAAGACATATGATACTATACAATTAGTGAAAGGCATTGTTAAATAATTGCATTGCCAAACAATAGGATAACAAACAAAAGTGGCTAAAAGTGCATTAAGAGGAAAAGAGGGATGTGTGTGTGTTTGTTTGTGTGCACGTGCATGCACACGTGTGTGTTAGCTTCACTTGCAAGAACCAAATTTTTCAAGAAGTCTTCACAAATACATGTGTAGGTGGACAAATCATGCTTTCCTTTAAAAAAATAGGGGTAGAGGAAAAAAATATAGAAAATATCATAACTGTGGTATTAAAACAATGGGTGAGTCTTCACTAGTACAGTAAAACAAAACACTCTTTCGGCATCAACTAAAGCCAGGCATAAAGAGACTGGCCATCCTAATCCAGCAGAAGCACGTGACCACACACGGGTTTTGAATGGACATTTCAACAACCTTTTGTACACAGATACTTTTAGGTCCGCTCAAACAGATCATACAGCCTTGATTCACAAATAAACAATATATTCCTTCCCCCCCATTTAAAACTAGACAAAAGATTAAAAGCTATTGAAAGACAAACACACACAAACACTGACATTCCACAACCACACACACAAATACAGGGTCTGGGTATGAATATGTGTGTACATGCATGTGTGAACCTACATGTATGTGTCCATCTGTTATATACAGCAGTAAGCACATCTCTAAACTTTGACCTGACAGCTTTAACTCTAAACAAGCTCTGTCAGTTATCAGACTCACAATATAATTCTGGTTTACACAGAAATATAAAATTTGATTATCAGAAGACTCCCATTCAATAAAGCCCATACTGAACAACAAGTAGTGGAGTATTTTCTCTATTAATACAATGTTGCTATATGTATGTGTGTGGGCCTTTACCTAATTAAAACAGTTCATCATTCTCGAGAAAGACTCAACATCATTTTCAGAAGAGAAAGTGAAAGTATTTGTCAATGTATGGTAACCTTATCTTGAAATGTGACCTTAAAAGGAGTCACACTGGAGTGGATTACACATTTGACACTGATTAGCATCATCGCTTCTGCCATAAATCCACTACAGGATTTCATTTACTACAGCTGAAGTGTTCTTGAGGTCTAAGAATAGAGCAAGTGGCATAGACAGAATACCATGGCATAAAAGCATCCCCTAATCTTTTTTAAACCCTTCCTAGATCGTATTTTCCATTTTACTGGTATTGCTATTTATTGTTTCTTGTAATAATTATTGTTTATTTATTTTGTCAAAATACACCACAGAGTTTGTCATTACTGACCACTCCACAATGCACAATATATCTTCATATAGAAATAATACAGTCAAGTTATTCTGGCACATTATTGCCTCCTAAAAAACACATTAAAATGCAGTGATTTATTGAACACAACTGGAAGCCAGGATCAAAAGCCAAAGTGCAGGTATGGAGTAGGGCAACTGCAATCAATACAAATCTATTCTGATAGATCACCCACATGCCTAGCTATTACCCTAAGACAATTATGATGATTGATGGCTTGACTGATCGCTTTACTATAAATGAGATGCACTCATACATTCAGCCACTTCTCCCAGATGGCCATCAGACAGAATATTAAAAATGCATTTACTGTAGACACCCAGCATGGCTCTCATACTAAACACACTCGCATACTAAAAATTGTATGCCAGGCAATGATGTAACAGATGGACAGAGAAGAAAGCAAGGGAGTAAGAGAGACTTGCAGTTCATCTCATGTTTTATTTATGGTCCATTAAAGGCTATTAAGTGGTCCACTGAAATAGGCTGGACATTTAGAGTCCACCAGCATTACTGTAAAGATTCTTGTTTTCAGTAATACAGTGACTGGTAGCTGCTATGTCCTTACATCGTGTTACTGTGATGTTATTGCTACACTGGTGTTGTGCTTGGTTGAGTTTTATGTTGCATTGCTCGAGGGAAACCGAGGCCAGGAGAATGACTGCCCCTTGTTTAATGGACCACATGCATCCATGTGAACTAACAAACGAAAAGCATGCAATCTAACTGCTTCTATGAACTGATGCAACAACAGGATTTGTAATGCACAAGCCTGAGGGCACGACTTTTTCAGACAGTTCATTTAGTTCCCGAATTAAAGCTGCCATCCATAACTTCTGCTTCTCTACCGCCATCTAATGTTTGGAATATAAAATTGCAGGGTTCTTGCAGTGATCGATATGTCATTTCCGGCGAAATCAGACCCGACAAATTAAATTATAAATCATTATTAAAAACGTACCGTTGCGAATCAGGGGAAATACGGTGATCATGTTTAACACCGATCTGCCATGTACTTACTCGGTAACTGATCTTTGTTGTTTATTAAAATTAAAAACAAAATACACAGTGCAGCTTTAAGCTCAAAACGAAGTCACACAAGGAGTAATCCTGATATATATTCCTTATTCATGTTCTTCACACTTATATTCTTCATTCATGTTCTTCACACTTATATTCTTCATTCTCGTTTCCTATTAAATCATTTGATGAAACCAGATGAAACAGTTTTAAAACAGCTCCTACCCTCTTCCAGTGTCAGTCTCATCCAGTCTCCATCTAATGTCCCTCCTGTTGTCCAGTTCTGGCATGTTTTCACATGGGTGAGAATACATGATAAACCTTGAAGTAAATAGCACATTAAATTTAACTTCTTGGGCAGGTGACATTATTCTAACCCATTAAGGAGGAAAGGTGCAAGAAAGGTAAGAATTATAATCTTGAAGCTGATTGGGTGAACGTGGTGAGGTCACAGGAGACGCACGTTTACTCTCATGTAAGTAGTGTGAGTAGAGTAATTGTGTATGTGCACGATATCAGCTGATTAAAAAACTTTATATAGTACAAAATTTATACAGTACAAAGCATAAAATAACAAAAATATAAATATATATTTCTGTTTGCTCATTTCGTCTTTGAACACAAGGGGGCAGTATGAATCAAATAACAAACGTGATCATGTCCAGTATACAACCAATTATACAGTTGAGAAGTTAGTAACATTAAATTACATTGTATATCGTAAGTATGAATTATTAATAGTTGTGTTAAATTAATAATAATATGAATAGGTTATTTTGTCTGTTCAATAATACCGGTGTTTATAATAGTAAAAATGAAACGTGTTTGCTTAGGTTTTCCCCTTTAATTTTTTACTTTCACTTTATGTATACAGTACGTTTAATTTGCATACATTGTTTGGATATTTGGTTTCTTTTTGCACAAGGAGTGAAAATCCATTTCCATTCATTCATAATGTTCAACACGAGTGAAGATGAGAGGATGTGAATTTTTACCCAACAGGTGTAAACAAGGACATGCATATGCGTAGAGTTTCTCAGTGAAGGACTGGCCAGTGAAGGAGAAGATGTGAGATCTGGCATCTACATCATAGAAGGAGACTTCACCTCCCTCATAATCCACAAATACTCCAATCTTCTGTGGCTTCACTTTCAGGGAGACAGGGAGATCATCGCTGGCATAATATTCCGTACCATTCCTATGCCACAGAATCCAAAATCCATTCTTTGTTCCAAGTGTGATAAGTCCCTTCCTCCTAATGGACTCCTTAGCCACACCTAAATCCCAGTCTGTTTTCCCTATAACTTGTACCTCAAAGTAAAATTTCCCAGTGGAGAATCCCTCCTCCCCAAGCACACTAACACGCAGATTGAATCTTTCCTCATTGTCTGGAACATTCCGTTCTTCTCCTCCGCACCACACTCGTTTCCTGTCTTCTGACAAAATAAGATTTGGATGTGCTGTAGCAGGATTTAAAGTCACATCCACTAGTAAACAAACAGAAGGAAGATAAAAGAGTTAGGATAAACTGTTATTTTATATAAAAGTAATGAGATATTATTATGATTATGATAAACATTCGAATACTGAAACAAAAAAACACACCTGCATATTTCTGAATTCTCCTGTGTTCTGTTTGGAAGGAAAATAAATGTTTGTTATTGAAAAATTATTGGATATTAACCCAGTACATAAATTAAGTAAATAAGTTAGCATTTACTTATGATGGGAAGCTCTTCTATTTGATTATGGAATTTTTCCTGAAACTGAGACAATGTTTTCCTCAGGGTCTCTGTACTGAGATGTGTGTTATATACAAAGACAGGCCAAGCTTTGTGCTGTGGAGGTCTGCACAGGGACCGGTGGGCCTATAATGCAGTCAAGAGAAGAGAAACTTGTTATTTGAGTGGTAGAGCAGAGGTTCTAGGATATTTTGCCACAGATTCATCTGTTAGTATAATAATTTGATTCATAATAAGTAATAATTTTGCATATTGTTGGGCCGTGATGACAATTTTATACACTTCATTGTTTGATTTTAAGAATATTTTATTTGTTTAAAACCTTTACCATATGCCCCAAAACACAAACCTGTACAATGTGAAGATGATTGTCAGCGTGTAAGATCTGCTCCAGCTCAGCATCTCTTGACTTTAACTCTGTGATGTCCTTCTCCAGCTCTTCAGTTAGAGCTCTACCCCTTTCTTCTGTTGATCTCCTGTGCTCCTCCATCACTTCCAGAAGCTCCACTTTGCTTCTATCAATGGAGCTCACCAGTGCAGTGAAGAGCTCAGCACTTTCTGTCTGCTCTTTCTCTGTGTCTCTCTAAACAACAGAATGTAAACTATATGACAACATCTCATATTGCAAAATATGTCAACTCGTTACATTCACATACTTATTTGTGACAATCATCAAAGACATTATACAATAACCACAAATGACTGGTACCAACTGCATAAAAATGGCAAAAATATCTTAGACTATGTAAGCTGAATGTAAACCCCAGAATATTACAGACGAAATGAAGGCTATTTGTTCTTAGTTATTTATGGAGGACTCACATTCTTTTGATCTGTCAAAATTTTGATCTCTTGAATTTTCCTCTGTCTGTCTTTTATCATCAGATGTACATTTGCTTGAGTGTCTCTCAGTTCAGTCTGCAGATGTAGAGAAATACAGAAGTAGTTCAATAAGAAACTTATACTTATCAAATGTCACGGTGCAAATGCAACCAACAATTTTAGATTGCAAGAAAGTTTCCCTAACGTTTCCATTAAGTTACAAAAATGTTAAAAATTATATTTTGAAAGTCCCAAGAATGTTCAAAACGTCCAGTTTTTTAGACGCTGCATTAATGCTACTGCTTAGTTATTTAAAACATACAAGTTATTTAAACATTTTTTAATTCTGTAGCATTTTTTAAACATACCACTAACAACTTAAAGTAACGTTTGATATGTGTGATATATATTGCTAAAAAACACTCTACTAACATTACTGAAAGCTGGGAAATAATATACAAGACATAAGGCAGGAGCTCTTACCCTTTTCTCCTTACTCTCCTCTTCAAGAAGGACAATTTCATGACTCTTGTGGTCTTCATGAGTGCAGAAATGGCACACGCCAATCTGATCATCTCTACAGAACAGATCCAATGGCTTTTTATGTTTCTGACACACATAGTCCTCAAGATTCTCCACAGGGTTGATTAGCGTGTGCTCCCTCATTTTAGGTGCAATTTTATGGGGCTCCAGGTGGGTTTCGCAAAACGATGTTTCACAGTTCAGACAGGACTTCATCGCTCTTCGTCGTTTCCCCTTACAGATGTCGCAGCGCACAACATGCTCTTCATCGTGATAGCGTTTCTGTAAGTGATCCACCAGCTCTCTGAATGTTGTGTTGACTCTGAGCTCAGGTCGTTTTTGGAAATTCTCCTTGCACATGGGGCAACTGTACTGCTGAGTGCAGTCCCAGAATTCCTTGAGGCAATCCCTGCAGAAGTTGTGTCCGCATGGAGTAGAGACTGGATCAGTAAACACCTCCAGACAGATTGAACACTGGAGCTGCTCTTCAGACAAAGCGCTGCTGGAGGACGCCATGCGTCTGGGAGGAGAACCAAAAGACTGTTAGATGAATGGGTGGAAAAACAGTCAAAGTAATTTTGCCAAGTAGGATGTGTTACTGGATCAACATCTTTTGGTGGTCCTGGAACAACATTTCAACAGTCAAAGAAACACAGTTCTAACCTAAACTCTACCCATAACCGAAAACTTAACCATAACGTACCCTAAAATCAGATTAACGAGAATGGTTAACAAGTCTCTGACCCAGTCCTAAACCTAACATTGATCCTAGTCCTACATTTTTGATAAAAAGGTTGATCCAGGAACACATCTTATTTAGAGAAATGATTTAACCTTTAACCAAAATCACGTGCCTGACATTTAAATAATTTAATCTAAAAATTAATGATTTTATCACGGTAATATCCCCCAGCCTACACGTCTAAACACTCTCTGATGCCCCAGTAAAGATTTAAAGACTAACTAACTGTAAAGCAAAATGGGTTAAAGCCCTAATCTCTAACTTTACATACTTTTCTTTATGTATATTGAAGTAAAATGAAACCAAACTGACACTTCCTGGAAAATTATAAATCATTACAAATTTACCATTGCAAATCGGGGTAAAATAAGGAGACCATTGTTATCTACACTGTTATCTACTTCCTCAACATCTGTTTTATGTTTATTTTTAACAAATTAAAGTTACAGATTGCAACTTTAATTCTACACATAAACATACTGTAGCTCTATTCTGAGATATAAAATGGAGCAGTGGGGATCAATGACAACTTTGCTATTCAAAAATAAAAATTAAACAATTGTTTTTGTTGCAGGGGATTTCCTTACCGTAACTGTATGAACACAGAAGTGGAAACTCTCACAGTGCAACAAATTACTCACTGTAGGCCTGGAAACACACGTACAACAAAGATTACATTTTTGCAGTGACTGGAAAATAAAAATGTCAAGTATCAACTGTTCATACCTGCTCATTACCTCCGTCAAAAGAATGAAATGATGATCACAGTAACATACAGAAGACAGGCAGTACAGTGAACAACTGTACAGTACAACTGAAAAAGGTTTATGCATTTACTTTCGTTTTGTTAGTTCACAAGGCTCCACCTACTGACTGTTTATGTTTGTTGCTTGGAGAGTACCTAAGTATTTCTGAAACACACAATAAAACACTGATAGAACCTGCTGTCAATTAAAAAGCTGAGTTCATAATGAATCTGTATTTACCATTTTTTGAATATTTAAATATAGTGCCATGTCTTTAACATATTTATTTGTATTATATTTAAAATGACGCTGCTGGCGGTAGCCAGTTGTTTGGGAGGAGAAACACTAAGATTATTAGATATATATGCTCCTGGATCAGCATTTTTGGGCTTCATATTTAACTTTACAACAAAACCACCACAGCTTTTTCTCAAAAATCTGTTTATTCTGAGTTTTCTTGAGCCACAAGGTCACAAAAGGTAAGTTGACCTAACCTGTAATGTTTTAGAAAGGCCCCAAATTATTTATGTAGCTATTGTCAGCTAATGTGCTTTGCCTTTTGTATTTCAATTTTGTATTTTATATATTATTATATATAATTTATTACACTGACTTAGAGTCCACAAGCAATGCACTGCAACGCTTTTCACAATATATGTTCAAAGAAGCAATATAGACCATCATGTTGTAATGTTTATAAAGTATGTATAATTAATAAAAATACGTTCTTTGAAAATAAAGTTGCTTTCACAGTTGTGTACATCGATATGACCTTTGCGTCACGTGTCTGGTTGCTATGGTTCCTTACCCTGAGAGTTACCTCAGTTTTTAGAACCGGAAGTTGAGGTACACTTGCACCCTTAAACATTTTGGGTGCGTTTTCAAGTTTTCAGGTCCCCAAAACAATATTGTCATTTTCAGTGGAAAATGGTGTCGTGCAAACGGCCCATCATTTTGAGTTAACTTACCAGGTAAATCACATAACCTGGAAAACTCCTCAAGTGAAACTCCTCAATATTAATGATACCACCCTCTTAAATCTGTACTGCCAAACAAAACAGAAGAAAACACAAGCAACAAATAGGAACAGCAGAGTTAATAAGAAAATCTTAATAATAAACAGAATCTTTTTTTTATTCTTGCGGTTACTAAAACTTTTGTAATACTTAAGTACAATTTATGGTGGTGCCATTTTTTTGTTTACTTTTACTGTGATATATTTTTGGCTAAATAGTTTTACTTTCAACTGAGTCTACACAGTATCTATACTTTCACTTGAGTATGATTCGAGTATTTTTATGATTTGAGTATTTGATTGTAAGAGACGTATTCTTCGTTTGTCAAGGCGCATTGTGCAGTAGTGGAGAATGGTGTCGTGGTGATGAAGACTGAGAAAAACAGCCAATGGAAAGTATCTATGAAAGTAAAAGCAGAGAGAGAAAAACAAACAGGGTAAGAGTAAAAAAACCGCACACAGATAACAACACATGGAAAGGCAGAATCTATTCCTCTGATAGCTATCAAATAAACATTTTAAAGCAGGTTATTCTAGTCATTTTGGTTGTAAGTGCCAATATATCTTTTAAAGTTTGTTTGCTGCTCCTTTTCCATAAAGTCTCCATCTTCTCAATGCATGCTGAGACAAAAGAGATTTAATATAAGTTTTAATAGATTTAATAGAAACTTTTAGACTACTTTTAAACTGAAATTAGCTAGTTTGCTCAGGGCTGTGATATACCTTTACCTGTGAGGTAGCAGCAGCACAATTCTTGTAAGGAGTCTGTGCTTGAGGTGCAACCTCTCCTGCTAAGCAAAGACCATAAGGAGATAAAGGTCTATAAATACATAAAAAGTACTGTAAGTACTGTTTCTGCAAACTATCACCGAATCACTGTCACCAAATACTAGCACCAAAACTAAAGTTCTTTCTCGACAAGTATGGTTACAGGCCTGGTTAGGACACCAACTTTGCCATCATTACATTATTAGACATAATAAGTTTGACTAGAAAAGGTGTTGGAGTGGGGGGTGTAAATGTGGGGAAACATCTATATAAATAATTATTATACCTTTAATGTTACATTTGTGCATTTAGCAAATTGTACTATCCAACATGACTTACAGTACATTCGAGTCATACATTTCATCAGTATGTGAGTTCCTTAGGGTTTGAACCCACAACCTTTGGGCTGTTAACACAATGTGCTGCCAACTGAGCTAAGGAACATACTTTCAGTAATGCAGCAATCGCACCACATTTGAGTTTCTCATAATAAAATAAACTTAACAAATGTAAGACAAACATTAATTTGCAATAATAAATAAATTTTATTTAAATTTTATTGTAGTTTTTTAGCTGCTCTTCTTCTCCTTCTCCTCCTCCTTTTTTGCTGATTGTTCTGACAACTTGCAGTACTATACCTGCAAGGAGTCAGTGCATTAGGAGGCAGAACCCGGGCTGGTAATGTCAGACAATGTGGATACGAATGCCTATAAACACATATACAAACAACAACACTGGTCAGAACTGTTCCTGCAAACATTCAAGCACTATACTGTGGCTATTTTTTGAATGAACACAGCTAAATCTAATATTACAAATGGTAAAGCTAAAATCAAAAGAATTTGCTCAACTTACTGGTCGGTAGAACTGTGTGGTGCAACACAAAGTCTGGGCCTCTTTCGAACTCTTTCCATCTCTAGATCTGTATTATTTTTCAGCAAATAAAACAAATATAGATGTATTGCATGTATATTAAAATTATTTTAAACTGAAATTGCACTAGTTATGATCAGGTCTGTGGTATAACTGTGGTATATTACCTGTGTGCTGGCAGCTGCTTCACGCTTGCAAGGAGTCAGTGTCTGAGGAGGCACAACCCGGGCTGGCTTGGTCTGACCAGCAGGACATAAACGCCTATAACAGATAAAACAATATTATTAAGAACTGTTTCTGCAAATATTCAAGTGCTAAAATATGGCTGTCATTTTTTTACAATTAGCAGTGCTCAATCTAATATGACAAACGTTTAAGCTCTAATCAATAATTGATTTTTACCCATTTATAACTCAACAAAATGACGGATTACAGCTTTAAAGCTAAAAAAAGGAAATTCTGCTCAATTTACTGATCAGTGGAACTGTGATCAGTAGGTTTATAACACAGTCTGGGCCTCTTTTGAACTCCCTCAGACTTCTGATCTGCATTATTTTGCTGTAAATAAAACAAACAGATTTAAACATATATATTAAACTACTTTTTAAATAGAAATACTAGTTGAAAATCTATGAATTTACTGATCCACTACTCTTATTTCCAGTGTGCCGTCTAGATCATGAGCAGCCACTGGGTTTTATTAACCGGTGCAGGAACTCCAGCGACTTCTCATTACCCTTGAAACTGATTCTTTACATTTGCTGTGTACATGTCTTGTGTTACCCTTTAGTGTTGACTGTCACAGACTTTAGAGAAGGATCAGAAGACTCAGACTCCCTTTCTTTACAGCCTTCGACCTCCGTAGGTCTCACGTCTTTCTCATCTGGACCTGTGAATGAAAAATCGCCACATAAGCATAACAGTACAGTGAAAAATCACTCTTTCCTCCAGCATACTGGCCATCAGTGAGATTCAGTGTCAGGTGTGATAAAGACATGCAATGCTCGCAACATAACCAACAGGGTTTAAATGAACATACTTATTAAATGAACAAACATGCACTTTGAAAGTAGCATGTAAGTTACTGGCATTATAGTGTTCAGTCAATGTTCAGAGTCTATAAATTACTTAAATTATTTGCCTTCATCAATACTGTCGTTTTAATAAAGATAATGAACAACAATGAACAGGCCAAATGGTCTCATGAGTTGACAGGGTGTCAAACTCTGATACTGTCAAAAATGATTTTTACAAATGTGTAAAAATGTGAATAACAAAAGAGTTATTCATAGTATTCATAGTTATTCATATAATTCACGGTATCGCTCTGAAAAACCAATAGACGATAGATGAACTCACATGCCTCTGCTTCCTGCACATCGCTGGCTGTATCCAGCTCTGACTGAACAGGTTCAGCTTCAGGGTCCGGTGATGGTGGACTCAAGGTGGCTCTTCAGCCTCAGAG
Source organism: Chromobotia macracanthus (assembly GCA_036877525.1). Lineage (NCBI taxonomy): Eukaryota > Metazoa > Chordata > Actinopteri > Cypriniformes > Botiidae > Chromobotia > Chromobotia macracanthus. The sequence goes on from JAZGTH010000063.1 coordinate 7,063,152, forward strand.
ATCCCGGTTTCCTTTAGCGGAGAACCGGGATGCTGGACGGTGCTCGTCTCACCGAGCTTCTCCTCCCGCGGAGGGCGGAAGCTGCCGCTGGATGGAAAGCGTCGCTACATACGCTGCTGCTCACAGTCTGAGGAGCATCAATGGACTCAGGAGCACAAGACTGGTTATGTCTGTTCCTCCTGTTTATAAACAGGGTTAAGCCCCGAAAGAAAGCCTGAAGTAATTTCGCTGGTAGAAAATGACCCAAAATGAATGTGAATCCGTGAAGATCTGAAACGTCGTGAAAAGCACCCGAACCCGCTTTGAACGTTCAGAAAAATCCTCCAGGATCTGAATATTTTTGCTTTTCCAGCATCTTCTGCATCTTTGACCTCCTCCAGCAGTGAGCTGAGATCCATCTGATCATTGGGAACTTTATAAAGAGTGCAAACATTAGTTGGATCATATACAGCATGGCTGAAGTTTGCATAAATGAATCCTGCTGAGAGAAATAGTCGAACTTGCTCTCGATGAAAAACGAGACCATGAGTTCATAATGAATTCATTTTTTAACAATATTTTCAAACATTAAAGGACTTTTTTTGTGTTTAGCATATTTATTTGTAATACACCAAAATGACACAAACTGAAATGAAAAGGTTTTTCTGATAGGAGAACAAATAATATTTATTTTAACAATAAGAACCTTTCTGGACCAACAGAACAATTTTTACATATACAGGATGAAACAAAAACATAATAACAAACTATTATGATGTATAAATATTCATAATTCACTGTTAGGAATGTTAACTGTCTTTTAGCATATTTTATCAGTGATAATTCTTGACAGCTATTTATTGTTGTTATGCAACACTTTTAACAGTTTTCTATGTAACAAAATAAAGGTAAATCAAAACAAATGAATCAGTTTGTTCAATACTAGCAGTACATGGCAAGCATATATATGTAGTATCTGGTCTACTGTCATAATCCCACTACAGAGACTTTACAAACAGACACAAACAGGTGATGGAAGAGAGAAAATAAGCCTAGATGAAATGTTATGTGTTATGTGAGATGTTATGCCCTAGCTAATGTAAACTATAACAGTCATCTAATGTTGCTTACATTAACATTGATATTAGATACTGTATGTCCACTGTTTTAACTAACTGGCCAGGTAGATGTTCAGTGAACGTGAAGATTTGTGAGAAAATAACGTTTAAATTTGGTGTATATTTGAAAAACGTCAATATTTTTGTCCTCATAAATGCTTGCAGTACTCATACTTCATAGCTCAGCCCCAACCATGTGGACAGCTCCACTGTAGCTAAGCTGTGAGAAAGACAAGATCATTCCTAAACTCCAGATTAGACCTAATCTTGTACTAAGAGGAATCTTCAGTAAAGGGTCTACTCAAACCTCCATGTAATTTAAAGCTTGGCTTATCTGTTTTTAAGCTTTATAACGGGCCCTCAATGAACCAACTCAAGCTGGCTAGCAGAAAAGGGCAGTACCCCACTGACATAGTAAGCAATGCCCAGAGAGAGGAGAGCGATGACCACCAGAAGAAGCAAGACCCTCCAGAAGCCCAGGTCCTCCACAAACTCCTGCCAGGTGGAGCGAAAGCTGGACAGCACGCCCTCTGTGTTCTGCAGGTTTGGATTCAGCAATGAATGGCTCTCCATCGCACTAACAGAATTAGTGTCAAGAAAAGAGATTTGAATTCCACACAGTACAATAACCACTGAGTCAGTTCTAGCTTCTATTCTGTTATATATCCATCATACTTAAATGTGTCAAACTGCTAAAGAGCAGTGTATCTGATAGCAACAGCTTGCTCAGTTGCTGTCCATAGTAGGTTATGCAGGGTAAAGGGTGTATGGGGTGCATCTGACCTCTCACTCTCAGCCATTTGCATAGCTTCCAGTTTAGAGTGGGTTCCTCTGTTGAAGCCCTTCACCTCCTGTTCTTCCAGCCCTTCCAGCAGCCGTATGGCATCTTTATTTACTCCCCTCCTCTTAGCCAGAACCAGAGGGGTCGACCCATTGTGGTTACTGTACAAATGCAAGAAAAGGGTTAAGAATTTTTACATGCATTCAGTTTTATAAACAACCCTTACATGAATAAAGAGTCATCATTAAAGACTACTCGTATTTTTGGTATTGGCTACCAATAATTATTGGCCATTAAAAAAGACTGACATGATGTGTGGATGTACTGAACTCCAGTGTAATTGCAGGGTACTTGCGGACTTTATCATAACATGGATGGTTTGTTTAAATTTTAGACAACTGCTGTAAGAACAAGCTACACCATCTACAGTATCCAGACATGTGATGTAGCAGCTGATCTTTCTGGACATTTTCTGTGAAATTGGACCAGACATCTCAAATTATAAATCGTTTTATAAACTTTCCATTGCGAATTGGGGTAAGATAAGGAGATTATGTTGAACGCGTATCTGCCCTGTACTTGGTCAACAACTGATTATTCCTTAATTTTAAACCAAAAAAATACAGATTGTGGCATTAATATATTTTATACGTTTTTGTTCTTTGCTGATCTAACACACGATTAAAACGGTGATCTATTTCAATGACAAAAGTTCAAGCGAGCAATGACCAAAAGAAACCCTACTGGTGCATCTCTGGTCCCTAGTTGTCATTGTAAACATGGTATATGATAAATACATGGAAATACATGATAACTATTTTATGTCACAGCATATTCAATGCACAAATAATTACAACAACGATCGATATTAATCCCACATCTCACCAAATATCAATTTTGAGACCATTGGACACTAGAAACTGAATGGTGTCGACGTGACCGCACAGGTGCAGCGCGGTGTTGCCCTGGTAGTCGGTGGCGAGCAGATCTGCGCCAAACTTGTGCAGAAAGCGGCAGATGTCGACGTTACCCCGAGCCGCGGCCAGATGCAGACCCGTGCGGCCCCGGTGGTCGCGGATGTTGGGGTCACAGCCGGTCTCCAGCAGACGCTTCGCGAAGCTCAAGTCCCCATCGATACACGCCTGCAGTAACGGTACACTGGCCTGCGACGAGTCATTGATGAAGACATAGGACATGTCCGAGTCGGTCTCCGAAAAGTCCAGCGTAACTAGAAGTTTAAGAGTTATTAGGCATCCCATAATTATCTTGAAGCTTGTCAAGAAATCAGGTCGGGGTTATATTTCAGCACGAAAACAACATGAAAGGAAAAAACATTTTGCACATGAAGCCTGAAAATGATACGTGCATTTAACATCCATATGATGTTTGTACAAATGTACGTTTAAGTACATTTAATATTAAGTTAATAAGTTAATATTAATGTTTATATAAATTATAGGTAACACACACAACAAGGTTTCATTCTTTAGCATTAGTTAACTACACTAGCAATGAATAAAGCATGCATTCATCTTTGTTTTATTTACAAATACATTCTTGAAATAAAACCGGGTCAGGGTTGCATGTTAACAACAGTTCATGCACAACGAATAAACGACTCTTCATATATTAGCTAATATTTACAAATACTAATAAATGCTGTAAAAACACACGCATTAAATAAATACATTACATCACCTGTTATTAAATGACATGTTAACGAAGGGAAACCTATTGCAAAGTATTGCCATTGTAATATGGCTATATTGTTTACGTTTTCTCTTTAAAGGAGAGAATGAAATATGACAAGCACATCGTCGGGAGATTCACGCAACCCAGATAATAAAGATGATGGCTGGCTGGTCAGGCCTCACTTACTCACTACTTATTATAAGAGTGAGTAGTGTTATGAATCTTATCTTATAAGACAAATTCAACACAGATGCAAGCCAAACCCTTTGAACATACACCTGTATGTTGGTGAGATCACTCATGTCCTGCAGTATTGGGTGGAGGTCTCCGCATTAGCACACAAACTACTACATACAAACGTTAAGACCTCCGGTCCATATCGCACAATGACCACCGCCGTGTACTGTAAGATTAATTGTATTGTATTACCGCTAATAAATACAATTAATATGACCGATAACGTTTCGAAACATTGCTGTAAACAGCTGTGTGGCACATGCACTATGAAAACAATACCGTGAACCACACGTTTACTCGTACGTGGTTTAATGACATCAACACGATTACACAGGCGAAACTACGATGTAACATAAGAGGATAAACAGCGCAAATATTCATACGCATTACGTACCTGTATAGTGCAGCACAATAAGATGAGAAATATGGTCTTTTGATCCCAGTCGCTTGTGTTTACTAGACGTTACAGCTGGCGACTGTATATTTTGGGGTGCACACTGCCCCCTACTGCACTGGAATGGGACTGCAGCGCAGAAGCGTTTGTAAAGATGGGTCACTGTAATGAAGTACTCACATAAAAATAAAAAAACAACTCTTAAAAGGAAACTGTGACACCAGTGATGTGGCAATAAAGATAATATGTGACATACAATTTGACTGTTTAAAGTATTAATCTGAAATCTAATACTTTTATTTCATAGGTCCACAGATGCACTCACTGAGCAAACATTTCAGCCACTATATGAATGCTGAATTTATTTATAAAAATGATTGCTTAGCAGTAACTTTTTTGCAGATTCTAAAATTAAACATCAAAGCAGGAAAAACAGTAACATTAAATGCTAAACGTCCTTTTTGTGGAAGCCAATTTTCACAAATGTACAAACTTTATTTTAAAAACAGTCCAAACATGAAGAAACACTGAAAAATGTTTACCTATTAATACATGTACCAACCCTTTGTCTTTCTTTGTATCAGTTATATCTTTCTTTCCATCAATGGGATGAAGTAAACTATGATCACTTACATACACAACAGAAAATGCACAACAACTGATAGAAAATGTGTACTCAGGGCTACCAATGAGAGGACAGGAAGGCTTAGTGCCCATAGTGGTTATATATCAAACAATCTCTCTAAGAGACTAGTAAACTCAAAGTCTAGTCTATATATCACATCCAATGCACACAGTGAATTAGACATTTTGTTACAAAAAAAGCATTATATTTTGAGTATACAAATTTATAAACAGGATCATTTTGGCATTTCTTTACCTTTAAAGATCAAGAGATTAGCTGTATTCATCATAATGATCATTTCTGTTTGATAGTTTGTTTTGGTTTCATCAGTGAAAGATTATTCTGCTCTGTATTACTGAACACTGGAAGGGTTAGATACTTGGATCAGCTGCATGTGATCCTGTGAAAGAACTTTTACATTTTCCAGATATTAACTTCAGTGCAATTCATATAGCATACATATTTTGGGGTTAGATAAATCAGTCAAGTGATACACGAGGCCCAATTTTACTCATTCATATGGATTACAAAGTGCTGGTTTGTCCATTTTGGCCAACAGTAAACAGGGCAGAGGGCCGTGGTTAACGACATTGTTAGGGAAGCACCAATATAGGATACTGGAAGCCAAAACACACTAACTGAAATGCAGTAGCAATTACCAGTACCAGCTAAGTAAGAAGACTTTGCTGTATGAATTTGATTGAATAATATATTGCATATTATACACTGGGAGTCTGGGATGTGCTGTCCGAGGTAGCCGTGAATATGCCCAACAAGAACAAAAAAAACAACATATCTGAAACATACTATAGCACCAGTGTTATTGAACAGAAAGAGAAAAATCTCCACTTCTTTTCATTTTAACCCTATTATTCTCCAACTATATAACAAAAGAAATCTCGAGGGCATGAAATCAAATCAGTCAGTTCACTTTGTCCTCAAAGGCCTCCTTTAGTTGTTAAAGTCACGTTTTTCTGAGCGTCTACTACAAGCTATCACAGGATCTTCATGCAGACTTGACAGCGGCTGATTCGTGAGCGATACTGCTCCCCTTTCAGTGTTTCCTGAGATGGACCCTCGCTGAACTGTTCGTTCTGCTCTACCGTGCTCAGCCAGAAACTGTACTTATTGGCGAAAAAGTGGCAGGTGCCGCGGGCACCATTACACTCGATGAAGGGTGTGGCACGGAAGTCCTCCAGACAAGAACCAGGTGACACCAAAGATTGGCCACCACCTTCTGCACCTGCAGCTGTGTGCTGAAGGAAAAACACATTCCTCAGACCATTAAATGTAGTCAAAAGAACAGGTTATGACTGTGCTGACACTATATTGGTTGTATTTTTTTTACTCATTTTACATTAAAATGATTATTTAAATATAATTAATATAAATTAATATATTTTTCGAAATTGTATCTTATTCTTTTTAATATACCCATAATATTCTCTTATATTCGCCTCTGGCACATATCCGATGTTTACATGTGCCTTTTATAATAATGTGTTTATGCCTTTTGTTCATATTTGTTTATGTGCCTCGTCTAGATATGTTTGTTTATAGTGTATATGTGTACTTGTGGACAGTGCTAAATTTCATTGAGCAACACATTCTATAGCTATAAAAGAGAAGAACCTAGTAGACAAAACTTGACTTCACCAATTGACTAGTCAATTACACTGGCCCATCTCTAATAAGATTGTGTATGTATGGTATAATGCTTATGGTATTGTAAATGTATTAAGGTATAGGTAAGTTTTACCATAAGGAAGGAGTAACCAATCCACAGACTTCTCCAGCCCTGAGGGCAGGTAGGTATGGTGAGATCTTGGCTATGGACAGCGACTGCTTGAGATGGAGCCTCACACACAGAGCAGCGGCTAATGTACTGGGATATCTGCTGATCTGCTACAGGCATCATGGGAATGGGGGCAGTGGTGGATAGCCAATAGGATTTGTCGTTGCGGCTAGCGTAGTAACAAAGGTCATTGACTGTGCAGTACAGAAAAGGTATGGTGCTGAAGAAAGGCAAGCAGGAGCCAGCCAATCCTGTGATGAAAAGAATTTTAATTAAATTAAAGTCCAGTCAACTTGTATATCTACACACAAGTGTCTATATTACACAGTACATAATGGAATGATCTACAACAATGCATTTGTTAGTGATTATGCTCTGTGGCTTACTATTCACAATATTCCAAACATATGTTAATAGTGTCTCACCTAGATCTTGGTTGTGTGCTTTCTCCTGTCCCTCCACATACAGCAGACTATAGCCTTCCCACAATTTGTCCATGCCTTGAGGGCACATGGGCACGAAGGTGGACTGACTGTGTTTTACCAGAGTATAACCAACACTGACACTCCTTGTGGGTGAAGCAGAAGGACCTGGCAACCCTGGATTGCCACGGGGACCTGTGGAAGATGTGTCAAAGTGAAAACAAGACAAGGCAAGACAGAAAAGAAAATACATGAAAGATGAAAACAGGGAAGTTTTGTTTGTGTCATGTACTGTTGCCTTACACAATGTGAAAAGTGAAAATATACAGTTGTTCACTTCTACATATCTATTACGATTCAGTTACAGTATATTCAAACAGTTCACTGAAATATTATCTTGAAGCACAATATTTTAAGCTACCTGACCAAACATGTTTACTATACAGTGTTACCAGTTAGCAGGAGTAGTACACTAGAACATTTATTTTTTTAGATGGAGCCACCAAATTTGACAAAGTACTATTAAAGTGCCTTATATACAAAGTGGTGCCAAATACAAATTTTATTTACATTTTTAAATTTAATAAAAAAAAAAATGTAGAAATTATTGTGACAAGTTGAAAAAAGTTGTTGTTGTCATAGCATAAAAATAGAAATATTAGTTTAGGAAGTTTAGGAAGACCTTCTTAATATTCCTACTGTGTCTTACCTTGGGCTCCTGTGGGTCCTTGGATTCCTGGAAGCCCAGGGTCACCAATGGCTCCTGGAAATCCAGGTGGACCCACCGGACCAGGTCTACCATCTGACCCCTTAAAACCTTTGGGACCTAAAGAGATTTCAGAAACTTGAATCAGTTAAACAGCTGTACATAAAACTAATGCTAATATTAGTCTAGAGGACCATATGTTCTATTTACTTTATACTTATCTTTGGCAAAGGTTGAAAAAACGCTTACCTGAAAGTCCTGGACTGCCTGGCTGGCCTGATGTTCCTGGTTGACCAGCAGGCCCACTACGACCTGGTAGGCCTGGCTCACCAGTTGGCATAGCACCAGTTATGTTATGTGGATACACAATACCTGGAAGCCCCTTAGGACCAGGATAACCTGAGAGGACAAGATAATTAGCAAAAGAAATTTAACACAATGCTAATGATTTATGGTTTAGCTATTAAACTAAAGATTCTAGAATGATTTTTGCAATACAAAATAAACCTTAACATGTTCTGGGTGCAGAGTTCACTAATACAACATGTATAATGGATTGTTAAAAGTTATTTAAGGTTAAAGATTATTTACTGACCCCTTGATCCTCTGGATCCTTTGGTGCCATCATTCCCTGGTTCTCCAGTGTATCCTGGTGGTCCAGGTATACCAGTATAGCCAGGGTCACCTCTTTGTCCTTCAAAAAACAACATAAGACACATATTGTTGACTTATTATAGTGTATTAAGCAACATGAATAAACTACACAGTAAAAGAGGGTGAAAATTATTAAAGTCATCTAAGTTTTATGTGTCAACACAATAGCAAACGTACCTTTGAATCCAGGGTTGCCTAATAATCCAGGGGCTCCAAAAGCACCAGGGTCTCCCCGTGGTCCTGGTCTGCCGGGTAGTCCAGAAAATCCAGCATCTCCTCTGTCTCCTTGGACTGTTCCAGGGCCTGGAGGACCAGGAAGGCCAGGAGGACCAAATGGACCTACAAATATTATACTTCAGCTGCATTATATGAGCATTAATACCTATGAACTACAGTATGAGTGAAGATTAACAAAAAATATAGAAGACAGAAATGTCCTATACCTTCTCGTCCATCTAAACCTGGAAGTCCACGGTCTCCAACAGGACCTGGGATATTTGAGGGACTAGGTGGACCAGGAGGGCCTGGATTACCAGGGAAGCCCCTTAAACCAGGAGAACCTGAAAACCAAGATTTCACAGGTATTTGTTATTTTTATCCATTGTAGACAACTTTCACAAAACTTATTAGACAAATTTTTTAATTGTAAGATATTTTAATTTGTCTTCTTCTTTGTCTTAAAATATTTTCTTTTACACATTGTGATATTACAAAATTCCTTTTTAATGAAAAGTCGTGGAAGTTAATTGCTGTGCTTGGTAGTCCATATGTTTGGTCATCCTCACCATTCTCTCCTCTTAATCCTTTTTCTCCGGGGCGTCCAGGGGCTCCAGGCTGTGAAGAGCCCCTCTCTCCCTTCGGGCCCACCCCACCAGGGAGACCTGGCCGACCCCCTTCAATCACACCTGCGGAGATGTTACATAAATGAGCAGTCACTAGGTTGTTTGTACAAGTTTAAGGGTTATTGTAGAGTTTTAGAATTAGGTGCACTTAGATTCATTTACCTGGAACTCCAGGCTGCCCCTTGGATCCTTTAAGACCATTGAGTCCATCTAAACCAGATGGGCCTGGAAAACCTGGAATTATTTTTGGGTTAGAAGGCTATTTTATTAGAATGAATGATGTCTAATATGTATAGTATATAGGAAAACTGTTTTGCTTCCTAATTTTAGGAATGTAACATTCCTTGATTTACCTTTCTCTCCAGCTGAGCCTGGAGCTCCAGGAAAGCCTGGCCCTCCATCACGCCCCTTCTGTCCTGGATAACCAGGAAAACCCCTAACGCCTGGGAAGCCTAGTGGGCCTATATGAACACATACAATCAAACAATATATGGTAAGTGAAGTTTTCAAAAAGCTGGAACCACCAGGATAACAGAATCAGTAAGGTGGCTCCAAACTTCTAATTACCAGTTAATCCTGGTGGCCCTGGCTCTCCAGGTCGACCTTTCTGGCCTTTAAGTCCAGGGGCTCCTGAGAAACCTGGATCACCCCTTTCACCAGGAAGTCCTGGACGACCTGGTTGTGAAAAGTAAAAACGATTCTATTCAACATTCTTAGAAGATCATGTGAATAGAATATTATATGAAGAACCTGAACAAAACTTCTCTCCCACCTGAAAATCCAGGCTCTCCAACAACACCTTTTGGTCCAGGGGCCCCAGGTAATGCATATGAGTCACCTTTCTCACCTTAATGACAGAATTTTAGGAGGCATCAATGATGGCGGTCAACAGCCTACATTTGCAATTCCTTAACTGTTAAATATGTTGTGCAGTTCAGATATATTATATTCTATTCTAATATTCAAGATTCTACTTAAGACATTAAAGAAAGATCTCACCTTTGCCACCTGGCTGTCCTTGAGCCCCTGGGAACCCTTGGGATCCAGGTACACCGTCATCACCCTGTCATGTTGCAGAAACACACAACATACCATAAGACAATGTTATCAGGAGAATCCCGAAAACACAAAGCCTGTCAAAAACAAGGTTTCAATCAAAATCAAGGCTGTTCACCCTCAATCCTGGTATGCCGGGAAATCCCAAAACACCAGGTAATCCTTTAGGCCCAGGGAAACCAGCGGAACCAGGAATGCCTGGAATGCCAGACTGTCCAGGGAAACCTTTCGCTTGTTCTGCAACACCAGGTAGTCCAGGAAAGCCTGAGCGTCCAGGTTGCCCTCGAAAACCCTTATCACCTGTTGAGGAGTAAAACATTTTTCTTTCTACTTACACTTTTTAGCTATAATGGCTGCTCAATAATTTGCCTATGATGTCAGTTCACACTTTATCACAGACTAATGCATGTAATTTATGATACTAATATTTATAACACTCCATTAAATTAAAGTCTATAAACATCTCAATGGCACTAAAAGCACTGATTCATCCAATTAAAAACTCAGACACAGAGGTCCAACAGAATTAATCTGGATGATTTGCTACTTTCAATACCTCTTGGTCCGGGAAAACCAGGCAGTCCGCTGGTTCCTGGCACACCTGGTTCACCCTTTACCAGCAGCTCCAATGGAATCACTTGAGTGAGCCCTGGAGGACCAGGATTTCCACGACCCCCTTAAACAAACAAACTCATGATAATTTATTGGTACAACAACTACATTGTGTTGTTTACTGAAATATATTTACTATTATTATAGCTTGCTTCTTTCTAAAGTATTAAGTTCTTTACTGTGTTCTATGATTGACTTAAAGTTTTTTATACTCCTAACAAAAAGCCTATTAAGAGATAATCTGCCCTTAGTCAATACTTGGAGCAGTCCATACTGTACCTTTAATTCCTCTTGCTCCATTTACACCAGGTAAACCATCTTGTCCACTAAAACCGGGCAAACCTTTAATACCTGGGCCACCTGGGCCACCAGAATTTCCAGAAAACCCAGGGAACCCCAACAACCCTGGAGACCCCTTCTCCCCTTCATCACAGGGAGAAAAAAAAAATCACGCTTACATGGGTACAATATTACAGTAAAGACACACATGATGATATCAACATAAGATCTCAGCAATGACAAAAAATAAATTTTCAACCTATTACACATTTTTACCCTTTACTCCAGGTCCTCCAGGTAAGCCTGGACGTGTTCCAATACCAGGGGGTCCAGGAGGTCCCCTAAATCCTTGTGGCCCAGGGTCACCAGGTAGTCCAGGGATACCCTTTATTCCACCAGGCCCTGGGGGGCCTGGATCTCCTTTTGAACCCTTTAGCCCTGGGAATCCTGGGATGTAACAATGAATTAAACCACTATGGTGATTTCAGAGAGCAATTTTACTCTGATTTTATGGAAAAATTAAGGATTGCATTAAGGATTGCATTAAGGATTGCATTAAGGATTGCATTAAGGATTGCATTAAGGATTTGCGTAGGCTAAATAATTCAGTCACAATGATGAACGAACTCAAACACAAGAAATACAGAGTTTATATATTAATTTAACAGTTAAACAGTAAAACAGCAAATAATGCAACGTAAGGCATTACTAAAATGCAATAAATGTTGCTGAAAAAACAAATTAAATTCAATTAAATTTTATTGTGGATGAGCAAATGCAATATTGCTTGATGGTGTTTTCTAGAATTGTTGGTTGAGTTTGTGATTAAAGGCAGACAAGCACATCAGCATTTTAAAAGCATAACACATTCTAAGTCTAGAATGTTAGTAAAGATGGTGTTGCTCAAATTCACTGAATTTGAGAATTAGTAAAACATAAGCACACAGGTTTCTGTCCATTTTTTAAAATGCGAGCAGACTATATGACGATACTATACTCATGTACCAGCTTCTCGGTACACAAACATAAAATAAGATGGAGAACTACAGTTTGATGAAAGATCTATTAACTCAATTAACAGATCCAGTAAGTGTAAATTAAATATACAATTAGCTTTTGTAGTTTCCATGATTGAATAGAAATAGATGTTAAAGCTGCAATCGTAACTTTTGCCTCTCTACTGCCATCTCTGTTTGAAACACAAAATTGCAGGTTACTTGCAAGTTTTTTATGTATGCAGATGTATGCAAACTTACATTTCCTGCAAAACTGAACCTGACAGTTCAAATTATAAATCATTACTATAAACTTACAGTTGCAAATCAGGGTAAGGAGACCTTTTTGATCATTGATCCATTATGGATTTCCTTCACAACTTTTTAAATGAATGAAAATGAATGGATTGCAGCTTTAATACAAGGTATAAATGGGATCACTACTATAAATAAACTGATTTCTTGGTTTGCAATCATGGTCCCACAGCTGTCACCCTTTCAGTAATAAAGCACCTTTCAGTGCTTTATTTAAGAGGAAAGGACACAAAAAAGTGCATTTAGAGGTGGCTAAGCGAGGATGTGGATTGTGTTAGAGAAACCTCAACACTATATGTAGGGATTTGGGGAAGGACAATGTTTCTCACCTTGGCAGCCTAGTGAGATGACCCAACACCAAAAATAGAAGAGGGTGATACCACAAATGGTATGATGGTAGAATGGAATGGATGGTGATGGAAAAAGAAGGGTGGAGGATGAACACAAAGAAAAGAATAATGAAAATAGATGTATTGTGAGGAAGATCAGTAAACAAAGGCTGACGAAGACTGAGAAGTAACTGATGAGAAGAGAAAGAGGCAACAGTGAAACATTTGACCCATAAATCACTTTACACTGTATGTACACTGTCAACTCAAGTCTAATTCATACAATGCTCACATGGGGACTTGCTGTACATGTACTGTACCTGTGTAGCTTTTTTAATTTGTGAATTAATGAAGTATAAGACTGCAAAAAAGGCTGAACACCCAACAGTAGAATGAAATAATTTTCACAAGGTCATGGTATTATGAATTGCTAATTTTGGAGCTTGAGGTAGAATTTACCCAAGTATATGTATTAATGAGAAGCTGACTCACTTATATTTTTTTTACTGAACCACCACCATTGGTGTTTTATTAGAATGAGCCGGAATTCACTTACCTAAAGCTCCAGGAAATCCTTTAGCTCCAGCTGGGCCCCTAGGTCCAGGGATGCCACCTGGAAGATATTCGCCTGGTGGACCTATGGGACCTTGGAGACCCGGTTCTCCATTCACACCACGTTCACCCTTTACAGAAATTCCATGGCGTCCATTGGCACCTGAAGAGAAATTCATTATTATGGCTAACTGTGCTTGATATCTAACATGTCTATTATGACTAGTGATGCTAATGATGCTGATAGTAGCCCTGTGGCAAAGACATCTAATTAAACCTACCGGGGCTTCCTGGTAAACCAGGTGTCCCAGGTTGACCCTTGTCTCCTGGCTCTCCAGGCCTTCCTGGCAGACCTGGACTTCCAGGGCTTGCCCCAAGAACCTCACCAGGTTCTCCCTTTGATCCGGGAACACCTGGTAAACCATTTCTTCCTGGAGACCCCTGCAAGCCAAAATTTGTTACTCCTGGTAAACCTGGATCTCCTCTGGGTCCGGGAAAACCTGCCAATCATAATCCAATTGTAATGTTTTATAAGGCAATTAAATATGAAAAAATATAGCTTGCACAAGTAAGCTTACCAATTAGAATATCTAATGGATACAGTCCAAATTTTATGATATAATCTTACCCTGAGGACCTGGCTGACCTCCACTGCCTGGTTCCCCTCTCTCACCCTTTAACCCATCAAAACCTGGACGTCCAGATCCTCCTGCAGAACCAGGCTGACCCTTTGGCCCTAACATGTACCAAAACACAGATGTAAACACACACAATTACACATTACAAGAGCAAAATAAAAAAAACAAACAAACCAAATCTCTATAGTTAAATTACTTTTAACATATATTTTTAGTATTTTATTACCTGGCACCCCAGGTCGTCCAGGGAATCCTTCATCTCCTGGTTCCCCAGGAATTCTACAGGGCAATTCTGTTCCTGTTAACACCCATATCACTGTCAACAATCACTGCACCAACAACCACTACAACTAACCATTGCAAACCCTAAAACGTACAGGAACTACTGTATAAAAAAATTATGGAATTATTATTCTGTCATGATATTACATTATGTTTAGTATGTGACAATAGTAACTGCTCCACCTACAAACAAAGTATTAAATTTAAGTGTTTGTGTTGATTTGTTGTTAAAAAGGGCATGTGACTGTTACCTTGAGATTAGTGAATATTGAGTATTGACTCAATATGCAGATGAGAAAAAAGCAGGGGGAAAGCTATAGAATTTGTCATGGGTTCCATTCCCTTGGACTAATTAAGTGTTCACCCCAAACGCACTGCATGTTGGTGAATCAGTGCTCCAGTTACTTTTATGATTAGTGCATTACTACTCTTACAAACAGAGGGATGAGTTCTAACTTTTTTGTGGTAATTGACAGATATCCCCCCCTAGCTTAGTCAGCATAGTAGGGCTACTCACATGCACAAAGATTGTTAGAAGATTGATAACAGAGTTGTTATATGGTATAACTACTAGTTTTTTTTCAGTTTAGACTACAGTTAAGCCGTCTAATACAGTCAGGCCATTGGAGATTCTGTCCCAGATTTATTTTAATTGGCCGCAGCTCTGAGCTTCTCATCTCACCTCCCTCTTCCAAAGAGGCCTCATTAACCCCCGCCTGCCCACAGCTGTCACCTAGTCAGACAACATGCAAGGGCAAGAGAGATGGCAAGAGAAGCTGTTAATCAATCAGATCATTTGAGAAGCATTATTAAAAGTAGGGCTGTGCAATATATAAAATGTGCATATCGCAATATGCATATTGCAATGGTTTGCAATAACTGAATGATTTTAATACTTCAAAAAGCAATTTATGGTGGTCAGTTTTAGGTTGATGCAAATAGCGGAGAGACTTTTAGTTGTAGTGATGCTTTCTTTTCCCAGAAATAAAGTGAAACATGTTTGTTGGTTGTCATTTTAAGTTTTTAATTTAACTGAATATCATATTGATTTTAACAATGCAAGGTATTATCGTACCTCATATCGTACATCGCATTATTTAGCACGGTATCTCTTTTTTCAATATTGTGCAGCCCTAATTAAGTGATCAAATGCTTAAGCATGAGAACGATTGTATCTTTTGTACTGAAGTTAAAAGCTCATTCCAATAAACCAGCATATTCAGTTAGCACAAGCAGTGCAATTAAAAGCAATAAAAGAAACATGTGCATGACTGTGTCGAAGCCATTCCACTGCTGAGAGAGAGATGGAGAGCATGCAGAGAATTTACAGGATTGGTTCATTCAGATACGGGTGTTAAGATTTGATATGAATAAACTGCTTCTGCTCAATTTCTCTCTGAATGGAATGATTTGCCAGAGAAGTCAAAAGTTTTGTTAGCACAGGCAAAATGTAAAAGACTTGTTTGCATATGCAAACCCATTCACACTCACACACATCCAAGCTGAGATTTAGCAACATCTAAACGGTAGCAGTTTAAACCTGCAGTGAAGGACACCGTATGCTAAAGAAAAGCAAATCAAATCCCAACCTGAATGAGGAGAAATCACGGCAAGCTATGTGTTTTCTATTATTTACATATGACTGCAAGTTTGTAATGTGGTGTATTAGCTGATACTGACTTATTTTAAAGCACTATCTCTGCATTATCAGTACATTGTGTTAAGAGTATATATATATATATACATACATACACACCATTCTAAAATCTCTCATATTCATACAAAATTCACCATTATACAAATATGTATATACAAGTATTGTATCAGTCATTTACTTCTACTGAAACCTTGTTTATTATTATCTGCTTAATTTGACTTTTTCGGTACAGTTACTTTATTCCTTTCTGACTAATTACTCTCTCACACTGCCTACTGACCTGGAGGACCTGGAAGTCCAGGTGATCCAGGAAGACCATCGAATCCAGGGTCACCTTGTGCACCTTTGAACCCAGCTACACCAGGGTAACCAATACCAATATCTCCAACAGCACCAGGACGACCTTTGAACCCTGGGATACCAGGAAAACCTTTATCTCCAGTCACCCCAATACCAGAGTCCCCCTGTAGACAAAGAGTGAACTCAGAGATTTAGAGAGGTTTACTAATGTATTGTATAAATCAATCAATCTCACTTGTGTCATACTAGAAGCATATTTACTATATGCAGTCATTTTATAAGCAGTTGTTGGTCTTCTTTGGCAGTAACATGGTTGTCACTATGGAGCTAATGTTTACTTTGCCATCAGCCATTCTACTCACAGGTGGGCCTGGTGGTCCAGAGAAACCAGGAGATCCAGCCCTTCCAGGGTTGCCAGTTTCTCCAAGTGGGCCAGGAAGACCCTGCCTACCCATTTCACCTTTTTGTCCTCTGCCTTGGGGGAAGAAGGGTTCACCTTTCTCTCCTTTACGGCCCAGTAAACCTCTCCCACCCACACGACCCTAAAATAAAGCTCAATTAAAACTTCTGTTTTTATACTGAATTTTATTTTGGATATTAACAATCAATCACGATTTTCACAGCAATCAATAAAGCATCCCTATTGATTATACTGATCAAGTACATCAGACAGATCAACAGATCAATGTTCTAAACGGTCTCCTTATCGTGCTACAAATTGTAATGGTAAGTTTATAATGTCGTGTTGGATTCATGGGTAATATTAGTTTGGCTTCATTTGACTTCAACATACGTAAAAATTAATATGTACATAAAGCCACCTGCAATTTTGTTTCAAACAGAGATGGCGATACAGAGACAACAGTAACTGATTGCAGCTTTAAGACTCCATGTTAATGACATTAACGATACACCAAAAACAGTTGAAGGTATTACCAATATTCAGGGCGAATGATAAATCTCTTACATCTGGGCCCTGTGGTCCACGGGCTCCAGGGTACCCTACGTCACCAATTTCTCCCTTCTCACCACTAAATCCTGTGAAACCAGGCGGGCCCGGAGGCCCTGGAAACCCCTTTGGACCAGCTGTTCCACCACCGTAACACTCACAGTCACCGTTATCTCCTGTAATGACATACTGTTGAGAAGGCCAGCAGCTACATTCTTTTAAAAAATGAAACCAAACTCTTTAATTGCACAACTGGTCTAGAGGGCATTCCTTACCTTTAAGCCCTTTAAAGCCTCTATCTCCAGGTGGCCCTCTTCTACCAGGCTGACCTTGATATCCCGGTTTTGGTACAATGAATCGACCTACAGAGGCTAGAACAAGAAAAGCAACCATCAACGGTTTTACCTTCCATATGATTTACAGTTCCAAGCACCAACAGAGTTTACTGTCATATAAAGCTTCTTGCACTTTTCTTAATTTACAGATTAAGAAAAGTGCTTACTTTTATATATATGGTCATTTTGTAGTTTAAGTTTATTAATTTTGTTAGGCAGAATATTGTATTCAGCAATATGCAGTACACCTCCTAGGAAATAACCATCTTCCATAATTAGACCTTTGGCCTTCATCACAACCTTGCAGATAATTTCACTTGTCTTTGCAACCTTTCTTATCCAATTCCAAAGAATAGCTCCCTGGGAACTTATGCCAGAACAACCAAGATAACAAGGAACCTTCCTCCTAGAGATGATCATCATTTGAAAAAGCTTACGTGCTTCACCAGGTGGTCCAGAGGGTCCTGGGGGTCCAGGAACACCCTGATCTCCAGGAAAACCTTCATGGCCATAGGTAACCCGGCCAGGATTTCCCTTCTCTCCTTTGGGTCCACGACTACCGGGGAACCCAGGACTGCCTGGACGACCTAAACATAATCGGCACACAAAGTCATGTTGGTATATGCCTATAAATCAATATATGCCCTAAACAGCAAGCTTAAAAATGCAGCTATGTCCGAAGTACCTGTGACAAAAGAAGGCTCTCCAGGAAGACCAGGCTGTCCTGGAAGCCCTGGAGGACCTGGATCTCCATTTAGCCCAGGATAACCAGGAAAACCAGGATCACCCTGAGGGCCTGTGTACGAGTAAATAAAATGATTACTTCTTATTGCATCAGTGTGTCTAAATTTAAGTGTGTTTGGGCACAAGGGACTTCTTGAGCACACACACACAATTAGAATTAAACACAATTATGTGTTTATTATTATTATTGTTTAATTCTGTGTATAAAAAATACAATAACATACAATTAAGATGAACACAATATATATATATTATGGAAATAATGATTTATATTACCTGGAACTTCAAATCCAGACGGACCTGAAGGTCCAGGTGGACCTGGATCTCCTCTTTCACCCTAAGAACACACACACAAAGTTAGGGTTACCCATGCTGTGCAGCATAGTTTAGTGTTTTGTAAATATGTGTTTGTCTCCTTACTTTTGGTCCAGAATAGCCTGGTTGGCCCGGAGGTCCTTCAATCCCAGTGAAGCCCTACAGAGGAGATATGATGAGCTGATCGGTATTGACACAGGATTAAAATTTCTTAGTGTAAAATGTTTCATATCTTATCTTACTTTAATGCCTGGAGATCCAGGAGGTCCGTTCAGACCAGGTAGACCCTGCCATGTGAAACATTACATCAATGTAATGAATGTTAGTCAACATTCTGAGAACCTTCCCTATTTGTTGGACCCTACCTCCAGTGGTTAATTATAAATGTGGCTGAACAGAACCTACCCTCAATCCCGGCAATCCCAGAATTCCTTTTTCACCAGCCTCTCCTTTATAACCAAACGGGCTCTACATGTGCACAGGATATGAAGAGAAGTGAAACCAGTTTAAAAATTATAACAAACAGCAAATATCAAGTGTGGAGAAAAGTTGTCTGTAATCACTCACTGCTGGTCCTGGTCTTCCTTGTTGTCCTGGTTCACCGGGATAACCTTTATCACCCTGAGGAAAAAAAGCATAAATAAAAAGAAGAGGAATGAGAATTTCTGATGTCATTTTTTTAAACATTTGATTTGTATCATGTCCCATATCTGGATTGGTAATCAACTGGGTTTTAACCACACTTGAAAAAAGTGGCAACAGAAATCTACATAAATTGAAAGTCAATGTAAGCATGTCAACATGTTTTTCTTCCAATACCACAGATTCCTCTTCATTGCATATTTCCCCATAAAATAAAAGATCTGTCAACATTTACTCACTCCCACATTCCAAACTCATGGATGACTTCAGTGGAACAGATGCTACCCAAAATATAAATGACTGACATCCTCAGGCTACATCCACTTTCACTGCACAGACTAAAGGAGCATGAAAATTAAAAATGAGTTTGAAACAGCATTAGGGTGAGTAAATAGTGACTGGTATTTTCTTTTAGGATGAACTAACTCTTTAACTTGTATTTTACCTTGAACATGCGCAGACCTCAAAAATTCCTTGCATTAGCAAAGAAAACCGAGTGGCATCGGCAAATAAATGAATCTAGATCTTTTTCTCAGAACTCTCAGAACAATCTCTAGTTTCTTAGTTATTTTTGCAATCATTTTAAACCAACTGGTTCCAAGTAATTTTTAGTGCATGTATATATGTGTGTGCACACGCACGCACGCATATATATGACAGAAGTGTGTTTTATCACAAACTCCTTACCATTGGTAAAAATCAGAAATGTCACTTGGTTCTATATTTTATTGTCTAATGCGATAACATCTATATATTGTTAACTGTAGTTTTTGGGGCCACTGTAAATATGTACACAATTTAAAAAGCCTCCTTTTGGTATGGATGTTTGAAACCATTTATCCTGCATAATCACCACCAAATAAGAAGATATTTTAGGACGTCACCCACATCATTCACCACAAGGTGAAATATGGGTTACGCAATGCAAAGACAAGTTAGATGTCACCCTCCTGGACAGCAAGTCTGAGTTATCCGGTAAGGGAACAAAGTATGCAGAAAGAAGGACAGTGTTGACTGGATTGGTGGCGTCCTACTGTAGGACAAGATCCTCACAAACCTTTGTTCCTTTGTCTCCTTTGGGAAAGCCAACAAGTTCCACCACTCCATTGACCAGTGGGCGGCCTGGGTCACCGGGCGGGCCCACATCTCCCTGGATACGGTAACCAAGGAAGAGAGTTTTTTTTATATGGGACACGATGACGTGCGATGAGGAGGCTGTTTGGAGACGATAGCGGCGGATCATGTTGAAGAGGTGGAATGAGGTGAGAGGTTTGGGGGTTTTGTAGGAAAGACGTTAGACTGTGACCACTGACAGAGCAGTGGAGAGATCAGGGTGAGGAGGTGATGAATGGACAGACTAAGGCAGAATGAAGGAGCTTTGGAAATGAACCACACATTTAACACAGTGGACGCGCCTCAATCTCTGCCCATACAACCATTCATCAGGGAATTAAGCACCCTCATAAGCACCCACCTTTTTTCAAAGTCAGCCCCTGTGTATTCTATTAAGAAAACATATGTAATTGGGTTGGTTACAAATGCCTTTTGGTAAAATATCATATGTATTAAACATGATGTGGTTCAATGCTCTCTCATGCTCCTCTCCCTGCCCCATCATCAAACCCTCTCACCCTGCCAGTGCCCCTCCCTGGACTGGCAATGGCATCACCGCTCCCAAGTGTGTTACCTTCTCTCCTTTGTTGATACTGCTTATTGGTGGTGCGTTAAACTGAACGGCCGGACTGCCCCTGAGTCCTGGTGGACCAACATCCCCCTGAGATCCACAACACAGACATTTGACACATTAGAGCCCAGGATTTTATGAGAGAGAGAGAGAGAGAGAGAGAGAGAGAGAGAGAAAGAGAGAGAGGTAAATTAAGTGAAAGACAGTGACCAGGAAAGAGAGACATACAGTAAAACTAAAAATTCAAATAGAGTGACAAAAAGTCTGAGAGACAGTGAAAGAGTGTGAGAACAGCAAGAAAACACTGCAAAAATGATTTCTTAATCAGTATTATACTAATTACTAATAACTATTTAACACATTTTCTTATTTTCATCATGTTTCATGTTTCATCATGTTTTCGTGACAAGATTATACCTGAATTTAGTTCACGTTTCTTAAGCCTTGGCCAAATTGTTATTCCTCTTGTTTTAGGCATTTGATATTATATTTATTAATTGTTTTTATATTTATACTTATTTCAAGATATAATCTTTAAAAATGTTCTCTAAGATGTCCTCACTTGTGCAGTTTTGCTACTCAGGATGTTCTGATCATTTTTACTGGAGAAAAGCCAAAAACACTGATTAAGAAAAAAATTGCAGTGAACAAACAGAGGAATTCGAGATGTTGATAAAGAGTGACACAAATAAAAAAGTCAGAGCAGCAGGACTATAGGGCTCATTTTGTATTACTGTATTGGCTGCTACAAATGCATGTGTATTATTGCTGTCACTGTTTAAAGCTGCACATCATTTTATTTTATTTGAATTCTTGGTTTGTCTACATCTGGTGTTTGGTTTCTTGGTTAGAATTCTATGGGTTGAGTGTCCCACCGACAGGAAATAGAGGCACACAGAGGATTGGAGCAGGTGATTCCAAAGCCATCAAAGATCACTCACAAACAGAAAAATTGAATGGCAGCTCACAGATTTCACTTGAAATATAACAGTCTTACACTTCACAGTTTCGATGAAACTGCAGGTACAGTAAAATGAAATCTCCAAACTTCCATTCAGATGAAAAACATTCCATTTTTCGTGTCACCATGCTTGCACCATCAGCAGGCCCACAAGGAATCTGCACCCACATTTGTTTATTAAATATTTTACTTGATCTTGATCTGATCAACTGTAATAGCCTTTAAACTGTAAATGCTGTTTAACATTTAAATTCATTCCAAAAATTAACACAAAAATGTAAAGTCTGCCAATTCGATGTGGACCTGCTTATTAGTTCAAAAGATTAAAAAAGATTCAAAAGTGTTTCAAAAGATTTAAAAGTGTTTCTCACACTGAAAATACCGAAGGCACACACTCCTTTTAAATACAGAAAAAGGACTTTATTGTGATGTGTAGTGTGTGTGCTGAGACGAGTGGAAATGTAGCGAAGTTCAACAAAAATGGAAAAACATAGGCATGCTGCAAGCACCGAACTGTTTGGAGAACAGGGAAGAAAGAAGAAAATCTACAGGCAAAGGATGCTGATATGTGGTAAATAAAAAGTGATGAAGTTATTCAAAAGACACCAGTCCAATGTCAGAAGAAAATAAAATATTTGTAGTTAGCTTGTCATTAAGAAAAGCAAATTGTAAACATGTAAATCTGATGTTACGCCATAAACACTCTCAGTGTGCTGATATTTTGAAATGATAGTATCTGATTACATCTTGATTGTTAGCCAGTGTGGTTTTAACAGAAGGTTCTAGTAGGATATTGCCAGAAACACTCAGAGAAGGGCTTGTTTTCTGTGTTAGGCCATTTTCAATGAATTCAGCCACCACAAACACATGCAATACACCTTCAGAAGAATAGACGAAGAAGCACTCATCACTTTCAATCAAACAGACATAAATGCACGCTCACAAATGCACACACAGGACTCAGCTAGAGTTGCCTAAACCTGAACAAACTATGCCCTAAGTGTTTACAAAAAATGACTAATGAACCTAATGATTTTCTAATGGTGAAAACTAAGAACAATACTGTGCGTGGAGGATTGCTCATGTGTTCAGGTGAAATCAATGAAATTCCTACCTTTTCTCCTGGCTCCCCTTTGTATCCTTGACCTGGGCTTCCCTGTAGAACAAGCAGAGGCCTTGTGTGTGTATATGTTACTGATTCATTGGTTAAAAGCCCTCTGGAATCAGTCCTTCCCCAACATGTTACTTTCAATAAAATGGGTGTTGACTTAGACAGCTACAATTATAATCACTTTATCAGGCTTATTTGTAACTGCTGTATCCCAAAGCATGTATGTTTGCACTGTTTGCACACTGCCCTCTGTCTGACAGGAGGATAACATTTAATTCATTCAACAACATTCCTTAACCATCTAAACTTACTGGAAGTCCAGGAGGACCTGGTGGCCCAGGGGAACCCTGTAAAGACAAAGAAAATTGATGATAAAGTTCCTATGGACCCACAGACAGATATATATATATTTATGAGAAACAGATAAAGAATACATACAACAATTCCATCTGGACCTCGGGGCCCCACTAGACCAGGAAACCCCTCTGGACCTGGAAGGCCTTTCTTACGTAGTCTGGACTAAGAAATGTACAAACAATTGGTTACAAATAGGTACAATTTTCTCAAGGTTTTTGTTACATGTAAATAACACTTAATAGACAAAATCTATGCATGTAGATTTATGCATCTACGCAGCAAATTGTGACATGTCTAATACATCTAGCAAATTATTATTAGCTTTGGAACACACCGATTATATGTATAGCTTGCATATACTGTTATTTACTTTGGATAAAAGTGTCTGCCAAATGCATAAAAGTAAATGGTCTTTAACATGTTAAATATACGCCTTGTGATGTCAGAATTGTAAGCTATAGGATTTTGATGTTTGTTTGATATGGCATGTGAACTGTGTTTTTAAGCAACCCTCAAAGTGTAAGCAAAAAATCTGGTTTATTATGTGGCTTATATTATTATCTGATTCTGATATCTGAAAGAGACAATTGTACAAATACATACATTTTTTATGCATTCTAATCTTTTAACGTGAATTAAAAATTGTTTTTGAAGATGATTTATGCCAACTCTTAAAAACTTTATAAATGAATAAATCTGTAGTTCTACACTTTACATACCAGAGGGCGCCCTCACCGTACAAACAGACTGGACTAAAGCGTCACTACCTGTTAAACACTTCCTGCCTCTGTCTGTATCAGTATTATAGACCTACTTGATCTGTATAAATAGCCTGATTCAATTTATATTATAGTGTATTTTAAGCATCATTAGTCAATGTTTCAATTCATATCATTTAGTCAGTGCTTGTTTGATCTCAATTGCTTTGACCTCGTTCCACATTTACTACTGGATTATTGGCATATTATCTGGATTTGTTTACACTGTTTGCACTGGTGCGCATCATTTAAGATTGTACACTTGGTTCCCATGTTTATATTTACATTAAAATGTCTTAAAATATTCACTTTCATCGTTTTAATCATTATAATCTTTTTATTGCAATAAAAAGCAGAAATGTTATTGTGGCATCATAAGTGCATGGGCCCACACCTGAGAGGATTTAAAATGCACATATAAAATTCAAATGCTTTGAAAATAATGGGGGGATTTTCCCAAACAGGTTTGCACTCTGCACGCAGAACTACCTCACGAGACATATTATTAACAGTGCTGGAAGAAAACGGCATATGAGCTGCAGTATTAGGTCTTGCTGTATGTGGATGTGTGTATGAGTGTGTACCAACATGCCTGTTTGAACTGCTTGGGTCTGATAAGGAACAACTGCTACTTACTGGCGGAGAAATATTCACATAATACGGTTCTCCTTTTTGTCCTTTTTGACCAGGGAATCCCTAAAAAAGGAGAATACAAATAGAAATACAACAGAATAGAATACAGAATACAAAAATAGAATACAACAGAAAAACAAGCAATCATAATGTGTAGCTCTGAAAATGTTTAAAATCACTGTCATTGCATCAAATCTGAGCATGACAGTATGGTCAAGACTAGTATTAGTTTATATTTGGTCACAAGTTTTATAAATGTGTGGTTATGTTTCTGTTTCTGCTGATGATAGGAATCAGATGTTTCAGATCAGTTTCAGATGTTTTCAGGAATCAGATCAGGTGTTAAATAAGGCAGACATACAAATTTTGCAGTCCTGTGGGTCCCAGGGCTGGAGTTGAGAACCATTGATTTAAATATGAACATAACGTAAAACACATTCTTCCTAACAATTCCATTCGTTCCCAATCCTGCTTCTTGAGTAACCTCAACACCACTGATATATTTCAGCAATGCATTAGAAAGCTCCTTGTTCTCAATACTTACAGGAGCTCCAGGTAAACCAGGAAATCCATCACGGGCTCTATCACCTGGGTCACCTCGCGTGCCATTACACCCGTCCAGTCCTGGAGGTCCCCTGGGCCCCTGTTGACCTGGGTGTCCCTGTAAAAAATGGTAAAAAAATGTAAGTAAAAAATTAACTACCATCAAAGAACAGTAAGACTACAGTAAAAAATATGTACTGTGTACTTACAGGAACACCATCATTACCAGAAAACCCAGGAACACCCACTGGGCCCTGTCAAAAACAATACATAAAACAAACAGACGTTCTGTACAACCCACATTCACTACACATTTGCTGCAAACTACATATCAAACTGTATAATGTTACATTTGCATTTCATTTAATAAATTCACTTAATTTGAACCTCTATGATTTTAGTAAAGCTTGTTAGAACGAAAATTAATGAAAAATGAAAACTAATATATTATTATTTATCAATATATACTCTGTATATAATATATAATCTGACTTTGTCCCCTTTTGATCCAGAAGGTCCTCTGCGTCCCACATGGCCTATTTCTCCTTTTGGTCCAATGGGCCCTGGGGCCCCGATGAATCCCTCAGGACCACTGCTCCCTATCAGTCCAAGTGGCCCTGGCTGCCCCTAGATTGAGACATGTGTAAATGTGGCAGTTAGAAATTAAACCCACATAAAAACTGGCCTCATTTACTTTTTAAATACTTTCATACATGATCCATAAATACTCAATGGGAAATACAGATAAAGATTAAAGACTACATTAAAAAATGCATTAACTTTCTCTTGTTCTACCCATACACTTTGTAACCAACTGATAATTTGTAATTTGTTTAAAACGTGCAAAATGAGCTCTGACTATGAATAAAGTTTCAAATCATGTCACGTTAGTGTCTGAAGAATGTAAACAGTTAATCAGATAAACAGCTTATCAGAGATCTGTAGCCTGATCTGAGGAGAATGTATTATAAACAGTCAGAAGTTAGACTGGAGATCAGTGTTTAGAAGTTATATCTTAGTTAGATTAGTTTCACATCCTGCAGCAGTCACATTTCATCCATAAACTACAGAAAACGTATATATGCAAAATCTTTAAGACATGCACATATTTCCACATCAATTTATTTTAATTGCTGGTAATACTTGGTTCTGACCAAATGGTGGCGACACAATCCGGAATTATAACTCAAAGCTGCCATATCAATCTCTTTTCCTGTTAGATGCTTTGAAAAGAAAAATGTAAAATGGTGATGGTGAAGGTGATGTGCAGTGATCTTTTAATACACTGTAGCTAGAGTACAGGATTTATTTTTAATTTAAAAAATAATTTAGGTCACAACATATAACAAGAGAGATAAGAAATGAGTAGAACAAAAAACTTGTAGATGCTTGATTATCTTTTTAACTAAAAGATGAATCTGTTATCTGCCCCTCAAACACACAGACCTGCATACAGAGGCCGAAAAAGCCCCAAACCCTTAAATTAAAGACTGGTGGAGAGCTGGCGCTTTGACTGTTTTTTGAGTGATGGTTCCAGCTTTTGACTGCAGGCACGTCCCTGGAGCAAAGCCTGATTAAAGAAACTCACTAACTTGGACCCCCATTATGAACAAAATCCCAAACAAAACAAGGATGAAAACTCTGAAGATGATCATATGCATAACCATGCATAAAGAATTATGATTATGTAATGGTAACCCATTAGGTAACTGATAACATGTCCCTTTCCCAAGTTCCCAAATACTACTCCATTTCTAAAATAACACTTAATATACTTAATTACAGAATTATTTCATAGCTTTCAAACAAAAAATATGTTATACCTTAAAGTTATACCTTTTGTTTAACAACAAAGCAGGACATTATATTGTGTGTTCAATCTGTTAAGAGCGAGTGTCAATTTTTATGTAGCTTACATTAATGCATGTCAGAGGCATTTATCCAAAGTGATTTACAGTACAATCAAGGTCCACATTTTAGCAGTATGTGTGTACCCTAGGAGTTAAATTAAATGCAGATCTGTAATATCATACATTTCTGCCACAGAAAGCACGTTTTCAATTATTCCAAAACTACCAAGATAGTTTTGCAACACACCCCATGGTACTCTGCAATGTTCATCTCAAAATGATAGCAAACAACCTCAACTCATCAAAACAGGGACGCATCAGTGTTAGGGTTTTCTAGGAGTTTTCATAAGATGAGCTTTGTGAAACTATGTTCTCAGCACGTACCTTTAATATTAATATATTATATTATATATAATATTGTACAAGGCATGCCATTTTAAAATAGTGTACTTTATGTGACTGTAGTCTATGTCTGACTCAGAAGACAGAGAGTATACAAAGGATGTGTATTGCTTGGAACGTTTTTAAAACGTTCTAAAATGATTGTCAAAAAAAAAACCACAGCTCTCAAGCTTCTGTAATTAAGAGCACAGAAGAATACAACATACTATCAAAAACAAATTAATGAATTAAAATGTAAAAATGTTTTCCTGGGGAACTTTCAAAGTAACCGTGTCTTGCTGTTATTGTTACTCCCTAAAAATGTACTCTATTTCTCCTTCAAGCGATTCCTCTCTCTGACAGTGGTGGGTGGTGAAGGAATGCATCACTCTTGCCACAACAGCCTTTAGCAACTTGACATTTAATGTGAGGCTAAACAAGGCACGCACTCTGTGTGTTGAGGTTTAATGGTGATTGGCACTGACACACCATCATGAATAAACAAAGAGCTACAGTTACAGCAACACGGTAACTTTAATGGCACAGTACAATATCGTACAGTACAGTTACTGAATGCAATTGAGAGAATACAAAAAATCGATTATAAAATCCACTAGGCATTTTAAGAACGTGATCTGTTCTCATCTGTCTCCTTCGCCCATCAAATATTGAGTTTTCATATTTATTAAAAACATGACTTCCAGCTAAATTAACGTGCACTAGACTGCATCGTTTGTAGCATAAATCTGCCCCCTCACAATGGACACAATAGGATTCATTCTGCCTTCCTAAGCCACCACTCGCCTGGCTGGCAAACATGCACCTCACTTCCTGTTGGAATGGCTGACAGAATCCATGAGCCAACAGATTCCCCTGGCTCAGTCCTGTCGGCTCTGAGGATTTGGTAGGAACCATTGTTTGAAGGCAGTGAGGCTCAGGCGTGATTTTACCTGTCGCGCCATGTGTTCATTGGAAGCGGTGATGGAAGCACCACTAGAAAACACATGAAAAAGGGGCAGTTCAGCTAACAATTTTAAGTTACAAGAACATTTCTCTAATGTTTCCATTAAGTATAACGTTCTTAGAACGTTCAGGATTTTAGTCGTTGTATTAATGTTATAGTTTACTTATATGAACGTTATTCAAACATTTTAATTCTGTAACATATTTAAAATGTTCCACTAACAACTTAATAACATTTGATTTATGATATATAAAGTTTAAAAAGTTACTACAAGAATGTTTTTGACACGTCTGAGAGAACTTTAAAAGAACATTAGCCAACATTCCGAGAACGTTCCCTGTTAGCTGGATAGGTGGGGACTGAATGATTCAGCCTTGATACCCAAATTTCTCTGAGTGCACCACCCTGCCTATAATACAGAAAACAGTGCCAGGCAGACAGCAGTGCACACATACACTGACTCAGCAGTCTTTCTTTAGTCCAAATCTTAGCCCAGGAGGCTTGCAAATATGATACATGAATCAGTCATGGTGTGTTTAAATGTTTGTGTAACTCGAAGCAGCCAGGCCTGAATGGCTTTAATGATTTTATGTTATTCATTTCAAATTTCTGGAATAATTGTTTTCCTTTTCTGTTTTTTGTATAAAAAATCTTATATATTCTTGTATAAAATATCTTAAATATTATGTTTTTGTGTATTAGATTTGTTTTTAAATAAGTGTGACAGTGGTGGACTGGATTTAGAAGTCATACTTTATCAGTTTCCTTCTGGCTAATACACTAGTTTAATCTAAGGTCACCAAATAATGAATAATAAAGAGATTCATTTAGTGTTTTGCATTTCAGGTTCTATTTCTAACTTCAGGTACTAACAACATTATTTAATGGTATACATTTATATAGTGCATTGAGATCTGTTTTCAGCAATTCCTAATAGCTTTTAAAATGAAGTATATCAGTATTCATGGAGAGATGTGGGTTAATAAAACCTCCTACACTTACTACCTGTTAGACCAAGACATCACCTATAGACCTATAGCCTAAGGTCATGTTGGGGTGTTTGTGAAAATGTTTCACTTCTTTTTGTGTGACTGTAACAGTTTATGCCTTAGAATAACAGCAAAAACATGGATGAAGAACACAGACAAACAGGAATTTTAAATCACTGATACAACAACATTGAACAACATCGTGGCATCTTGTTCAACTAACCTGCCATAGTTAATGCTCAAATACAGTGGATCAGTATAAACAAGCAATAAAATATTTACACTTTATTAGTCAACACGACACCTGGATGTTCACACTGGAGCAGGAAACAGCTATAGATCCTGTTCTTCAAACATTTTATTTGTTTGTCTGTAACAAATAAATTTTTGTTTACATTGTTTTGACATGTAAACATGTCTACATCCAGTCAGGCTGTTTAGTTAAATCTTCTATAGCCTAAACACACGATTCCTGCTTGTTTGGATTGTGGTTGTGTGTGAGGCAGACCACTCTTTAAGAAGGGCGAAAGGTTGCAGGGATGAAACAGAGAACAAAAGTAAGGATAAAACAGCATGTCTGTATTCCGTGATTTTTTCCTCTTGGAATTACACTGTAAACAAATGAAAATGTGCAGCTGTTGTAAAGGTTTTTAAACCAGTGCAACCTTTTCTACAAGTCAACACAAAATGAGTTATTTATAAATCAAGCACAATTGGCTTTTTTAAAGTGTACAGTGGGACGAACATGATTAGAATCAGACCGAATCGGTTGCGGCCGTCACAAAGTTAAAAGCTTATTTAGATACACTGCACCGAACTCAGAGGGAGGCAGAATTAGTTTTGTTGGAGGTCAGATACAAAAACGCTGGAAGCACTTATAAGTCAAGATAAATGACTATTTAAACTGTCCCCTAGAAACCGTGTGTATGGGGAGTCTGTCTCTGGAACATTAACACCAGGTTTGATAATCTTATGATGGGATCAGAGAAAGAGAAAAGAAAACATCATGTTCACATATACACACACAGGGCTGCAATTACACACATTGTATTAAGAGCATCTAAACAAGTACACATGCAAACGCAAGCATACACACACAATCACTATGAACTACAAATATGCAAAATACATAATGATTTAAACACACAATTTCACCATGCATTCCTTATCTGCAATCTTTTGTTTTGCATTGTTATTTTAATTAGTCTACTTTATATATCTTTTCCTCTTTCTGAATATTTATTGTCTTCTGAATATTTATTGGGGAAAAGCCATATATTAAACACATTTAATACATGTATGTGTATTACATGTATGTGTTTAATGTGTATTGATAATCCAGAATATTTTTTCTTACAAATGTATTGATGAGAGCAAAGGATACTGAACAGTAGATAATTTTTCATCATTGCACATGCCAAGACTGGAGTAGCTTCGAGGGATTAAGGATGGCTAAAGCGATCACACATGCTCACAAACATAAAAGGCACCAGTGCTTTTCTTTGGCCGCCCTTAAACCAAACCATTATGTCAGCATCCTTAGACCTCTGACCTGTCTGGAAGCGGATGTTATTGGTCCAAATGAGTCCAGTATGGACGTCTGTTTTTGTTGGGTGGTTGACCAGAGGGGAACGTTCTTGTAAAAAGGCACATTATGGCTAAAGTTGATCTTTATAGAGAACTCTAGAATTGCTTAAAACAGATGTTTATACCACACTGTAAAGGTATTCACAATGTCTTAGCTAGAGATTGTAACCTGTTATATTTTTTAATTAATAATTGTAATCACAACAGCAATACAGTATAATACTTAACTGCCCATTATACAAGTTTGTTCATATAAGTACTTAGGCTTATTTATTGATAAGAATCTATCATGTGCATGTTTATAACCGTCGAAAGGTGCAACAAAAAAAATTTACTTTCTCCACAGGCTCAGGTTTGTTGAAGTTGCCCAAAGAGTTATGCTGCCATTTTATCACACTTTTGCTTAATATATCTTCTAGGACGGTATATCTGCTTGGGTTGGTAATCTGACAGTTAACCTCAGGTCACAGCTAAACCGTTTTGTGTACACAGCAATAAAGTTTGTTGGTGGGGGGGATCTACGCCCCTTCAGTCTAAAATTATAAAAATTATCCTTAAACAAGAAAGGTAAATAACTCTGGACACTTCTCACATGCTTTATCTACTTCCATTTGTTTGATGGTACCACACCCAAAGGTGTAGACACAACACAGGTAACAGGTAACAACTATTAGTAATCTTGTGTTCCTTTGGCTATAAAATTCCAGTGAGAAAGACATGACTGTGATTGTTGTTATAAATGTGCTTGTCTTGTTACGCTGCTTCATATGCATGCCTAAAATTTTGAAAAATATAATCATTGTCATGGTTACACATTTAATACAATAATAATCCTTGTGTATGTATAAACTGTATATGAGTTATGTTTGTTATATGAGTAATGAGAGTTATGAGTTATGTTTTAAAAGTCATAACATTTATAATCTTTGCTTTATTGGGCTGAAATACAAGTGTTTATATTACACAGCATTAACAACACTTACTCATAAAACCTATATATACACACACAATACATACACTACACAATGTTTTAAGTATCAGCCTGTAATATTATTGCCCACCAGTGTGTCCCAGCAGTAGACCTTTCTGAATGATACTTTCACATACCTTTCAGCTAAACTAGGTCTGCATAAAGTTTCACCAAGCAGGTATAGGAGTTTGTATGTATTAAGTTTCAAATGAAATTCTTTGTGGTGGTTTGCAAAATGGGAAAAGAATAGCTCCTAATGGGAGTGTAGTTAAGGCATGAGGGTCAGAAAGTGCATTTCTGTCTCTATGGCAATGCAATGCTCACTGAGCTCATCTTCCTCTCTCTCTTTCTCTCTTCCCCCTCTCTCACTCACTCACTCTCACTCACTTTTTTCTTTTCTTATGTTGTTATTGTTGGTTTTGTTTTGTGTGTTCTACATAGTTTTTTAAAATGCTCTGATAACAACAAACTTAGACTTATATTTATTTTGTACTTTTATATCCATCTGACAGGGTAAATAAACACATGGTTAAACCCTGCACTCTACTCTCTCTCTGTCTTTCTTGCTCTCTCTCTGTGCCTGTGTGTTTGACCCTCTCCGAAGCAGACATTCCCAGTACGGCTGACTGCACTTTTCAGAGCTCACTCACTTTGCATCGCATCACATTGGCTCCTGTTGTTTTTGGGGGCCACAACTCTATTGGTGAGGGTGAATCAGGCTCAAAGATGGTTTACCCACCCTGCCAGTGTCTTTGTGCTGATGGATTACTGGAATCAAAGGTAACGGCAATGGCTAAATAGGCAGCTGAACCATCACACCTATTATTTTCTGCACTGATTCAGAGTTGACGCTGTGCCCAATCCGAGACAGCTGAGCTGCAAGGATTCAGACGTATGACGAACAGTCTTGAAACTCCTGACACCAATGCCTAAAAAAGGCCTAATGGGTCATGAGGTCTCTGTCATGGGTGAACTAATGTGTAGCAACGAAAAGAGTCTGTGTTCTGCAATTGCACTTATAAAGAAGTGTTACTAATGCAATGGGATTATGTTGCATTAACTGCGCTCTACTGCAACACCAAACATGCATGTCTAACCATGAGTGGATTGCTAAATGATGACTGACAGATCACCAGAGAAAAGCCTGCAATGAGCCTGTTTTTCCATTACCAATAATAATAATACAGTAATATCTTCCTCCAAACTTGAAACTTTACAGGGGATGAACCTGCTTCTGTAGCTCAGCTAGTAGAGCACAGCGCTCGCAACAGCAAGTTGATGGGTTTGAGTCCCAAAGAGCAATGTATCGTTCTTTAGTAACTGCACATAAAGACGACTGAACTGACGAGTAATCTGTTATAAATAAATTAGTTATAATATCACTTATTAGTATTGCTAATATACATCATGAGAACAAAAACATTTGCAATAATACCTTGTGTTCTGTATGTTACATATATTTCATAATTTTCCTGTTTTCTGTGTTTTCTTTTCTTTATATGTAAAGCTGCTTTGAAACAATGCAATGTTGTTAAAAAGCACTATATAAATATATATGAATTAAACTGAATATTGTAAATCACTAAATGTTAAAATACCTATATATTTATACATATAATATATGTATGTCTGGAAAATATGTAGTATTTAGTATGTAGGAGTTTGTTATTTCGAACTGCCAAACAGCCACTGATTTCTCAAGAATATGCTTTACCACTGTCACTTGAACTGCAACCAAACAGCCACTGATTTCTCAAGATTATATTTATCACTGTCATTCTGAACTGCAAAACAACCCCAGACTTGTCAATCAGCCATAGACTGACAAAGAATGTTCCTATAAAAATGTTATAAACAATAATAAGGGAAGTTGTGCAGGTGGGTTCAGCTGGCATATGCTCATAAAAAGCATCTCTCATCTAGTCGGTGTAAATGGACCATAAGCAAACATAAATCTGACCTGAGAGCACTTCTAGCTTCCAGGGAAGATAAAAACGAATGAGGTATGAACCAAGAGTATTGTGATGTCTGTCGTTATGTTAGTATAGCAAAGAAATAACTAATGTTTACTTAAAAATCTCAACATGATGAATAAAATGCAAAAAGCTTCTCTTATCTAGTATGTTAGAAAAACATGAATGAACAGTATGGCGAATAATATTTTTAAAACATTCAATGAGAAATGATTTCTATGTGAAGTTTGCATCTGTTTCTAGTAGCAGGTGTGAGTGTTTATATGTATCCACTTAAGTAAATGTATTCAGATTTGTATAAACTATAAATATTTGTGAAAAAATGAAAGCTTGTGTGTATGTTTGCATGTAAACAGAACAGTAAGATCTTTCATGGCACACTGACTGATTGGGTGTGGATGAGCAGGACTCAGCATTGTCTTGGATGAATTCCTGGTATCAAAGTCATACCAGGTCTTGAAACACGTCTTCTTGGCCGACACCCAGCTCTCGCTCCTGCAGCCTGTCTTAGAGCTCCATGATTGATGCCTTCAGTTGGCGTAAAATTTTACTGTACATCTAAGGGGTATGAATACTGCTATACCGGCCTGATTCTAGCACTGTAAAGACCTGCTGTTTACCAAATAACTTAAATCTTATATTGCATAATTCACACCAATAAGCTTCTCATGTATGAATTTTGTCTTTCAACTAATGTAGTTTTCCCTCAGTGTATAGATACAACTCGTGAAACATGAACTCCATACTGTGTGTTATTGATTGAAATCTGTGCACAGTTTGTGCATCTGAGTTCATGTACATATGCATGTGTGTATGAAAGTGAATGAATGTGTTTGAAGCCATGCATGAAGGTACACAGTTAACAGTGGTGTATGATGTATTTGAATGAGGTCAGAAGGGCAGTAATAGTCTCAACAACGGCAAACACAGTTTCTCATCACTCACCCTCTTGCCCTTTAAGGGGAAACACTGACACGTTCCACTGCAGTCCCGGCCTGCACATGGCTCCTGAAGCGTTGACCCCTGCACAAACAGAAAAACAGAGGGACGAGATTAAATACAACAGATAAAAATGTCATAACATCACACTACATCACCGTCAGACTCCTCAGATAAACTGTTTATAGTGATGGTAATGAGCAGTGCTGCATTTCTAATGACGATTTTACACTTAGTAATGTTAACGAAGGCTACTACAGTGACACCTACACAAGGTTCTACACAGCGATGCCATAAAAAAAGTCAGGCATCATGAAGCACGTTTTTGTTCAAAAATGTACAGTTATAGGGAAGAAATGTGGTCAGTTTCAACTTCATTCTGTGTTTGAATTTGTTAATGCAAATGTTTGAATTGTGAATAAATGCAAAACTTTTAAAGTCTGAGAAATTAATTTTAAAAGCAAATGCAATGTGTCTTTACAGTTTAGATACACATTTCACCATAAGTAATAATAATTACCATTGATCTTACAACTAATAAATAAAGTAATAAACTAACAACTGATAAAACACAACAAGCTGTGGCATAGTTTGTAAAAGTGAAAGCAAAGCTTGATTGATGACTTGAGGATTTATGACTGCTGACTTCATTGATGTGGTTTTTATCTGCAGCTAGAGAAGATCACCAAGACAGCAGAAAGTGGTATGGGATTCCACAACTGAACAAAAGACAAAACCGTGCTCTGGATTGTAGCCTGTGGTCCAACATACCCAAACACATCTACTGAAAAAGATGAATGCAGGGACTAGAGGTCATTCAGTTCATCTTGGCAGAGGTGATTGGTTACCCTATATACCCCAATCTCTAAACCAAACTCTTCTTACTATAGAATGCTTTCTCTCTCACACACAGATACAAATCTATTGTGCCTTCGCCCCATGCTGAGATCACATTCCAAAGCATACATGTCCCACCCTTTCAAATCATCTTTACCTTTTCAGTGCTTATTTACTTTGACGCCCCCCCAACGTAAACATACAGCATCTAAAGTTTCATTGCTATAGAATGCAAACATGTCTATTCACGTAAGTTTGGGCCATAAGGGATCATCTGATATCATGGTACACAAAACATAGCATTACGTCAGATTTAGTGGTGCGCATGTGCAGCTTCCAGAATTTTTACACTGTCCGAGGAAAACCTGAGTGGTGCATTGTGGGTAGCTATGATGGCATGGGTGTACAGTTCATCTGTGTTTTTTTAAACCAAGTCTCTGGGTTTACCAGGTGATTGCTTTCTGGGTCAAGTCAAAAGAACCCAACCTCTAAAGTCTATATGTTATTCTGGTCCTTCCGTCAAAGCAGGTTTAATAGGATACTATTAAATACTTTGCATGTTTCTTCATGCACCAGGGAAAAAATACATCTGATTGCTTAGAAAAGCATCAGACTCTGCATAACAGCAAGTTATGTACCAACATCACCAAACATCAGACTCTATGTAACAGCACGTTCTTTCATAACCTGTAGGAGACGGTCTGTGAAATGCAATCCCCTTCATTCAGAAGACCTGTGAATAATGTGATCAATGAAAGCTGCGGGTTTGCCCCTGCTGGAGGTCAGAGGTCACTGGATAGCGTTACACTATGATTAAAGGATGAAAAGGTGCAGACAAGAAGGGATAAGGGCCCATGGGGCTTTGAGGACAGTGGGTACTTGGCCGAGGGGTCAGGGGTGTTCGAACAGCCGTCTAGAAGAAACCTCAAAGGTCCTAAACTGATAACCGAAACATTTACAAATCACAAAGGGCATGTGTCTACAGCGTCTCTGTGTGTGTAAAGGTCACGTAAAGGCCCCAGGAACCTGTCTTCACTCACAGCGTCACCTGACTCCACAAAGCCTGTGACTTTTTGCAACTTGTGACTGAATTTTTTTGTGTTAGAAAGAGATTTTGGCTGTGACATATAACGGAGGAATAAAGATAAAAGATGAAAAGAATGAGCCCAGATAAAACAAAATGTGGGAGAGTGAAGCTGTAAAAAGTAGGTTAGAAACCTGGCAGTGCCCTGGACAACCCTCATCTCTCTTCTATAGACCTTCTGTTTACCACTAATTGCTCTCACAGAAACAGGCCAAGGGCCAAAATTTACAGAGAGATTCAGACTGGAAATACAGACTAAGACATCAAAAATAAAAAGTCAAGGCAAGTACAAATCCTGATCAAATACAGGCTTAGTATTACAGCAGAGACAAAAAATCCTGCCAACCAAAGAATGGAAGCAAGCAGGTCAACACTAGGATGTTAACTGGCAAGACTACTAACTGGCATTTTTACCTAAAGCTGCCATTAGGTACTTTTGTCTCTCTGCTATCTCTTTTAGAACATAAAATTGCAGGCGTACTTGCGGAGATATTTTCTTAATGTGAATGACAAGTCTAAACAACTGCAGTAGGAACAAATTACAAACGCGGCACCATCTGCAGTACCTGGACATGCAACATTGTCTTTCTGTTTAAAAGACGGACATTTCCCACTAAACTTGACCCAACATCTCAATTTATAAATCATTATAAACTTAGGGTAAGGCGATTGTGTTAAACACTGATCTGTCACGTACTTGCTCAATAACTGATTTTTGCTAATTTTTAACCCAAAAAAGTTTGCAGCTTCATTGCAAATGTATTACCTTGAAGAATACTTGGCATTTAAATTCACTTCCCTTGTAATCCATTTGTTTTACTTTGGCCCTTTCTCATATTTTCAACCATAATTTCCATCATTTTTATTTACTTCATTCTAGTAGTGTTCTTTATTGCATATGTAGTTCTGTAAACATTAACAATCATGCCAGTAATGTTAACAAATCAATGTTTTGTCCATGTTTAACTCTTCAGAGGAAGAATCCTGCAGATGGCAAGTCAACATATAAAAGAATTAATCAAGCAAACACTTTTAACTGCAGAACTGTCATTACAGCATCCTGGAACATCCAGTCAAAGCACTTAAAAGTTTAAAAAACACAAAAGGATGCCATTTGAAACCTGAGGGTCTTGATTGGCACATTGGCACACATACGGCACTGTCGCAGACTACAACATCATTAGAGAGGAAAGAAGGAGGTCAATACAGACAGCAGAGAAGGGTAATCCAACACTCCTCTCTCAGTTTAGAACCACTGATCCTGCCCCGTGGAAATACTTTTGTCACCCTTTTATCACCCTTTTAGTTAGCTGTTTAACCCACCTGGCAGAGAAATGAACCCATAAGCCATATATGTGCATTAAGGTTCCTATGCTGTAAGTTGAGCAAACCTCCATTACAAGAAGCACCGAGCCACAATAGCACATCTTGACATTCCTCTGCAGCTTGTTCAATGGAATTGAAAGAGCTTTTTGGAACAGGACAAAGAGTGCAACTTAAGGAGAAATCTGCACACATATCCAGACACACAAACACACACACACATTCAGCCCTGCAGGCAAAAGGACAGGATCCATTTACACACATTGCAAAAGAAACCAATGGGGGTCTTATCTTTAGTGTTTTCCTCTATAGCAACACTGAAAGCAGCCTGATACACCTGAATTTTATTTGTGTAAGTTATTTACACAAGGTTATTTTACTTAACCATATAATGGGGACAAAGTTGTACTCTAAAGTCAATGAAACCTGACAAAATTAAGCAAAACATCCTTTTGGGGATGTCCTCATTTGTAAAAATATAATAAATAAAGTTTTTTAAATGTAAACATGCAGGACCTTTTCTGTTAGGGTTAGAGCGTGGGTTAGGTTATATTGTTTGTAACTAGCTGTGTATAAAAACAGCAGAATCACCCTCTGATATATGTAAATCATTGCCCATAAACTCTTTCAGTTATATGCATCCATAATAACACAAACATGCAAGAACAGAGATAAAAGCTATACTGTTATAGCACATCTGTTATACAGCATGTTGTCAACACATACACTCCAAACAAACATACATACACAGAGGCCCACACACAGATGCTTTGAAAAGTTAACCTCTGATTTCCCCTCATGCTTTAGAGATGTTTCTCTGCTCTCATTCTCTCAATGAACTGCTGTCATCAGTCGGTCCAGCCATATCCGAGCACGACAGAACAGCAAACAGGAGAAGAAAGGGAAAGGAAATGAGAATAAAGTTTATTCTGTTCTCTCACGACTGATGCCACAGCCCGGGAAACTTTTGATCAGAACAACGGAGCAAACGAAAGTAATGAGGCGCAAAGCTCACATATGAATGGCTCACCTGTCCTCATCAGCATCTTTTAAAGAGAATGACATTTACAGTGGATTTACAGAAAATATGGTAACATGCAGTTATTACCTAAAAAATTCCTTCTGCTAGATTTAACTCTAAAATTACATTTCTTGGTTGTAACCAACATATAACCAAGAAACATCTTACAAAGATCCGATGCGCATCAACAATATCTTAAACACTAATTCACAAAATGTTGCTGTAACTTCTGAGAGGAAATACAACCAAAAAAATTAGACCATCCAAATGATTGAATGTATTTACATTTATGCATGCTCTACCAATTTAGCTACAAGAACAGTTTTAGACATCACATAGACCTCTTGGTGACATGTGTGCTTATTTGATCCTACAGCCTGTTTATCCTTCAGCCACAGCTTCCACACAGCCATCCTAACTCATTTCTAGAAACCAATACTGGGGTAATTTGTTTATACTTTCATATTTTAATTTCTGTTGGTCTTTCTCCATTAGCTGAGATTTAGGAGGTAACATTCAGACACAGTGAGGCTGCTGTGGGCCTGCTGTTCACATGTGTCCATTCTCACAGCTGTGTTTAAACTCTCAGTACTTCACAGTTTATCTCAGGCCAAACAACCTCTCAGTACTTCACTATCAACTTCATCTACATTTGGATTTGTGGTCTTTTAAAATCCGGCCACCCATTGACAGACTGACCTACACATGTACAGATGTCACGTAAGTACAACAAAAATCAGTGTGACAACATTCTTCAAACGGAGGAATAAAAATGCGTGACATCACAAAAAAATCCAGCAACCAATTCATCTCGTTTGTGAGCATCACATTTTAACCACAACCAAAAAAACAACTTATGTTATATTTTACAACTTATATTTATATAATGTCCTAAAACCACACCTTTAAGCAAAACACAATTGCTTATACGTTTCTTTTGACTTTGATGATTCTGTGAAACATGACCTGAACTGAAATACTGTTTATCACACTATGCATATTTACTCAGATTAAATGGACTGTTAACTGATGGTTGTTGAAACAAAAACACACATATTACCCAGAAGCTTCCCTCAGCACAGAGGCAGGCACATGACAAAACACAGCTCACATTATTAGGGGGATTTACTATCTCATCAACTCAGTTATTTTGGAATTGACAAAGTGGCCTACAGGCACATTACATCATACACGGAAGTCTGGGCATGCTAACTAAAGGCATGCAGGGTCGGTGTGCAGTTCTACACCCTACTTTGGCAAGCCTCAGCAACTGCCCACCTGAGGACACTGCTTCAACAGGTCTTTCAGTTGTGTATGAGTGTGTTAAGAGGCTTCCACAAACATTCGAGAGCAGATCTATGGCTCCTCAGATCCAGCAGCTACTATAAATCAGCAGTCGGTGAAGGTAGCGGAGCGTGCACGCCGTCGGAACAAAATGAATTCTCTCCTGCAGATCTCAGAATAGATTCTTCTCACACCTCTACGCTGTTGAAACTCTAAGTTTAGACACAACAAACCCAGTACAATGTTTCTGAGTCGAACAACAATCATTAACTTGTTAATGCAACCCCAACTAACAATTTTAGGTTGTAAGAAGGTTTCTCTAACATTTCCATTAAGTAACAAAAATGTTAAAAATGTTACTTTGAAAGTTCTCGGAAAGCTCAAAACATCCAGTTTGTTAGATGTTGTATTAACGTGTTTGCTTTGCTATCAGAATGTTATTCAAACATATTTTAAAACATTCTACTAACTATTTAAGAATAACCCATTTTGTCCAATGAGGTAGTCAATTAAACAAAAGTGTTTTATTATAGTATTAAAGAAACTTACTTTGATAACTAAGCTGACTTAGATAACTTATTGTAACTGGAGCGACAGCATAGACTAAAGCCAATTAAATAGCTATAAGAATGCTCTTTAAAACACTGCAATGATTTGTAGTGAATGTCAGTTTAGATCACATAGCAGAACCAGCTACTGCTGCCAGTGTGAACATTAGCCACTTATGTGCAATCACACTGATGAAAGGTGAGAGGCACAAGCCTTGTGTTTGTGGGCTGTAATTTTCAAACCAAGCTGGGATGCTAATAATGCTGTTTGAAGTGGAAGCACGTAACGTAGATGGGAGAAGCTTTTCCTTTCTCCATTCAGCTGAAGAGTAACCAAAAAATTACATACTGCCATGCTGTGCAATTAAAACATGCCACTTACAATGCTGCATGCTGATGCTAAAATGTTATCTGTTAATGACATATTTTATGACAATTAGTTGTTTTGTGGAAAACATGGTGATTATGTTTCACTGCTTCGATCTTTGATTCTGGGTGTCTATCTGTCGCTTGTTCACTGACTCACACAGTGACTCACTTATTCTCCTCTCTTGTGCAGCTACACTTTGCTATTTCTGCTATTAATAGAAAGAGGATGTCTTTTAACAGTAGGCTTGTTTTTAGCAGCTTTACCAGGTAAGATCACCTGAACTGATCAGACTGGGAGTATTTGAATAAGTGAGGAATTTGTGTCTACAATTATTTGTTAAAATGCAAATATGTTAAATGTGTGTGTGGGTGGGTGTAAGAGACTGTGTGTCTGCTATAAAACACTAATTGAGATATGTTGAGGAATTCCTCATCTCCTAGTTAATACAAACACAGGGGCAGACATAAGGGCAGGCTGTGTTAGTGAAACACTAACACAGCAACACCAACACACACCCTCTGCCCCCTGGTGTAAGTTGTCAAGCCTGGGCTTATTCAGCTGTGATGAGAGCTTTGAACTCGCTGTGAGTCATACAGATCTAATAGCATATAAGAACACATTAAATTAGACAATACAGGGAGTGATCCCAGACACCAGCAGATATCACATGCAGGCACGTGAATTTGTTTATATGTGCCCCGTGTGTGTGGGGTGTCTATGCAATTATTAGTAATTCATGCCTTGGCCTGTTGGAGGTGGTAGAGAGCACAATGAAATCTAGGAGAAAAGTCTTTAGGGCTTCACAAATACAGGAGAAATTCCAGGCACTGACACACACACGTTTACCAAGCTAACCAATGACAACATACCACTGACATCCATTGATTTTTCACACTATTCAAATTACAAATACAAATTACGCCTAATTTGAAACAGACAAATTCCTCTTTATTTTACAAAAAACATTAGGAACACGTTTTTTAAACCTGTGACATGCGAACATCTCTAAAGTGAGGTTTTCTAATTTACTTCACTTTTGACCCATAATATTTTTATAAAAATCTCATTACTCTAACTATAGACAAACCCAATCTCTAATCCTACCCACCAAAAGAAGTAGTAATAAAATTGGGATTAAAAAAAATTACATCTATGAATTTGTACTCTTTCACAACTTTACTAAAGAGAGATTTTGTCTGATTCAGCACAATTCTGTGTATACTTTGGTCTGTATAGTATCTTACATCTGAGAAACCCCCACACCCAACAACCACCCACCCACATACACAGAAAGGGTGAAGTAGGGTGTAACACTTGGCAGGTAGTGCTAATCTAGCCAGCCTAATTTTCATTAGACTTCACTTCTTCAAAAAACGATAGGTGAAAAGAAAAAAATTCTTCCATTCCCCCATGTCACTCTGTCTCCCGCAAAACAATGACCCCTTTCACAGATTCCTGCAGTGGGGCCACGATCTGGTTAAAATATCTCCCTGTCGGACATGTCCTTTGTTAGGACACCAACTTCTTTTTCCTTTTTTGTCATGGGCAGGCTGAATGGCTGACAACAGGCTTACCTACACAC
Organism: Chromobotia macracanthus; assembly: GCA_036877525.1. Taxonomy (NCBI): domain Eukaryota; kingdom Metazoa; phylum Chordata; class Actinopteri; order Cypriniformes; family Botiidae; genus Chromobotia; species Chromobotia macracanthus. The sequence goes on from JAZGTH010000063.1 coordinate 7,106,146, forward strand.
CATTAAGCCAGCCCGCCTTTGATGGCAGCTGGTTAAAGACGCCCAAGGCTGTGAATAGAGAGGGGCGGGTGCTGAAGACACAAGAGAAAGGAGGTAAGGAGAACAGAGAGAGAAGAAAAAGATAAGGAAGAAAAGAAAGACCGACAGTCCTACAAATGGCCTGAACTTTTGAAGTTCCAGTCAGGATTCCTCTAGAAGACACCTTTCCTCCTTATTCTTCTAGACTATTCAGGAAAAACAACCAAAGCCTACTGGAGATAATAGAAAACCTCAAATTTTTACAAATAAAAGTGAACAAAGGACTACAAATGGGAATAACCGGCTACAAATTGACCAGCCAAGGTGCATAACTAATACCCCCACACAAGAACAAAGAGACAATGTGGAAGTTCCCTCACTGCTACATACAAAAGCCAAGTAGCCTGAGGTGGACAAACTAAAGCATTACAAACAAAGATGAAAGCTATCCTCTGAATCTTTTATATATTATATATTTTATTTTCATTTCAACATTATTTTCATCTAAATTTATATCATGGACTTGTGTATATCATCTACTCTTGTTTTGTCCTGCTGAAGACAGGTGATTGTTTCAGAAATGCTTTAGTGTCACACAAATCATTGTGTGTGTGTGTGTAGGCTCACATATACATGCTGCTTACCTGAGAACAGCACCAATTTATATCACTCTAAGTCAGTCAAAACATGCTCACATACACTTGACCAGATGTGCCAGTCTGTTAGAAGTCAGAGGTCAGGAATCAAAGCCACTTGTAAACAGGGTTGGAGAAGGTCACAACGGTTGGGGGAAGGAGAGATGGATGATGGGATTCAGGAAGTGAACCAGGTGTTACCGGGGCCCATCCTGCTTCCCATCTCTGCATTATATCAAAGATCTTGTCACTTAAAACTATTTAAAACAACATCTGGGAGGACAACCAGAAAAACATAATGACTGACATTAATGCTGAAAGGTCTCAAGGCACTTTTATGCATCCTGCTCTGTATGTGCCACACTGTTATTCACCAATACTGATGAAAAAACACCAACAACAAAGCCACACATGTTTGAAATAGTATGTAAAAATTACATTGTATTTATTATATCAAAGCACCAAGTCATTTTTCGTAAAAAGACACTGACAGATTTTCATCTGACCAGGCCAGCACACATCAAATTTCTCTTGAGAGAAAACAGAGAAAAAATGAGAAATGACTATTGTGGTTTTCAAGGGGTTTTGTGTCCATACAGCTGAAATGAATGGGAGCCACCGTTGTTTGGTTACATACAAAGTATCTTCTTTTGAGTTCCTCAAAAGCAAAAAAGTCATACAGGTTTGAAATGACATAAGGGAGAGTAAATGATAGAGGAATTTTTATTTTTGGGTGAACTATCCCTTTAACTGTACATGACATTACATTGACCCAAGCAACAGCATGCCCATTTGAAAGCCCGTACTGATCTGTTTAAATAGCATTTAATGCAGAGCACAGAACAGAAATGAATAGAGGGGGTGGGTGAAAAAGTCAGGGGGGGGGAAAAATAAAGAAATGGATGTGACCAAACACGTCCACCCTTGGTTTGCAGCAGGCAGCCTCTCTTTTGAAGCACGATTGTTATCATTCACTCATGATGTGGGGTTGATTGGTACTGAATAGTGCTTGTTGGGTTGACTTGTTAGGCTGACACAAATCGTGGCTTGCCCTGATGTTGGCTGAGTGTGGGTTTGGGTTTGAGGGGTTTATCTGCGCACAGCATGTGAGGCTGGACACACCCGATGTCAGTGATGTGTTAACAACATGACCGTGCAGGTGCTCAGTGAACGTCCTCAGTAAGTGAAGTGAATCATCAACCACTCAAAGTACACCTACGATTACTTTATCATGGGTTCAGGTCCCGCCTCTGTCTGTTGCCAAGGACCACAACCATTATATACTTCCACAGAAAAGGGCATATTGTAGTACATTTTACTAAATAAGTACTTAGAAAGATTTTTAGAACCATTTCATCTTTATATAGACTTCAGAAATGACACAGATCCATTTTAAAGCAATGTAAAAATATAAATATAGATGAACAAGCAACTAGCATTATGTATTTGAAAAAGCAACTGGGATATTATGAGGTATATTCAAAAAGTGCATTTAACATTATATTGCCTGCAGACATGTCTTATCAAGCAATTAAAAGTGCACATGTTGTCTTAAAGGTAGGGTAGGCAATTAGACTAGCAATAGCAAGCTAGCTTTAAAAGCATAAACTCCCACCCTCCCTTCAAAGCGATCCAATAGTGCATGGCAAGTAGGACAAGATATCATTGCATTCCGTCTGATTACTATCAGGATGTGAACAGACTTTCAACCACCATAATACAAAATGTTTTTGAAAAAAATTGCCTAAAATCGCATGCCCGCTACCCTGCCTTTAAAGCAATAACTTAATAATACAAATAAAGTATTCTTATAAGCAAAAGACGTGCCAATGAGATGGCAGTGCCAATGACATGAGTGTGGTTTTGGTTGTCGTGTTACATCTGCTGGGATGTCAATACATATCCATTCACGCTAATTCCTGTTCTGCAGTCTCTGCTTCCCTCGAGGGCAGCTGGGATCAAGCAGAGGAGGGATGAAGGAGTGCATGTTTGCATGCAGCTGTACTGTATGGATTGCAGCAATGGTCACGAATGCCAAAAATTCCTAAAAGATTTTCGAGGGGAAATGGGGGAAAGGTTGAGGGCCACACTGTTTCTCAGTAAAGGAAACTTAAGGCTGTCATCCCAAACTGTCAATCAAACCCTCTGTGATGTTTATGACTGTCAATAACACTACACCTCTATGTCCTATTCCCATGCTCTATTGTACACCTGCAGTTTCTGCTTTAAGTGTTTGCTTTGAATAGTTTGGATCATTGTTCTCACATAAATTCCAGACGTTCTTCAAAATTGACTGGTTTTAGCCACACCCATTTTATTTTTCACTTGGCTAATTATCCGTCCATCTCAAAAGAAAAGATAAGGATGACAACCTATAGAGGGAAGCAGTATATGCCAAATTACATTGAACCCAACATGCACCAGTGGTTTGGTGATTAAGTCATTGATATGATCTATCTGATAAGCATCAGGGTGGGCAGAGCCGTGTCTTGGTAGGAGTTGGAGAGAGGTGTTAAAATAGATTAGTTAGGTAAATCTATGCAACCTGCAGGCATATGATTCACAAAAAAGGTAAGTTCAATTATATCTCCTACCTGGACGGGGAAGGAGGGAAGCTTATACACAGTTTTGCTGTGTGTGTCTTTACAATAGTCACTAGAAATATGATAACAAGATGACAAGAAAGAAGATTAAGAAAACAACATAAAAGAAAACACCATGAATTGAGGAATGTGGTCAAGAAGACCTGGCCTCCAAAGAGATCATTGTGACCTTACTTTGATGTTTCAAACCATCTGAATCCATCAGATGTATTTTGAGGACAACACTCCCATGAAAGTTGTTTGAACAGACTTCACTTGATATGAGGAGGTCCAGTTTTATCTCATGACACTTCTACTCTTGTAGAAATATTCTATTTACAGGAATTTTTTTCACCCATTACTAATGCATTCTAACTAATTTAGTAATAGGAGTGGAGTTACAGAGATAACGTTAGTAGTATTTAGCTTGTTGTGTGATCTCAACATGGCACACACAAGGGGAAAACCATCTTTACATGCAACAAAACAGCTTTTTCCAGCCTACTGGAATTTCAAAGGTCTTATTTCTTGTCGAGAAACAGACTTAGTGCCCCTTTAACACAAATCACAACAGTCATGTTAATCTTTAGCCATCTCCCCACCTACACATTTAAACCCCACAGATATCAAACATATACACACGTAAGCTTCAGTGAGATCAGACGTGTCACTTCATGTTGTTATGAGGTTTAGCCATTACTGCCTATTTAATATGAGACTAAACACTCCCGTCTACAAACACAAAGAGATACACAGAAATGTACAACACCCACCCGAAAAGACAGAAAGAGAGAAATGGAGACTAAGTCTGAGATAAAGTAGAGGGAAACAAAGCTTGAAATAAGGGCTTCTTTTAAGCAATGGAGATTCACTGGGATGCTTGTAAAATAAGAGTGATTTGTGAGTGGCTTTATTTGGCCCCTTTGCTGTCAGATATTCCATTATTGTTTTTTTTTTCAAAAGGTCACAACCATACCAATGTCCACATAAGCATAAATCATCTGGAATCTTCCATTTCTATGGTGTAAACACAGACACAGATAAACTGAGACAAGGAAGAGAATAGGGAAAGGTAAGTTTAGAGTGTGACCTCCCCCAGCTAACATGGGAACATTCTAAGAATGTTCAAATTCATCAAAAACGTTCTTGCAGTAATTTTAGTAGAACAATTTGAATGTTATATACTATCAAAAACATGATTCTTAAGTTGTTAGTGGAACGTTTTAGAAATGTTACAGAATTTTAAAAAGCTTGAGTAATGTTCTTATAAACAAGCAATAATGTTTTTACAACGTCTAAAAACTGGATGCCTTGTACGTTCCTTGATCTTTCGAAATAACATTTTTAACAACCTAAAATTGTTAGCTGGGCCTTCAGCTGGATGATAAAGCCCAGTTGGTTCTGTGGACAGTAAAAGGAACGAGGGTGTTGATGGTCTCACAGCAGGAGCAGAGTGGATCTTGTGAGACAAAGTAAGACCTCCCACACCCCTTTCTGTGGGGTCCTTTACAATGGTAATTGGGGTTCTTTGGCTACAGAAAAACATTACATTACAGTTATACCCACCACAGCAAGCCCACCCAGGGGACAAAGATAGAGAACCACTACATGCAGCCTGCTGTGATTGTATCCTACATCCTGGAGAGTTACGTATGAAGGACTGAGATTTAATGTGTCCCACCTACTGCCACTCCTAGAAACCCCTCTAAAAACAGCCTTTCTTCATCACCTGCTTCTAAACACACCCACTTCATTTGAACATCTAAAGACGCCCCTATTGAAGCTTATTAGCAATTTAACATCTATTGTACCTTTAGATCCACTGAAGCAGAAAAAGACCATCTCACAATTAGTCGGATTGCCTTTTAATACAGAATTCAAACTGAAATAGAACAGAAGAAGTGACTGATTTATAAAGCTCATTATAGGTATCAGCTCAGCACAGTAACACATCCAATGTGAACAATACTAAAAGCTGTGCAATTCTGTGCTCATTTAATGATAGTTGTACTTCTAAAAATGCTGATACAGTCATTTGACACTATGCAGCTCATATGCAAAAACAATCATGTTTAAGGATAAGTCAACAAGGTGCAGTTTATTTTGCTGAATGCTGCCATAGCAAAAGGCCTTTTGACTGTTTCAGTTAAATCTGCTTTAAGCCGTTTTAGGATTTTTGCACAGGAAGTGACGCAGCAGAAGCGTGTAGTCTTTTATCATAAAATGCAGCATGTAGACCCAGGATTTTCAGGGGCTGGAGTGGTGAACATCAGGCCATCAGATGCAGTTACCCTCTGGGTATCCCTATAACACTGTAGGGGTAAACAGGTCAAACTATGATAAGAAGTGCAAAACGGCTTAATTTCTCTGCCTGTTTGAGTGTGTGTACCCTGGATTTTTTAAAGCCTGTTTAATCCAAGATCTTCCAGGATCTTCCAGGATAAAAGTGCTAAAGGTTCTTCATGTGAATGTCTCTAGTTGGATTCTTCAAAAAAAGGTCCTGTGTGCAAGTGTTCTGGGAACATCACAAGAACATCCATCATTATTTTTTTCAAGAGTCCGAAAAACGTATTTTATTTGTGTAATAAAATGAAAACTGAGACCCAAGCATTGCATTTTCTCTCACCTGAAAACATTCTTTTTTTATGCTTTCTCTGAGCTGTTGATTAACAAGAGCACCAAACCGCAACTTAACCCGTCTAAAGACAAAGTAATTCTTGGCTGACACTGTCTCCATGAGTTACTCTTGGTTCACAGTGGTCAGTCAAACACCCTCTTTATCACCATTGAGAAATGAGATTAATTGACATGAATTCTTGCAGATGGTGCGTGACAAACTAACAGAGGCTGCAAGATTTTAAAAGACTGACAAGCTCTCGCAAATCAAGAGATTAGCAGAAAACAATAGGTAGAAAACTGAAGCAATAGGTGAGGTCAGGCCACATCGTGAGGTATTATGTCTAAGATTTACACTAAATCCAGGAAACATTCCACCAGATACAGCAGGACTAAATCAACATGAACAGAGCAGCTTTCAACACCTCACTGCCATTTTTCATTAAATGCAGCTAAACAACTGGGCTATGTGGCTTCCATTCCTCTCAACAAGAAAGTCTTTCTATACAGCCAGTCAGTTTAACCAATTTGGTTTGTGCTACACAAATCAACCAGATTTTTTTATGTTTCTTAAGGTCCCTGTGAGCTTTGTCCGCTCCTAACCTCTAAAGAACTATGGGAATAGAACTGGTAACTATGGTAGGCTGTTGAGCACAAGAGGAAGGTGGGCCCACTCTGTTTAGTGGTTATGAAAGTGACTGTAAATATGTTACAAAACTCTGGAAGAGAGGAATAATAAACCAGCCACAAAGGCTCGAGAACATAAAAATAATAGTGGTAGATGGAATGGTCTGAAAATGAAGGCCTGGTCAGTGGGGGTGATGGGGGTAGATGCCCCCTCGTAACGAAGGGGTGGGAAAGGCTTTTGAAATACGATTGCCTACTGTGACACCCTGTGGCTCACTGGCTGCCAGCGTGGTCCCCTTGACAACACAGAATGCACACTTAACTACAGACAGATACCAAGAATGATGTGGTTTATTGCAATTTCCACTGTCAGAGTTTCTACAAGCAGAATACAAAATGCTTTTAAATAAAATACAAGCAATGAAGGAATACTTTCAGGATATTTGAATAACTGATATACTGCCTGATATACTACCTGTATACATCTGTTTAAAATACTGGGGTTTTTAAACTCCTACCCTGTCACCATCTTTGCCTCCCCCCCGTCTCTATCTCAATGCAGAAGTATGCAGACAAAAGCCCAACATGTTTGGTAGGGGCATCAAGGATGTAACCAAATATTCCAGTTTGGGGGGGGAAGAGATTATATGTAGAAATATAAGAATTGGTCATAGAAAACCTAAAACAGATTAATCAATCATTACTTTGCATATTAAAAGCAACAAGTCCCCTTGGATGGTTACGACCCCGAACTATTAGGCCAACCCAAAAACCGTAGGGTTTTGTTTAAAATTTTTTGCTACATTTGGAAATTCTGCACATCTGTCAGGATAATTACTGAGATGCAGTGGCCCTGTGATGTCCATTGAGGAATGTTCTGGTTGTCTGACTGACATGCTGGTTTGAATACACAGATAAGGGTGCCGGAAAAGTAAGAGGGGTGTTTCTTGTGATCAGTTCTGCTTCAGATTGTGGGTGTAGAATGACAGGAGTTGATGTGTTGTTACAGAGGCATGTTGATTTTTGTGGCAGGGTGCACAGAGGTTTTGAACACTAAGGGGCCTTTCTTTGCCCGGTTGACTTTCAGGCATCCGAGGTTAATGACAGCAGGGGTGATGAGGCTCAGCCTACAGCTCAGCAAGACCCTGCACAGTGAAGCCCCCGTCACATAACTGATCATCACTCGTCAGCACATGAACCTGTGCAAACGTGCAAGATCATATGTTTGTATGTCCCTTCACTTCACAAAAGACTGAGAAAAACAAATGTGTGATTCCAGAATGTTTTCATTGCTCTTTCATTGTCATTTTTAGAAAGGCTGTTAACCTTTATGATTATCTGATTTTTGACAACGGATTGTCCCTGGGGACACGAGACTCTCTTTCACACATTCCATGCTATACAAACAACCGTTCACACGCAAACATGGAAAAATCAGTTTTCTAATGTACTTAATCTTCATATATTAAGCTAGTAATGTACCATTAATACAGTAATTTCTACTGTATTGCATATTAGTACATTTTTTTGATTTTGTGATAGAAGAAAGACTTATAACGATGCTGGTCATATTTAGTGGCTCTATAATGAATCTTTTGTTTTCTTTAAGGACTGTCTGACTGGAGCAAGACTGTTGTGTTTAGGCCCTGAATCATGTGAACAAGGCCTAAAAATATTCATTTCGGTAGCAGGATTTATTACTGGATCAGTGGCATAATCATTTTAGGTCATCAAAGGCAAATTGTTACCTGACCTCAGAGAAAGCTATCACTGACACATGGCACACTGCAAAGCAAAGCATTGAATGCCAATAAATGCTTTTGGTAAAGTAATTCAGGGTTTGGCAGACTATCAGATGAAGATTTTTCAGACTAACAATTTTCAGAACTACAAGCTAGCAAGCTTAATAAACAATAACATGTCTGCTACATTTCCACATAAAATACACAAAATAACATTATCAAAGCTAAAACTTGTCTGACTGACAGAGACGTCACAATCCACAGAGATCTTCAGAGGACCGAGAAGCATGTTTGATGAAGAAAATGAAGTAAAGGAGATCAGAGGTCAAGCAAAACAAACCACTTCATCCATTTCAGGAAACCCTGCAACAGGAATAACTGGACATGGAGTGGGTGCTAAATAGAGAACAGAGGGGGCAACACTCACTTTAAGCAGTTTAAATATAGCCCCCTTTCCCGATTTCTTTCTTCCTTTTCAACTGCTAAACTAAGAATAATGCATACAAAATATTTGTATGTTCAGTGTTAAAAAAAATTTACAATTTCTTGTTCGATTCAATTATGTTTTCACAGGTGTTAAACCACTATCCCTTACATCCAATAAGATCTAGATCTGTTTAGAGGAAAAATTCCAAACATATTAAACACCAGCTTGTTGTCATGAAAACAGTTTTTTCCACTGGCTTTTGGGTACACATCAATGTCAATATTTACAGTCAATAACACTTTAGACAAACAAATGTGAACAGACATTAATACAGCCATGTGGAATTCAGCCATGTGGCTGTGGGTTTGATTTTCAGCTAACATGCACAAATAAAATGAACAAGCTTTGGCCCCTTCAAACACATTCAAACATGCTCTCTTTATCTTGGACATTCTTCCCTTGTATCAGAACTCTATAGATGTTCCCATTAACATCTTTGGTCATAGGTGAAAAGTCCAAGCATGTCATTCCATTATCTCAATGCCACCTTAGGCAGTGAACTCCCCCACAAACACACACACACACACACACACTGCAAGCCAGTGTGTTACTGAGACGATTGGGGTCTGAAACAATGTAAATCCTTTGCCCATGGCAACATCTAACTACAGCAGAGGTTTATTTCAGCCAAACAGTATCTGTGGAGACTCTCCTTTGCCCTCCAGGGCGACACACGCTCAGACATGAGACCCTGTCAATAGGGTGATGAGATAATAAATGACACTTAATGCATTTATAAAGCATATTAAGCATTCACAAATGGATTTTAGCGTTAAAGAGACAATACTTAAAGGGACTGTTCACCCAAAAATACATTTTTTTTCATCATTTACTTACTCTTTATGTCATTCCAAACCTACATTACTTTTTCTTCTGTAGTACACAAAGGAAGTTATTTTTAGAAATGTCTCAGTGGGTTTGTGTCCGTACAATGGAAGTCAGTGGGTGCCAATAATGTTTGGTTACCAACGTACTTCAAAATACCTTCTATTGCATTCCACAAAACTAGAAAAGTCATACAGATTTGGAAGGACATGAGGGTGGGTAAATGATTTTCATTTTTGGGTGAACTGTCCCTTTAAAAGTGCAAATTACTACATATAGTACTCACCCTACACTACTATCACCCTATCATACTACACTACTGCATCTTACAGTGGTACAGAAAGGCTGGTTTTTCATTACTGCTTGGAATAGAACATTAATTTGGGATCAAGAGAAGACCGACACCAATATTGTGTCTAAAATTATCATCTAATACTGTCGTGAACAACACAATGCACAATAAATAGATCGACTGAATAAGCAGTGGGGGGTGAAGGGATGGGACAGACAGAGGGGCATTCAGAGCAAATATTGACCACCATGCAGTATGTTCTTCATATTTGAATGGGCGAGTTAAAAGTGAAATCACTTTAGCAGAAGAGGAAACGGTGGAAGGTTTGGGCCAGGCCTGGGTCCGTCCTCCTTATGCTGCCTTTCAGATAAACCAAAGTATGTGTTTGAAACTTTGCTGGCTAGTGTGAAACAGCACTTGAAAGCTGAAGCAATGTCACAGGGCTGTGTCAAAGAAAAGATGAGTAAGTTGAGGGGAAGAGGACCACAGATGAAGAAATGAGACCACTGATTTGGGCCTGTGGGGGTTGGTGTGATCTCAATTTGCAGTACAATGGAAACTGTTCGTTCAGCCTGTTTCTGTAAAGTCCATTGGGGGACGTCCATGCCCAACTTTTTCATGCTTTGAAATGAGACAATATTGTCCTTTTAAAGCTGTAAACCATAACTTTTGTCTCTCTACCACCATCTCTGTTGGAAACATAAAATTACAGGTTTCTTGCATGGTAACATGGATGACAAGTTTAAATTCTAAACAACTGCTATAAAAACAAACTACAAACGCTGCACCATCCACAGTATCTTGACATGCAATATAGTAGCTGAATCTTCTTTTTCTGTTTACAGAAGGCCATTTCCTGCAAAATGAAACCTGACATCTCAAATTGTAAATCATTTTGATACACCATTGCGAATTAGGGTAACGAGATCATGTTGAACACTGATCTGTGAGGTACTTGCTCAAAAACGAATTTTTGTACATTGACGGATTGCAGATTTGCGCAATCACACTTGTTGACTTACATAAACCGCTTCTGAAACAGGCCTAAATAAAAACAGAGATTTGCCAGAAAAACACTAACACCAGCCATGTGAAGCCATCATCTCTGGAGCAGGAACTACAGATGAGTATATCAACATAGTACGCATATTCCAAATGGGGACACAATATTTGTGATGTGATGAGCAGGAGATCCTGCAGATTTACAGCACAGGAAAACCACACCAGCTTACACAAACTCTAGAGCTTACTTGTATGAGTTAAGAAAACCATGTTAGGCTTTTGTACCATTTAAGATGGAAGACTCACATGGAGCTTGTAAAAACATCTTGGCATGTTCTAGCGCATTTGGGTCCACAAAACATGGAACACAGTTTATAAACAAAGACATGCAGAGTGATATATTACTTTTCCAATGTTTGCCTAACTGTCCAAACACGTGAGACTGTAAATGTACTATGTATGCATGCCAGATGTAAAGGTATACAATGTTTTTACATACATTGACGACATTTTCTAAGGCACATTTTGGTGTGCAGCAATTAAAGAAAAACTGATTTGTAGCAATTTACTGTTAAATTATTGTCCTTGCACACGTAACAAAACATTATTAAATATACAACGGGAAAGGTGCATGTCTAATGACCTTAGATAATTACAAATTAAAATTGTGAGTGATAAAAGTATATTGAATTGGTTGTACTTGGTTGTCATTCAGCTCATAAACTGACAAAAAGAGAACATTTCTCGTAGAGAACATAAATTGTCAAAATCAGACGTGATCCTCAAAATTCAACAAATTGTACAACCATCCCTTACAGCCACAACTTAATCTGTGTCAAATTAAATGCATTTCCTACCCTGATTTACTGACTTACTGTTCATCAGATTTCTGTTTCGTTTCTTTGTCTGTTCTTCTGTCCTTTCTGACAACCAATGCTTCTTTACCTCTAGACATGTTTAACACCAACAGAGCAGGTCTCACCCATCTCCAAAAAGAACTTTCTTCAGTCACATTGACTCTTCTTTGAGGGAAATCTGCACTGTTAGAACCAATCATATTTATATGCTTTCAGGTTCTCAAGAGTCTTTTGTCAATTTTATATATACCTATAAAAAAACAAACAAACATTTTTGCTCTCAAAAGTCATTCTACAGATATTTGTGACAGCCTGGAAGGACAGCTGGCTCGATCCAGTACAACAGTTAAAGGAAACAGAGCATCTGAGACTGCAGGTCTATAACAGCACAGACCACCTGCTATGTCCGCTACAGGAAACCACCACTCAGCAGCAGGTCAACATCAGAGGCTTTGAAGCCCCACCAGGGAACCATTAAGACTCAGTCCGAGTTACAACAGAGGGCAGCGGCTGTACTTCTGCAAAGTCCCAGAAGCAAAAGGTGTAAAGAGAAGGAGGCACTTCTCCATCATCAACACAAGACGTCAGTGCTAGTCTATACACAGTGGTCAATCTCCCACTGAGAAGTCAATTTAGCCAGAGCTAAATTTTGGCTGACTTTAGCCAAGCTGGGGTAATTAATAAGCACTGCAAACATGTTGTTATAGATTTATAAGATATAATTTGACCTATATTTTTATCTACAAATTTGTACCTATAATTTTAACACCTCAAATTATAAATGATTAAAAACTTCATGATGCGAATCGGAGGAAAGTAAGAAGACTGTTTTGTTATACTGGCTCATTTTTGTTCATTTTTAAACCAAAAAAAGTTACGGATTACAACTTTACCATTTGAATAAAGCATTATTGAGGTCTTAATAAAATCTGCAGTGTCTCTGTGTAATCAATAATAAGCAGGATGTTAATAAATAAACAGAACGAAAACAGATTGTATATACTTCCTCCCAGGCTGCCGGAAACCTGAGTTAAAAACAGAACAAGTTAATAAATGACAGCACTGCAGGATATGAGCCACACAATCACGTTTGCTTGTTATAAATAAGATTAAACAAAGATATGTACGTATGTACGTATGCTTGTGTAAAATGTCCTCCAGCCCAGCTGCATGGTGATTCTAGGACTAAAAGCAGGGGCTGCACAAAATAAGACTCTAATAGGGTAGAAAAGTCATAAATAAGACATCTAAAATCAATTGTTTCTGTTATTGTTTCTGTTAAACAGAAATGCAGTGAAATAGAAAACAAAACCTGACATCTTCCACAACTGTTCTGATAAAAGTCTTTAAGGTCTGTTGGTCAGAATGGCCCAAGGAGGTGCAGGACACAAAATCTAAAAGAGAGTTGGTCCATCTTGTATTTGTTAGCGAAAAACAGTTGTGCATCACTGATTAGATCAATCCAATACTTCCTGTGCAGTGACCTAGTCCCGGACTAATGGAGTACAACTGTCTTTTACCATTAAGTCACTAGTCACAGCCATTAACTGAAACCACAAACCATGTTTAGTTGTAAAACATGGTCAGACATAATGACTTAGCTAAATTAAAACTCAGCCCACCAATGAGCTGACAAACTTCACCTCTGACCTATCTGCCATTCATACCCACTAATCTTTAACTGTGAAGTTATTCACTCCCCTTCTTTCTCCTGAAGGTTTAAAACTGTAAGATCTGCCTTAAATCTGCCCTGGAGGAGCTAGGTGGGAAAAAACAGGTGAGGCAGGTAAAAAGGTCATGGGGAGAGCGATGAGGATGGGGTACATGCATCTGTGTAGACAGAAGCAATGGGAGTGGTTAAAAGGACATCTCTAGTGAGAAGTATCCCAGGTAGCAGAGAACGTTTTCAGAATGCTGGCTAAAGTTCTCTCAGAGTTATCAAAACTTTCCTGCATTAGTAGAAAGTTTTATTAACATTATAATTCACATATCAAAAACATTATTCTTAGGTAGTTAGTGAAGTGTTTTAAAAAAGTTAAAGAAAAAAACTCAATTAAAAAAACGTCTCAACAGCATTCTTTTAACCAAGCAATAACATTACGTCATGACAAACATAACATCTAAAAATTTTGTTACTTAATGAAGACATTAGGAAAATGGTCTTACAACCTAAAATTGTTAGCTGGGATATTTCTTGGATTATTCAAGTCTTGGAGCTGGTGGTTATGATGCAAGAGATCAGAAGTGATGGGTTTACTGCTGTACACAGGGGGTGGTGGCGAGTTTGTGCAGGTGAGGGGGTTCAGCTGCTTAGCCAACGGTTGGAGACTAAGCTGGGGCCTGCCCCTGTCATGGATTTGGGAATGCCATCATGGGAATGTCTAGCTCCAGGGCATGAGATGTGAAGGGGGGATTACATCTACCATTTTTCATTTCATCTTAACATCCGCAAGCTATGAAGTGTACTGAAACTTTGCACAATTACAGCTATATACATTACCACTAATATGAGCTAAAACGTAACCATAACACGACACACATACTTTCAATGCTTTACACATGATAGCACTTGATCACACATTTTCCATGTTACTGTTCAGCACTTTGGTCAAATTTGTTTGCTGTTTTTAAATGTTCATTATAAGTATAATAAACTTGAAACTGAAACTTAAAACCTTTCCCATTTATGTGTTATTTTGCCATTGACAATCGATAAAAATGGAAAGAAACCCTGAGGTAACATGATTTAACACAATATGTGAAAGAATGTGGAATCAGTCGTTGGGGTCATAATACACCTCACACTGGTGCCTGTTTCCAGTGGCACTACAAAGCCTTTCCAGACGGCTCAGGCTCAGACAAAGCTTACACAAGGTTACATTGGACCTCTTGGCAACAGACTACAGAGATCTGTGCATATAACTCATAGCTAGGCACATCATAAGAAAAGAATGAGGAAATAACAGATGCAATAATGCAAGAGATATTGTATATGATTTGTGGAAAAAGCAGCTCAGGTAAGAAAGAATGATGTCGGTCTGTAAAGAAATAGAAGAGGCCAAAACAGACGGATAAACAGAGGGATTTTAATAACAAGCTTTCTTTCAACACAACACCTAGTAACGGCAGAGTGCATTAATTATACAGATGCTCAGATACACAGAATACTATATTTACATGCATACTCGCTGAATATACTTATCATTACTGTAAGAACTAAATGTCAGCTCATATATTTAAATTTTCTACATCTATATCAGACTCTTTTGCAACAGTTGAACCAACAGTGAACTAACCTAACCAACCAACCAACAATTGTGTGCATGGGCTTTCCCCCCGAGGGGCCAATTCTTAGTGAGGTTAATACAGTGATGACAGAACAGGGTGGGGTACATGAAGGAATGAGTGAAAGCAAGCAGACCAAGAACAAATGAATGAAAGATAGAAAGAAAGGGGCACAAATCCATGTCTCCAGGCTACAGTCACATGTAGTCACATGACGTGTAATACAATGTTCAATGCAGTAGAATGAACTGAAACAACATAAACATACACCTATGGGGTACAAGGGGGCCCTCCTCTCCTTCAACCCTCAAGGGAATTTCTATTATTTTCCATTCAGCCATCATTCATCTCACTATTTCTCCATGTCAGAATGGTGTTTTGCTTTTCTTTGGCTGTATTTTCTTTCTCTATAGCTACTGCCTAAAATTAGGGTTACATATTTAAAAAATAAATCCCTGACTTCAGTAAACATCTGGTATAGCTCTCTTGTTTTAGTCAACCTACAGTATATCCACAGCAGTTTACAGTATTCCTGTAGCTCAACTGGTAGAGCATTGCGGTGTTAGCAGTGCAAAGGCTGTGGGTTCGATACCCAGGGAACACATGTACTGTTAAAACGCATACCTTGAATGTACTGTAAAACACTTTGGATAAAAGCATCTGCCAGATGCATAAATGCAAATGTCCACTTCTCTGTCTTTTCTGATAAACCCATGGCCATGAGTGAAGAATATTAAGATGCCCTCTCCGCACACTCTCACTCTTCCATAGCATAACCTTTGACCCTCTGTTTGAACAAGTGTGAACACGGATGTTGGAGAACTACATCATACGTGCAAAGCTGATGGCAAGACAAACAAAAAAGTCACCCTGAAACTCTGCAGCTGTGGAGGAGACATCTGTTAACATCAAGATTTAATCTCACCATCGCTGGTCTTTATCAAATTACAATTAGTATTGTGACATTGTAGTTTTCCTTCTATTTGTCCAAAGACAACTCCGTCTTGTTTCTATATGCATTGTGCTGACATCCATATCAGTACTATGGTAACCTATGCATACCCCACATATTGACTACACTGACCGGAACAAAAGACTGATTTCATCAATTTACAGTGTGGATTTTCAATCCTAAAAATCTGATTTATGTGCAATGTGAACAAATCCAGTGCTTGAAGAATAAAGCAATGGCCAGAAAAAAGATTGTGTGTAGAACTGTGGGACAGAAATATACACAGTTGAGGACACTGAGCAGGTCTTTAAAACCTGTGTCAAACTAGTTAAACTATCTTTAGAGTCTCAACTTGTCGGCAACATGCTTTTATTTATACTCTAGTTGTTCTGACTAACAGCAGAAGAGCCTGGCAGGAGACTATATGACTAAGTGAAGCTGCAATACTCCATTACTTCCAACTGGCCCACACACATGCTCACACAAACATAAACACACACACAAACACACTAAATTTAGATTTCATTAAGTAGATCCTGCAAATTTAACTCTGTGTCTGCTGCCCATCACCATGGAAAATAAACAGCAGTAAGATTTTTATGTAAGGAGTAAATCTTACAACGACTGTGAGATTAACTTGCTCTCTCTAACTGGACCAGATCTGATGGAATGAGTAAGGGGGTCAGGAGATGAAACCACCTGGAGAGTAAACTACACAGGACATCCCCCTCTGATCTTTATGTTTAGTCTTAAGAACAGGAAGATTGAACATGGATGGATGACTGTTGTAAACAATAAGAGAGATAGTGAGAGCAATAACAAAGATTAGAGGGACATCAGAGAGAGACATAAAACATGAGAAACATGAGGGAGAGAAGAAAGACAGAAAGAAAGACAGAAAAAAGAATATTTTAAATAATTCTTATTAAGTCCTTAGTAAGGGTACATGATACTTTTTTCTGTTTATAAAAGAGACTAAGTGGTTGTAAAGTTGATGGCACTGTAAGGAAATGGATAATGGCAATAAGTAATAATAAAATGCTATCTCATTAATTTATCAACCCTACTTAGACAGACAACTGGTTGTGACAACTGGTCTATCTCAAACCACTTAAACTACTATCAAATAGAGTGCCATAAACATTAGCTCCTGGTGCTGGAGGGAATGGAGGGGACATACAGAATTGCCCTTGTGCCCTGGGGTAGGTTTAAACAGGGAGTGGCAATAACAAATCACAAAGCAATCAGAGTGTGTCTTGGTCTAACCTAGAGGAATGTTCTGGAAAGCGACACCTGCAGCAAGGAAGAAAACTCTCAACAAGTTCTACCAAGCAGCCCAGGAATTTTTAACGGAGGGTGTCCTGTGTTATGTTATGTGTGATAACATAAGATAAATATTCAGAGAGTTTTTTAAAAAAAAATCAAAAGTTTGGTTACTCAGAGATCTTTCCTTTGGGAAAGTGTTAGAAATGAATCACAACAGGGATAAGAATGTTATTTTCACAGTCATTCTTTCCCATCTTGTTTTCTCTAGACCAAAACCTTAATTTGATTCTCATATTTTACATTAAAACAGCTGAACGCATTTCAGCTACACAGGTCTGTTTGCGGCTAAGCTTTAAGAAATGTTTAATAAACATGATGTCTTTTACAATGTACAAGTTGTATTTCAATTAGTTCCCCCTAGCATTGTTGAAATACTGAAACATTATCTATATAACTATCTGCAGTACACAGCATTCAAAGACCAAACCCCACAGCTAAACTGCTGAAATACTTAATCATGTTTTTCTTGATCGCATAAAAGATCGTCTCTTCATATCTCTCTTTCTCCCTCTCTATGGCATATGAGAGGTAGTTATCATCCAAATATTTCCGCTGTGGTTTCTTTTAAGCTGGGCTACAGAACACATCAAAAAGTCTGTACACCTTTTTTGTCACAGGCAGAATCTCAAACTACACAGACACTTACAAACACCACCAGTCTGGTTAAAAAAAATTAGGCTTGATTCACAACAAAGATGTTATTTGTTGTTTTGCAGAAAATCTATTTAAATTGGTTTTAAATAGACAAAGATTTGTGTTATTTCAAAAAATCAAGACGTGAGTGTAGTACACTGTCAGTGCAAGAACTATTTGTTTGGTTAAGATAATGAAAGATTATCAAGTGGTTCTAAATGAGAGCTGTATCGTAAGATGCAAGAGTGATAAGATGGTTTATCAGTGTGTATAAATGAAGATAAACAATATGGAGTAAGTGGTACATACTTCAGTGTATAAATATTTAATTTTCCGCCTTGCTCAGATATCACTAAAATCTTAGGTTTCACACAGAGGTGTCAAAAGCTGTACCGTAATTGCACCCTTGTAAACACTTTAAAAAAGAGAAAAGGACCAAGATAATTCTCTTTAGAAACTTTTTATTTCAAAAGTCCTTACAAGAGTCTTGAGACAGGCTCCTACTTATATTTTATCAGTTTACTGATACCTGGCTCCTCGTAATCCAGTTAAAGAATTTGGGCCAATTAACCCTTTAAAATCCATGCAGAAGCTTACCATTGCCATCAAATATCAGCACCCTGCAATATAGCTTGATTGTTCATTCCCTTAGGAAGAAAGGATTGGTAAAGCCATTCACCCAGGCCCCTGACCTCTGTCCTGATCCCACCAAAACCTCTGAAGAACTTCTCTGCTTATTCTTTCTGACCTTATCTTAATAATGATGGAGGTCTGACCTTCTACAAGTGCCATTTAAGTCCAGATAGAATAAAGACGTCTTCATTATTGTTGCTGAAAGACAACTGTCACTGACCAGAAAAGGCAACATATATATTATATAAAATATAGGATCGATAAGATGCATACAATTATACAGGTGCTAAAGTATAAGCATGTTTGATGTTTTGTGTTTTTCTTCCCATTTTCTTTCATTTTAACAATGATCATTATATCATTATTATCACTCTATTATCAGCTGTTTGGTAACAGATTTATTATATAATATACTAAAATACACTAAAGAACACAACAATTTACAACTTTTATTTTCTGTAAAGGAGCTTTGAAATTATATGTAAATGTGAATTGAACTGAACATATTTTATTATTATGAGTGGCAATATTTGAGGTCTGAACCCATATATGCCTCTTGGTGTGTGACCTACTCAATTAATACACTGCTAAGTCAAACAGCAAGGCTCACTCTCTTAAATCCTTACCAACACAATGAATTCCCACAAGGATTAGTGCCACACCAACTCTCTTAGTCTTCACACCAAATCACTCAATGCTGTCATTTAAATGCACAATCTCTTGGCACTGACAACATCTGTGCCTACTGTCTCAGCAATATCAACAAAGATCCTGGCATCCTGACATCTCTTGGGCCATTCTAGCCCAATTCACAAAAGACATTAACGTCTGTCTCTAGTGATACTATCACAAATGATGAGCCAAAATAGATGCCAACATGGTATTTACATGCTCTTAAACGGTGTCTGCTGAGACCACTTAGAGATAGAAAATTTTATCCTGGGGTGAATCTCTGATTTTGATCACAGCTGTTTTCTTAAAGCTACACACAGCTTGGGGTCTACAGTTTTAAACTACAAAGAATGCTTTAAAATGCTTGTTTTGGCACAATTATTGTTGTTAAGCAAGTAGTAATATTTAATGACTGTACTGATTACTACTCTATTAAGTTATTTGTGTAAACACTAGTCTTTTTATGGCTACTACCACTACTTTCCAGCCCAAGTGCATCAGTCTTGCATCTTCTTGAGCCCTTTCAATCATCTCATGCCTTTCTTACGCTCAAAGTCTCTTTCTGGCCTAGCTCACCTATTTTTCTGCATACAGGGTTACAGCCTGTCTGTGTCCGAATTAACTTTGAATGACCATAAGAGCCGCCACACCAACATGCCATGCAATGCCACAGACAAGACTCATCTTTAGAGACGTACATCTTTAAGGTCTGTACATAACTACTTCTCAGCTAGTATTACAATAACATTTTAGAAGGGTATACTGACCTGTTTGTTTTTTACTGACCCGTTTATTAAGGTAAATAAATGCACCTTAAATCATGCAAACTATATACAGACAGATTAAAATATTGGATCTTTTTTAACTAACTTATACCAAAGACCAAATGTGCGAGTAAATACATCGTAATGGTAAGAATCTATACATTGTGAAAAATGTATGTTCAATAAGTGATGATAACATGTTTCTACATTAACTTGTCCCAATAAGTTAAGCAATTTGAACCTTGTGGTAAGTTACAAGAAGTCAAAATTTAAAATTGTAAGATGAAATGATCTGTACAGCCAGTTTGATTAAACTTACACAATGTATGGCGGTAACAGGATAAATGGGTGTGGCTGAGAAGCAGGATGCTTTGCATATTAAAGAGGAGGAGGAGTTTTGTTTAGTTTGGTGATGAGTGTATTGAGAAGCTCCACAAATCAAAGACGAATTGCACAGAGCTCAGAAAATAAAAAATCATAACTGGAAACTGACAATTGTAATCTCTTGACATCTGACACACAATATGTGCAAGTTTAAAATACACACAATTAGTCCAAAAAAGGTGAATAATAAAAATCTTGTCTAGTGACACCCAAATGCATTTGGAGTTTTTGAGTTTTTAAGCAGTACAGTCTTTTATCCAAAACATGGAGGATCTGGTATTTTGTGTCTGCCATTAACCTTTTAAACTGCTTAAAGTTTGTAATATTCGGTATGCAAAATAAAAACAGCAGTATTTTTTTAATAATGATAGCGCACTTACCCCGTGAACAGATTCTGCATACAGGACAGCAGCTAACACGCAAATCCTGTGAAGAGACCATCCAAAATCCATCATATGTGCTCGTACAAAACGAGCAGCCCTATTAAACTCAGCCCAAACTGATACCCAAGTTATCTGTTCACCCGAGGGTGTACGCCATTTTAGCTCAATAAACCCATCTTTACTCTTAAAGACATTTACCAAAGCTTCATTATGCAGGTATTTAACCTCGACGTCCTCCTCTTCTCACTGCAAGTCTCGTTAAATGGCTTCAGACCTGTTCATCTGAGAATCCGGTAAGCGGTTCGTCTACTTCGGAGGAAAGAATAAAAATAAACAGTTAGTCGAGCGATACAACCCTTGCTTTGTACATGCTGCACGTATTGTGTGAATTGTTGACCGCTGATTGTCCTCTGAGAATAAGAGAAGTTCACTCACAACAAACTTGGAAGCGCGGACTCGCTTCTCTCCGCGGCGGTGCTCGTCGGTTCATGCACCGCTGCAAGTGCGCGGTGAGGAGGCGGGGTTTCCCCCGTCAATCACGCTTTGCCTCTCTATCTTAACAGTAAACAGCGGGACATTCGTATAAGCTAACGTTTCTGTGAGACATAACTGAATATGAATAGATAAATAACCGAGCGCGATCGATGCATGTAAAACGATCATTTAAAGTTCATATTATGCTAAATGAATCAACACCCATGTATTCATTAACAGCCATAGTATATATGTCGTTGATGTGCTGGTTGCTGTGACGCTTTTGCTGGTGTTTTCAATAAAGTAGACGAATGAGGACACCTTCAAAGTAAACTTAGTTGTTTGGTAGCCTTTTCATTACCGTATATTTTTTCGTAAACTTAATAAGGAAAGGAGCGAAGTTAAAGTAATGCACAGCAGTGTCTTATTTGTTTAATTATTCCACCAAGAAATATACGCCCCAAGACATGAAATAATAAAAACTTCTTTCCTCTACCTCCGCATGGCATTGCTACACACCTCTTTACAAAATGGGGAAAAAAAATGAAAGCCGCGAAGAAATTATTCTACATATTATTATTATTCTTTAAAAGAAATGTAGACCCCGTGACATTCAAGGAAAACGTTTTTATTATGACCTTTTAGCTCAAGATCGGTGGGGATCTACAATGGTGTTTGGCGGAGGGATATGAAGTAGTTCCGGCAGCAGGTTAAGGCGATTCAGTGAAGTGAAGGTTGCATTATTGCGAGCGCTCGCAGCACCGGACAGCTTTGAGACTTTACAAGAATCTCCCTGTTACTTTTGTAAAAAGAAATACATCTTCTTGGTTTAATAGTTAGGTTAACGGAGGAATATGAGAAGTTCAGTGATTGTTCATAGTTGCAATTGTCAATGTTAAGAGGCCAGATTCTTTGAAAATCAGAATGAACTTAACGAGTCTCGGCGCGGGGTTACTTTTTCTAACTCTATGCATAGAAGTGCAGAAGTCGGAGTCTGCGGTAAGTCTTCGTGTTTGTTTCTTCTTTAATTTATCATATCATAACAAGGTGAAACATATCGCAAATGCTCTGTATCTGCGATCCGTAAGCTGAGTCACACGCGTCTCAACTAAACTTTATCAACAGAGGTTACTTTATCACGCGAAAGTGCTGGTTTTCTTGCTATAAATATAAACAAGTGCTGCTTAAATGCAAATGCTTTTCATGCAAATGTGCATTGTTTATTTTAACATGCAATGGTTCATGAAAAACAATCGGATGCATTTATTTAGGCTACCTTTGCTAAATGAAAGCGCAGAGATATGCAAAGCTTTCTCCCATCACATTTAATGGTCTAAACTGCGTGTAGAAACATGTAGGATGTTCCTTTCAGATATATTACCAACGCAAAACATCAAACAGAAAACATATACGGGGTATTACTCATTATTGATTGGACCTTCAACGCGTTTATTTGTTATGTTGATATCTTCTGTCAAGTGTATATAAGTGCACATGTATACGAGTGTACTTTCATGTCATCAGAATATTGCATAAAAGCTTGTAAACAGTTAACATCAAAGCTGTTTTGTTGAATGTGTTTACTTCTGCGTCCTAATCTGCACCAACAATTTGTTGCACGAATTGTTTCGCCATAAATGCATTACAAGTAGTCCAGGTGTCCGTTTTGACAAAAAGTACAAATTATAGTGTAAATAATTACTGTCATCACATACATAATATGTAAGTCGGTGGGTTTCTTTAAGATATGTCATATTACTTCCATGTTAATGCATTGCTTGTCTTTTTAGTTTCTGCAGCCTTAATTTATAGAGTGATTCTGATCAATCTGGCAACATGGTTTACATCTCTGCATATTCATACCTGATTTGATGCAATGTCACAGTAAAGATAAATATTAAGTGACACACATCATTATGTGGCAGATTGATTGATCCGCTGTAACAGAAGACAGACAGGTGAGGACATGCTAAGGACTTATCCTAGAGTTATCAACACAGCATTGACAGCAGTAGATATTTAGTGACCTTACTGCAAAAAACATCACGTCGAACATTCCTACATTTCTAAATGGGCATTGTTGTATACCAGTCCCAACAGAGATGTAGCGTGTAATTTGCAATTGCTTTACTACTATTTGTAGTGTTCTCATTCTCAATAAGGAATCTGGATTCACTCCTAGAGATCCACCCAGTTTCTGTTCCTCAGTTTATAAAGTGAAAGGTGGCAACTGTCATTGGGGGGAGTTAGCTAGCCAAGAGGACATGCATTTAGACATATATCGCCACCCATCCCCCAAGAGCAAAACTGCATGACCCTCAGGTCTATTCAACAAGTAAATCTAACCCCAGACAACCCATTGTGTCTGCATTGTTCGTGCAACCACTTATCCCCTTGAGTCCCTAAAAAATGGCAGTTCATAGTTATCACCCCCAGTCCAACTCTGTCCACATGTTTGCCTGTTTGTGCCTTATCAAGTTGACAATGTGAGGCCATCATATAAGATGATTTTGCCTGACTTTAAATGTGAAACACTTGCTTTATTATTTGTGCGGTAAAACAAATACAAATCTTTGAGGATAAAGCTCCTTGTTTTGGCATGTGTTAAACAAAGTTTCTAGTAAATCTTGCATTGTTCTCTGAAGAGTAAATTTCTGAGCTTTAGACAGGCCTCAAGGCAAATTAGTTTGGATGCAAGAGTGAAATTGCTAGTACCAAAACTACACTGTAAAAAACTTTGCTGCCTTAAATTAATCAGCTTGGATAGACAAGTAATTTCAACTTAATATTTTAAATCCTGACTGGTATAACTTACCAGGTAAGCAATTTCCCAACTATTTCTTATAAGTTACCTCAACTCAACACCAGTCAAGATTACAAAGAGTAGGTTGAAATGACTTGTGCAACCAAACTGATTAAACTTGAAAAATTAAGGCAGAAAAGTTTTGTTTACAGTGTAGGAGATGTCCTTTTGACAGAATTGCTGCTGTGTGAAAGAAAAGATTTGGTCCTATTTTTAAAACGTCAAAGCCTTTTAACTCAAAGTAGAAAGGAATTCCTGACCACAATATCACCCCTTTGCTTTTCAGAACCACCAGAGGCCGCCTAGTGGTGGAATTTGGAATCACGTGACCAAAAAGTCCATTTCAATTGCAATTGAAGAAAAAAGGCCTCTGTTGTATTGTAATATGTCCTTAGATTTTATACACATTGCACTAGCAATCATTTGGGATGTTTGAAGTTTTTAGTCTTTTGAGAATGCCAGAAATCTGTTGTTACCAGGTCAGAGAGTTTGTTGGTAACTTAAACCCCAGGAGTTTCTTTGAACTATTCATTCTTGAGGGAGTCTATACACTGTGCAGTTCAAGGTATATGAACATGCAAAGTGTGTGTGTGACTCTTTCTATCTGTGTGTACGTCTGCTTGAGTGCACATAGGAGCACGCATAGACATACGTGTACCTGTATTGTTTGTGTTTTCAAGGGTAACACAATACAGCAAAACAAAACATAGACACATTTGATGAAGCTCCTCATCTCAAAAGAGCAGCCTTACAGAGACACACATACCCATGCATTCAACCCAAACATCAGCAATCTGTGTTCACAGTCATAACATCCATTCATTTGCAGAGATATCCACCCAGAGCGCCCAGTCTTTGCTGCAGTCTTATGCCAGGATGAGGGGACCGGGTTGGGGGTTGGGGATTGGCAGCTCGTGATAGTTCTTTTTTCCTTGAGGACAAGCAAATTCCAGTCTTATCTCACCTGCAGGAGAGAGAGAGAGGGTCACAAGATGCACACAAGCAGCCATGCAAGAGACTTATTTCAAAACAGCTTCACAAGTGCTTGCATGGCTCACAGTGACATCTCTGTCTGAAAGATGTGCTTGGAACAATCTAGACATGTTCTCACGGTCTTTATACAAACTAGAACTGGATTTGTCCCAGCTAACAATTTTAGGTTGTATGAACATTTCCCTAACGTTTCCATTAAGTAACAAAAGCATTTTTTTATTATTTTGAGTTAAGTTCTAGGAACGTTCAAAACGTCTAGCTTTTTCAGATGTTGTGTTAATGTTACTGCTTGGTTATAAGAACGTTATTAAAACTTTTTTAATTCTGGAATCCTTTCAAACATTCCACTAACAACTTAAATTAACATTTTTTGATATAAGCATAATGTTAAAACAGTCTACTAATGTTACTGCAAGAACTCCTTTGATAACTTTTAGAGAATGTGAGCCAATGTTTTGTGAATGTTCCCTGTTAGCTGGGCTGTCGTTTCAAGAGTTAAGAAACCAGCAGCAACTTTTTAGGCCAGTGTCAAACCTGTGTAGATAGCCTGTCTATGTATATTGTTCCATACAGTGAATGTAGAGAGGAAACATCCTTCTAGATGCACCTGCTGTAGGTTGACTTCCTGCAGTCAACAGTCAGAGGAATTTATATAATCCTACTATTTGTAACATTCTATACGATTAAAATAACATAGACATTGCTATACATATATACATGCACACATTGCCCAACAAGACTGTTCCTTACCTTGTTCATGAAACATGCAGACAATGAATTTCTAGTCTTTCTATGTTAAAGCATTCTTACATAAATTGTCGCATTGAATTAAATGGGAGCGATTTTCACAAAAAGACTGTTCCATGTGTTTCATAAATAAGGTTTTATGTGTTTCTTATTATCCCCTAAAGAGAACGATGTCTATTGATTGACTGATTATGAGTGCTGTGTAGAAATGTTCCCAGAGGAAAATGTTATGGCCCGGGGATGCTCATTCATAGCTCAGGAGACTCAGTGTCATCAGCCATGTTTCATTCAACTATCAACTGAAGAAAATGATACTGAAATGAGAATGAGACGGGTTGTCATAGGGTTGTCGAAGTGTTGTCATACAGGAATAGCCTGGCTAACAGGGAAAATTCTCAGAATGTTCTCTAAAAGTTCTCTCAAAATTATAAAACAGTCTTGCATTAATGTTAGTGGAATGTTTTTCATTGTTGTATATCTATATATGTATATCAAAACTGTTTTTGCTGCAGTATAACAACTGTTTGTTGAAAGCCCAGTGAGCACTAATAGAATAAATGGGGGGTTGTATATTCACAATTTGGTGAGAATGAGGTGCAAATGCCATTTAAGATTATCAGGCCAATGATCCTTTAAGAAGCCTTGGTGTTACTCTTGTCTTCCTCTCACACCCAGCCGTGATCTCTACCTCTCCCACTGTTCCATCTGCCCCCCCCCAGCTGTTTCCTAAACCCTGAGCAAACAGACAAATAAAGTGTTTTTGAGAGGGTGGTTCATTTGCACTGCGTAAACACGTGCACACTTTGTGTTTGGTGAAGAGACGAAGAGGTCATCAAACTGTGCCTTGCGGATAGTGAGAAAGACATTACCTTTTAAGTTCTACCAGTGTAATGTACAGGAGACCCAACTAACAGTTTAAGTTGTAAGAACGTTTCCCATGTGTTTCCATTAGTAAAAAATGTTAAAAATGTTATTTTTAAAGTTCTAGGAACATTCAAAATGTTTTTTTAAATATTGTATTAACATTATTCTGTAAAGTTTTTAAAACATTCCACTCACTACATAAGTAAAGTAAACTACATAAAGTTTTTGATATGATATATATTGTTAAAAAATGCTGCAAGAACATTTTTGATAACTGTAAGAGAACTTTTAGAGAATGTCAGTCAATGTTCTGAGAACATTCCGTGTTAGCTGAGGAGGTGGAATGAATGTAGAGGTATGTTTGCTGAGGGCTATCTGTACATCTCAGACTGGAGATTGAGATGTAGGCACATTTTTGTTGCGTCAGGGTATGAATGGGAGCGAAAGAAGATCTGTCGTTGATCCAGACATCAGTTGTATTATTCTACCATCTTCCTCACTTGGACAGGATATTGAAACATCATAAGAGACAGGTTGTTAGCAGAATAATATTTAGCTAGTAAGGTACAAATGATGATTTCATGCAGGGCTGTTCAACCTTAGTCCTGAAGGGTCACTATCCTGCAGAGTTTAGCTCTAACTCTAATCAAACACACCTGCCTGTACTTTACAGGCGATCCTAAAAACCTGTGTATGACGAGGGCTGGCACACGCACTGCTCCGCAGGACAGTGGCTCTTCAGGACCAGAGTTGATTAGCCCTGCTAAAGTTCTTTCAGAGTTGTCTGAAATGTTCTTGCAGTAGCATTAGTAAAAAAAGTTATTGTTACCTATCATATATCAAAAATGTTATTTATAAGTTGCTAGTTGAATGTTTTAAAGTAACAGAATTTAAAAAGATTTGCACAATATATTATAACCAAATAGTAACATTAATACAACATCTGAAAACTGGGCACTTTTTAACATTACTTGAACTTCCAACACAACGTTTCCAACTTTCTTTTTATTACTTAATGCAAATGTTAGGGAAACGTTCTTACAGCCCTTATTGTCAGCTGGGGCCATAACATTAAAGCAATATCTGGTTTAATGTTCTGAGGTTTTATGATATTGCCAATGGGACAGCTTTAAAAAAGGACTGCTTGTCTTTCTGTGAAAATGTTGCCATTTTGTTGCAGCTAACTTTGGCAAAAATGTTCTAAAACTTCTCTCAAAGTTATCAAAAACTGTTGTTGCAGTAACGTTAAGTAGTTAATGGAACATGTTAAAAATGTTATAGAATTGTTAGCTGGGTTAAAGCATGCAGAATCCTTGAAAAATGGCCTTCAAGGATTTACTTGACCTGGACACTTTGTCAGAAACGTGTGAACGTGTCTGGTTGTTGCATTACAGACATTTGCAGTACATCGCATTGACAGAGGCAATAAGTCAGACTGAAACAACCAGTTTGTACAGGGTTTCCTAACTTTAAGTATTTTTTGCATTTCACTCTTGTTCATTGCAAGTATAAATGTTTATAAATATGCTAGTCATCATCCAAAACATGCTAATTCTATACATCTTTATTATACATCTTCAGAGGAAACCGTTCTTGGACAGTTTATTGCATTGATTTTTAAAGCTGTTATGGAAAGTTTTATTCGCTTCTGAATGTGTTGTTCTTCCGTTTTCCTCCTAAATTGATGCCAGAAATATCTGCCTCACCTGAGAGACATCACCCATGTTTGAGTGACCTGTTTAAACTTATATCTGTGGTTTAAATCTTTTGAACATGGATCTCTATCGGCCAAGTATTCCTCACACTAACTTGTATAAATAGAAATATAGAAATGCAAAAAAATGTAAAGCAGTGCATGTGATCTAATGAATTCCAGCTTGGTTTTAAGCAGGGGCATAGCAGCCATTTTAAAAGTGGGGGGTGCAGCTGTCAAATCTAAGTAACAAATCGGGGGAGACCCCGATCAGGGTCTTAAGTTTCTTTGATGAGCACCCTAGAGTGACAAACTCTCATCTCACAAATAGTCCTATGAAGATGTTTTATAGGTGCATTGGCCAGAAGCGTTTGAGACATGCCTGCTCTGGCACACGTGAACAGGATTCAAAATCAAAAGCGTAAGACCACATAGACGTCTGATTCAAGGTTCAAAGACTAACAAAGACTCATCATGCACTACAAATGGAAAGCACAGGGCAGATGGGAGAGGTGCTATGGTGCATTCCTGATAGATTTGATAGCAGTGTTGCTGCCTGCTTGTGTAAAGTACAAATACTTGTTGGTAGATCAGTGCTGACCCATCTAACAATTTCTGGTTGTAAGAGCGCTTCTGTTCCTTTTCAAATTAAGTAACAAACATGATAAAATTTTGTTGAAAGTTCTAGGAATGTTCCAAACTAAGCTAGGGAGTTGAATCAGATGATTGCATAGGTGGGCATACTAATCCTGTGATAGTATGTAATGTGCGATGGTCTCATTTGGTTCTAAGCATCACCATATAATTTAGTTGTCTATATACATTAAATATATTATAAGGTTCCTCTGTTGGAATTGTAGCTTCTATGTTGGCCTGACTGATTGTTGGCAGATAATATGGTGGAGTCTAAAAGTCTGATACCACATAGAAAATCTGGGATTTAAAATCCAGGTTAAGCCTAAACAAAGTTCAGGGATTTTGAATTTTTTGAAGCAAAGAAGCCTAATGAATGAGAAATATTTAGGGTTTAGCACTGTTCTAGATCAGTTGTTAAAGTTGTGACCTTAAACACGTTAACTTTGTGTCTGTTGTGTTAACTCCTTTGTAGAAAAGGTCAGATTTCAGTGCTTTCACTGAAGCACACAAGATGCTCTCTGGAACTTTCTCAGATCATGCTGAGATAACATGGATCATCATGTTTTGCTTGTGGAGTCCAGGCCAGCTCAAAAGGGCCTGCTGTTATTAAAGCCAAAGGGGACACACCAAATACTCCAATATTCTTAAATTCTGATTGTAGTTTTTTCAAACCTTTCAGCACTTTTTACGTTTATTATTTAATTCATAATAATTTAGCATTTTCACAATTGGGTTATATCTCTAAGATCAATAACAAGGAAGTCCCCAGAAGTGAAAAATACACATTATAATTATACAAATATAATAATATCAAAAGAAACATGTTCTAAACCTCAGTTTAAACCCTAGAAAACAAACCATAGTCCCTCTATACCTGTACGGTCCCTGTGCTTATGCTAACAATTATTGGGAACTCATCCCAATAATTTCTGCTCATCTGCTTTTCTTTCTCATTACCCCTGTCTGCCCCATTTTGATCTAGCAAAGGGATTGATGATGGTTTAAGTATGTTGTTATATATACCAGAATAATAATAAACAGAATAATACTTTAGCAGACACAGTGACAGGACGTGTATTGTTTTGTTCTGAAGGGAGAGAGAAGAAAAGGTGTCAGTGGAACATAGGAACACTGGATGTGTGTTTAAATGGAGTTCAGAGTCGAGGGCTGACCCTGATCTAGATATCTCCTCCCTCCTTTATCTGTCATCTTATACTGTAAAACTTTGTCTGAGCTGCAGTATCAGTAGATGAAGTCATTTCTAATTCTTTAGTGTCTGAATCCTGTTCATTCTTCACATTGGTCACCGTCTCCTTATGCTGATTAAATGAGATTTGTTGTCTTCATAGACTTCATGAACTGTAATTTTAAAAATTCAAATATAGTTCAAAAATATTTTTACAAATAATGTTTAAAATATCAAAATACCCTGAATTCAGAATATATCTTTTCAAATACATAGATTTTTTAAAAATACTTTAATATACTAGTATTAAAATAATTTATATATACAATTAAACAGCAGACAAACAAGCATCTCTCACACACCTGGGTGGTCGCAGGCAGGTGTGTTTTACACAGTCATTATATAGAATGAAAAGAAGCAGTCTTACACACCTTCTGTTTGCAACATTTCTATCCAATATCATCTTCAGGCATGTTTTAGAAAGCTAAAAACGTTACTAATTTGCCATATATCAGTTCAAGTTTGCATATCAAGCTAATTGTTTGTGAAAATGTATCTGTTGATTGGTTTACTGAAGCTAGATGTCAGTATGTTCATATGATACATTGTTGCTTATTTACAGTCCCATTGATATCTGTCTCAACCCCAGTGGTTCTGTACAAGTGGAAAAGTGATTTATCAGGTCAATAAGAGTGGGAGTGAGACAGTCTATGTATATATGTGTGTGTGTGTGTGTGTGTGTGTGTGTGTGTGTATCGCAGCAGGACAGACATGGTAATATCCCTGTGTCTAGTGGTGTCTAGCCTGCCTTAAAACAAGGCGGTAATTATACAGCTTTTGTCAGGTAGAGATGTGTGTGCATGCTTCTTGAATGTCTTATTGAACAATGAGAAAGAATAGATCTTGTTTCAACTTGAATTACACAGTCTTGGAGCAACAGAGACCCTAAAGTCATGTGATCCTTCCCCAAACAGCAATATCTCTTTCTTATTTACTTTCCCCCATCATACATGCCCCTGCTTTTCATCTTTTTTGTCGTCCTCACCTCCCCATTTTCTTTACGCCTACTTCACTTCATCTGCTTCTGCTATTAGTGGAGAATAGAGGTAGCAGGGGCTCCCCTATGTATTTCTGGAAAGCCCTGTTTCACTGTGTGGATGTGTGTGTTCAGAGCAGTCAACCAGATTTTGCACTAGATCTTAGAAAACAAAGAGATTTATTAAAAAAACAGTTTTTACAATTAAAAAATGTTTTGTGGTAGTTTTAAAATAAACACCATGAGTAGAGAGTCACAGTTCTTTGAGCCCAAATTTACTGCCATATTCTGTTTTCCTTTTGCTGCTTTTCCAACAATGGTCTGGCATCCGTGGCATTTCATCACCTATCCTCCTCTTGCCTTGGGACAACACAGGAAATTTAACTTTGTCAGTAGGAGAGAGACCTCATCAAAACAAAATAGATGAAAATGATCAAAACAAAATTTTAACTCCATATTATTTGGATTGAAAGTACCCTCTTTGTTGATCAAAACCCATCTGACATAGCTTCACCTAGCGAAAGCTCTCGCTTTGCCTAACCAAACTACTTCACTAAAAATATGTGTAAAAACAGTGCTTGGAGGTGTAATTCATTTCAGCCCTGCAGTTTTAGATTCATATGCGAGCTGGGCATGGCAGGCAGGTTCGAACATGCTCTGTGGGGGATAGAATTAGATCTCTAGATTATAGCTCAGGTGCGAACTTGCCTTGCAATCACTTGAGTGCCAATCCACGTCCACGTTCCAGTTGTCTTCACAACTGATTCTCGCTCAGCACTGATTTTGTTTCTTTTCACATTTAACCTAATTGTGGAAATAAAAGTGGAATCGACGCCAATATTTGTAATGCGACAGTCTAGTCAGACTGACTGTTACTGTTTTATATGTATACTACTGTATATACACCCCTCTTTTACCGCCCTCTTGTGTTTGGATGTAAGTACTACATGTTTCATGAGCTCAGCTGCTGTTGTGTAAACCTCTTCGTACTGATCTGCAAATATTTAGAGCGAATGCAGTTTGCACCAACCTAACATTCGGTGCACCTGCAAATGTTGACATAGTTTTGTTTGTAACAAGTGAAGATTAAACTAAGAGTTTCTCTAAATGTTGTGCTTTCTCAGAAATTTGTCAATTCTTTCCATGATAGGAGAAGTATGCCGGTTTCACGTTCTCTTGGGAAATTTGTGTGTTTTGAGAATTTGTTAGGAGTTTCATCAGTTCAGATAGTGATGTGGACAATGTACAGCAGCTGATAGAAAGTTAGGTGAACATTTTCTCTTATTAAAGTCAGTCGTTTCTAATGACATATTTCCGTAAAATGTGTTTTAGATGTTAACAGTATATTGATACTGCTTAATATGGACTAAATGACATAGAATCACAATAAAAAATCAATCAGTCAACTGAGCCACGGGTGAAGTTATGCAGTACTGAATTTGACTCGAGAGCCCCTCCTGCTGGTCCACACAGTGTAAGAACCTGAGCAAAATTCCACACCCATGCTTGCGCTCTCACGGCCTTGCTATCAACGTGTGAGAGATGTCTTTCTCCTTCTTATCAGGAGGAGTATGCATTTCTTTTTCTGAATCTAGCACACCACAAGAAATCTGCTATGCACAATACAGCAGTCATGCATCATTTACCTGATTTCATCATTCAAGCACTTTGTTTTGAAGAATCCTATAAGTGAACTGATTCAGTCACACCATGCCATCTGCATGCAATGTTATGATATGGGGTTCTTCCTTGGAGAGATAAAGTATTTTGCAGCAACACCGTTGCTAGTTTAGTTGTGTACTTGCATGTGTGTGTAATGTCCTGTAAGTTTGTTTTAATACTTCCAGTGAACAGGATTTTTTCCTTACACGGGTTCCTGCCAGTGGATTTTCCATGTGTTTGCACCCATAAGACTCATCAAATAAATGCTCAAGCATTTGTTCTCAAAGCCTGAGTTCAGCTGTGGTGGACCTGAGAGAATGCCTGTTGCAAAAACATTACCTTGGTAAACATTTGACCCCAAGTGCAATTTTTACTCAGCAATACCCCCTCCCCACACACACACACCATTCAACCTTAGCAGAGTAAATTAGTAGAGGTCAAAGGTCATTCTTTTCTGAACTCCACAGGAATAGAAATAAAAGAATTTCATGGAAGAAGCAGCGCAGAACATCAGAGGGAGGTGCTTTCCAGGTCAAGAGATTTAACAGCTGAACTCCACAAACATGTTTTAGGAGAGTTTCTTGGGATTTCTGTTTTCCTTCTTTCTTTTCTGTTTTCTCATTTCATGAAGCCTGAAGTCATGATGCATCCAGCAGGGACAGGAAAAGGAGTTGAAAAAAAAAGTGTGAAATGTGCCAGTCTAGCTGTTTTTGTTGAATAGTGTTTAGAGCAAAAGGAATGTTTCAGTATGTTATTGTTCAGCTGTGTGAGAACATTGAGAACAAATATTGTGTCACACCGCACGACCATTTAAATGAATTACTGGCAAAACCGTGTGTTGTCATTTGTAATTTAATGCAGAAAAGCATTTGTCATCTGAATGTCATAAAATGTGTCTCAATTACAGGTTTGGATTGGGACATCTAAAATATTTTTTTATTATTTAATTTAATTTCAGTTCCACTTCAACATCTATAACTTTTTTTGCGTATCTTAATTTTTATTCTAAACATTTGACTATAAAGTTCCTAGTAAATTCTAGACACCACAATTGTTTCTCAAATAGAATTGGTTAAACTAGATTCTAAATAGATTTGTGATGTAGTGTGAGACTTATGAAGCGCACTACAATATATGTTAATAAGTGTGAGTTTGATTGGGCCTGTCAGGCACACATATTACTTGTTGTCTGCTGCCAGTCAGTCTCTCAGCATTTAGTCAGGTAATCCACTAAGACCTAGACAGGAAGCCACACTGTGACTGAATCATTGCACTAATTCCTCCACTAGGTGTAGCTGTAAATCTCTGCATGTAACCACAGAGCTTAATCTGTTTATCTCATCTTTCCACCCACATTCACAGTGGAACTAATCTGTGCTTACTGGACATTACATTTGATCAGAACCATAAAAAACTCAAAAGATATTGCATGTTTATTTTTGAAACATACAAAATTGCATTAAAGCATAAATGAAAAATATTATTAAAAGGATATCAGAGGATATTTAAAAAGAATGTTTTCCCCAATAAACATAGTCTATTAATTCTATATTTATGTTTGATTAGTATTTTTAAGATTTAATATTATAATAGTTTTAGTTTTGGACTCAGTATAGTTGTTGAATCATGCATAACTGAACAGTTTCACATTTAACTGAAGTCTGTTATAATTCTGCGTCAATAAAGATTTATTGTGATTTGGCATGACTGTTAAGAACTGTTGTTGAGATATTAATACATGTGTATCTATGTAAAGTACTTTCTTTACCATCCTTGAGGGTATTGCATGCTGGGGCACAGAAATTTGTTTTTTGTTATGTTGAGGAAGCATTAAAGTTTGTTGAAGAAGAACTGAATATGTTTGATGTCATTCTGAGAATTTGATTTATGACGTATTTTAAAAAGTATATATATGTGTGTGTATATATATATATATATATATATATATGTTACTTTGAATGATCTAGGAACATTCAAAACATCCAGTTTTTAGACATTTTTAATAACTGTATTGCTTGGTTATAAAAACATCTTTCAGGTTTTTAAAAATTCTTTAGCATTTTTAAAACGACTAAAGAATAATGTTTTTGATATATATGACATATTATTATCTATGATAACATTACTGCAAGAACTTTTTAATTTTGAGAGAACCTGGGATTGAGTGCCCACAGATCTTCTTTAACAGATTTTAGAAATGGTGTCAAGTGTCACACTTTATCTGTCTATTGTTTTTGCAGATAATACAATACATTGCCTAATCAGATTGCCTATACATTGTCTGTTTTTCTAGGACCCTGCAATTTTGCCATGCTTGAATTATATGCCTTTTTATTTGTCTGTTTTTAGCAGAATTATGCCTGTATAGATTTTAATTTGGTGCTTGTTCCAGATTTCCTTTTTTACTACGGGCTTATATAAATTTGTCTTTGTTGAGTTCAGCTCAATATGAACTGTTTTTTTATAGTTTATAAAACTGTTGCATAAAGCCATATCATACATCCAGTTCATGTTGCTGTACTGAATATTAGCAGAGAGCGCTCTTAAGGTAGAAATCTTCTTCTAGAAATCTCACACAAGCCCACAAACAGAAAGAAGAAAATCATTGTTATAGACCATTTTCACTTTACAGTTTACACTGCACTACAGAGGAAACTCAAGTTCAATAGCTCTTTAGCTGTTTGGAACCTGGAGCATCACCTGCCATTTCCTCTTCTGTATATGTGACACCATTGACATTTGGGCTGGTTTGCTAGAGCACAGCAGCCACTCAGCAGCAGTCTGAGAGGTCATTTGTTATCATGAAAGCTATGTTACAGACTCCTGTTCCCTTCTGTCTTTATACATAGAAATGTGCTATTATTTCCTTTATCATTTTCCAAATTATTTAACATAGGATGTGTGTTTGTGTCTCAAAATCTTATGAGATGCCTGTTTAGACAGCTTTATGGGGCAATGTAGGAGCAATCGGTGATACAATTATATAATGTGTTCTGAGTTTTGATGCAAGATAAAAGACAGAGGTGAGGGAAACCCTATACATGTTTTAATTCAGTTCTGAATGTGAACTTCTTGTGCTTATTACAGGCACAGGTCCTTTAAAGACAGTTTTCTCATCAGCCATCTTGGTAACACCCCTGATTGGTGCTCTTTTATGTGTGTACCAGGCAGGCATGCAAGTATATCATGTAAAGCCTACATGATATACACTTCTACATAATGTAAACAGTGAATTTGGGTAAACACTTTAAGCCTACAGTATATAAGGTGTAGGCGTACATTCAGATAAAGTCAGTGGGGCTGGTTTGACTTTGGAGCAAAAGATTGTTAAAGAGGGAAGGAAAGAGAATTCCTGAGGAGCTCTTGAGGAGAGAACCTACAACTGGAGAGATGATTCATTGTGTGTAAGGAGTTTTAGTTTAGTGTTTGGTTAGAGGATGTAACCAAACACTCCAGGTTGGGAAAGACCAGATGATCATGTAAGAATTGTCATTGAAATGCTTATATTGATCAGTATTGCTGAATAATTGGGAAAGAGAACAACAAATTTAAAGCTGTGACACTTTTATAAGACTGAAGATTATTGCTTTGCTTATGTTTCAGCTATGCAGCAGGGATTGGTGTTTATCTCAAGGGGAGACAAATAGCGCCATCTAGTGTCGCATTAAAACATTGTCATATTTACACTCAACAGTGGATATCATGCCTTTGGCATATTTAAGATTGTTTTTAAAATGTATAACACTTTAGTACACTCTGTGGCTTTATAAATAATCTGGTTATATTTTATCTTATGATAAGAGTGATTGTAAACAAATATGCAAACGCTGTTGTTTCTATTATTGTCTAATATTTTTGTAAATGTACATAGTTCTTCCAGTTATGAAAGCGTAATAGCAGCTCAATTCATAGAAAAAAACTGAACTGTATAGATTCATTGGTCTTCTGATGATAAGTTGTGAAACTTCATAAATTATAAAGTTTGAATTCTGACAAACATTTGTTAAGTAGATCCTTTTCATGCCAATTTTGGGGCAAACTGAGTTTGAACCCCCTCATGTCTAAAGTTGTGACATCATCGTTTTCCTGAACACTGATGACTGTTTTAATGTCATACTGACGATTTAATGTGTCTGACTGTACATGTGTTGTGTCCTCAGGCATGTCATGGCTGTGGCACTGGATCTAAGTGTGATTGCAGTGGTGTGAAAGGACAGAAGGTAGGTGTGCCCCTTTAGACACATTCACATGCAGGCTGACACCTGTAGGCACATATGAATGTATTATTGCACTAGCAGAAAGTTAATGAAAGTGAGCAATCGATGCTTCACCTAATGTTTGTTTTGCTTTGTTTTTCAATTTCTTTTGTCACAGGGTGAGCAAGGGTTTCCCGGACTACCCGGCCAGTTAGGTGTTCCAGGTTTCCCTGGACCGGAAGGGCCAATTGGACCTCGTGGAGAGAAGGTCAGATCACAGTGTCTGTCAGTTCATCAAAACAACAGAGATTATATGTTGATCATTTATCAATCAGCTGAACTAATGTACAGCAATGTAATTGCTTGTGCTATTAAGTCAGTGTGTGACTTACAAAACCATTGCGTATAGTACATTAAGACTTGACTCTAACTCTCTTTTCCAGGGTGATGATGGACCTGCAGGACCAGCTGGACCTAAAGGAATAAGAGTGAGATTTTCTCATGAACATTCTGACTTATAGTTGGTCGAGATACATCCACAACTGCTAAATGTTTCTGTTTTTTCCAGGGACCTGCTGGATTGCCAGGATTCCCCGGAACACCAGGAATTCCAGTGAGTAAATCAATTATATTGTTTTTGGACTTTTTACTGGGTGTATTTCTTAATTAGATGACATAATAAATAGGCTGTATTTGTCTATTTGTTCTATGATGTAAGACTCTTGCCGTGTCATGGTATTGTCCTCTGTTTCTCCTGACATTGCATCTAATTCTCAATGGTAATAGACATAAGCATAACTGTGCTCTTTTTGACTGACAGGGTCTCCCAGGACAGGATGGTGCACCAGGTCCCCAGGGAATCCCAGGCTGTAATGGGACTAAAGTATGTGGAAATACTTAGTAAATAAACCCCTTATCGATGCACTTATCAGTTAAATGTAATGGGGCAAACTAAACTATAATTGAAAATAAATATGTTTGAATGAAATATATATTTGTATGAAAGTATGTATGTTTTTATAGGGGGACAAAGGATTTCCAGGAAGTCCAGGTCTACCAGGTATAGAGGGTCCACAAGTAAGTGCTTCATTACACATATAAACGGTGCAAAGACCTCTGTCTTTAAATTCTACTCGTCATTATTGTTAAAATATTTCTTTTTGTGTTTACAGGGTCCAAAAGGTTTTCCAGGACAAAAGGCAAATATTTCATTCTGTGATACCAAGTTCATATTCTACGCACTTCTTTTAAATTAAAATTTGATACATATTAGCAAAATGTGGAATAATATTTAAATACCTTCTCTATTACCTTCTCTTCTTCTGCAGGGAGAACCTGGGGAAGTCATAGAAAATATCTTCACAGAAAATGGAGGACCTGGTTATGATGGTTCCCTGGGCTCCAGGGTACACGTTTATAGATTAATTATCAAGAGATTAAATCTTGTGTAGACATCTGAATGGTTTGCCACCATTTAGCAAATAATTGATAATTTGACCCACACACTTACATTTGTAGGTGTGCTTACAGGGGATTTCATGGTATACACAAGTTTCTTACCCATATTGTTATTGAGTACTATAACGACAATTAAACTGAGAAGTAGTTTTGAACTAAATATGCATTGATTCTTCCTCATAACACTTTGGTTTGGTGGTTCATGTATAGGGAGATCCTGGACCCCCAGGTCCCCCAGGTCCTTTAGGGCCTCCTGGTCCCAGAGGTTATGAGGTAAGACAATCTGTGTTTTCTGTTCGATTATACAAACATTGAGTAATACAGGTGAAGGACTGTTAATGAGTTTATTTCTGCTAATGTTGGAGCTTTTGGCAATTTATATGATGAACTTTTACTTTTTTAATTCTTTAGGGTCGTCCAGGCCCTCCTGGTCCACCGGGTCCAAAGGTAAATATGAATTCTGGAGTTAAACAGCATCATGTTTTACATGCGTCTGTGTTGAGTGTGTTGAGTGTGTTGTGTGTTTGTCTTACAGGGAAACATGGGATTGAACTTCCAGGGACCCAAAGGAGAGAAGGTGCACACATTCTGCTGTAAAAAAAATACATGCATGAACAGCAGGGTTATTAACATTGGCAGATTTAATGTGCATGTGTTTATCTGGATGTGAAGGGTGACCGTGGATTAAAAGGACCTCCAGGGCCACCAGGACAGGTGGGAGAAGTTATAGGCCCGCCTCAGACAGAAATTCAACAAGGAGAAAAGGTACAAGACACAGACGGATATTCATATACAGTGTTAAATAAAAACAAACATTCTTGAGTTAAACAGGTCTGTCATAGTGTTTAATGTGTATGTTTTAATAGGGTTAATGTGTTTTTTTATAGGGTGATCGTGGGCCAACTGGAGACCGTGGATATCCAGGCCCCCCTGGACCTCCTGTATGTATATTTCTGTTTTTAAAGCAAAGAATCTGTTTAACATTTATTTATTATGGAAGCATGAGGATCTGTAGGAAGACTAACAGCTAGATAGATAGGTAGAATGACCACACTGACCAGCAGTGTGTTTGGAATGATCCAATCACAAGGGATCTTGGGTGCATGTACACCTGGTTATTATTGTGATAAAGTGCTATCCAACTATAACCCTAACCCAACAACCAAAAATGCATGTTAATGCCAAGGGGATAGATAGACCCCAACAGAAAATGTTCTCAGAATGTTGGCTAACATTCTCTCAAAATTATCTGTTTTCAAGCAATGTTTTACAGTAATATTAGTAGAACATTCTTAATGTTATATTTCTTAAATCAATGTTATATTTAGGTTGTTATTGGAACATTTTAAAAAGGTTACAGAATAAAATAGTTTTTAAATCTCTAACACAGCATTAATGTTAATACAACATCTAAAAGCTAAACATTTTAAACATTCCTAGTACTTTCAAAATAACATTTTGAAGGTTTTTGTTACACATGGAAACATTACATAAACATTCTTACAATATAAAATTGTTTGCTGGGTTATACATACATATATGATATATGCATTGATCTTAGCATTAAATGTTTTCTTTGGTTTAGTTTTTCATTTAAAGTTTTGTCTTTCTCTGAAAGGGTCCTCAGGGTGGTCAGAAGGGTGAGAAAGGAGAGCCAGGGGAACCCGGAAAGAGGGTGAGTGGACGTCCACAGAAACAAAGTACACAGTAAAGCAACACATTACAAAAGCAGCATATTTTTATATTTACGTTCTGATATATTTACTGTCGCAAGGGAAAACCTGGCAAAGATGGTGACCCCGGCATCAGTGGATTTCCAGTAAGTGTCTGCTGTAGCTGCTTACTAAACTTTTGTCACATGATGATGTTATTTAATGATGCCTCTCCTGTCACATCTCTTTTAGGGTGACACAGGAGTACCAGGTCCTCCTGGTCCACCTGGGAGAGATGGCTTCAGAGTAAGTAAAACCATTTTTTTCCACAGCTTAAAAACAAGTGATTTATAAGAAGACAGTCAATATAATATATATCTTCATAAATGCTTTTTTAAATGAAAAGTAATTTTCAATCAATGCTTTAAGGGTGATAAAGGTGATAGAGGCCTTCCTGGACCTCCAGGATATGGGGTATGTCTAATGTTTCTCTTCTGTTTTAAAGATGCACGGACCTATTATTGATTGTAATATTTATAATTAGCCTTTTTAAAACAAAGGCTTTCTGTTCAACCACCAGGGCATACCATTTCCAGGCGAAGGACCAAAAGGAGAACGTGGGGACCCTGGACTGCCTGGTCCTAAAGGAGACAGAGGATTTCCAGGTTTGTCGACACCGATTGCTCACCACTTTGAGGACCCAAGATTGATTCAAGATTGATTGGAACGTGGGACCCAAGATTGATTCCCATGGAACAGTTTATAATTTTATGCAACAACTATTAAGGAGCATTATTGTGAAGGTTATGTGCTATGTAGAAGGGGCAAGCAAATGTGCCATGCACTGCCATTTTTATGCAGTCTCTGCCTGCATAAGCACCTTATCGGACACCCATAACACCCATAACTCTTATATAACAGAACTTCTGTACTTCTTTACCTATTTCTCTTATTTCTCAACTAGGTTTTGAAGGGCCACCTGGTCCACAGGGTCCCCAAGGTAAGCAGCATGCAGATCATTTTTTTGTTTTCAAAACATCAGTTACAAAATAGCAGCATGTTTTTAAATGTTTACAGTGTATGCATGAAGCATCTCACTTTAATTATAGGAATTGGAGGTCCAGGACCTCCAGGTCCACCAGGTTTATCTGGGGAGAGGGGAGAAAAGGGTGATGAGGGACAGCCTGGAACCTCTCTTCCTGGGCCGCCTGGGAGGCAAGGTTTTCCAGGTCCCCAGGGACTCCAAGGACCTCCTGGTCCCCCAGGAATATTCAACGGTGAGCTGGAATGTCCACCAGGCCCTACTGGTCCTCCTGGCCTGCAGGGGGAGCGTGGATTTCCTGGAGAATCAGGACAAAAAGGTCTGCCTTTTATTTAATTTTTGGAATTTAAAAATATAGATAGTTACAAGGGGTGTGGCAACCATTATTATTAATCTGTATGGTCTTTCTGATAAAGCTGGTTGACCAAGGAGAGTTAAACTAGATATGAAAGCCCATCCTGAGAACAACATCCAAAACAAAATGTTTTGGTGACCAGGTTTTTTAACAAAATAAATTGTACTCAGCCACATAAAACAATGGATTTATGGACTACTGGAGAAATGATATGCCACCTAATTAACATTTATGAGCTAATAAGGTTTATAATGTCCCCCAACACACACACTTTTCAGAAGAAAATGTGTCTAAAGATCTCATGTCTTTTGTCCCAGGTCAAAAAGGAGAGACATGCGTAAATTGTTTCGTTAATGGAAACCCTATCCCTGGACCTAAAGGGAATCCAGGTCCTCCTGGATTTCCCGGTAAGATTTAAGTAAACTTAACATAAGAACTCTCCTGTGGTATAATGTTTTTAAGGAGAATGTGATGTGTTTTATTCTCCAGTGTTGTTTTAATGAAGGTTAAAATAAATGTAAGGTTTATATACACATTATAAAAAATAAGTGGATGAAGTTGCAGAAAATTAGGCTATTTGAACATGTAGATGCATTTTAAGATGAATATCTCACTGATCCTTCTCTCAGGTGTACCTGGACCACCTGGTATTAAAGGAGACAGAGGATTTCCAGGAGAAGCAGGGCTCATGGGTCAGCCTGTGAGTGCTCGCTCCCTACGTTCCTCTCAGTGCCGATTATCTTAATTTGTGTTTGACAACATTCTTTAAATGGCAAATCACTCCACACTTTTCAGTGTTTATAAGTCTCCGTGTCATTTCAGTATGTGATTGATGTATGTACCCTTCAGGGCTTACCAGGGGCTCAGGGATTCCCCGGATTACCTGGAGAGAAGGGCGACCCAGGTGATGCCCTCTCTGTTCAGGGTGTGAAAGGAGAAAAGGGAGACACCGGCTTTCCTGGTGGTCAAGGACTGCCAGGACTGGAAGGAAGACCTGGTCAGAATGGAGTCCCTGGTCCCCCTGGCCCCAAAGGACCACCTGTGAGTGTATTACAACCCCTGTCCCTCTAATACAAATTACTTATCAGAAGTTAATAAAGTTAATATTATAAAGGGGTTTTGTAATACAGTTATCATTTTTACTGAGGTTCATTAAAAAGGTTAGTCAAGGTTTTTGCACAAAAATTAGCATTTTTTTATGTTTTCTATACTTTCTCTCACCCTGTGGATTTAAAGCTGCAATTCATAACTTATTTGGTTAAAAATAAACAAAAATCAATTACTGAGCAAGTTCATGACAAATCAGTGTTCAACAAAACCTCCTTATCTTACCATGATTCGCAATGATAAATTTATGATTTATAATTTGAGATGTGAGGTCCATTTACAGGAAATGTCCATCTGTAAACAGAAAGAAGATCCGGCTACTATATTGCATGTCTGGGTGTTGTAGATGGTGCAGCATTTGTAGCCTGTTCTTACAGCAGTTGTTTAGAATTTAAACTTGCCATCCACATTAAGAAAATAATAATCATTATAATTATAATAAAAACAATTTTATGTTTCAGACAGAGATGGTGAAAGTTACAGATTGCAGCTTTAAGACTTTTGTGCAAACACTCTTTTGGCAGGTGAAATAACAAACTAGGCAATTACTCGAGATATGCCATTGAGATCTCAGTAGTGAGTTACTGCATCACTTGTGTGGCCATTGTTTGTATGGGGCCCTGTAAATCATTTTAACCTGGATTCTTAAAGGGCTCTGCACTAGTGAAAGGTGCACAAGGTCCCCCTGGTTTCCCTGGTGTGCCGGGTAGTCCAGGAGACAGGGGTTTACCTGGTCCCCAGGGATTTGGGCCTCAGGGACCCCCTGGAGAGAAAGGTATTCAGGGTGTTTCAGGAAGACCAGGTGCACCTGGAGCCCCAGGTAAGAAGTCACACAATTGTATTATTATGTTATAGTCGTTAATTCTTTATATAGTGTTTCTTGATTGACATTTGCACTATAAGTAATGATAGAAATAAATAATATCGCTTGTCGGTTTTGGAAATTACATTATCTTAATGTTGGTATAAATGGATAGGTAAGAAAGGTGAACCTGGCCTGGCAGTGTCAGAGAAAGGTGACCGTGGACCTCCAGGACGTGATGGAGATCCTGGTTTACCAGGAAGTCCAGGTAAAGAAGAAACGTGGCAGTAAAATAAAATGAATGTATGTGCAACAAATTTGGAATTCGGATGTTTAATGAAGACTGGCCCCTTATCTGTACAGGTAACCCTGGCTCACCTGGACAGCCAGGGTTCCCAGGCCTACCCGGGGCCAAAGGAGAGTCTGGTCTTCCTGGTATTGGCTTGCCAGGACCCCCTGGTCCTAAAGGTGTGTATTATATATTATATATTGCCTCTATTTATGCATTAAATGACTCACTAGGCATATGTATTGTATCAATATATATTATTTTTTTCTTTATTTGGATGGTGAGGAACTGTTTTGTCTTTATGAGTAACAGATTTATCCCTGTTTTCCAGGATTTCCTGGTATTGCTGGTTCCCCTGGTGGGCCTGGTGTTCCTGGACGGCCAGGTTTGGATGGACTGCCCGGTCAGCCTGGGTTACCTGGATCCAAAGTATGAAACATGCATGCACTATACAATATGCAATATTAGTTTACATTACACTTCACTAAGTCAGTGAGTTGAGTTTAAATTGTTCTACTAACTACCTTTGCTTTTAAAGGGAGAGCCTGGTTATGGTCTGCCAGGCCCTATAGGTCCTCCAGGACTTCAAGGGACTAAAGGATTCTCCGGGCCTAAAGGTGATCCTGGTTTTCCTGGAAACCCTGGTGCACCAGGGAGACCAGGTCTAGATGGTGCGCCTGGACCTAAAGGTAGAGAACTATTTCATGTCTAAGCTGAGGTTACACCAAAGTACAACAGAGATGCCCTGCCTGTGATACTGACATAAATGTAGTAAAAAGATGTTTCAGGACAGAGATGTCTAAGACTTTCCATTCTCCATTTAGGTGACTCTGGTTTTCCTGGTGGTCCTGGCCCTCGTGGCCCTCCGGGGCCTCCTAGTTATGGCGTTCAGGGCCCCCCTGGTCCTCCTGGACCTCCTGGCCCTATGGGGTCTCCTGGTATGCCAGCAATTGTTTCAGTGTCCTGTCTCAATGATGTTTTGAGACCAGAAAGATTGATCTTAAATTTTGAGATTACTCCAAAATCAGATGTCAGAAGAAGCATATTTCATATGCATCAGTACACACTGATGACAGTACCCCAATAATGATTCTGTAGCAGTCCAATAGTGTTTCAGCACAAAACAATGTTTTTATTTTTTCTATACCAGGACTTTCTGGTGTTAATGGAGAAAAGGGAGATCGTGGTTCTCCAGGTTTTAGTATTCCAGGGGGACAAGG
Organism: Chromobotia macracanthus; assembly: GCA_036877525.1. NCBI lineage: Eukaryota > Metazoa > Chordata > Actinopteri > Cypriniformes > Botiidae > Chromobotia > Chromobotia macracanthus. The sequence continues at coordinate 7,151,076 of JAZGTH010000063.1, forward strand.
TGATAGAGGAAACCCTGGACTTCCTGGGCCTACTGGCCCAACTGGCCCACCTGGGGTTCCAGGCACACCTGGTCAAGATGGCCTACCTGGACTGCCTGGTAATATAATTCACTTTCCTCTTTCAACTTGTACACAATTTATTATGCGTTTTGTTTCTACAACCTGGGTTCTCTCCTCTAATTCTATATAAATAATACAGGATCTAAGGGGGACATGGGCGTGATGGGTGCCCCAGGACCTTCTGGTGGCCCTGGCAACCCTGGTAGACCAGGCTTACAAGGACCAAAAGGTCAGCTACCATGATTCTCCTATCTGCTCAGATCTTTGAAGAAAAAAAATCAGTCTTTTATAGAATGAAACATTATTCTGTTCTGTGCACCTGCAGGAGATGATGGTGTCCCAGGACGACCAGGAAACCCTGGTTATAATGGACCAAAGGGAGACAAAGGTGAACCAGGCATTCAAGGCCCACCTGGAGGTCCACCTTCACTTGGAAATAAGGGACAAAAAGGAGAGCCCGGCGCTCCAGGTGAGCCAGCCTTCTGTTAAATACTGCACTGAATTCCATTCTTTTAAAGTTAGCCTGAAATGACAGCCAAAGTGTAGGTGGTCTTAAACATTCTTTTTCAGCTTTTTAACTTGTTGTGCAACACATTTATGTCATGAAATATCTATAGGATTAAAAATGTAAATATAGTTTTGTGAAAATGCACTTGCAGCACATATCATGTTTCATCCCACGGATGAGAATGATCTAGCAGTGTTTGCAGTTATATGTGAAAGTAATTGTGTAATTTGTAAACTTAATGGAATTTACATGATAGGAAATAAGATAATTTGATGGGATGCTAGAATGCATCTCTGCTACTTTTAATAGATAACTATGACAGTGAAGTGACTCACCAGAGTTTGTCACAACTGCCCCCTTGTATTGTATGACAATGGCATCATACAACTCTGCATATGTTGTATCCTAGACTCTGTGATTCTCTTTGTCATGCAGGTTTAAGTGGACTGCCAGGAGCAAAGGGTACTGCTGGTGTCCCTGGAGACCCTGGATTCCCTGGGCAAGATGGAAGGCCAGGACTGCCAGGACCTCCAGGTAATGCAGGCATACTGACAGGAATGTCCGTACAAAACTTGTATATACATCTAAAATCTAAACCATCTAAAACACATTTGTTCAAGTTTGTTTTTTTGCCAGACCCAGATCCAAAACTATTTGCAAATCATGTAAAGTATATAGACTTGTATGTTGACTACTTAGGTTGTCATTGATGAATAATTCATTTTTGTCACCATGTTTAGGACCTAAAGGGGATCCTGGTCGACCAGGAAATCCAGGCACCCCAGGAGCTTCAGGACTGAAGGGTAGCATGGGGGAGATGGGGTTACCAGGTCAGCCTCTCATTTCTACAAGTTCTAAACAAAATACCCTTGTCATGTTACAGTCTTTAAAATGTCTTTTTTTATTATAGGAGTTTCTGGAGAGAAAGGAAATCCTGGTCAACCTGGGAGAAATGGTCTGCCCGGATTACCAGGAGCACCTGGCTTTGTAGGATCCAAAGGAGATCCTGGCTCACCGGGATATGGAATACCAGGAAGTCCGGGGCCAAAAGTAAGAATTCATTTTTTCTGCCTGTATACTAACATGGGTTTAATTTAATAGAGTTTAATAGAGTTTAATACATATCATAGATTTGTATAGATGTGTTTGACAAGTTTTGAACTAAGCTTTAAATATTATGCCTTAAAAAGTGTTTTGCTCTTAAACTCCCAGGGTGAACCAGGCAATTCAGGATTTCCTGGAAGCCCAGGGCTAAAAGGCCAACCTGGTCTTTCTGGACCTCCAGGGTTGACTGGAAGCCCTGGATTTAAGGGTGAACCAGGACTCCCAGGAATCCAAGGGACACCTGGCATTCCCGGACCCAAAGGGACAGATGGACCTCCAGGACCTCCTGGCCTTAGTGGAGCACCTGGTAGGCCAGGAGAGCCTGGACGATCTGGACCACCTGGCATCCCTGGTGATAAAGGTTTGGCCGGTCGTGATGGAATTCCGGGACCAGCAGGACTAAAGGGTGAACCAGGTTAGTCACTTCTTCACTTACTGTGGAATACACTCTGTGATTGCAATATGGTCTTTATGTAACATACTGAATACTGAGTACTAGGGAGAGAGGCACAAGAATAATATTGATACATTTTATGTGGTTAGTGTAACGAACATTAAATCATTTCAACTCTTTACCCAGGTGCTCCAGGCCTTGGTGCCCCAGGCCTCCCTGGATTGCCAGGGTTACAAGGTAAAGCACTGAGAGTTTTTCTGACAATCTGTTTATACACCTGAAGAATGTTGTAAGTTTGCTCATCACATTGTACTTCAGAAAATTTCAGGAACTTACTGTTTTTCCACAGGGCCAAAAGGAGACCCTGGTTTTCCTGGTTCTCCTGGTCCTCCTGGTTTTTCAGGTCCAAAGGGTGACCCAGGATTTTCTGGGCTGCCTGGCCAGTCTGGTCCAGTTGGACCACCTGGCCCTCCAGGTCTGAGCTTGCAGGGACCTAAAGGTAACCAAGGGCAGCCTGGTTCCCCAGGAAGAACTGGTAAGTTAAACATCTCCTTATGGCCAGATCTGCCCTCTGGCTTATACAACGACATAGGTCAAAGTAATGATATCAAACTGATATTTGCATTTATATTTATATTCATATTCAAGTGGGATTGCTGAAGCATATTCAAAAGCAAAGATATTATAAAGTACAGCATGATCAATAGTGCCTTTGTCAGGCATACAACTGTAAACACATTATACAATACAATGTAGAATATACACTCTTCTACATTGTTGTGAATCACTGCCTTAGCACATTTAACAAGTGTAAACCAGAGGGCATACTGGCTTATAGGAGAACATCTTTGTTTGTTGGACTGATTTGCATGGGATGTTTCACAAGCAATCATGATCATGTCATATGATTATCACTGTGCAAAAACTATTCTTCTCATTGAACTATTCTCCTAAATTGAAAAGCATGAGGCACATTATTTGTATTTCATTCACTGCAAATGATCTTAATGTCACACCCTTTCCTTAAAGGGATAGTTCACCCAAAATTTAAAATTCTTCCATCACTGAATCACCCTCATGTCATCTGTACAAATCTGTATGATTTTTTTGGCTTCTGAGAAACACAAAAGAAGATATTTTTGGTAAGCAAACGACAGTGGCACCCATTGACTTCCATTGTATGGACACTAAATTACTGAGACATTTCTTAAAATATCTTTTTAAATTATGTGTTCGACACAGGTAAAAAGTCGTATAGGTTTGGAGTGACATCAGGGTGATTAAAAAACTGTGAACTGTCCCTTTAATTATGCGTTCAAATCAGTGCAGAAGTGTTGGTTTGTTGTGTGTTAGAGGGATAAAGAATTTGCATGTTTTGTGCAAAGGTCCGCATGCATGTGCACATACAGAGGTCAGCGGAAAGCTCCAGACTGCACAGAACTGGAATACGTATCACTAAGAGCTACAAATTAGACTGTAAATTTTCTTGGAATTTTACCATTCAACTCATTTTGAAAGTGAAGTGAAAACCCTGCAGATTTGGTCTGATCCTGCCTATGAGTATTACACAGTGTCTGCATTCCTCACCCACCTTTACCTGTTTCCCTGTTTGTGTCTTCACGTCCACCCTATTCTTTCTCATCAGCAATAGAATCTGCAGGTTTCTGAGTCTGTTCCAGAGTCAGTGGTTTAAAATTAGGGTCACCTGACGATTGACTTTGTGTTCACGGTATCTGTCTGCCTGTCACAACACCATTGCATGAGCAATGAACTGATTGTTTAGAAATAAACAGCCAGCGCAGAACTATTTAAAATGGGCTCCACCAGAGCACAAAAATTAAAGACGCAAACACTCTTCGCATACATCTTTTGGTATAAGTGGTTTAAATATTAGTTTATAGATGCAATATAGGAGTTTTTGGAGTCAAAGGAAGGGGTGGCCCATTTTGTCTAGTTTCTGGTAGGCTTATTTTACCTTGTACATACTGGGTATGACGTGTTTTCTGTTTGTTGCGCTGTGACTGCTCCTCCGATGGCATGGGATCTTTGCAGGCCCTGCAGGTCAGACAACTTCTATTCTAGAGCTGATCTAGAATTTCTGAAAATGGTTATGAGATTTTACACAGTGATCAAGTTTACATGCATTATTATTGTCATATTGCAATTCTGAAAGTTTTTTGTAAATGTTAGCTCATTTGAAATATCCAAATGGTTTAAATAGGAATATGGGCATGAATTGTAAAAATGATATGCACATAAAAATGGTCAGTGCCAATATGTTTGTTGGTAAAGTATCTGTAAAGCCATTGGAATCCATTATATAAGTAGCTTATGTTGTGTTCTTGATTTAAAAATGTCATTTTGTTCTTTACCTTTCCTCTTTTTTGGACTTTTGGAACCTGTTCATCTTAAACGCTGCTTTAGGTCCTGCAGGTTAGACCCCTTGGTTTAATCCTCACCTGTGTCATGCTGTGCACTTCTGTTTATTATTAGATGTTTATAGATGGGAGGTTGGGGATGGAGTGAGTTTTGTCATTTCATATTGTCATTTCATTTTTACTCCCCTTCTTTGCCTATGCTTGTTCATTTCTAGAAATATAGTTGCACATGTTTTGTTTTTATACATCTCTCTACCCATGCATCCAAAATATCCCAGAACAATTAAACACACCTCAGTACTATAAACAACAATATACAGTACAAATGAGAAGCATACACAACAAACGCATATGTCGATACTGGTTTGAATGATTTTGATGATGCTTGCGTGATATGAAATGAATACATGCAAGTCTTAACTGATTTCTGTTCTGTGAAAATCAAGGTCCTCCTGGTCCAGAAGGTCGCCGTGGGCCTCCAGGCAGTGGAGGAGTGAAGGGGGAGAAGGGCTTGCCTGGACTCCCTGGGACACCTGGTGCACCTGGACTGAAAGGAGATAGTGGTTCCTCTGGTTTTCCGGTAAGCATTAAACATTTGGTTGTACCTTAAAGTCTGTGTGTAGTTTTGCATTTGTAGGAACTATATTCCATGGGCTGTATGTGGTTAATGTGGTATGTGGTATTAATTTTAAACTCATGGTAATATTTCATGGTGATTTGAGGAAATATGTACAGTCAGATGATCGTAATGACTGGTTAATCATACATTATGCCTCACTTAATCAACTGAGTAGATATTGAGTTGGTTCTATTTTTGACAAGGGTAATCCAGGCCCTCCAGGACCTAGTGGGCTTAAAGGAGATATTGGACATCCAGGTGTTCCTGGATTCCCAGGTCAGTTATCCATCTTTAACCCTAAAGGAATAGTTCACTCAAAAATTAAAATTATGTCATATATATACTTAACTCATGTTTTTCCAAACCTGTAGGCCGGTCATTATTCACTAATAATGCCTTCGCGGAAAAATACAGCATTTAATTTTTTTGCTTTTTTTGGAGATTTATTTATAAGATTGTCTTTTGTGCACATCTTTTGTGTTTCGTAGGACCCAAAGGGCTGTCTGGTGTGCCCGGTCGCCCTGGCTCTCCTGGAGACCCTGGTCAAGTTGGATCACCTGGTATGCAATTATGAAACTTTAACATGATGCTTTCCTTTACACACCCAAGTAAAATCCATCTTGTAATATTTGTCTTCTGTCTTTTCATCATAGGACCTCAAGGAGATCCAGGTATAGCTCCAGGACCTATTGTTTTGAAAGGAGAGCGTGGTTCTTCTGGACCTCCAGGTCTTCCAGGCATCAAAGGGCCGCCAGGATCTGATGGATTGCAGGGTCTTCCAGGTTAGTGGGTTACGTTAGTACAGTTTCTTTTTAGATTCTTTTTTAACCAAAACAACCATACCACCACATATCTGTGACAGTTAGAGCTGACATCCACAGAGAATATCACTGATTTGTGATTTGAGAACAAGCGGTGATGTCACCAGCTGCTGATGGAGCGTCTTTCTCTCACACATTCAGCTACTCAAACTGTTTAACCACATCATGTGTTTGTTCACGTCACTGACACCCAAGTGATCACATAAAGTACTTTGAGAAAAGTTGACACCACTAATTGGAACATATGAACATATGAATTGCTGTTGTACATTGTTCTCTAGTGTGTTGGCTGCAAAGTGACAGCGCATCATTTTTATTCTTTTTGATGGAGTTTGCACCCCAAATGGTGCAATTACTGCCACGTGCTATTAGCATAGATTATCAACACTATCAACGAACTTGTTTCTAGTACATAGTCTAGTGTATATAGTGTTATGTTCTAGTGTATATAGTGTCATGTTCTAGTGTATATAGTGTCATGTTCTAGTGTATATAGTGTCATGTTCTAGTGTATATAGTGTCATGTTCTAGTGTATATGCGCTGCATCAGTGTATTGTTCCCGCTTCCATCTCACACTGTGGGGGTCAGTCATGGAATTCAAAACTTGATGAAAGGGTTCAAATATGCTGTCATAACTACAGTAATTAGTTATTCACAACCTCCTAATCCTCTGTGATTATCTGTGGTCACATCTTTTAGGTTCACCGGGAAACCCTGGAGACCCAGGTTCTATGGGACTTCCAGGTTTTAATGGTCCACCTGGAAGGAAGGGAGATATAGGAACAGCTGGACAACCAGGTAAAGTTAAAATATTATTCAAATTTAAGGCCTGAGAGCTTTTTAATTTAATCATACTTTTGATATTGTTGGGCTGTATGTCTGATATATGTCAGACTGTTGTCCAATTTGTTGTCCTTAAAATAATGGCTCTAAAAACAGGAAACCGCAAGAACATAAAGCTAGTTAGAAAGTCCATTGCTTCAGAGCCTCCATGTGTTAGCCTCACAGTCATTGTGATGTAAATATGTACAGGGCCACGTGGTTACCCCGGTCCTCCCGGTCAAGATGGCCCTCCGGGTCCTCCAGGTTCCTCAATACCTGGGCCTTCACCGCACGGTTTTCTGGTCACACGCCACAGCCAGACCACAGAAGTGCCATCGTGTCCTCTAGGCACAAACCCTATCTATGACGGCTATTCTTTACTTTATGTGCAAGGCAATGAGAGGGCTCATGGACAGGACCTGGGTGAGTAATGCCAGGGTTGCACACTGGAGGACAAATATCATACACACATAAATGCAAAGCTCATGTAGTGGACCCAAAAGGTACTTGAACACTTACATCACACCTAAAATGTATGAATTTCAATAACAAAATATCAAACTTGGTCTTGTAACCAAGGTCCCGAGGTCATTTTGTAGCAAATGAATCAAGTCAGATCCCTTCAAGCTTACTGGTGCCCTAGCAACCAGAACATGTCCAAATGCTTTTTTAAAATTTTGAACAATTTGTTTGTTTATTTTTCAATAATACATTATATGTATCTAAAGCTAAAAAAATAAATGTATTTGTACTATACTACTTCGTTTGATATTTTATTATATGTTTCTAAGGCATTCATATGTTTTTCAGTGTTTCAGTGCTCAAGTGTTGAAATACAATTTGGGGCTGCTGTAAAGTGTATTAATTCATTTCTCAGATCACCCTGTCATGAATATTATGCTGTTGTTTTATTAACAACAGGTACGGCTGGTAGTTGCTTGCGTCGTTTCAGTACCATGCCTTTCATGTTCTGCAACATCAACAATGTTTGCAACTTTGCCTCCCGCAACGACTACTCCTATTGGCTGTCCACACCAGAGCCCATGCCCATGAGCATGGCACCCATAACCGGAGAGAGCATCCAACCTTTCATCAGTAGGTAAGAGACAATCACATTAACAGAGGCTACAGTGTCATGAGTATAGCGTACCATACAGTATACAGTATATCATAAGTAAGGTAGGAACCTGGAAAACTGGTATCAATAGCTTATGCAAGGTGTAATTATCATAATCCATAATGCATTGCACATGGTGCATGTTTTTGTGTGTTCTTGTTTCTCTACCATTGCTGGGACCAAATGTCACTACAAGAATGGTAAAAGTCACACACACCTACATTGTGGGGACCAGCCAGTGGCAGCGGTCCCCACAAGCGAAATTGATTATAAAACATACTAAATTATGAACATTTAAAAATGCAAAAACTTTTCTGTGAAAGTTAGGTATAGGGGTGAGGTTTAGGGGTGAGGGTTTATACAGTTTGTACAGTATAAGTCTATGGAAAGTCCCACAAAGCATAGAAACCAAATGTGTATGTTTGTTTGCTTGCAGGTGTTCTGTGTGTGAAGCTCCAGCCATGGTGATTGCCATACACAGCCAGACTATTCAGGTGCCATCCTGCCCACAGAACTGGGAGACCCTCTGGATTGGCTACTCTTTCATGATGGTATGTTACATAAACACTCTGCCTTAAGATAATCTTAAGACTGTCAAAAAGCTGCAATCTGTAACTTTTATGATTAAAAATTAACAAACTCAAGCAAGCTTAAGCAAGCACATAACAGATCAGTGTTCAAAACAGTCACCTTACCTTACCCTGATTCGCAAAAATTAGTTTAAACGAAATGAGCAATGATTTACAATTTGACCTGTCTGTCTGCCTGATTTCCTGGGAAATGTCAGTTTGACTTGTGGATGCGTCATGTCTGTAAACAGGAAGAGAAAGGTTCAGTTATTATATTGTGCCTGTGGGTGCTGGGATGGGAGCACTTGTAGCTTACTCTTAAAGCAGTTGATATATAGCAGTACAATTTAAACTTGTCATTTGCATTAAGACAATAACTCTGCAAGTAACTTGCTATTTTAAGTTTCGATCAGAGAGGGCAATAGAGAGGCAAAAGATACAGATTGCAGCTTTAACTAAATGAACAATGTTAGCACTGTTGGAGTACAAAGAGAACAACTGATAAAAGCAATTATTACATGTTACATATTCTCTCTCTCACTTGCTTTCTCTGTCTCTCTGTGTGTGTGACAGCACACCAGCGCTGGAGCTGAAGGCTCTGGTCAGGCTCTTGCTTCCCCCGGCTCATGTCTGGAGGAGTTCCGCTCCGCTCCGTTCATCGAGTGCCACGGACGAGGCACCTGCAATTATTACGGCAACTCGTACAGCTTCTGGCTTGCCACTGTGGATAGAAATGAAATGTTCAGGTGAGCACAGTATGTACAGTAATGATACTGCACTGTATACTGATGAGATGATTAACAAACAGGAAATAGAACTGCAGGAACCTTCAACACACTTGCAAAACTTTGTGAATGTCACATTTTATGCAGCACCCATGATTATACAAAATGCTTTTTGCTTGCAGTTGATAGACCCTAATCGTATTCATCCTTTGCTCAAACAGAAAGCCACAGTCAGAAACACTCAAAGCTGGAAACCTGCAGACCAGAGTAAGCCGCTGTATTGTGTGTATGAAGAGGACGTAACGCAGTGATGTTTGTGCAGTCTGTTGTCAAGGATCAGCCATCATCTGCAGCGACTGCGGCCGCTGTGCTGTTTACCAGTGGAATTCCAGTGGTGCAGTGTCTTTCAAGTTCAACTCTATGGTGCTACTGTGCAACACAGCAAAAGAAACTGAAACAATAAATTTATTAGTCTTTTATAATTTTTGTTTTTAAAGAAGTACCTCAAAGTAAACATGCAGTTCCAGCAAGGTGCCATGGCAGTTTGTGACCACAAAGTGCATTAGAATTTTTTCTCACACTTTTTCCTAAGAGATTTTATAGAGATCCTTTCCTATAATATTTTCCTACGAGAATTTTGATGTTACATATACGGTACATGTTTGGGAGAAGCATTCTCCTGTGCTTCTCCTATCTTCTTATGAGTGAAACTGTCTCCATGTTGACCAAATCGGCACTTTGAATATCAAAGAGATGAAATGCACTGAAGCGTTACATTAGTGGGACTGCTTTTAAAAGGCTTTCATTTCCCCCTTCCCATCATCTTTCATTCCTTCTGTTGTTGGTGGTACTAACACTGCTGTATCAGGACATTTTAGTAATGTGTCAGTTATCTTTTTGTATGTAATAAAATGTGTATATTGTGTAAAACATCTTTTTAGTATAAAACAAAATGGTTCTTTATAATGAATTTCTGGGTTATTTGCCACTATTCACTCTCACGCTCTTGTATTCACTATTTGCTCACATTGATATTTGTACAAAGAGCTTTCTTTAAATGGAGCAGTATTTTATATATTTTTCAATGGTTTAATTGAAATATATATATATATATATATATATATATATATATATATATATATATTAAAAACTAAGTATATATCCAGAAACTTGATGTGGCTGCAGGAGGTTTTTATTTCAGTAATCGCCTTGTTATTTTTACCAATTTTAGCAGCATATTAATTTTCATTAAATCATGGAAATGTCTAGAACTAGAAGTCGATGAAATTGAATTAATTGTTTTAATAGATCTTTCCTTCATTCTGATTTAATGCTTGTGAAAACCCATTGAACACTAATGTTATGAATTGTAAAGCTTTCATTGGTTCTTATCTGTGTTAGATTGCACCACAGTGTGGTGTATATTAAATTTGCTGATGGACAATTTGCTGATGTTAATCTAATCTAAAAGAGTGATCATGTTTTCAAAGTCATCACGGGGTGCTAAAATGTGTATTCCATTTTTTATGTTTAGTATCTAGAAGTTGTTATAAACCTGACTGAAATAAAAGAAACAAAGTTTGTGGAATTTTGGTGTTTTTTCCCTGTTAAAAATACTAATCAGAACAGTGTTCGTTTTTTCTGCATGGAAAGGCTGTGGAGTTTTGACCACTAAGGGGAGTAATGAGTCAAGATTTATAAAGTTGCACCTGACAGCTGTCTTAGGATGTGTAACTTTCAGTTGGTATGTTTCAAGAGAGAGCAGTGAGAAACATAACTGTTGAGAAGAACTACGTTTCTTCACCTACTACCCTGTGTGCCATAACTGTTATGCCAAAACTTCAGTCATTTCCTCTAAAACGGATATCATTCCATAGGACTTTGAAGACTTGTAGCCATTCTTTAATTTGTTTAGAATTTGTGTACGATGAGTAAAAGATGCCTGTCTCAACATGATGGAGATGGAGAAGGTTTCAATGGTTAGTAAACTGTGTCTAGATGTTGCCTTTACCCATTTATTTCCCTTTGCTTGCATATCACCCTCTTTCCCTCTCTCAAATTTGAACAACTTTGTTATTCAGGACAGACTGGTTAATGGCTGGGATGTTATTAGGACTGAAAAAATTTATGTGTGAAAGTGACATATTTGTCAGATATGGTAAGCTATACCTGAAATGTTATCTCTTCATTTAACCCATCACTGGTGAGGAGTGAACACACACACTCAGAGCAGTGGGCAGCACTGCTGCACCTGGGGTGAATTTGGGGGTTAGGTGCCTTGTGCAAGGACACTTAAGTTCCCTGCCAGTGCTGGAATCAAACCAGCAACCTTCTGATTACAACTGAAACATTTTTTGTTATGCTGGTTAAAAGTATCTTCACATCCCTGACAGCAATCATTAAGTGGTCCTACATCTTATATATTGATGTCCTACTTGCCTGTCAAACTATGTATTTGGATTGCATTTACATGTATTGAAGGAGGCATGACTTTGAAGAGTGCTCTAAAGGGAGGCTGGAATCTAGGCTAGCTTGCTGTCGCTAGCCTTTCCGAAATTGACTACCCTACCTTTAAGTGTTAATATCTGGCAACCACTAAGCTCTCAATAAGGTCATTGAGCAAATTACATTAACCCAATTGTTGGGATAATAGTCTTTATTTCAGGAGCAAGGGGCAAAGGTCAAGCCAAACTCAAAAAAACCTACCTAAATGTGTAATTCCTAGAAGAGGCACAACAATGGTTCCTAATGGTTCTCCAAGTTTCTCCCACAAAGTTCATTATTTGCATGAGGTGTGTCCAGGTGGATGGTTTGACATTATTTGGCCACCTCAGGTACCAGCTTAAAATTCTAAACTATAAATGGCTATCTTCTGTGTCAGAGATTTTACAAAACCAACTATTTAACATAAAAATGCACACTGACAGATCCAGACAGCCACTTTTAATTGCTAATATCTAAACTGGAAACAATTCAATCTCTATCCAAAATACAATATTCATAAAGAAGGTAAATGTTAGTCAAAAGTTGGAAGGGAAAAGTTCTATTAAGGTCAGAAACAACTGTAGGCTCTGACTTTGGATGAACTTGAAGTTTGTGTGTGTGGAATGATTTAGAGAACAGTATGTCATTCAGCCCTATACAGCTGTATTTTCAGATAATTTGCCCTTCAGGGGCATATCGGATGACCTACGTGATTTGGAGAATAACCTTTTCCTTAATGAGCTTTCAGAAGGAAGCCCTGCTCATGTCTGTTTTGAAACATGAGGAGCCAGCAGCAAATACTACACCCCTTGAGTGTTGGACACCTAATTGCTCCATGCTCTCCATTGCCAATGAGGTCATGATCCACATACAAGTCTAAACGCAACTAAACCCACATTCATACACATACACTCACCTTAAATGAACCGAGGTGTTAGAAAGAAACCATAGCTCCGATTGACGCAGTAGCATCTATGTGAGGGTAGGGTTCCCCTTCTGCGTTCTGTAGAGGTGCAGCCAAGTTCAGCAGATCTCCTTGCTATAGCATCAAATGCAATGCTTTGGGCAATTCCACTATTGACTCACCATTCTAAAATAGCTCCATTCAGACTGAATCCTTTTTTGGAATACCATTTCTTCATTCTATCATTCCTTATTGTGTGATATCAGGATCTGATATTTGACATCAAATATCTTATAAAAATATCCTATAATAATGCTCATCTGTGCAAGGTGTAAAAATAAGAGCAGGTCAAGGTACATTAGCTAATCAGTACCAAAAAGCTTACAATTCGTAAAGTTGCAATTCGTAACATTTTGGGGTTAAAATGAACATAAAGTACATAAATAAGTACATAACAATTGAGCAAAACGGTTACCTTAGCTTCTTCACAACAATGAATTATATAGTAATGATTTAAATCATGGATCTGATTTTGCAGGAAATGTCAGTTTGGCTAAATTTGACTTAAAAGCCTATAAAATAACCTGCAATTTTATGTTTCAAACAGAAATGGCAGTAGAGGGGCGCAAGTTAAGGAATGCAGCTTTAAATACAAAGAATACAGAATTATGAAGGAACAACAAAGTGACTTGTATGGCCTCCCAGCATATAAGGGCAGGTTTACTTTCTACACATTACTATACATGTCAGTGGATTTCTGCCATGGTCTGATAATAGTTTTCCAGTGTAATTGTTTTGCTACGTGCTCACAAGCAACTAAGATATGGGTTTCTGGCAAAGCCACCGACCCCCAATGAAAAGCAGCTGCAATGACCACTTATCCTCTTTAATTTCCCCAAGCTTCTTACCGACACTACGCACAGGCATGCAACACTGAATACATGTGCTCAGATGTGTGTTGTGGGCTGACTGTGGGCTCCTAATGACGCATGCATTTGTGGACATTATTTATCAGACATAGACCAAAGTCCGTGAAGCTAAACAGAAAATACAAAAAGCACAAAAAGACCTTTTTTGTATTACCTGATTGGCCGACTGTTATGCACTTTTGCTACAGTTCCTCTTCATTGTCCTTTGGCCTGCTGTGTTTTCACTCTTGGAATAAACCTAATAGCAAATGTTTTGATTCAGATAAGAGTAGCTATACAGCACACAGTTGAACAGGTGCAGGTGGACACAGACTTGGCAAATCCTCAAACCATATCCTTCCATTATTTCTCAAGTTTTGTATTCTATGGGACAGTGTCATCATGCAGTATTAAATCAGATTATTCCAAAGTCTCTACTCACAGTCCTAAATTTGTCCGTGTCATATCAACAGTAGTGGTGACACATAGGTTCACTGGATTTTAGTGCCCTAGATCTGTTTAGTGCCCTAGATCTGTTTTCTCAGGCAAACATCAAAATGTTAACCCGCGTTAAACCTAAGTGGATGGTTTACACTTTGTATTAAAACAACCTGTATCTGGATGTTGTCCACACACGTTTTAAAAGGACAAGTGTTAACGTGTTTGTGATAGGAATGTGTTCTGATATCATTTATTCCAGACATCATTTAAATATTGCACAGAGAAAATACATCAGATCAATAGTCTGGATACAGAAGCAACTTCATGTGGATATGTGTCAACATGATGCGTTCTGATTGGGTGACAATTCGATCTGCACATTTTAATGCTAAGTGTGAACAAGGCCAAAACGAGATGCTTTAAATTTATTACTCACAAACACATGCTAAGTAATAAAGAAACTGAACAAGCACAAATGTTACAGGAACTTTTTTATTGCAATAGCTCTATTGAAAGCAAAAACAAAAAGATACAAACACTAAGCAATGCTCAAATGACCTCCCTGCTAACACTCTCTCTTTCCCACCAGAGGAAAAAAGGAAGTGTCGATCAATTGCTGGAAAAATAAAACAAAGCATCAGTATGTATGTACACATGGACGCAGCCATAAAAAGGTCTTAAAAGTTTTTCCTTTTCTGTATCTTCTAGATTTGTGATGTGTTAACCTCCGACCTAAACTTTACCAACTGTCCAGCTCAAACTTGAAAAAAACAATGGCGCACAGAACGCGACTGTACCGAAACATTAGTCAGACGTTTGACCAGATACAAAAAGACTACACAGGCGAGGGGCTGCCTGGACTTTTCATCTCTTTGCTTTAGAAATGATGCAGAGTAAACAAACCGCCTTACGAAAAGTTTCAAACATAAGCCAAGCCATTTAAACTTTTAAAAAAATGCGGGGAAAAACACATAAATGCTGCACCACTGCACATCTGTACTATGTAATCACTTGAATCAAGTCCCAAATAGAAATCGAAACGTATAAAGATGGTAATTCAATGAAAATCATGTCAAAATTGTCAACTTGATCAAATACATTAGCAAACGCAGATTTCACATACAAGCTGAGATCATGACAATATGGCTGATTTAAAGCTTTTGTTTGACAAAACTATGTTTCAGTGTAACTCTTATAGGTCAGTCTTACATTTACAAATATTAATATTAACTAACATTGCCCAAAAGATTATCCTGCACCCTTCTGATTTAAAAATCATTTATCACATTCAGGCAATCTGGGTCATAAATCATGTTTTGGATGTTGAGTAAAACCTTGTTTTCACAGCTGGACAGTAATAGCCAATCTGTGATAGTTAAGATGTGCTAAAACAAAGTTTACTTTCATACCATTTACAAAATAACAATGAAGATTGTACCATATACTGTTTCTTTCACATTTTTCACATTTGATTCTGCTGTTTTAAACAAGCTGTGATAAATGGGGTATTTAACAAAAACGGAAAAAAACTGTTTCTGTAACACAATTCAACCCAGAGCTGCAAACAAATGTGCATATCCTTTCTTTGTCCTCTCTCTTCTCTAACAAATTTTTGTGATGCAGAAAACTCAGAGACCTTTAAGCGGTTTAATAAACTCAGTCTGTGAGCTGTACCATTTCTCCTCCTCCTGAACAAACAGCTTGATCAAAATGGGCCATACCAAGTACATAATATAGACAAAAGAGAGAAAAAGAACTAAATAAAATGGATGATTGGTTATAACAAAACATTACATATAATAATCATAAAATATTATTGAAATGTTGTGACATTTGTAAAACCTAAAATATTAAAAAAAGCCTAAAAAGTCTGTTGAAATAGATTGTTGATTGAGAAGTAGACCCTTAATCGTGCCAACATAATTCATAATGGTTCATACAAATAGAATGTGACTTTTCGTACCTGCAAATTGTGCTGCTAGTTTACATGGAGTGGCAGAGGGGCTCCAATTACGCTTGCGTTGTTGGGTACCAAAAAGTAACTAGAGAACCAATTTATATTTATTGGGATTATGTAATCAACTCTCTGCTTGTCTCAGTGGCCTTTTAGGAATTGTAGCAGATTTCATCTGGCATCCTGGGTAGTCCCAGAATAGACCCAACATCTTTTTCTGTGCCCCCATCCCTTCCTCTCTATCTCTCCCTTCAGCACACTTGGCAAAGAGCAGTAGATGCTGGTTGAAAACGAGTACGCACTTGTACACACTGAACAGTGTTGACAGTATAAAGAGGAGGTTTCTACGGCCCAAAATTGTGCGTAAAACAAAGTAAGGACCTAACTTAGACATTCATATAAAGACACTACTGCCATGTGGTTATTTCCGCTCCGTACCAAACCTATATATGCTTTCTTGTCGTAAACATAAACACTAAAATCTGTAATTGCACCTGAAATCTTACGGGAAATAAATACAAGTTGTACATACTTGCGATGCTTGTAAACAGCATGCACCTGCTCAACCAGACTCATGGATTGTGGTGTCTTCATAAATTGACCTCCCTTTTTTAATTCAGCGTGTGAAACGCTCTGATAAGAATCACGATGAAGCACTGAACTCATACAAGACAGAGTGTGTGGTTCCGCTCTAAGACAGCACATTATGAAATGAAAGTCAGTTAAAAGAAAACTCAGGATCCTTTTGTAGTAGCGCAGGGTTGTGTGGGGTCGTGTGTTCAGGGCTGCCGAGGTTTCCGGCATTGCTGCAGGAGACTGACGGGACAGTCCTCAATCTGTAGAGAGAGAGAGAGAGAGAGAGAGAGAGAGAGAGAGAGAGAGAGAGAGAGAGAGAGAGAGAGAGAGAGCACATTAGAAGAGAACATTATTAAATAAAGTATATTATGCGGATAAAGTGTATTAGTTCAAATCAACTTATCGGTCAATACTAAGTGCTTACACAGAGTGCCACTGGCATATATAACAACAGGACTGTGTACAGATATTTAAACCTGTACAGTGCAGTACTTTTTATATATGACTGCTTACTTTTTATATATTAAAAATGTAAAGAATGAAATTAATTATAGGTCAATAATGTACTTTTTGTTAAATGTCACAAAACCTCTCAATTGTTTCTAAAATAACTCAAAACACACAATATTATTTTCGATGTACTGTATAACGTACTGTGTACTAATGCAAATATGGACCAGCAAACATAACAAGTACACAATACAGCTTGTAGTAGCTACTTATTTAATTGAAACTTTTTTTGGTTTTTACACTGAAATAAATTACTACCACACACTTAAACTGTTTCAGGACGATTTTAATGGGCACGAAATCACCAGAAGCACAATGTTCTAAATTATCCCCAAAACACATTACAAACAGCTCCATCCCGACCAATTTAGTTAAAGCACTTTTTTTTGGTCTTTAACCAAATTCAACAAACAAACAGAAACATTTAATGAGATTGGCATCTGAATGCTTTAACCATTTTTGCAGGTCTAACAAAGTGCTCCAATCTGAAAGACCCCAAAGCTACTGAATTACACAAAGTTTCACTTTACCAAAGAGCATCAGCAGGTCACATTTACATTCAGTCCATACTAAAGGTTGCTCATCATTTCCTGCCTGTCCTGCAATGTGCCCTTCACCTGAGATTACCCTCTGTGACCTCTTTTGCTTCTGGTGGGGATTGAGGTTGTACAGTAGACTCTTTGACCCTGGTGCACACAGGCAATGCCATTAATAAAGGGTTTTGTTTGCCCTAACAATGCCGGTGGGGACACAATACAGTAACTTTCAGAGCTCTCCACTCAGCAGCTATCTACAGAGTTAGGAATGCCGCTGTCTCATTGTTTAAAGCAAAAGGCAGGTCCAGTTGGGTACCAAATGTCCCAGAATTCTTCCTGATCTAACTCTGCCTTGGTGCCATTGTTACCCTACAAAAACAAACACACTCTCAGTCAACCAGGAGAGATGGGACTAAAAACCCAAATATCAACCCAAAAATTACATAAGGGAATAAGGAAAATAAATGATTTTTAAAAGTTCAGGAGTTTTTTTGGAAGTGTGATCTTATTAGAGAAAGCATGACTATAGTCCCCCAGGACAGAAAAGGCCATGTTTAGAACTTTAAGCGTATCCAGTTTGGGCCAGGCAGTGGAATCAAGGAGATCTGATCCAAGCATCTTCTCAAACTCTCCTAAAAAGTGAACGGCAGCTTTCAATGCAACATGATGTGCGTCACTCCACAGACACCAAACTCCACGTGCGTCACCACGCGCACTGCTCACACATCACAAGCATGTCATAGTGCAATGCCACAGCAGGCTGGCGCTATAAGTGGAACAATGACCAAAGCACTGCTGCTTCTCTTTCATTCCCAGCCTAATTTAGGGCTTGTTCTGCCATCTTACGGCAGCGGGATTGCCCCTCACCCCAGTGGGAGTCTCTTCTATCACTAGTAGAGGAACCTAGGAAGGGTAGCACCTACTAATATAGACGTCACTTGTTCACAAGCATTGTGTTGGCACAGAGAGCCGATTAACATGAGCATGATGCCCTCAGTCACCTTAGCATGAAAGCAATGGTCCACAAATCCCAAACATGGCCATACTGATTTAGTAGGCCAACCAAATACACACACATTACCTTCTGTGGCAAGTTCTATTAATGCATATGGCTAACCTTTGGTGTTGCAGGAAGCCCCAAATCACCCTAACAGAGATTCCTCATACAGTTTCTCTTCAGGTAAGTTTGTTCAATAAGGAAACATTACGGCCACCATTACATCTCATAATGTGAACCGTTCCCTGTGGCACATAACAATTCATTTCTGGACGTACTGTAAAGAACACAAGTGATGTCATACCAACTGCAATGACTTTACCATGAAATGTGGGTGAATGTGGGTTCTTTTATTAAAGCTGCAATCCATAACGTTTTGTGTTTAAAAATGAACAAAAATCGGTTGTTGAGTAAGTACATGGCAGATCAGTGTTCAAAACAGTCTCCTTGCCTTACCCCAATTCAGTTTACAAGTTTATAATAATGATTTAAAATTTGAGCTGTCAGGTTTGATATTCTGCGAAATGCCAATTTGCCTTCATTGGACTGCAACATACATACAAAAGTAACTGCACTTTTATGTTTCAAACAGAGATGACAGTAGAGAGGCGAAAGTTAGGAACTGCAGCTTTAAGCATTAACGTGAGTAATAATCTAATGACATAGTATTGAAAACTAAATATTCCAAAAATGACCTTCTTTTGTGTTTTGCAAAAGACATAAAGTTACACACCTTAAGGACATCAAGGCCTCAATATAAGTATTGCTACATCAATGATTAACACTATTATAGCACAGAATGATGTAAGTGTTAACATTTCTTAACATCATCTTATGCAAACAAGATTTTTCTCATTTCATATTTCTATCATTACATTCGTCCCCTAGTCAAGCGTACCTTTCCCTGCCTGCCCTGCTTACAAATAACACAGCATGCATATCACCTGTGATTAGCCTCTCTATTCCCTGATGGTTCTTGTGGGCAGTGAGGATGTACAGTGGACTGGTTTGACCCTGGTGCATACAGGCACTGCCTTTAATAAAGGGCTTTGTTTGATCTACAGTGTTAATGCTGGTGGGGGCACAATGCAGCCACTTTCAGATCTCTCAGATCAGCGGCCGTCTGGAGCGGCAGGAATGCCGTGGTCTCATTGTTTACAATGAGGGGTGGGTTTGCTGGGGTACCAAAGGTCCCAGAGTTCCTCCTGGCTAAACCCTGCTTTGGTACCACCATTATACTCCAGCTACAACCACACCCAGAAGAGGAAAAGCATGATTCAAACAACCCTTTACCAAGCCAATGCAGAAAAAAGTTGTTACATTGCCCTATTCCATGATATTTCACATTTAACTAATTTTCTCCTTCAAAAACCATGCAAATTTTACAAATTTAAAAACAAACAAGCCTATGAACTCATAACATACATTGCGCTAATGCTACAAAAACATTACATTATAAATCGTAATAAATAGAAATCGCGTTTCTCATTACAAAAAGATCTGCATCTTAGAAGCAGCAGGACAACGTAAAGAAAAATTCTGAATATTAACTAAAAGTGAAAACATTTAAGCAATAATAAGGTTACGGTAATTTTACAGTCCTATTAACCCATTTGTCCACTCAAACCTTCCTCAAAAGTGAACAGCAGCTCTCAATGCAACACGATGTGCGTCACTCCACGGACACCAAACTCCACGTGCGTCACCACGCGCACTGCTCACACATCACAAGCATGTCACAGTGCAATGCCACAGCAGGCTGGCGCTATAAGTGGAACAATGACCAAAGCACTGCTGCTTCTCTTTCATTCTGGCCTAATTTAGGGCTTGTTCTGCCAGCTTACGACAGCGGGATTACCCTCACCCCAGTGGGAGTTTCTTCTATCACTGTCGATGAATGTAGGAAGGGTGGCACCTGGCATAACTACAACATTGGCTAACAATTTTTACATATAGTAAACACTAAAGACCAAAAAATAGAAACACACAGTTAGCACTCGCTAACTGAATCACACAGCACGGAACAATTATCTGCACAAACCAATGTCAGCCAATCATAACAGTGGTGTTTACAGAGTAGTCTTAAAGAAGTAGCAGCAGGACAACTGAGTGTTTATTTCAGAGGACTACAGAACAGGTAAAAAAAAAATGATCATGTAGTACTAAAAATATATTTTTTAAAAGAAATAAAGCTAGATTGACATGGCTTCTATAATAATTGGTTTTCCCTAGATCACCATGCATGTAAGCTTAAACTATACACTGTTTTTCCTGTTTCTAGACTCACAAATGATTAGTCATGCTTGCAGAGCAGTTCACCTTAGTCAATGTGTCACAGCATGTGTGCCAAAACTTTATATTGTACTAGCTACTGTAAAAATTCCCCAAACTACTGACTTCTATCTCCTCTCCACTCCCCAACTATTGCATTAATTCTTACTCCAACTAATTTTGCCCATCTGCAGTGTAACTTTATGATACATTGGTGTTTCAAACACTTCTGTCTCTAATGGATGACTGATCAGAGTTTGAACCTGCTGTTGGAGATAAATCACTTCATGTTCCCAAACTAAGAGTTTGCTGGGTAGTCAACATATGCGAAACTATTATAGCATCTGTACTGTTAGCATAATTTGATCTCGGCAACAAAGACAAAACCTATAAGTGTATGTGTGCATACAAATATGAGCGGCTGCTTAGAAAGGCAACCAATGACTAAACTTTTCATATATCACACAACATTCAACTATTTCTTTGGTACATTAGCTGAATGAAGCTATTTCTCACTAAACTGACTGAAGGTGATTCTATGAGAAGCGAGTGAGCCAGACAAATATAGAGAGTGACAGAGCAAGAGGAGGAGAGAGAGAGAAAGAGAGAGAGGGAGAGAGTGGACAGATAATGAAGAGTGGGTTTAATGGTATGGTTGCCAAGTAGGGTTTGATGCACCTTTGATGTAAACAGAACACACAGCATATTACAATAAACCAAACAGTGGTTGAGTGATTCATAAATACAATAATTAAATAGAAAGGACAGAGTGCAACATTAACTGTCCACTTTTCAGAGGCATGCACTCTGAATGTATATTTCCCATAATTGACTCAATATGGATTTGAACTAAACCAAAAGAGATGAATCACAATATGACAAACTGCAATTAAAAGAAAAAAATACAGCACAATATGGTGGATAGAATATGAAACAACAGTACAATATAAAACTGTTGACTTGTAGTTATTGATTATAGTCTTTGAAGTATTAACTACAATATATTTGTAATTTATAACAAAAACTTTCAAATACAAAGTTGTTAAACAATTGGGCTGGGGGTAAGGTGCTGTTGACTGTCTTCTGTCACTTTTTAGGCTCAGTTACACTTTCCATGATAGCAGCGATCTCACTGATTGGTGGCTCTAAGGAAGATCTCTGTCTTTAGGATTATGGGTAGTGTAGTTCTACACCAGAAATTCAAACATTAAGAATTTGTTTTAAAGAATACTGATATCACATTGACTTGTGGATTCTACAGAGAAAGGATGTACTATTCTTTAATCTCAAAGCCCATGGTAGGTATGCCTTGAAAGGTTTTGTTCTGCTATGGAGATTAACTAAATTAACTAGAATTTTACTTCTGAAGCCCGACTGCTGCGCTGTACTGGTATGACCACGATTATGCGTACGTGCCTAAGACTGTCAAACTCAGCACGCCATGTTCTGGACCAAAACATTCCTGTCATCTCTCAAACCTAATTTGAGGCCATAGGTTTTTAAAAAGCTCATGTGATGGCTTAGGTAGTACTTGCACGGACGCACGACAGAAGATCTCAACGTGCTAAACAACATTACAAACTCCATGCACTCCATTGCACTCCAGCCGCTGCGCCCAAATCTTCTAATACCATTTGTACAAAAAGCATAATCTATATACATAAGAAGCACTGCTAACATTCTTAAAAGAGGTCAATAAACAAAGTGTAGACTTGGAAGAGTTCACGCAACATGAAAATTCAGCCATCATTTACTCTATGTTGTTCCAAACTCCTATGTCTCTATTTCTCTCTCTTTCTCTCTCTTTCTCTCTCTCTCTCCAATATGTTAGAAACTGACAACTTGAGTCACCATTCACTTTCAATGCAGCTTTGCCATACAATATACGTGAATGGTGACCGAGGCTGTAAGTCACTAAACCTCTCCCTAACATCTCTTTTTCTGTTCCACAGAGGATAAATTCATCATATACGTTTAGAACAAGATATTGACACATTTTATTTATTTTAGGTGAACTGTCCCTTTAAATGAATCATAACAGGCCAACTGTCATGGATTCACTAATCACTGTGCACACAAACATGGGGTGAAGGTCTCTTTGGGGAGAGAAAATTTGTTTGCTTGTGTATAGGGTCAAAGTTTCTGTCTTAACGTAGATCAGTAACTCAGTATGCCAGTAAACTAGTGAGAGTTGAACTCTGAATGCTGACAGAAACTCATCCACAATCACTCACAAACAAAACAGGCCTGGAGCAAAACAACTTGAAATACACACCAATTGCATTTTTGTAGCTCAAAGGCAACTCAACAGGCAAACAGGTATATGAATCTAACAGTTTGTGAATACCTAAAACATGCATCAAAAGTTAATCAGAAAATTACATGCTGTAAATAAAAACAACCTATGTGCTTTATCACGTTTAGACACAATCACACATAAGTGCAAATGTCACTAAGAGACAAAGTGCTTTTCTGCATGAGATTAAGTGTGTGTGTGTAAGGACATAATTTAACACAGGAAAGAGATCTTGTTACCTATGGCCCTCATTTCCTGCAATAAGAGTAATACTGTTCAGCACATGCCATGGTCATAAATAAGGTGTGCTCTCAAAATAAAGATGTAAATATAGGCATATGTGATGTACAGAAAGGGCATGATGCCTCTGAGCAGGATCCGAGCACCTCAGCTCATCTGCTGCACATTTCTCGAAACAGACTCCCTTTGTACATTTCATGAGTATCATACAAAGTTTGTAGAAAACATTTATATCTGAGAGCTCTTATTTTATTCCTAAACAAATAAAATGTAAGTCTGCTAACAGCTAATTCTTTAAGCTAATAATAATTGCGCAGCTAACTGGGATCGTTCTCAGAAAGTTGGCTAACATTCTCTAAATGTCCATATGTCATCAAAAATGTCATTCTTAAGTTGTTTGTGAACCATTTTAAAACTGTTACAGAATTTAAAAAAAGTCTGAACACTCTTATAACCAAGCAATAACGTTAATACAACGTCTAAAAAAATGACTGTTTTGAACGTTCCTAGAACATTCAAAATAACATAACATTTTTGTTACTTAATGGAACCGTTAGGGAAATGTTCCTACTACCTAAAATTGTTAGCTGGATATATGTAACGTTACTGTCACAAGCATACATATGACTTTTTATAATCTGCTGTATGAACATGATCAGGACATCTATTGTGGGATGAGGCAGACTCTGCAGCAGTGGCATACAGCTGCAACATACTAACAGTCAGAATAAACACCAGATTTAATGTAATGTGAATAATATAGAGGCTGTGAGGAACAGACACACAGTTTTTTCAGTAGGTTGTACTATTGTGAACTCTTGTGCTGAATGCTACTTGTTGAAACAACACAATTACAAAAATCCAGAACACAAGTTTGTTGTAACTAAATTCCAAACCAGATTAAAGAGGAAAAACTGACCACATGACTGTAATACAATAATATAATAGTGAACAAAGAATCATAATATTCTAAATACTAAGAACAATATCATTTTATTACCACCCCTGCGTCTAATTCTTCCTCACAGCCTAATGTCATGTTAATGCCAAATTAAATATGGCATTTACATGAACAAATATTGTGTACACCGTTGTCATAATAGTTTAAATAATTAATTTTGGACACCGTACCATCATAATACCATCATGTTTTCTGAATTACCCTGGAACACCATGTAAACACTGTGATAAAAACAGGTATTCATTTAGTGTCATGGTATATATCAAAGTTCCACGGTATTAACCTCTGTGGCATTGTACTGCCAAAACATTCATTTGTAGGGACATTACACAATAGCTTTAACACTAAAATACAGTCTGGACTGAAACATGACTGCATTAGACATACAACAAAGACCAAAATAACCATTCCTAACATTTCATTGCTAATTTTGAGTATCTGTGATGACTTGATTCAGAACAAACTGTCTTGTTCTCTGCTAACTTGGCTGTGTTTACCTGATGATGTGTGAAAGTCCCAGAGCAGACTCTGTAAAGCAGTGTGAGTTGTGACTGAATTGCATTCCTGTGTAGTTATGCGCTCACTAATTTACATTCCAAAAGCACAAAGAGCGTGCATACCCCATATTCAGACAGGCCCTGGTACCATCGTAACCAAAACATTACCTTAACATGCCAGTTACCAGGGGCTTGGTTAACCGGCCCACAATGTTTGACTCAGAATTATGTAGACCAAAGTGAACTGAAGGTTAAAGGTGCTGAAAGCGATTTTATCCGTTTTGCAAACTTCCTCAATTTTTCTAACTTCAACCGTACGGCCAGGCTGCATAACGACGGCTTCTAAAGACATGTCCTGAACAAGCAAAATGCTTCACAAACACAGTGTTTCTGATTGGCCTGTTTTCTGATGGCTACAAAGCACGGCCTGTTTTTTTTAAAAATATTTTTTGATATTTACAGAGCCCACAGCTACCACAAAAGCAGGTGTAAATTCCCAAAACAACTATATTAGAGATATCAGTCATGTAGAGGGAACATGTAAGGTGTTCTTCACAGTTTTTTCCTAATTCTGTAGTACGTTTCGCCTTTTCACTAACACTGAATGGTGCTTGATCTTCCTTTTTTAAATATTCATGTCAAAAATGCAGCTGAAAGCACAGAATAGTAAAAGTGATGACAACGTAACATCATCACAATACTTTGAAATATCTGTCCATACCCTCCCCCACCACTAGAAATCCATTAAAACAACTGCTCACAGGACCTTTAAACACCAGCAGCAGTTATGGTGAAGATGGCAAAGGTTTTAGATTTAATTTACTCATAGGCTGATTTGATTGAGCAGGATGGAGATGTGCTGGAACTGATGTTGTCTGGGTAAGTATTTCTCCCTCAGCACTATATGAGTGCTCTCACTTCATGAAAGACATTCAGATATGAAGAGACAGAGATGGGGAAAGAGACAGTATTGCAGGACAAGAAAGTCAAAATAAAGAACAAGCTTATACAAAAAAAAACTGAGTACAGTCTGCGATGGTGTCAGATACAATGGTACTTTGGCACAGAAGTATTAGCATATTCAAGTAACACAGTACTTCAAACAATACAACGGCAATTCTTTGGTGCACGTGCAAAAATAATGCTGTATTACTATGATCCTGTTTTTATAAGTGTAAAAAGCAAAAAGGAAGCTGTGAGATTCAGAGAAAGAGAACCGGCTGCACTTAGTCACAGTTGCTCCAGGTGGATGAGCACAGAAGGCTTAAGAAAAACATTTTTCAGCACTGATGCATTTCCTGCAGCACATGTTCTGGGCTGCAAAATACTGAAACTATTAGACCACATCAAAGAAGCCAATAGATGAGGCAACACAACATGCACAAACATGACACTGTACTACAGGCTTGGTACAAACACTTGGCAACAACTGACAAATAAAGTAAGTAGGGATGTCAAAAGTACTGACATTTCAGTACAATGTCAAAACAAAATTTGGTACCCGCGTTTTGTTTACACACAGCTGCATCAGAAATGGTCAATAAAATGTCCTTTTGGGTCCAAATCTCTCCGAGTGAAGTATAAATGCAAACATTGCTACTGTAATGCACTAAACATTGTACTAAGTGAATGTAAACAAAAAACACTGGATGTGTGTCAATATATGTGACCTTGCAGTGACTGTAAACGCACCCAAATTTATCTGCCGCCGTCTATAATGTTGTTAATATTGAATCAAACAACAATATTGACAAGAGAAAGATAAAACACTCACTTCTCTTGGCTGGATAACTGCATTGAACGTAAAAAAAACCTTCTTCTGTTCATCCTGTCTCTAGCACCAGAATGTGATGTCCACTTTGTGGCTTTTTGGTTCTTAAGACAAAATGTTTAATGCTCTCTTTCTCATCCAAAGGTCCCTTTGGATAAAAGCGTCTGCTAAACTTAATGTAAATGTAATATAAATGTAAACACAAAGTTAGCCATAAAAATATGAAAGACACTGAATAATAAGTAGCCTGTTACTCAGTCAAACTTTAACAGCACTGAATCAGTTCTACAGGTTAGAAATACCTGAAGACTACAAGTCATTTTCAACAGCACATTCGTTTTTGCTGTGGTATCAAAAAGTTACTGTGACCTGTGTTCCACTACTAAAACTTTGGTACCATGACAACCCTAAAAGAAAAAGAGAGAGGACAGGAGAAAAAGCTAGAGAGAATAGCGTGAAAGAGAAAAGAATGTCAGGGTAACCCAAATGCTCCTGCAAGATCTTTTAAGTTATCAAATGCCTGACATTTACAAAATGTACTACAAAGAACTGTAATTATATAAAGCCAAGGTAAGTCCAGTGACCATTCAAAGCCAACGTGCACTACACACAGGCAAAAAGCTTTGCTATGATCTAGTAAATATTACTGGTCGTGTGCAAACCTGTGCTGGGAGGCATGTACAGACAGAGTGAACATGAAGACCATGCATATAGACTAGGGTTCAGTTTGGGCACAACAAGCTGTCAACTTATGGAAGGCAAAAGGAAGTTACAGGTATTAACAACCAGACAGGTACATATAGAGCAGGTTGGTCAATCAAAAAGAGCAAAATTTAAAGTGGAAAGGCAATGTTTTTAATACTTTTACTATACCAGCTTAATGTGCAGACACAACTTTCAGTGTGAGTACACATTGAGACTACCTGTCTGAAAACAGCCATTAGCCACACCTCCTCCAATACACATGAACATGATGCAAATACATAGTTCAACAGGCAAGTAGGACATCCTATCATTGCATTCGAACCAAATACTAGATAAAAATATATATAAATATATTTAGACCTCTTAGTGGTTGTTATTAGTATGTGAAGAGACTTTCATCAAGCATAACAAAAATGTTTCTGGAAAGAATATTTTATTATAGATATAATATATAATATAGATATTATATATATATATATATATATATATATATATATATATATATATATATATATATATATATTATACAGTATTAAACAATTCTAATGGGAAGCACAGACATTGTAGTCTACCTGCACAGCCTCAAAATGTTATGAAACCTTCAGCCAATGACATGCCGTGCAAAAAACATTACGGCTAAAACAAGCAGTCTATATCTGTAGCTAGTTGACTACTTCCTGTATGTCATCACCTGAGTCATGCATCTACAACAGTGCTGTCTGCCAGGGCAAAGGAAGGGGATGAAATAAAGATGAAAAAAGATAGAGATGCTAGAAAATGATCAACTGTTTAAGCCAACCTCTTTCACAGACACACACGCACCTCCATCTCTGCTTCAAATATGATAAACAAATGAGTCATCCAGAGCGTGCTGAGAACACTGACTCACTCACGCTTCGTTCTCTCACTTCCCCTGCAGCAGCACACACACACACACCATCAGCCAAGTACATAACAGCCCCTAAACAAAGTGGATATAAAGAGAATAAACATTCAGGGCAAAGGAGTTAGAGAATGCAACATGATGATGATGATGTCAAGAGAGAAGGGACCAATAGAACGAAGATCTATTTTTTACATGCTTAGCTACTAAGTACAAGTGTTTATGTATTTATAAACTGACTATAAAAAACAGTATATGAATAACTAGATATATACAACAAAAACACAGACAAAAATGCGTGCTAACATCTAACACGACAACACGACATGACATAACACGACATCTTCCCCCCATGGGGGGGAAAAAATAAAAAAATAAATCACAGATGAGATCTGTTTAATATCTCAATTATTTCTCCTAGACAGCAATGAGATTAAATGTAGAGCAAATGGAAACTTCTGCTTAAGTCTTCTGTGTTTCTGATATTTCTCCTGAGATAAACACCTAAAAAAGACACAATACCTTCCATGCAATTATCTCAAAATGTCCCCTTTTAAACTTTTGCTCTTTCTACTTTTACAATTTCATAGTTCTCACAGACTAATCACACAGATGTAATCATACAGAATCTTACCTTTAGATGCTGCTGTAAGTAAATCTATGCTGGCATAGGCACCATTCTCTGGGGGAGGAGCACTGGGGCACTGAGCGTTCCCAGGCCGGAGGTCATCTCTCAGGTCTAGGGCAATGTAGTTTAGGCCATTCTGGTGTTCCACAGGTAGAGTCCTTCCAGACCTCACAGAGGGGGAATCGGGTCTATCTGAGGAGGTTCCCAGTGTCACCCCGCCGCCAGATGTCACACCATCCTTCCAAACACTCTCAAAAGATGCAGAGTTCTGACACTTACTGTGTCCAGCCTGCTGACTGCTGCTAGGCACTGTGCTATTGACATCCAGGTCACTTTCACCTGATGCTCCTGCTGATGTGACAAAGGTCTCTGAGCTGTGTCTCCGCCTGCCCTGAGGATCAGCGCGGACAATCTTGGGCTCAGCTGGGGGGCTGAAAGGAAAAAACTGCTGCTCCAGGACACACAAGTGCTCAAGCATGGCTGTAGGGCTCTTAGTCTCCTCCTCATCTGGAAAAGACATGTCTGTGTAGTCATCAGGTGGACCCACACTTAGCCCACTGCAGTGAGAGGATGAGGAGGGCCGGATGTATGTAGGGGGATTCCAGGGGGCTACCAGAGAGGGCCGTGGGGACTGACTTTTTGGAGGGAGACCATCCACCTCTACACTCATGTAGTCCTGTGGCAGTGGGGACTTACGCTGGTCCCTGCTGATACTGAGAACAGAGGGTGAACTTTCAGCAGACAGTGAACAGGCAGGATATGTAGGCCGATCCCCAAATTCAATATTGATGTACTCTCCAGGGCTAGAAGGCTGCGGTGCTTCCCCTGTTTGCAGAGAGCCTTGCAAACTCCGCCTTGCTAGTGGTAGGCGGTTTGGCCGAACAGCACGGTGGTCCGTGCAGCCATTATGCTGTGAGGATTCAGAGGGTGGGCACCTGCTACTGCGATCTGGGGTGGCTGTGGGCGGGATGTAGATTGGTTTAGCAGGGGAACTCATGGGCACATACTCATCACGCTCAAACTGGTCCCTGGATGGAGCTTTGTATGAGCGAGGGAGAGAGAAATATGGGTTGTAAGACTTGGGGGTCACAGGAGTGGTCAGAGCATAGTAATTGTCACCTGAAAACTTTTGAACATTGCCTCTAGCTGTGTTTTGAGACATATCCATGTATTCTGTATTGTCAGGACGATTTGATGCTTTCCGTCCATCTCCTCGTCTGCTACTGTCAGGGCTGTGCGGAGCAGGGGAGTCAGTAGCCCCACCCCTACCTGGGAGCATCATCATATAGCCTTGTGGGTCCACGTGCTGAGGAACAGGTACAGCAGCACTTTGAACTTGTGGAGAGGCAGAAAGGAGGATGTTTGGTTGCATAGGCATGTAGTCTGCATCGCTGGAGGAAGGCAGCACTCCTGCCAACATGGGCATGTACCCATCATCCTTAGGTGCATCTGCTGTCCGTAGGCTAGGGGGGCGGTCCTGGCTGTGTTCAGAACTGAAGCTGTAGTCAGAGCAGAGGGAGGAGGAGGTAGAGACGGTCTGGGCACTGCCACCCCAAGAGCTACTCACATGCTCGTCCAGCGAGAAGGTGGTCTGGGTCATCTTTTGATACATAGCCACTCCAGCAGCACTAGCACCCCCAGCCTGCCTGGAGAAGGAGGGTGTCCGTCTCCTTAATGACCCTGGGCGTGAATCTTCATCAGTGCTTTCATCACGGGCCATCTCACTTGTGCTTGTTCCGGGCACATCACGATTCCAGCCCATAGCCATGTAGTCACTGAGGCAGTGCTCCTCACGGATTGGTGGTGTGTTTCCCAGGGAATCTGGGGTGTTACTACGTACTCTGAAGTAACGAAAATCTCCAGGGCTCGAGCCATACTCATCCGAGGAGTTGAAACCTCCATCGCTAGGGGATCCACAGACAGATGCACTGGAGGGACGTGTGATGGTGTCCGACACAGAGCCGTGCCCACTGCTGCTAGACATGCTAACAGGGCTGGTGGTTGAAGGGAAGTGTGACACTGGCAGAGAGGCAGAGCGAGCATGATAGGTGGAGCCTGGTGGGGCACGAATATAGCGGGCTCCAGCACCACTGCTGCTTTCCTGACGACTGAGGTTTGCACGGGCCGTGTTGAGATGAATCAGGCTACCTGTCACAGAGCGAAAGGGGCGGTTCATGGTGCTCTCTCCTTCACTTGAGGTGCGGAATCTGTACCCACTTGTTCCACTGCTCTTCCTGCTAGGTGGCGTTCCCACCACAGACTCTGTTCGGGACCGCCGCTGGAGCCCCGTCTGGCTGGGCGGAAGGTTGCCCAGGTGTCGCCGCGTGGTGATAAAGCCCATAGGGTTAGAGCCGGATGACTGACTTTTGCTCCTTGGCCTGAACTCAGCAAAAGCCTTCAGTGCCTTCATGGTCTCCAGAATGGTTTCATGCATGTTTTGGGCCACTACTGAATCATCCACTTGCATCCAAAGCTCTCCAGGTCCTATAGAAGAGGAGCGGCCCACCTCTATGAAAAAGAAGCTCTCCGAATGACCACAGCGCCTGATATTCATCAGCTGTAAGTTCACACAAGGTGTTTCAGAGTTCAGTTTTACCAGGTGGATGCTCTTAGCAGACAGACAGAGTCTATACACACCAGTGAGATTTTTAGTCTGGCCCAAGCCCTTTGGTTTAACATTTACCTGCCACACTTCTTTAAAGTCAGTACCTGAAGTGACAGTACCGTATCCGTCATCAGTCTCCTCGGCGTCCGGGTGTCCTCTCTTCCCCTCGCTCATCAGCTCGCTGAGCGCCTGGTACCACTCCTCCTGTTCGTGTTCATTTTCAGCGACGATTGCGAAGTACTCATCTTTAGTATACAGAGCAATTAAATGTTTATTCTTAGAATCCGCCCTTTTATTGACAGTAAAACACTGGTAAAGATATATCACCCTTTTCGGGGGAGAGGCGGTCACCCCTCCAGAGGCTGCAGAGGCGCTGGAGGCGACAGCGGCGGTCGAGCGGAGGGTGTTCCGAAATTTCTTCTCGCTGTCGTAGTACTCCAGCCTGCTCGGCCCTAAGTGACTTGAAGCTCGCAGGACGAAGAACCGCTTGTGGCCGTGTTTCTGCTTTCTCAGGTAGCCGCACTTTCTGATGTCGTCCGACACAGAAGAACTGGCGTTCACAGCTATAGCAGGGGAGGATGAGGTAGCGTGTGTGTTGCTCGCAGCGGGGGCCGAGCACTCATGTGCCGGGTTGAGAGAGGACGTGTATGCTTTCCTCGCCGGCGACTCCAGGTGGTTTTCGTGAGCGGCGTGTTGCCGGTGGTGACACTGTTGCTGTTGATGCGGTTCGCTCGTCTGATGATCGGAGGACGGCGAGTGCTGTACGACATCCAGTACGGAGGGGGGTTCCCCAACAGAGGTGTCGCCGTTCGCCGTCGCCGCTGCAGCGGCGGGTTTAGTCCCGATCGCCCGTTGTTGCGTTTCCAGCATCAGCATAGCGGCTTTGCCGTCTTGGTAATTCTTGAAATTCGCCATGAGATAAGAAAGAGTTAAGGTCACTTCACCTGCGGCGTATAGACAGAGACCCCATTTTTATTTTGGGGAAACCGTTGCGGTGCGATTAAGTCTTTTCAGTGTTGATGTTCTCCAGGCCGCCGCATGAAAAGCAGGTTTTCCAGCCAATGCTCCTCGAACTCAATGCCAGCGACTGCAACATGACCACATTTACCCGATCTATTATCGGTAGATCCTCCTAGCGGGCTACCAATCTGCTCTTCGCACCCTGTGTACACTACGGACCACAGCACAAACAACACATGACCCGTGCGTCATTCGCCTAGAGGTGGGCGGGTGCAAAACCGAGGCGCCCGATTGGTTGAAACTGGGTGACTGAAAGCCCCTGCTCTAAAAGTAAACGAATCACGGGTAGAGCTTTTGGGTACGCGTCATTGTGATCGACCAATGGTTTCACTTGGAGTTTCACTCAACTTCTGCTTGTGGAAAGGCTTTTGTCCAATAAGAATATAATATGGGCCTCGCGTTGGGGAATGTAGCGTATTGATTGGGTGAAGCGTTTGACTGATGCGTCTTTCGTCCTATCACAGGCTTCCTCGAGGTACGGTATTCGCCCTGTGATGTTGTTTATTCCGCTAGCGATACGTATTGCTTACTAGTGAATTTCTAGGGAATAACTGCGTGGCGTATTTGCTGGCAATGACAAGATAAGTAAAAGCACAAGTAGATCAGCTAAAATAAATCGACATCGAGTAGCAACAAAATTAATAATAATAATAATAATAATAATGTAATGTACTCGTGCTGTGACAGTCTGTACATTTAGCATAGTAAGCGTCTGGCATATCCAAAATGTAAAGAAAGGAAAACATTAGATTAGGTTATGTCAGTGTATCTTATAGATTATTAAGTATAAACAAGTTGCTTGATTGAGCAATTTTCCCTTTAAATGATGCTGAACTTGCAGCCACCTTTTATAAACTGCTGCTATACCAAACATAAAATGTCCAACATTCACAGAAACGTCTAGAGAGATACAATGTCTCATCATATAATTTATAAAATGTGCATGTATTGAAAACGTTTACTGCTGTTTACTGCTCAGTTATGTATCTCCACACTGATGGTAATTGCCATTAAAATAGAAGATACTAAATAAAGATACTCTGTGGCAAATGGATCCTGCTACAAAAGTGTAATTGTGTAAATTGTGTTAATTCATGTGCAACAAAGATAATTATTATTAATACCTTATTGAACTGTGTTTGGTGAATAATGTGAGGATCAATTTTTAATTATTATTTTATCCCTATAATTAATAGCCAGTTGTTAATGTAGTCAGAAGTCAATGTAGTCAACTGAGCCTCAGAATATCATTTAAAGAATTCATTTTCATGATAAAAACATCTGCAGCAAATATTTAAAAGTACAATTTCAATTACAATTTCAATGTGTGTATACATTCAGTTGTATGAAGAATAACACTTTATGAACTTTTTTAAAGGAAGTTAATCTATTTAAGCATCGACCTGGCAGCTTTAAAGTCTTCTTATGTGGAGTCAGTACTGGATAATCCACATAGGTCATGATAATGTAGGTCGCCATCTGCTGCATTTATGGTTACAATAACAAGAGGGCACTGTTATACAGTAATTCAGTGCTTTAAATACAGCAATTCCACCAAGACAACATGAAAAATGTGTGTTTTGCACCTATGGCTCTAACTGCAGTGTTGTTAGCTTAGTTGCACCTATAGGATTTTGTAATAGCGGTCTTTTTATTAGACCAACACCTGTTTCTTTCAGATAATGTTTTTACTATTACTCTGGGAATGTATTACAGTAATTTGTTGTTGTTGTTGATTTACATGAATGAATATTTTTCTTGATAAAGAAAGTTTTCATCTGCACCATTATCACAATACTATAAGAATTTATGCATTGTCATACATTTTTTCATGTTCTGTGTAACCAAGGTTTTCATGGTTATCTTATTATGGATTGTGGTAATTTGTCTTCTATGTGACAAACCCTTAAAAAATAATCATATAAATAAATTACCAATAAACATTTACATTAAAACAATTAACAAACTGAGAAAATAGAATGTGCTTGTGATGTACTATCTAAATTATAATATAAAAATCTGTTTCTAGTTTAGTTTATTCACTAGAATTAAACTAATCTATTTCTAGCATTTCTAGTTTAATTCACATTAATTTCATTTCTAGTTTACATTCCCTGTTTTTTACAGTCACTGTCGAGTTTACCAGAAGGATAATCTGTGAGTGACTGGTTTAAATAGCCAGATCTGCCCCCCTCTTGCTGAGTAATGGATTCCCACAGAGTAAATTTAGCTCCTCGTGTGACTTCAGTTCATTCAGAAAGGTGCTTCTTATACAGTGTATAGGGCTATAGGGTTCTAATCGCCACTCAGAAATGAGTCTTGTGCTTCCTGCAGCTGTTGATGTTTATGATAAGTCTAAATAAAACTGCCATGTACTGTATGTTTAATATGGTTTGATACATTGAAAGCTTGTTCATAGAGAATTTTACATTGAAAGGTCTGAATTTCCACCATAAGAAATGAAAGAGAAAGCTATTATTAAGTGCTTTTAAATAAAAAGGTTTGACTGAGGAGCGAAAAGTATATTTTGGTTCTTTCATAATTTGTTCCTCCATTTATCCACATTCTGTTTCAATTTGCCTGCAGGTGTGGGGTCAAAAGGGCATTTAAAGGTCATCAGTGATGGTAGATCATGACATTTCCCTCTTTGGG
Organism: Chromobotia macracanthus; assembly: GCA_036877525.1. Classification (NCBI taxonomy): domain Eukaryota; kingdom Metazoa; phylum Chordata; class Actinopteri; order Cypriniformes; family Botiidae; genus Chromobotia; species Chromobotia macracanthus. The sequence continues at coordinate 7,186,033 of JAZGTH010000063.1, forward strand.
TAGGGTGAGCTAAGCCACTTGACGCACAGTGGAGATCTTCCTCACAGCCTTCTGAAGCAGTGCCTTGAGTTTTACAATCTTTTTAAAAAGCGATCTCAACAATTTACTAGATCTAGACTCTCTTAAGATCCTACATAATGGTTTTGCAGTATTGCTCATGGTAACCTAGCTGAATGCACTATTCATTCAATGGTGCATGATTCAGAGACACAATGGGCCAGCACATTGGAGGAGGCTTCCGGACCTTCTGGACAATTTCTGTTATCCACAAGTGTAAAAACAGTGTAAAGTTTTACATGCATGCATGCATTGTATTAACAACTTATCAATTTGTCTTATCAATTTGTCACAGTATGGATCATGTGACCGTCAACAGGCCATCGGCAAGCAGAACAGAGGCTCTCGCTTTACCACCTCTTGTATGATGAAGCAAAAACTGTACACATCACTAGGGAGACTGCCATACAAACCAGAATAAGACCCTCTTAGTATCTTAGTGGCGACCCATAGGAGGTCTGCAGGTTACATACACACATTAACATTTCTATGAATGTAGGTGATATGACATATATACATGATCCTTATCCTCAGCTGGAGGCTCAACATAAGGAAATATCTGAGCTTCCAACACCTTGTTGTAGCCATAATCTCTGCCACTGCAGATATCTTCTGTATTTTTGACCCTGGCCAGAGTCTTACACACTGGAGTGGTCATTACCAATGGATTCCAGTAGAATAGACACAGAAGGTTTACAGTGGACAACAGTGACCAGAAAGACAAACAGGTATTCTTATGATTAGAGAAGCTGGAAACTTTGGTCATGGGTCTGGAGCCCTCTGGTGGCCCAAGATGAAATTATGTTGTGAAAGTAATGGGGAGGCTGTTTGCATTGCAAGGTAAAGAGCTCAGTGACACACCCGGTGAGCTGGCACACGTTGAAGCTCCCTCACTGTCCCATGAGAGATGGCAGTCATTCCATCAGCCACAGCAAACCGAGAAAAAAAGACCATAAAGTGAGTGATGATTATAACAGGGTTGATCAATCTGTTTGCTAAACAATCCGGTGGCTGATATTTAGGATTCTGTGTGGTTTGATGCTTTCAAACTTGGCAAAGAAACAAAGGCAGAAAGATTAAAAGTGTATATTTGTGCTGGTCGTTATTACTGATGTAGGACTGCGAGTGAGAAGGGCATTGGTTAAATACTGTTAAATGGTTATGTTTAAGATGGTCACAACAGCATTATCAAGATAAAACAATAACTCTTCTGGACCACTATCATGATAACCTTGACAACAGACTGCATTCAGAGATGTCTGATTGCTCATTTCCCAAGTGTGTTTCTTTCATTTATGTAAATGATACCGGTGTGTCACCGTTTCCTTCATTAAATGCTTTATATGCAAAAATTAGAGTCTAATAACAATTATTTCTTATTACTTACAAACATGTTATGAAATAAATCTAAATCTGTGCACTTAGTATGATCCTATCCAGAGTCAAGGGTTCTTAAAGTGCTCCATCCTGAATTGTTACATTTACAATCTCCAAGTCTCTTCTGCTCTGCATCAGGTCACTGCTGACTTCAGTGAATGACCTTAAGACTATATCAATCCCATTTTCAGTACAATTTGCACATTATGAATATTCTTGTGCATGCTTTGTTGACATTGTTTGCGCAAACACAGGCATATAATACATTAAAATGTAATTATAGACCTGTCTTTGGATGATACGTAAGATAAATGTGGAAAAAGGTGAATGTGGTCTCTTGTCGCTGGTAGAGCCAAGGATATGTGTTTCATTTACATTGAAACCATATCCAACTAGACAGTGATCCAAACAAGAAAACAAAACACATATAAAACACATAAAAACACAATTAATAATGTTCTGCATATGTTGAAATGCAGATTTTAATAAACAGTCTTGCGGGATAAATGTGAAGTGGTGTAAAGTGATACCTACATGTATACTACAAAATTGTAGTACCTAAACATATTAAAGGGGGCAGTAGATTTTCATAGTTAGATTCCCTGTAGTTTATAAAGTTTTGTGAGATGTGGTTAAACTTTAACAATTAAGGACTGTCCACAAAGTTTTAGGAACAAATGTCAGAATTGTAAAGGCAGGACATAATGCTTGGCAATTAACTTACATTGTCTGCTCAATCTGCCCCCACTCAATCCTAAACAAGTACTTCTCCTTGCCAGATAATTGCTTTCTTATGTATGTCAATGACCAAAATGAAACCTCGGACCAATCAGAATGTTCTTCCAAGCCTCATCTGACAGACTTTTAAAAGGGTGCTCTTTCATTTCTGTTTTATGTGCTCACACTCAAACCTTTGGTATGGTACATTTCGTTCCCATCCATGTAGCCTACCTCATAATTTCTCAAAACTGGCCTGCTGTCAATGTGGTCATTAAGCCTAAAATTAACAGAGAGAACGAGCCACACAAATTTGTCTCTTATATGTCAACATTAATGCTGTGGTATAAGGAAAAACTGCTTTGGCAAGTAACACAAAACATTATATCTGTCATCTTAACCTTCCCCTCAGATCAGTCATTCAGACAGATGAGTAGCCATGAGCAGTTTATTTACACATACTAAAAAAACATACTGTACCAAATTCTAAAATCACAATCCAAAATCAGAGAAAAGTTATCCAGGCAACAAAAACGTGATGATAATCACAGACTGTGCTTGAGTTTTGAACTACTCTTTGTGCAGCAAGAACACTTTCAAAACAAGTACAAACAGGAAATAAGTGACTATTTATACACTCAGTAATGTCAGTAAAATCAGTAAAATACACAGTAATGTCCTGGAAATAAGTCATGGTGACAATGATTAATGGTATAGCAAAGCATCAATGAGTGCTTTCTGTGTATGACCAAATATATACAAGCAAAAACTTTGACAAACTTTGAATTGTAGTGTAAAAAGTATTGTAAGATCTATCTAAACGAGATAAACGATTTTAATCTATTTTCCACTGATTTCATTTTTGATGTAAACATCATTCATTTTCTGCAACTTGCACCTCACACAGACTACCTTTGCACCCATACAGTCTATAAAAAAAGTCAGCCTCCGTCCACCTCTGGATTAATCCCTGTATCCATACTGTGGAGAAGACGACCTCTGGTGACAGACTGAAGGAGTTGCAGGTGTGGTATTCAGATCTAAATATTTAAAAGTTGCTTGAATTATTATGGCTATTTTTAAATCTAAATGCCTTCCAGAATAGCAAACAAAACCACTGAAACTATTAATACCACTGAATTAACAAGGAATGGAAAATCTCTTATTCAGTTGAGACTAGAATTTAGATTCTAGGCTGGGCTTATGTAATACTTTGTTGCCACATATAGTTCAGAAGGCAGGCAGACAGAGTTCTAAGACTTGCTGTAAATCTTTTCTGTTGTAGTTACCAGCAGACGATTATAAAACACTGTGGTGATATAGATCTGGCCTCTTGTGTGTGTGTTTTATGAGGACACAAATGTGTAAAATGTCATGTACATAATGTGGTTATGAGTTAATTCTTTTTAAGCAGACAGGTCTGGAAAGCAAACAAGCTTTATCAAGGCAGATAACAGATTTACTGACACACCAAATAAATGGATTAAAATTTCAGGTAAATACATATTTAAAGACCTATTTTTGTACTATAGCAATCATCCCTGTTGCTTTAATCACACAATGCTGGGCTGCTATGTTATGCAAAGAAATACATCTTGACCCCTTAGTTAAACATGGTTGGTGATCTGCAGTGGTATGGATGGGCCATCTCATGGAAGCCATTTCAGTGCTTGAAAGAGCTGGAGAAATGTGTGTTACAGATCTTAAACATAAAAGGACAAAATCAAAAACAGACCTTTAAGTAGACCATAACTTTTCTTGGATTAAAAATAAACACAAAATCAGTTATTAAGCAAGTACATGACAGATCAGTGTTCAAAACAATCTCCTTATCTTACCCCGATTCCCAATGGCACGGTTATAGTAATGATTTATAATTTGAGCTGCCAGGTCAGATTTCCTGGGAAATGCCAGTTTGGCTTCATTTATCAACATATGTAATGAAAAGTACTAATAATGTAACCTGCAATTTTTTGCTTCAAACAGAGATGGTGGTAGAAAGATAAAAATTATGGATTGCAGCTTTAAACAAAAACAAACATTTTAGGTTTAGAGCACTATAATTACTATTTAAGCTTAATTTATAGTTACAATTTAAGTATGGTCTGTAATATCATGGATTTAGTTTCATATTCAGTGGTGGAACTACAAACAGTTTAGAAGGGGCGATCACGTGTTGATTGTATGCACAAAACACAGCGGATGTTACATTTTAATTTTACTTACACAAACTTACACAAAGGTTGTGACCTTCCAAAGCCTCCCAGCTTTCTGAAGTAAACTGTGTTGTTTTTTCTATTTTCCTTCTGTTTCTTCTTGAAATGGAATGGATGTTTTTCTCAATATCTCTTCTTTTTTCCTCCCTCTAACTCTCTGTCCACTTCCCCTTTTTTTGTTCTGTCTTTCTCATTCTCTCATTCCACCCCCAGTCTTCCTTTGGGAATTGTCTTCGACATGTTTCCTGTGGCTGTGATAACGCAATGAACTCAGAAGGAGAAAAATCTGTTTTAGAACCGTTTCGCATCACAGCTGTTTCTCCTCTGATATTCTTACTCTGCTGAGAATTCAAACTTCCTTGATCAGCTTTCCCTAATGAACTATATTTTTTTGATAAGGACAAACATGAATTCATAATCCTCATGAGTGAGTGGATAACATCGGCTGTGTTGCTTTTTTCCATTTTAGCGGGTTATTTAGGAGCGCAGGAAGTCATTAATATTTATTATGTCAGAGAGATGGTTTATTAAATCAATGTTGTGCAAACTGGTATACAGGAGCCACAGATTCACACTTGAATCTAATTTAGCTAAGATCCAAGCGCCAGAACTGTACTCAAATGTTAGGGTCAAATATGGAACGGCTATCTAGCTGGGACCTGGTTCTGTAAAGATTCTCTCAGATGTGTTTAAGATTCTCTCAAACACATTCTTGTAGTAAAGTTCGTAGAACATTTTAATGATATCATATATTAATTACAGAATTAAAAAATGTTTTAATAGCACTCTTATGACCAAGCAATAACATTAATACAGTGTCTAAAAATGTTGGGTGTTTTGAACGTTCCTAAAACATTCTAAATAACATTTTTAGCATTTTGGTTACTTAATGAAAACATTAGGGAAGCAATTTTATAACCTAAAATTTTGCTAGAGACACCAACAGCTGCTTTAGATTTGCAAATGTAGGTGTTACAGGAAAGTGAAGAAATGAATGCATAACAATAGCTTCAAAATGTGATAGGCTAATGGTTTTGGGAACTTCTAAGAATGGCAATGAACCAGCATGTTTTTTTAGTTTTATAGTTAACATTCTCTAGTGTAATATTTGAGAACGGCATGAGGAAATTTCAGTTAAATCAGTGAGATGTTGACACAAGAAGTCTTCAAATTGGTATAAAAGTTTGTGGGTTTATGAAAAGTAAACAGAGACAATGGGAAAGAGAAAACATACCAAATCAGACTTATTTAGAAAGAACAGCATATATATTTCATATATGTCTTTTACCTTGTCAAAGTAAAAAATAATAAAATAAAAAATTGACTATAACATATACTGTCACTTTTACTGAGTGGAAAAGACTGGTCACATTCTTATTCAGTCTGCTTTTCATTAGGCCATTGGGTACAGAGAAGGAAAGTTATATATCACAAGTGGAAGGTTAGAGGTCAATGCCTTTTTGCACTAACTCACTGAGTGCATGACCAATAGTTCAGTTCAGGAATCCCAAGACCTGCTCCAGGGGAATGCAGCTTTGTCTGTGCTGCAAGATAAACAAATGTCAATTTGAGTGGGCGAAAAGGACATCTGAGAAGGAACAGGCGAAGGAGACACTCTACAAACCTTCACATCAAACTCTTTGACACAGCATAAGTAGGTCAAATGTCATGGGAACCACCAGTCAAGAACCTCTTCCTCAAAATATGATTATAAAACAACAAATCTGGATCATGTCTCTCATTATCAAGAAATAGTAAGAGTCTTCTGGAGTAACATTTTAGAAATTTAAGTCACATGAAATACTTTTGTAGTCATATTTAGTGACTGCTAGTCAATAGTCTTACAGTATATTTGTTTCATTGTTTATACTTTCAATATATCTGCCTTGGTCAGAGATAAATTCTGTTTATCCTTGTTTCACATGTTACTAATATAGTGAGCTAATACATCTTTAGATTCTCACTCTTGCATCATTATAAAGTCATGCCACTGAGAAAATCCAACACTCCTGGATCCTGGAAAAAACTGCATGAATGATAGCAGCTGAAATAAACAATTATAAACAGGCCTTATGGTAGTTCTGGGAGTCCCATGTCACAGTTTAGAGGCGGGCAATCTCACCATGTGTTTTGTTTGAGTACTTGCAGCTGGCTAGTTTCAATGTTTTGCCTTGTGTTTCGCAATCTTAAAACCCTCTGCAGTCACATTTTTCAAAACAATATAATTCACAGTGCAGTTGCCGATTTCACCTTGGATGACAGCACTTGCCGGAACCTTCTCTTCAGTTCTTGCATGTTTGGGCTCTTTGGCCTGGCAAGGTGCAGCCCTCCTTTCCTCTTCTCCCCATTTCCTCCTCCCAGCGCTCGGCTCACCTCCTGACACAGGTGCAGGAAAGCAGCCTGAACACTCTCGTGGTTCTCCCTGGCCGAAGCCTCAAAGTAGGGCCCTCCCAATTCATCAGCCAGTGCCTTGCCCTCATGAGTTGGGACCTGTCGGGCACGCAGCAGGTCGCTCTTGTTTCCCACAATGATAACGGGGATGTTGCCACTGGGGTGGATTCGACGCACATGTTGGTAAAGTGGCTGGATGGTGCGGTAGCTATTGAGGTCAGTGATGGAGAAGACAAACACATAACCATCTGCCCAGTAAATAGAACGGTTTATCTGCTCCTGACAATAAAGACCCTCTGCATCATCCTGGAAACAAAGATCCAAAAACATATTGAAATACTTATAATAATTTTATGTACTGTAATTATTTTAACAGCGATGAGACTAGCAGGGTGACTCTAGCATAACTATATTGTATATAATTAATCCACAAAACACTTAACTATACCAATCACTGGGCTTGAGTCAGAATCAGATTCACTAAATTGAAGGGACCGTTGAACCAGCTCTTCAGTACACTTAAGTCAGGCTAATGAGCTTATGGCTGAACACACCCTTTTTATCTCCTGCCCTGCATATTTTGTTTACAGGCCAAATGTTTGAACTACAGTTCATTTAAAACATGCAGGAATCCCAAGGCAATGGTTGAGTGATCTAAATAAAGTTACACTGAGCTTTAGCTGAAAGATAAAGAAAGCAATGGTAAAATGGTTTGGAGATACCTGCAGTGAGACACATGGAGTGTCCTGCACTTGTAAGGAAACTTGCTCCCCATCCAAATTAATCTTCCTTGAATACAAGGCTCCTAGAAATAAAGTTTCAATGTTGAAACATTATTGTTTTCAATAAAATTACATTGTTTCAAACAAAAAATGTGTGCATTGTTTCAATAAATTACCTGTGTTGGCTTCATAGTCTCCTATGAATCTCTTAGTAAGAAATCTTACAATCAGAGCTGAAAATTCAAAGCAAAAGGAAACTTAGCATGGTTGGCAATAGTAATGTACTGTCACACAGCTGTTGCACAACATGTTGACTTAATTATTAATTGCAAATGGTTAAAACAGCATTCGTTGTGCATAAGAGTAGGACCATGTCATGTTACAAAATTACCATCTAATGAACATAATATGAAATAAATAATTAAATATTAATTAAAATATTCAAACCAATATAATTGAATGCATTTACCTGTTTTCCCTACACGGTTTGCTCCGAGAACAACTATTTTAACAGTTTTGTTTGGCACGCAGTCTAGTACAGGGTACTCCGGTATAGGAACTAGCAGAAAGTTGCTAGAACCACTGCTCATTGTTCTTGTCTGCTCGGTAAGAAGGCGCATTGAGAAAGCTGTAACTCTTATAATGCTGCCTGGAAATGCATGTCTTTTTCTTTAATTCATTACGAGTAACGTTACGTGTCCTACTCATAAAGTAGGTCTTCTGTGATCATAGCGAGGCATTTGTGATCTCCGCTTGAAACAATGAATAACGTTTGAATACAACACCAGCATCCCGCGTACCGCAAACGATGCCCTGGAAAACGCTTCGACGAGACATAAAGGTCAAAAAAAAGGAGGCATAACAGCCTTCTGATGGAGTAATCTTGGGTTGTGATCAACTTAAAACCCCGATCCGGTGCCCGATCAGCAGACAGCTTTCACAGACCTCGACTGCGTCTTCTGCGAAAAGCAACGGGACCAGCTTACGAGGGGCGTGAATAAAGAAGCCCATACTCTGGCCCATATGAATTCATCTACATATCGTTGTATATCTTACGTGTGATCATTGTATGATGTATGACATAATGTGTATATTATTTTACTGTGTAATTAATGGCCGTGCTATTGAGGTAAAATACAGGTTTTAGGATAATTATACTATCGGCTTGGGTACGTTGGCTACTGCCAGCGATGGGTGTGTGTAATACAAAAGCGTTTAACAACGCAGTTATTTTAGTTGTTAAACTTGTTGAATGTATCCGACACTCGCTTTCTTTTTAGTTTTTATTTATTTATCTAAATGGTTGCATCTGTGGAAATGGACTTCAACCAACATCCGTAGTTCTGTACAATTATATATACTATATATTTATCTATCATATTTTCCCGTTTTGTTTTTTTTGTTGTTGTTGTTGTTGTTGTGACACAAAGAAAGCAATTCCACGTACATTTCATCTTTATACAGCGTTTGTGTGACGTGAAAACATCACGGAAAGGGCCGAGCGACGTCTCATGTCTCTTTAAGGTCGTCTCATCGTCTTCCTCTCCTCCTATTCCTGCCTCCTGCTGATCTACAAAGCATATACATTGGTTAAAAGCAATATTGGGCGAACAGAGTGCATACACGACTCGTTACAGGATCAGTACTAAAAACAGAGCGAGAGTGTAGGAAAAGGGGCAGCTACGTGCGAATCCTACTATTTTGAAGGACGGGTTCATGAATATTAATTAGCTTACGTATGGACGCTCCCGCGGACGCTTTCGGAAGATTACCAGGCAACGTCACTGTGACCTAATTAATATTCACAACCTAGCCGTCGCTGTAGTAGGTTTCGAGCAGGAACTGCACGTATTGCGCAGCTGCTATGCTGAGCGAGGCGACACTCCCTCATTCCGCTACGAGCTGGACCGACGGAAGGTTTCACCGGAACTTCAGCCTGTGTGGCTGTCACAGTTTTAAACAGGGGTTCGGTCCAATATGGCGGCAGACGGATGGAAATACTGATGACAGTCCGAAAGATCGCTTCGATTTGTACGATGGTGAGTTTTAAATCGCGTTAGTGAACGTTGTCCCGTCCGCTGTCTAACCCGTGTTTGGATTAGCCTGCTAACCGGGCTAGCTCAAAGGCTAACAGATAAACAACCGTGGCATTATATGGCAGCACATCCACAAAAAGTTTGCACACCTCATTGTCTGTGTCGGTGGACACAGTAGAAGTTTGGACATGTCGATAAACTGACTTTAAAGCATTTTGTGTCTGATAATTTACTATTCTGCTCAAGGGTCAAATGGGTAGCCTAGCGCATTAGCGAGCGGAACATATAATGTCCATGTTTGATTAGCCGGGCGGATCACAGCCTGGTTTTGCCTGCTGTATTTTTAGTTGACTAGACACTTTCCTATGTGTTTATTAGTGTTCGTTAAGTGAGACTACAGTTGCACTGCTGTTGTTGCGTTTTCATGTTGTAAATGTTGTTTGAGGAACTGTCGTGGTAGTGCTAAAAGAGTTTTTAGCTGTAAATTTAGAAAGCGGAATGATTAGGCTGTGGCTTGTCGCTTAAGGTATACTAATGCGCATTGTGTTTTAAATGTTATTACATTTATTTCGTTTTGGGTGACTCTTTGTAGCAACCTTTAATATTAATTTATATCAATCAATAACGGCTTCGTATAGCAGACGTAGGTTAAGTGGCAACTCCCCTTGTTACTGCAAAGCTGTCCCATCAGTTACTAAGATAAGACAAATGGATTTATGTCTTGTTGAGTTTTCTTAGCTATCAAGGAGTGCCAGTTTTGTCCAGTATGTAAGTGTAATGTAGGACAATTGATTTGTATGTTTTGGCTTAAGATCAACATGAATAACGTCTGTGTATATGTATATATATATATAGGTCCCACTTTATTAGGTGTTTTAACTACTGTGTACTTATAAAAAAAGAAAAAATGTATACAATGTACATATGTGTTTGTAAATTGTACTTAGATTTAAAGTATTTACATACTGATTTAAAGTATCTGTATGTAATGACACACTTGACCCTAAACCCACCCCTAAGCCTACATTTCTCCTATACCCAGTATATTAAGACACCTAATATAAAGTGAGACCACACACATGACCTAAGCTGTGATGAATCAGAGCCATGATTCTACATCCTCTCAGATGCAGTTTGCAGACACACAGCACTATGTGTCACAGGCCTTTTAATGTTGGAGAGCTCAGGAGCTGTACTTTTAGATACAGATGCTTGTAACATTTCTGCCATTCATATTCTTCCCTAATGAAACTTAGTGGGTGCACTTGCCCGCTAACAGCATCCTGTTAATGCAGAGCCTGGCATCGCACTCCACAAACAGGATGTTCCTGTTAGTCTCAAGAAGGTCTCGGGTGTTCCTGGTCACTTGGGTTGTTTTATTGTTGAAAGCAAAGATAAATCTTACAGCTGTTCTCTGTAGGGCGCCAATGCCTCTGCTTTGGAAAAGGAGATTGGACCGGAACAGTTCCCTGTTAATGAACACTACTTCGGGCTGGTCAATGTAAGTTTACGCTAATCCCTACGTCAATGAATATGCTATAAATAGAAGATGACTTTGCCATATTACTTTCGCGTTTTAAAGCATCTGGAAACGTTGAAATGTAATGTACCCACACTGTACCTAATGGAAAATTTGGCAAGCATGTATAAAAGACAACAAAATTAATAGAACCTCTCCATATGGCCAGCAAAGCACTGCTTACAGTCTGTAAACTAATAATGGCAGGTCTGACACATATACATGTGCACGCACGTGACATGTACTATATGTCACTTTTTCATCTGTTCTTTGTCTGCAATCTGGTCTCTCAGTTTGGCAACACCTGCTATTGCAACTCAGTGCTGCAGGCACTGTACTTCTGTCGGCCCTTCCGGGAGAAAGTGCTGGCGTATAAGATTCAACCTCGTCGTAAAGAGAGCCTGCTCACCTGCCTAGCTGACCTGTTCAACAGCATTGCAACTCAGAAGAAGAAAGTGGGAGTCATTCCACCAAAGAAGTTCATCTCCAGACTGAGGAAGGAGAATGGTAAGAGAAGAGCATGGGTGCTACAATAAGGGATTTAACTGACAGGAGAGGTTTTGTTGATGGTGGTAAACAGGAAGGTTATGTAGGTTTGTATGTAAACAGGGATGTAAACAAAGCATAATATAGTAACAATTCTTGGTTCTCTTAGTTTTTTTGTTATATGTTTTCGGTGTTAGTTCAGAATTATTTCTTAGAATGAATCAAACTAGTTACCTGGTTATGATAACAGTTTAGTTTATAACAGTTTATACGAGTCATTTGTTTGTAAATTGGAATAGCAGTGTGAAAAACAATCTGTATGTAATTGAAATTCAGTCACACACAGAGTTTCCTGGACACGTATTCAGTAGCTAAATCCTCATACATTATTTAAATACGCTTTAAATATATATATATATATATTTATATATATATATATATATATATATATATATATATATATATATATATATATATATATATATATATATATATATATATATATATATGACTGAAAGGAAATGATCAACTACATAATGGTATAAACATTTTGTTCTGCAGAATTGTTTGACAACTACATGCAGCAGGATGCCCACGAGTTCCTCAACTACTTGCTCAACACCATTGCAGACCTCTTGCAGGAGGAGAAGAGCCAGGAGAGACAGCAGAACGGCAAGGTAGTTCAGAACGGTGGAGGAGGAGGTGGAGGAGGAAGCGGCAGCAGCACGGTAGAGGGTGAAACAGAGGAGAAGACCCAGCAGACATGGGTGCATGAGATCTTCCAAGGCACACTGACCAATGAGACACGATGCCTGAACTGTGAAGCGGTGAGTCACAGGAGGGAAAGTGAGTCGCAAAGTACTGTTGCTTGTTTTAATGAGATGTGGGGATCAAAGAGGTATTGGGACTGGCTGTGATTGGCTGTGATTGGCTGTCTGGCTTGACTTGTGTGAATGAGAGAGTGTGTTGACATGAGGGAAAGGACAGTTTGTAATAGTTTGTAACAGTCTGTAATAGCACAAAGAAAGCTTTTAAATGTTTGAATTGTAGAATATGTGGGTAACAAAAACAAATCATGTAAAATATGAAGGCAGCTAGAGGAGCCTTTGACACCAAAAAATGTTTTGACATTTTTGCATTTGACGTTCACGTTGCACGTGATGAGGTCATGAATCAGGTCAATTCCCCTGTGCATAGTGACAAGCAAGTGTTTAGGAAAGAACTTTAGTAGTTTTTTTTGGACTGCTTTGGGATAATATTACTATTAATGTATTAAGATTGTTTGACTGATAATTCCTTTCTCTTATGCCTGTAGGTAAGCAGTAAAGACGAGGACTTCTTGGATCTCTCAGTGGATGTGGAGCAGAATACCTCCATCACACACTGTCTTAGGTAAAGCCCCAAACCTCACTCACAACAGCAACAACATTACACAGTCCAGTTGATGGTTATTCTGTTGAAAGTTCATTAATTTTTGTGCAAGTTTAACATATTCTCTCTGCATTGTTAGGGGCTTCAGCAACACAGAGACCTTATGTAGTGAATACAAGTACTACTGTGAGCAATGCAGAAGTAAACAAGAGGCTCAGAAAAGGTATGTAATGTAAGGAGACTAACATGGCTGAAATGACTCAAAGATCTTTTCTTGCTAAAGCATTTGATATGTTGCTTATGCTTAGATCAGCCAGGTAAAGCCCAACACAGGCCAGTGTCCTGCAGAATTAAGCTCCAAGTTGCCTCAACACACTGACCTGGAAGTTTCTAATTTGCCTAGTAAGATCTTGATTAGCTGGTTCAGGTATGTTTGATTAGGGTTGGAGCTAAACTCTGCAGGGCGCTGGCCCTCCAGGAATAGTATTGGGCACCCCTGTTATAGATTATCCCCTTACCTCTCTGCATTTTCTTCCTTCCTGACTGCATTTAAAACCAGCATCATTGATCATCATTGCATTAGTTTGTGGGTTCTGTGCACCTGAAGAGGACATTTATCCTGGAGAATTTTACTGTCATAACTCAAGAAATTGGCAAATAAGAGCAGCCTGAGATTGGAGGTGGAATTTTAAACTGTGATCAATCACATCACTCTTCTCGTGTTCTTCCTGACAGGATGCGGGTGAAAAAATTACCCATGATTCTTGCCCTGCACCTAAAGCGCTTTAAGTATATGGACCAGCTTCATCGCTACACAAAACTCTCCTACCGTGTGGTCTTCCCTCTGGAGCTCAGGCTCTTTAACACGTCTGGAGATGCCACCAACCCTGATCGATTGTACGACCTGGTGGCAGTAGTGGTTCACTGTGGAAGGTAGGGTTCCATTTCTAACATGGCACAGACAAGGGCATCAGTCATTCTAGGCATGCTTTCACTGTTAGCACTGTTAACTGTTAGCACAGTTAAATGTTTAATGTTGCTGATGTTTAAAACACTTTGGTTCATTTAAGAGACACAAAAAGTCTGTCTGAGACTACAAATGCAGACACACTAAACAAATACACTAGTTGTATGGCTCTTTAGTCCAGACTACCCCGATCTTCTCCAATCTCCTCTTTTGCTCAGAGTGCTGTGTATTGCATTCCTCAATTGCATTTATATATTCTGCTTTGTTTTAATCCATATGTTATTGGTTTTTTTTTTTTTTTTTTTGCAGTGGTCCAAATCGAGGTCATTATATCACTATAGTAAAGAGCCATGGCTTCTGGCTTCTGTTTGATGACGACATTGTAGAGGTAAGAATATCATTTGCTGCTTTGTACAGAAAATCAAATATCAATCAATGAATCAAAAAGTTGAGTCTGGTTTCAGTGTTCTGCACAACAAATCATTCAAACTCATGCGGTGGCCACGTAAAGCCTGTACACCTGATAACTTTAACATGATATTCACACATCATTTTTAAGTAGTTTTTAAAGCAAAACTCCATTTAGAGGAATAAAGCACATACAGAGATTTGTCTGCCTAGAAAAGCAGTCTGACCTCAAAAAGACCAAGATCAAATTCTTCAATTTCAGTTCACATTAATTCAATTCACTTTTCACAATACATATCGTTTTAAAGCTGCTTTACATGAAAGTGAAATAAAAGTTGTGTATTCTAAACATCTTATCTCATTGAATAGTTGTTTTTAAACCCACAAGAGCTCTATTGTACGTGCATTAATGTGCACACGTTTTTCTTGTTTATATTCCAAAACATTTTGGCAACTCTGAGTGCAATGGTGATGTCAGTAGAGTTAAGTTTTTAACAGTTTTTAAGTATTTAACCTGAAATATTTCTTCAGTGTTCATTTCTATAAAGAGAGTAAAGCAGAATTATCTAACCATCTAAGCCATTAAATAAGCAGTTTCAGTTCAGGAAACGCAATACATTTTTTCAGCTGTGGTTCCAGTACGTGCATTTTCAAATTTGTGTGCTGTCTACTGACTGTCTCGTTGTTAACAATGGTCAGGGTATCTGGATGTCCACCACTTCACAGGAGCACATCTGTCAGCCCTGCTTGTCAGGTGTTTAAGAGCGTGAGCAGCTGCCTCAAGTGCCTGTCTGGAATCGACTTCACATTGACCTAAATTCTTTTTCAGAATGATGTGAAATTTTCTAGAAATACTGAGGAGTTGGTAAAACCAAGATCTAGGATTTCTGCATTAATTGGGCGAATTTCACTTGAAACTTTTCACTTGAAATTTTTAGAAACAACACTCTGGAATAGAAGTTTGTGTCTTGTTTTTTTAAGGCAACATATACTACCAAAAGCACTATACGTATTGTGTACCCAGCACCATCTTTCCATTAACTCCTTAGGAGGTCTAGGCACTTGAATGTTTAGTTTGAGATTTGTTTTAACACTGGTCTAAAAGCATACCTGTGAATAATTGAGTAAGCATCTACATTAGGTTTCCACTACCAGCACTTGTACATTTATAGTATGAAGTTGTTGTTTTGGCACACAGATGTAACGTCCACTTTGCTACACAGTAACCCAGAC
This sequence comes from Chromobotia macracanthus, assembly GCA_036877525.1. NCBI lineage: Eukaryota > Metazoa > Chordata > Actinopteri > Cypriniformes > Botiidae > Chromobotia > Chromobotia macracanthus. Next base: position 7,201,533 of record JAZGTH010000063.1, read on the forward strand.
AAATATTTACGCACAAGTTCAGATGTTGTGAAAACAAACCTTCCGGTGTTTTTACTATAAACATGACAAACAGGTCTGGAAAAGTCTGGAGGCTTTTCTGAAGCCTTGGAGCAATCAGTTTAAATTATAAAGAACTCATATTGAGTAAGTCATTCTGAATAACTGGATGTTAAATTGAGGCAGAGGGCTGGTGGAGAAGTGCTTAGCTCAGTTACATGCTACAGTGAGGTGTGCATTATCTGTTTTTTCCATTACCCAATGTCTTCCCCAACTGGAAAGAGAGGTACAGGACAGCTGACTGTTGAAGGAAATTTCCACGGTTAAGATACTTACTGCTAGTCAGTTTGTATATTCTGTAGCACTGCTAAAGATTCTTAAGGTTTGCAGGGGACAAAAATAATTTTTTGCAAGATATAGTGTATACAGCTGACTTATAGCACACATGGTAGCTTTTAATACTGATTAAAAATCAATGTTGATTATTATGTAGTTGCTCAGAAATGACATACTTCACACTTAAGGCACATTTTTTCACAGTTTTTCTTTCTAGTTTTCATTACGATTTCTATAATATCCTGTAACGTATGTACATTTTCCCCCACAGAAAATAGATGCCCATTCCATTGAAGAATTCTACGGTCTGACATCGGACATCTCCAAAAACTCTGAGTCAGGGTACATACTCTTCTACCAGTCTAGAGACTGAGGCAATGGGAGTGACTGATAGAACGGGAGGGTGTGATTCGTGAGAGACAGGCAGATCAGGAGGCTTTGGGCATTGTTGACAATGCTCAGCCCTCTTCTCCATCCCCTCTCAGTCAAGTCCCTTTTCATCCTGGCTTATCAATGGAGCTTTGCACCAGAGCATCAGTCGACCCCAGACAGGAGCAGTTGATGCCAGAGTGACCTGGACACAGCACAGTAATCGCCAGGCCAAAATAATCGCCACCTGGTTAGCCGTCCTCTCACTCACCTGCTTTGTGTTGCTCAGCCCATGTAAACGCACATATAAACACCATTGTGAAATGAGCCACTCATACGTGTTTGATGGCCTGAGAATGGACAGTGTACAAACTTCTTTATTCCAATCACACAGTAACAAGGTTCATTTTAATTGATCATGATACTATTCAGTTCTCTGCATCACATTGTATTTGCATTTATCATTGCAGGTTAATGTGTCATGATCTATATTTTGCCACAGCATCATGGTCAACGGTTCTTCATCCTTCTTCCAACCTCGCAGAGATATTCACCTGAAATGTCCAACATGACATGATATCCATGGCAACCAGCTAGTTATAAATGTGTTGCATGATATATCATGATATCAGCAACTGAGAATTCAGAACTGTAGACTAATGGACGCTGTGCTCTTTGAAGCAGAGAGGATTGTGGGAACCAGAGTAGTGAGTGTGTAAAGGATATGGATGTGGCTTGGCTTAAGAATGCTCTTTTAGTATTCAGTGAATGTAAAACATTTTGCCAGATACTGTGCACTGCAAGTGAGTAAAGATTTTATACACTTTATAGTGCACTAAATGTAAAGTGTGACAGACAGAAATGGAAATTAGGGCTTTATATTATTGTAAATAGAAGTTGAAGTCCCTAGATGGCTGTTGGATTGAAACCAAAAGCTGCACACATTTCCAGTTGTCTTATTAACACTGTTTCACTTCAAGATTGTGTAAGATGTATGCTTACCTGTTCAGTTTGGACAGAAAAGGATAATTCAAACATACTTGCTCAACTCGGGCTGTTCACTCCATTAGACTTCATTAGGCAGACTGAATTGCATCTGTTCTGCGTAATGTTAGTAACTCTTCCCTGGATCTCTGTTTCTTTTTTCCTCTCAATCGATAACGTTTTCACTGACTGTAGACCTGGATGGGAAGTGAAGTCCGGCTGTATGCTGAAGTGGAGGGGGTATGCCTGTCTGTACGTCAGGATTAAACTGTCACTTGCTCAACTGTATGACTGCTAGGCAGCAGTTAGATCGGTTAAGAGCTTGCTAAAGTGATTCAGTAATGTGTTGTTTGTAAGTCAGTGTGGAGGATGATCTGTTTTGTTGCCTAGTATGTATGTCACCTTGCAATTACTACATTTTCATAGAAAAAAAATCAGATTTCCAGCAAGATCGGTTTTTGCAACCTTCAGTTTGTATCTATACTTTGAGGTGTTTCCCACTCGCAAAAAATGCGTCCCAATGACTAATTTTTTTCCCAGCATAATAGTTTATATTAAAATGTATGGTTAAGAGAGAATGAAAAATGTTTGTTCATTTCAGAGCTTTTTCCTACACTGGTTTTATTTGTTTGTTTGAGAACAATGCGCTTTAATCCGTAAGGGGGCGTAACTGACAGTGCTGCTGATTATTATTCCATACGTCATGTAAAGTCTATTTGGTATCAGTGCAAGCGTTCTATAACAACTCTTGATATTGTTATAAAACATGTAAAAAGATCCTCTAAACAAAACATCACAGTGTCTATCAGGAAGTTTTAAGCTTTTTACTGGTCAGTTTGCTTACTGGCATTGCGTGTTTTAAGTAGGCCCAACTATATGCTCAAATAGACTGACATATGGTGTCATGACATGCAAGTTACACATTTACATCACGTTTGAATACAGCTTCTCCAAGCTGCATTAACTGGATTTGTTTTTTTTGGATTGGTTTGTGATTAGTAGTTATGGGGAAGGAAATGTTTGTTTTATATCTTGATTTTATTTATGTGTAATTATAAATCTGTTATGAACTTTTCTTTGACATCTTTCTCATTTTTATACTTTTTGATAATAAGTCCCTTATTTGGACTTAACAAGGGGTTGAAGTGGAAACATCAGATTGAAATCATCAGATTGATGCCATAAGCTTCCAATAAGAAATTACGTCATATGATAGTCATATAAACAATCATGTACTGATCACAGTAACAGCACCTTGAGTGTTGGGTAGATTTGGCATTAGCAGACAAGACAGAAGTTACATGAGACATTAGACAAATATAATCAAATGCTATGTCAGCTTAACATTCACACAGAATGTAGAGTGACATTAGTTTTGCATTTCATCCCTGCCCCTTCCCTTACATTGTGAGTTTATTCCATACTGGGTTTGAAAAGTGCACTTTCGATAAAACATTGTACAAACTGTAAACCAGGTGTATATTCTGGTTTTGGATTGGAGTGGATGAAAGATGGGACTAAATCACCCTGTCCCAAATAAAAACAAACAAAAACTGTTCTTTCTGTTTCTATATAAAAACAAGCGAAACATGTATGCTTACTGTTTCTATATAATGTAATTCAACTAGACAGCGCCACAGTTACTATGTAAGTGACCAGCAATAGATTGGGAAGTAACTGGTAAGTAACTGTATGCAAACAAGAATAAAATATACAGGTCTTATTTGGAGATTTTCTTTGTTCTGTACAGTAGTGATCCAGAAGTTTATATAACAGCGTTCCCATAGCTCAATTGGTAGAGCATTGCATTAGCAGTGCAAAAGTTGTGAGTTTGATCCCCGGGGAACATGCATACTGATTAAATGAATACTCTAAATCAAGTCGCTCTGGATAAAAGCATCTGTCAAATGCATAAATGTAATATAGTCATAACCTTTTTCTTCAGTATCTGCTATTTTTTGGCTGAGAACAAAAAAGTTTGTCTTTAAAAATCTGTTCTGACATCACCTTAATGTTCAGGATGTGAGCAAAGAAAACCTGGCTTCAACTCAGCAGTCTATAATCTAAAGAATTGTTTTTGGGTTTAGGCAGCTATATGACTGTATAGCTCCAAGTATTTCTTTAGAAATCTTACATTTGAGTCAGATATGGTGATTTGGGATAGAAAAAAATAATATGGGTTAATTTTTGGGCAGTGGGCAGGAAAGTAGTGTTCAATCTTGTAGAAGATTGCCACTGTAGCTGGAAATACTGCTTGATTTTTTCCAGCCCAATGAAGTGAGTCCAGCATTAATGGAGTTAATGTCAGACATGCATGGTTGAGTAAACAGTAAATATCACCCCCTTGTGGTTTGATAGTGTCTCAGCCACTCGTCACAGCCAGTTCACCAAATGTTCTAATTATCAAAAATGTCTTTAAACAAAAATGATCTTCTTGAATTTTTCTCAGACTGTGATTGGTCGTTGAAGAAGTTTTGCAGTGAGGGGCTTCTTCTGACCACACGTATCTGAAAAGCAACATTTAAAAGATTTAAGAGGACAAATCACCAAAATTCACTTTCTTAAAAACAACTCAAAGCTACCAAAGTGATATGCCCTTTATTTAAAAATGGAAAAGTGTTAATGTTTTATATATGTATATGGTTTTAATAGTTAAAATAAACTGACGTACAAGTATCAGCTGCCAATATCAAAACTAAAAAATAAAGTTTTTACTACAACAACAGTTATACTTCTGAAATGATCAAACGCTCATGTAAACACATTTAATAGGTGCTGTAAAAAACCTTTAAAAACTAGATTATTTTTAATTTTTCAGGACCTTTTAAGTGCACATTTGAAGGATGGTCCATGTATATAAAATCGACTCTGTTTAGTAAATGATTACAATAGCCTATAATATATTTACATTCTACAGTCTGTATCTTGGTAAAATACACAGGTTTTGGCAAGTTTATAATGAATTCTGAGGGTGGTTGTCCTAAAATAATCTAGCATGTTATGAAAAATGATCATCTTCAAACGGAGTTGGGTTATTTAGGATTACATTACATAAACAGTATCCACAGTAACATTTCTGTCTGTGTCTATTTCTAATTCACTGCTGTACAATTTTACAAGTACACACACACACATACATCCCCCACCTACTGCAGGGGTCATACTATGGTCTCTGAGCCTGACACCTTTCCAGTGAAAAATTCCCAGAAGTTGCTTGGCGGTTTGCTGTCATCTGACGTTGTGGATGAGGCATTAGAGCTCTGTCGCACCCAGACGTTTCTCTCCATGGGGCTCTGAGATTGGGAGCCACTATCCTGACATGTCAGACTCAAATGAAGCTGCTCCTCTGAGCAGGTTTGCCTTGAAGCAGCTTGTCGTTGCTCTTTGAGGTCTTTCTTATCACTCTGGGCATTGAGGGAAGGCTGGACCAGGCTCAGCAAATTGTGATGAGAATAAAACTGCCTTATTTGACCAATAGACTTTGCAGGAACCTCAGAGGAACCTGTTACACATAAACACAGGTAGATCTATCTTATGAAATTAGTGGTCATACAGATCTAAACAGAATATATGGTATTTTTATATATATATATATATATATATATATATATATATATATATTTGGCTACAACTCTTCCGTCTTACTATACAATAAAGAATGAGTCACTGCTTACGTATCCTGTTGGTGTTATGATGGAGAACATTGAAGAAGACCTCGCTGTTCAGACTTCCTGTGCTTGATGTTTCTGGGAAGAGAGGGCGTAGAGGCTCCAGGGATGAAAAGTCATCACTGGACTGACTCACAGAGTCCAGAGAGGCCTGAGTGTCCCTCCGTCCACCAGAGTCTGTTTCCATTGTCCCACTGCTGCTACTGCTGTCACAGAGCAACAGACGTGTTAATGAATGACTGAATGCAGCCAGTGACTGTGTGGACAGAAGCTGTTGTTGCTTTGGCTCTATCATAAGGCACACTGGATTAAGCATGAGATTAAAAATCAAATGTTAATTTGAAAATAAGGGTTAATTTCTCAAATGAAACCTATTGATCATGTTAAAATTACAACCCTGCATTTTACAACCCAAAGTGTCTGCATTTAAGGGTCTCTCAAGAATCCTGTTAAATCTAAAATTCCTAAGGCTTTTTTTTAACACCATAAAAAAAACACCATAAATAGCAAAATAAATTAAATATATATATATATATATTTTGGAATCCTACAATATAACAATTATAATAAAAAAATATAAATATTGTAATGTTTTTCTGTCCCTTAAAATGATTTTACTTTTAATCTTTCAAAGTAATAAAAGTAAATAAAAGATATATATATATATATATATATATATATATATATATATATATATATATATATATATATATATATATATATTACTTTTACTTCTTTAAAAGATTAAAAGTAAAATTATTATATATATTATATATACATTTAAAAAAAGGAAGCCGACCTGACTTTCCTGCGTATCAAATAGTCAATGACATCAGGGTCCGTCTGAATGAGGCTCATGAGCACCTCCTGCTGGAGCTCCGCAGACACCTGCTCACGAAAAACATTCACTTAACAGTCATTTAACAAGCTCTGCACATACATAAATTACCAAAACACAATGAAGGACTGTGTCATCATACGCAAGTCAAAGACTTCATCCTTTGCTCCCTACTTTCACTCTCTTGTTTACTCTTTCATTTCACAGTCTCTCTCTCACCATGAAGAGCTGTTGGTGGTTCTGGATGAGCAGCAGGGTCACCGAGATAACCGCAGTGCTGTCCTCTATGCCCAGAGCCTGAGGACTGAGCTCTCTCTCTGATCCTCGCTCTTTCTGCAGGAGGTTGGGCCCGAAGATCACTGCCAGGTTGGCTGCTGTCATTTTATTACCTGAGATCTAATCACATCAGCAGATTAAATCAGCTCAGAATCATGGGCATCACTTTGTTTGTTTGTGGTGGGGACAGTCACATGATATGCATAATAAACCTGTCACATGTTTTTTACTGGATGATCATTAAATCTGGCAGTGTCAGCTGCAAGATTTATTAAATTATAAATATAAATAATAAATTTATTGCTGTGAATTTGTAGGGTTGTGGGTTCTAATCCCGCATAATACAAAACTATCATTATTTATGGTAACAATATATTTTTATTCAGAGCACAGAAAAACAATACCAAGTTCTCAAATGAACAGTTAGAAGGGCTAAAATTTTAGGAGAGATGATTACATTTACATTTTATTCAGAGCAACTTACAACGTATTCAAGTTAAACATTTTATCATTATGTGTGTTCCCTGGGAATCGAACACACAACCTCTGGGCTGCTAACACAATGCTCTATTAACTGAGCTAAAGGAACACGAAAAATTGATAAAGTAATTTTGCTGGGAAGCCAGACATTAAATACAGACATTAAAGCTACAGTATACAGGCTAGAAAGATTTATAAATGTGTTTTTTAAATGATTCAGAATGTTTAACTGATCATTGTACTGTGATTGCATTTTATTACATTTTACTCCCTAGAAAAAACTTAATTTTTAAATACTATAACTGAATGAGAAGAGTAAGGTACCTCCTGCTGGTCAGGGCCAGTAGAGTCGTGGGCATTCTCCTGTACTGTATGTAAAAGGGTGAGGAGCCTCAACAGAGTGTCACAATAACAGGGTGGTAACAGGTATAACAACTGCTGCAGGTATGTCAGCTGATCAGCCCCTCTCAACACTGTGACACACATAACATATTATGTGAAGATCAGCATTGCATTAAAGCTCATATAATCCGAAGTGTGAAAAATATTTATGCAAGTACACATTTTGTATGGGTCATTTTACACAGTCCCTTATAATATAAATTATATAAAATATATAAATATACATATAAACTAATCAACAGTGCATGGCTAGTCTTAATTTTTACATGTAATGTGTTACAAAAATATATTGTGTAATGTGTTCTACAAAAACATTATTTATTTAATTTTGTTTTGCATAAAGGATGGCTCTTTCCTGTTCTGTCCTGATCCCTGTTCTAACTCTGTGTTCTAATCTGTGAATGTTTTCATAATGACATCATCCTTTGAAGAATGTATTTAAATGTGAAAAATTAGCTTTTTAGTGTTTAATTAAAGCTGCAATCCATTTTGCCTTTCTACCACCATCTCTGATTGAAACACAAAATTTCAGGTTACTTTACATTTCATTGTAAATGTTGCCAAAGTCAGATGAAGCCAAACTGACATTTCCCGGGGAATCGGACCCAACAGCTCAAAATATAAATCATGATTATAAACTTACCGTTGTGAATCAGGGTAAGGTAAGGAGGCCGTTTTGAACACTTTTCTGTCATGTACTTGGTCAATAACTGATTTTTGTTTCATTTTAACCAAAAAAGTTACGAATTGCAGCTTTAAATAAATGTCTGATGAGTGTTTGTGATGGTGAACTCATACTGTTAGCGTGCAGGAATGCGCGGTACAGTTCTCTGGGCAACAGAGGGTCAGGCATCTCTCTCAGAAACTCCTTCAGTAATGCGGCCACATCATGAACACTGTGCTCCTCATCTAACACCACATCTGTCCCGCTGTTAAAGTCATCGCGCAGCTGAAAACACAGTCAATGGAATGATTAAACAGCTGCAAACAAACTGCGTGCCACTGCAGATTAGCTTCAAGCATCCCCAGCATCATGTTTCTACACAAACAAAGTGTAATATACACACACAGCTTGCAGTCTGTGTGAGCAACAATGCTGCACTATGAAAGCAAAAGACTGCACATGCTCTGATCGGTACCTAAAAACGCACACAGTCAAAAGTGTGTTTATAATAATCATTCTGAAAGACAAGGTGCATGACACAGAGAAAAAGAGAGAAATATTTTGAAGTATGCAGTGGCTCTGAAGAGCAGCTGGAAGTCAAAAACTTACCTGTCTGACTCTCTTTTTGGAGCTGCCTACACGGAAAATCCCCAGAGTTTGTAACCCTAGAAAGACAGAGAGAGAGAATGATATGATAAAAACAAGCTCATATGTCAGGGTCCTGATTTTACATCTAATTGCATATTTTTGAGTATCATCTGGATGATATGACCCTCTATTTGTAACATAAACCAGGGTGTGTTATGGGCAGGTTCACACGGAATCTGCACCCACAGAATTCATCAGAAACCGCAGCAGATTTCTGTCTGTCATACACAGAGTTTTACACATATCCTTGCGTGTTTTTTCATTGAATATTTTGTCTTTCTCTGCTCTGTCTAACACATTTTACCTTTTTAAACCCATTTGACATAACTCTGCAGGTTTGTCCCAAAAATCAGTGCAGGAAATGTTTAAAAAGTACCTAAAGATGTATTCATATTTATTTACAGTTTTCATAAAAATCTGGACATCCAAGCAGTTTATTAACATCACTTTGAATTGTATGTGACCTCAGGTGATGTTCAAACCCACAACTTTTAATTCCATTGAAATAATAACTGGACCATTAGAAGCCACAACATTTAGTGCCGCAATCCTGCTTGTGGCTCACCATAAGTCTGAATGTGGTTACAGCAGCGCTCCACCACTCGGGGCACTTGTCTGTATATGGGGTTGAGACTCAGCTTGGCCTGCGTACGACCAGCCGACGCCTTCTTCATTTCCAGCTCATTAGGGTGAGAAAGCTGCAGCGCTTCTAGTAGCCTGGACTGACTCTCAACCAGATCAGAGATGGAGTCTACGGACATCCCTCCCTAAACAGACAGCAGGAGGTGAGGAGACGCATAAAAATTAGTTTACGATGGAGGACATAGAAAGGGAATAAAGGTTTAAGTATGTGACGTACATAGGGTTCAAAGGTCAACATAAATAGAGAGAACAACAACAAGCTGTCCCATTTATGAGGAATTTTTTTTAAACATCCAAACATCCATAAAGCTTTCTCATTGGCAGTAGTTAAAAGAGCACCAAGACATGCGAAAAAATTATTAAAACACAATACATAGAAAATCTATTCATACTTTTGTGAAGTACATAAAAACAAATTTTTATAAAAGCTTTTCAAATACCACATCGATCAGTGCGATGATTGCCCAGCAATCGCTTCTTTTTCCTTCCCCACCCCATGTTTGGGTGGAGAGGATGGACAGTTTGATTTGGCAATGAAACAGACATTGATCTCATTCCCTCCTGCTGATCTGTAGCCACCCATAGAGACGCTGTCTCCAGCCTTACTGCGGGAGCTATTGGGTTTACCCATAACAGCTCCATAACTATGCTGTATTATATTGTACTGTTTACTTGTTTGTATATTTGTGTTTCTTTCTACTTAATCTACTTATTTTACTTATGCTATTCTTTATGCGGCACTCAAAGTGGAAAGCAAAGTGTTTCATTAAAAGAACAAAGAATTTCATTGTACAGGGAACTGTGCATATGACAATAAAGGCTTTGAACTTAAACCAGGTAATAACCTGAACCCTGCTGGCTACTGCCATTCAGAGTCTCAGTAATAACAAATTCATAACAATTATTCACAGTTATAACTGACATACTAGGCTAGAACACTGTGGCTAAAAGCAAAGATTTTGCACGTTATGTCCTTTTTGTATTTGTATTTCTGAAGGACATTTTATCCAGATGTGCTTTTGTGACAAAGCAAATGAGAACAACAACAGATTTCTTTCTGTATTTTATTTCCAGCATTTCTTGCAATTGCTTAAAATTGGCTGAATGTCTGAGGCAGGAATTGAATCTGTTTAATGTTTATCTTTGAGGTGTTTCATATCAGCACTTGATGCTGGGGAATTGTTTAAATGAAATGATGCCAGGGTACCGAAAGTTTTGATTGGCCCCGATTTATATTTGTGTTTCCTCATTTCTCATTTGCTCTCAGATAAGCTGTCAGCAACACTGAATCTCTTAAAGCAATAGCACAGACTTTTGCTGATTACATACTGTTTCTGTCATGTGTTAAGGTGTGTAATGTAGTTGTGGGTTCTAACTGACTACATTTACTAAAGTACTAAGTTACTAAGTAACAAAAGTTGCGGTATATGCAAATAATTACCTAACTAACTAACTAACTAACTAACTAACTAACTAGCTTTAAGTACAAAATTATGGTTCTAGGCTATGGCCCAAACTAAAGGTTTTGATATCTCCCACCCCATCTTCCTGTGTCAGAAGGCAATACGTCAACACGGGAAAGAAAACTGCGCTTATCTAGAGATTTTATGTGGTCTTTAAATATATTTCTACCATGGCCTTTGAAAATATTTACTTTGCACTAAACTGACTGACAACCATCATAAAGCTGTCTGGGCCGCTTTCTTACAAAACCAGTAAGGTCAGAAATACAAAGTCCTACATTCTTCCCATACCCGTCTGTGTGTCCGGGATGTGTTGTCCATAAACACTGACGAAACAGGTTTGTTGTGCACCTCCAGTGCTGGTGAGGAGGCAGCACCAGGTGACAGGGCTGTACTGCGCAATGGCCGGTTTCCATTGTGCTGCCATTTTTCAGCACGGAAGTGTAGCACACTGGCTTCCAGGTCCAGACAGTCCCGTCGGCTCTCTTTAAGTGCATCCTGACGCTGCTTATGTGCCCGGTCGTTGGCGATTACTTGGGCAAGAGGGACACCGAATGCCTGGGCCGCAGTTTCTGTAGCACAATGTGAAAAGAAAGTTAACCTTTTGTTAACCTTTTAGTTGACCTGCAATCTGCAACTTTTAAGGGTTAAAAATGAACAAAAATCAGAAAGTACATGACAGATCAATGTTCAACACGATCTCCTTACCTTACCCTGAATCCCAACGGCAAGTTTATAATAATGATGATTTATAATTTGAGCTGTTGGGTACACTTTCCCACAAAGGTTAGTTTTGTCTCATTTGACTTAAATATGTCATGAAACGAATGCAGCGTAACCTGCAATTTTATGTTTCAAACAGAGATGGCGGTAGGGAGGCGAAATGGATTGCAGGTTTAATACATAAATAAAATTGGGTTATTGTTAACTGATATTGTATCAAGATTAGTTTCCATAACAAAGACTCAGATGTTATATATTACATTTCAGGAAGGGAGTGTTTACAGGAAGTGCCCAGTTATTATATCAGTCAAAACCAGTTATTTAATTGTTGTAAACAATGACTCTGCACGTCATCACAAAAGCTCCCGACTCACATTATCTATACTATATAGTCCACAAACTGTTATCTTACACTATGATTCCTAAATAGAATTTCTTCTGTTGTATATTCTTATAGCCAAGCAATAACACTAATACAATGTCTAAAAAATTTTATGTTTTGAATGTTTCAAGAACTTTCAAAATAACATTTTTAGCATTAATTATGCATTACTTAATGGTAATGCCAGGGAAACGTTTCTACAACCTAAAACTCATAGCTGGACTATAGCCTGTTTTACTTTTGACTTTAAAATTGGATAAAAGCAATAAAATATTGCATAGGATTAAAGCAATAGGATATTGTATGGTTCCTCATCTTTGGTCTGGATCATTCAATATGAAGTCACACAGAGTTGTACAGAAAGTTTTACAAGTTCCTCATCAACAAAAAAGTGCTTTACTTAAAAAATGTGCTTGTAGAAATGTAGTGTAAATCACAGATAATTTAGGATATGAACCATACTGTGGACTGATGTTTTGTGTAAATAATTCCTGCACGTTTAAGATCTATGGGCTATTTTTAAACAACATTGTTTAAACTTCACACATCTTGAATGTATTATACTGTATACAGGCTGTAATGTTACAGGCTTATCTTCAGCAGCAGTATGCCCAGTATCTCAGTTCAATCTTTCCATGTAGTTCTCTAAATGATTTGTAGGGTCTCTATTTCTGCTTTTTACGCACTTTAAAGAGAAAACAACTTTATCTGCTTGTTGAGGTTAAATTCAGGGACACAGGTAACATGCACATCACTGTTTGGATATATATATGTATCAAACAAGCAATGTCTTCAAAAATTATTGGCCAACATTCTCTCAAAGTTATCAAAAACATTCTTGCAATAACATTTTATCATATATATCCAAAACAATATTCTTAAGTAGTTAGTGGAACGTTTTGAAAATGTTACAATATTAAAAAAGTTGGAATACTGTTCTTACATACAAGCAAGCAATCTAAAAAACTGGACATTTTGAACATTCAAAATAGCATTTTTTGTTAATTAAATAGCATTCTTAATGTAAATGTTAAGGAAACCCAAAATTGTTTGCTGGGCAGAGGGTTGCTAACACATGAATAATAATACCTATTAACACCTTATAAAAGCCTGTTGTACCTGATCTCAAATCCTCGATCTCAAAGTAAGACTTATTTAACATATTCTTCTAAAGCAGCTTACCTGTAATTGAACTTAACCCATCTCTGGTATTTTTATACATGGGAGGTTAATAAGATCTGATTTACAAGTAAAGCCTACATTTTTAAATAGCAGCATTAACACCATAAGGAACTATTAGGTCATGATCTGTTTGGGTTGGAAAATGAATACAACAGCACATCTCCACTGCAAGAGCAGTCTTAGCTTATCCTCTCCCCCTCCCTTCCTTACAATCGCTTTTCTCCCATCTTGACCTCTAGGCTTAAACGTCTGGTGGCAGGTCAGGTTAGTCTTGTCTGCTTACACATAAATTGGATGGATTGTAGCAGCTTTAAATACATTCCTCCCCCTACCCTTCTATTCCTTCATGCAACCCTGATGCAAGAGTCAGACTGGCTGCAGGTGACAGGCGGAACGCCAGTAACTAAACAAACGTTTGGCCGAGCAAATCTGCTTGACCCACAAATTGGTGATGCTTTGGCTCCTGCATGCCTAGAGTTGGTCCAAGATCTGTTTGAGCTATTAACAGCACTTACAGCAAAGTTAAACACTGATCCTTAATCAGCACTAGTGGGCATTGTTATGTCATGTTTGTAATGTTTCTTATTATTACAAAATAACACACAACATGCAGCAGCCCTTGGGAACAAGGCCCTCTCTGAGGCTTTGAGACGAGCTTTTGACAAGGTTTTAAGTTAGCTTGATTAGTTTAAAACAAAGAGAAAGAATATTGACAATTAGTGTTGAACACCTGAGCTTTTAGAATACTTTTTGATCTGAAAGAAAGTTAAAGACAGTGTAAATGTACAGGGCAACCCAGCTAACAGGGAACAATCTCAGACTGTTGGTTAACTTCTCTAAGAGTTCTCTTAAAATGATCAAAACGTTCCTGCAGTAAGGTTAAAGGAACTTTAATGTTAACTATCATATATATCAAAAATGTTATTCACAAGTTGCTAGTGGAACATTTAAAAAATTGTTATATAATTAAAAAATGTTTGAATGACATGTTCCTAGAACATTCCAAGTATAATTTGTAAACTTTTTGTTGGTTACGGAATGGAAACGCTTGGGTAACATTCTTACAACTGAAAATTGTTAGCTGGAAAGACTCCTTTAGAACACACCATATTAAGGAATGCTTAGAGGTTTTCGGAATTGTTTGGTTTAATTCAGAGTCACAAGTCTGTATTCCAGTATTTTAGCCTTTAATAGTCCCTTAAACAATATGAATACAAAACAAATAGGAAAGATTTGAATATATTCACAGGGATACACAGATTGTTGGAAGTAAAGCTACATTGGATGTGAAGTGTTCTGTGTCTTAAAGTCTTAAAGCCATGTCTTAAAGAACTGTGACACACTTGACAGCCTTGGCAACTAGGCTCAGAGAATCCACTAAGAGAACATCCATTTATCAGTCTGTACTGTCCACCAAAGAGAAGAGATTAAGTGAACTTAAATGAAATTTAAGGTGACATCTGGCTCAAATTTGCAATGCAGTTCAACTATCATTTGTTCTTGGTTTAAATGATTCTAAAAGGCAGCACAAGACATGATGAAGTATATACTTCTTTTTTGGTTGTTTATCAAACAAAGATTACATGACTGTGCTTAGGAATGCTGTCTGACAAACAGGAGCGACCAAGTTAAGCATCACAAAACAGAGTTCTGTGAGACCTAACTATTGCTATGTGTGCTCATTTAGATGCAGTTTATAAAGGGTTCCAGATTTGTGAATTTTTCCACAAGAAGAGTTGAGATAAAGAGAGGACACGGTTATCTCTTACCCCGTTCTTTCTTTTCTTTTGAGAATGAGTCAAACTTTCTCCGCAGCGATTTCCTCGTTTTTCGTGTCTCTGCAGAAAAACAAATTATGTTGTGGTTGGTTTTGTGTAGAGGACAATGGATTTATTATTATTAATACAAAGTACAATTAGATAAGATTGATTTTATTGCATAAAAATTAGAATGATTATTTAAACATTTGACCATTCAATAAAAGCGTTTTCATTCCCAAATTATTACTGAAGTCTTAAAGTTTTCTAACTAAAGTAAAACCTGAAAAAAAAACTATGCACGTTACATAAACCCCTTGTATTAGAGGAGTCTACGCTTAAGATCAAGCTAAAGAAGCAAAATTCTTCCTGAAGATTAGCCATCATTATCCCTTTTGCTAGAGAAAGACTTTTCCTTCCAAATTTGGAAAAAGAGCTGAAAATAAGTTTAACTAAAAGGGTTAGTTGAACCAGTTGAAGGGTTAGTTGTTTTTTAACAAGAAACTATAATAAACAGAAAGAATAAAATTATTTATATTAAAAGAACAAAATAATAAAAACAAAAATGATAATTAAAAGATAAGTAAAAAAGTGAAATGTAGAAAATTAATTTGTTTAAAATGTAACTGCTTGAGAAAAAGCCCTACTAAACAAGTATAATACTTTATAAAAGTGCTAACTGAATGAACTGCTTAAAGATAAGTTATGCTGGTCATTGATTTTTGACAGTCACATGAGAAAATGCTGTCATTTTCTGTATACATTACACGTGGTGTAAAGCTGCGTCACACTTTTCTATGTTTGAAGCTACGGACCAGTGATTCATTTATGAAGAGGTCTTAGTTAGGAAGCGGAGGGAACAAGCAGATGTTCCAAACAAAGAAAGAGAGAATGAAAGAGAGAAACGCAAGGGGTTGCTCCACATGCAGAAGGGGCTTTAGGTGGGGTCATATTCCCATGCCTGCAGGAAATGAGAGTTTACTTCTATGGCAACTGCCCCCTTCTGTCCCCACACGCCAAGACTTCATGGGCTAATCCCCCATCAGATCCCATCAGAGACAGGACGAGAGAAATGATGATGAGAATGTTGAAATATTTCTCTGATTTACGATAAATAATCCCTTTGGGTCAACACACAGATAGAAATCAAAGTAAGGAAACCACATTTATAAAATATGAGACAGAGGCAAAACAACGACATCAAAACAATGGCTTTAGGTGCATACAGCTGAAGCTCACAGTGATTACAAATAATAATAATAAAGCATCAAACTGCAATTTTCCAGAATGTAACTTCAAAATAAACCTGGATTAACCACTGCGAAACTAGACAAAATAAAAAGCCAAATACAGAGATCCAGCACTCATGACATGCTTTCTGAAGTCTGTTATGCATATTTTACAGAGCCAAATTTAAACTCTCAGTAGGATAATTCATCTTCCCAAAAAGTGGCTGACAAACACATTGATGACAATTCTGAAAGGGCTGGCCAAGTTAAACCACCATGCAGAGTCTGACAGATTTATCCTTTGGGAGGAAAATGCTCTGTAAATATTCCCATAAAAATACGGTGGCTGCTTCTCCATGGGTCAGCTGGCTGTGGTCATCTCACAAAAACTCTGCTTTAAAGAGCACGAGATGACCTTCCCTAATCTGACCATGTGGAACTTTTTGCACACGCTGGGAATACCACTTCCCATATAACAATGTGGGAAGTGGTTGTCCCTGGTAGAATATAATGGGACTATCAAATTAATATAGATTACAGCACAACATCATGGAATTGCACAGAAGAATCAAGAAACAGAATACTTCATAAATTGACAGATCACAGTTCAATATACTTTGTTAAGTATAAATTTAGTCCACAACAATGTTGTGTCCACAACAATGTAGGTTTGTATTTAAAATCCATTTAAGATCCAGGTTCTCATAAAAAATAAATAAATTTCAGATTTTTGTTTGAATAACTTTCGAATACATTTCAGTAACCTTCAAATAAACATTCAAATTCGAAGTAACATGACTATATTATGAAATTTGTAACTGAAATTGTTTTCTGCTGAATTAAATAGTTAAAAAGTAAGCACTCTCTACTATCTGAAATCTCTGAACTACCTATAAATTCACTGTGGTAGTATGTGTGCGTCTTTCTTGGGCACTTGATAAGCATCTGTTTGAAACAATCATATCTAGCAGTAGTGCAGTAGTTCACAGTTTTTAAACCTACAGTATACGCACTATTTCCGTTATGCGTGATTATGTATCACCACAAAACCACTTTTCAACAATCCATTACAAGCATTTTTGTAAATGGTCAGTAATGTACCTTTAGGAATGCAGATCTTAAAGTCCAGGTCTCTTCTTTCCAAGTGATAAAGGGTCACCTCCTGCAGCCGTGCTCTTTCCAGCTCAGAGAGACTTTGGATGGAAACTGGCTGCAGCCTCAAGCTTTGTCCCAGCATGGTGGTCCACGTATGGTCGCCCTGAGACAGAGACAGACAGAGTTAGAAAGCGGAACTGAGACAGTGTGCAGGAAAGCACAGAGCACAGGAAACCAGTCTTTTCTTACCACAGAGTATTAACTTGCAACCCAGATCTAACACACCTGTTAGTAATTTTAAAGTGAAGCTGATTCATGTGTGCCTGATCAGGTTTGGAATTCTGCAACAAGGTACAGCTAGGATTAACCCCATGAAAATAATATACTGTAGTTAGAGTGCTTTGACCTCTCACAAAACAACCATTAACTGCTGCAGAAGGAGAACCCACATGCAATGATCTTGTGTTTACGTATCTGCTGTTGAAACAGGAAGTGCATAGAAAAAAATCATTGCTTTTTTTAATAGCCAATAGGCTGTACTTATGTCACAGCCATGTACCATGATTTGCTACTGTAATTGGACATTCTGATTCTAAAGAGTATCTGATTGGATAGACATTCTGATTCTAGAGAGTACCTGATTGGATCAAAATGGGTATAGTGCAGGATCTTCAATCATCAATATCGTTTGTCCTCTGTGAATCATAGAGATTGTACAACTGAAATATGCATATCTGGCGAAGATTAAGATTGTCTACTTTTAGTAGTTGAATAGACATTAAAAAAGTCACAAAGCTGTTTTTAGTTAACAAGGTCTTTAAGAGACAGTTGCCCTTAATAGGAATGTCTTGATAAACATTTTCCAAAAAGCCCTGTCTGGGTAGTCCAAAAACACAAAGAGCCTGAAGGATCTAAATACCTAAAAACATCCTCTAATAGAAAAACATAATATTTGAGTCTTCTCCGTTTAATTGGATTCGAGGGCAGCTACTTTTAGACTTGGCTGTGGTTCTGTATTGGGTAAACATACAATAGCTAGTGGTGGACATTTTATGACCCAGTGCAATTCCTCTGACAGCATACATCCTGTCATGTGTGTTGTGCAGCACTGATGTGATGACAACGAAGAGAAGGACAGAAACAGAAAACAATAACTGATGCTGACAATTGCGTGATATAAATACACCAGACACACTGTAGTCGCGTTCACACAAACAGCCTTTTCCAAAAACGTGACTGCATTTTCTCACTTACAGTGCATGTGTGAACAGAACCTTTGGCTGAAACGGTGGTTAAACAGCTCTGACAATTTACAACTTGCAACAGAATTACGTGTGCAAGCAGTTCACAACGTGATGTAAAGGAACATCAGTGGAATCCCACATCTTAGCACGTGTATACACAGCAAACATTTACATTACAGATAAAATAAATAAATGCCTCCAAAAATGTATAAGAGCACCATTATTAAAGCTGCAATCCCTAAATTTTTGCGCTAAAAATGTAATGTAATGAACAAACATTACTTATTAAGTGCATAACAGATCAACATGATGCACAACAGAAAGTTTATAATAATGCTTTATAATTTGAGCTGTCGGATCTGATTTCGTCTTAAATCCCAGCTTGGCTTCATTTGACTTGAAGGTGAAAAAAACCTTGCTGCCTTAAATTTTTATGCTTAATCAACTTGGCTGTACAAGTCATTTCAACTTAATATTTTAAATCTTGACTGGTTTAACTTAAAAAATAGGTTAAGACATTTTCCAACTATTACTTGCTACCTCAACTCCACACCAGTCAAGATTACAAAGAGTAAGTTGAAATGACTTGTGAAATCAAACTGATTAAACTTAAAAACTTAAGACAGCAAAGTTTTTTTTTAAGTGTACATAAAGGAACCTGCAATTTTATGTTTCAAACTGAGATGGCGGTAGAGAGTCAAACATTACAGATTTCAGCTTTAATTCTGTCAGACCACCAAATCAAACATTCAAAAAGTGTCTAATGAATTTCCACATCCACCATTTAGGATATAGGTATACAAACCTATTTTTTACTGGTCATTTTCTGCTTTGGGAGTCACCTCACAAAGGTTTAACTGGAAGCAGGAATGTGTCTGTTATCTTTTTCCTAAAAGCCACATGAGGGGTCACTTTCCACTTATGGTCACACCAAATGCCAAGCAGTGTTGAGAAAGGTATAGGTCACAGGTTGTGTCCTGTTTATTCTGACAACATTACAGTACAGTGGTCAATATATGAGACTTGAACATGATATCCATCAACCAGTGTTGATACCATTATCATCATTGCATACAGAAAACATTCACTTCCTAAGTTTCTTATTATTAATTCATATTAATAATGCACTGAGCTTTAATGTTGCTCTGTATAGTGTGGAATTATAAACATCTTGATCTTTTACAGAATTTCAAAGATGTATACACTGTATCTATTGTACATTGAAATTACTTTGTTGAGCAACAGAAATGCAATATGCTAACAAAAGAAAGAATATATATATATATATATATATATATATATATATATATATATATATATATATATATATATATATATATATATATCTCTCTCTCTCTCTCTCTCTCTCTCTCTCTCTCTCTCTCTCTCTCTGTAATTAGTTTTAATTATTAGTTTTAATTATGTAGCAATACAAAGCAAGCCTCCTCCATCCTCTCTCCCTCTCTCTCTGTCTCATGTACTCTTTTGTCTTAAAACAAGGTGAAGGTCATGAAACAAAGGCAGACCAAAACACAAACACATGTAGCATGTTAAATCAATTGAAACCTACACCACTATCAGTCATTACATCAGGGTTGCATTGTGTTTATTTAGAGGGAACAAAGACTTCTATGAAAAACACTGGCCTTCAAAGCACCAATCAGCCTAATGAAAGGAACATACATCCTTTATGATGTGTTCCATACCACTGAATATTTCAGTTCTACATTCCAAAAGAATATTGCTGAATACTGGGTTAACGAATACTAGCTGATATAATTCAAAGCCTAAAACAGTGAGCCTACAATGACTAAAAACTCACTTCTACACTGTTAAAAAAAACTTATTGCCTTAAATTTGTAAGTTTAATCAATTTGGTTGCACACATCATTTCAACTTATTCTTTGTAATCTTGACTGGTGCTGAGTTGAGGTAACTTATAAGAAATAGTTGAAAAATTGCTCCTTTTTTTTAGTTATACCAGTCAGGATTTAAAATTAAAAAGACTTAAAAAGTTTAAATTGCTTGTATAGCCAAGTTGATTAAACTTACAAATTTAAGACAGCAAAGTTTTTTTACAGTGTACAATAAACTTCACCACAAAAAAGATATGCTTAAAGACAATCGTTCAGGCATTATTGTGTTTCCTGTGAAAAATTAAAGCAAAACCTATTATGAAACAAAAATAAAATAATATAGATAAATAAATAGGTGAAGCATCTAATGTGTTCAAGACTTTTGCACAGTTATTTTTATCATATATCTCTCACTCATGTTTGTTCAGACAATGACCAGATGGTTGTAACTGTAATGCAAAATTTTCAATTAGTGACAGAAATTTGTGTGACATGGAGCAACAAAATAACAGTCGGCAATGTGTGTGCGCAAGATTCCACATTCATGACTAAAACAACAACCAATTCAAGTCCACACAAACCTAAGTGCATGACGAGACCCAGAGCAAAATATCAGGTGACCATAAATACAGCTGCAAGACTACACACTCTTGAGGACTTGAACAGTGAAGTAAACGTTTTTGTGAAACGGCTTTCACTGCCTGGCTTCACTTTGAAGAGCGCTGCTTCAGTTCTTTCCAAGCAAATTTTTTTCCAAAGCTTTATTCTTAAAAATATTTTCTAAGTCTGTGTTTTTCTTCTCTAGACTGATATCAATTCCTATACTTCTGCCCTAACCATATTTGTCCTTTTTCTGTCTCCTGATCTTTCAAAACCTGGCTCATGGTCCTTCATAAGAAGTTTGATATAAATACTTCTATTTAGAAACATACTGATGGTTCCCAGATGCCCCCTTATAACAATTCTCAAGTGTTTGTATAACAGTTGAGCCAGTAACATTTTTGGTGTTCCTAGCCTAACCATCAGTCCATTCTTCAGGATTTAAAGCATGGTGAGTATTATGTGCACTTCTTTTGAAGAGGATAGGCTGCTCTCCTATTGTTTATCCAGTTTCAGCTACAGCTGGTGAGCATTTACACCAATGACTTGTTTGGGTGCATCTGCATGCATGTGAAAGTGTGAGTTCATACAGTGTGTTTGTAGAGATAAACAATTCTCCATTTTATGGTCACTAAGCTACTCAAATTGGACAGTTAAAGACAACCACCACCACAATCTGTAGCAAAGCATCAAACTTCAAGCAGATGAAAGTTATCTGAGCATTCTGAGAATGTTAAATAAAACGTTAAGCAAAATTAAAACAGCAACACAATCATAACTAGTATCTTTTGTAATTAACACACATCAACCTCTCTGTTTAATTTATGCTATAAATCACTGCCAAAAAAAGACTGCATCCCAGCTAACAGGGAATGTTCTCAGAACATTGACCAACATTCTTTAAAAGTTTTCTCAAAGTTATCCAAACATTTTTCTGCAGTAACTTTAGTAGACGTTAATTTCATTTATCAAAAAATGTTATTCTTAAGCTGTTAGTGGAACGTTTTAAAAACATTACAGAATTTTAAAAAGTTTGAACCGAGAAATAATCTTCAATACAATGTCTACAAAACTTAATGCTTTTAATATTTTTGTTACTTACTGGAATGCTCTTACAATCTAAAATTGTTAGCTGGGATAATAACTGTCATCACACACAGTGACCTTTTGGTCTCAGATAATCTTAGCTTGATAAACAGTAACAGGGTTAAAATAAGGGTGGTTTTTACTTAGAAAAGACTTATTTTAGACTTATTTAGACTGGCAGCATTCTCCTATTGAACCTTTATTAACATTTGGTATCTATTATGATGACTGAGTCTCTACAGGAAGTCAACGATTCTCTTGAGAGGGAAAGAAACAAGGGCGTCATTTTGTGTGTAATGTGGTCTGGTGGCCTAAAAAGAGGTTGCATTTGTGTCCCCACTGGGAGAGTCAACTTTATAAAAAACAATCCCATGGAATTTGAGGGCTGCTTTAAATTCTGAAACAACAGGAAAATCCAACTGACAGGAAAATTCATTAAACAGTCCATCTGAGAAGCAGACACAATGCTATTTTAGTAGTGGGAGACTTTGCTGAATATTTGATACAGTCTGTTACAAACATAAGGTTACATGCAATCAATTTATTTGCATAATAAATATACAAAAACATAAGATAAGGTCAAATAAGTAACCTTTTCTATTATTTTAAAGCTGCAATCCGTAACCTCTCTACTGCCATCTATGTTTGAAACATAAAATTTCAGGTTACTTTACATATTTTTTATTATTTGTTATGTTGAAGTCACATGAAGCCAAACTGACATTTCCTAGGAAATCGGACCAGACAACTAAAATTATAAATCATTATTATAAACTCGTTGTTCATTTTTAACCCAAAAAAGTTATGGGTTGCAGCTTTAAATAGACAATTTAGGTTAAAGTAGATCCACACTATAATCTTCTATGCTGTCCTGGCTCTTGCATACACAAGTATATAAATGTACGGGTTCAACATCCTTCTGAATTACAGCATGTTGTAGTCAACAGATAAGCATTGTCATCCAGTGAATCTCATAAATGAATCAAATAACTCGCAAACAAAACCTAAAGTGTACTGTACTACCTCAAGCAAACACATCTGGTGTAAAGTGACTTAAATTAACAGTTTGAGTCATGATATTCTCCAAACATATACTTCATCATAAAGTTTACCTATTCATTTAATATATTACATATCCAGTAGTCACAGACTGTAACCCACTGTAGCCACAATAAACTTTTGTCATGAATAATTAACATAAAAAAAACAATACAGCAGTTAAATCAATGACAATCACACACACACACCCTTCACTCTACCTGCAGGCTGGGAGGCAGTATGTCACTCAGAGACACACACTCTGTAAATGTAGGCAATCTCCTCAGACAATTCACACTGCACAGCCGTCACAGCCAATCCGAAGCAAGTGTGAGACAGCCAGACAGAAGCAGAGAGGGATAAAGAAGGAGGTCTGTTCTCTCCATCTGCCGTGTACTCATGTAAATCAGAGCGCAGCAACAGGCCTGCCAGGAGCAAACTTCACGTAAACACTCACAGAGTGACGTAAAGCAGAGGGGGAGGAGACTGGATGCTTCACTCATCACCTCGTTTCTGGAGACCAATGCAACATTATACACTCCTGCTGAGACCTCCTCATCTCTCACTGCAGGGTTTGTCTTCTTCTGCCTGGGTCTCAAATCACTGATCTTGTTTACACAGACATTTTTTTAGCTTAAACTACTTTTGAAATCGTATTACGCTCACACACACACACACACAAAGAAATTTATGCATAAAAATAAATTGCGCTTACATTTCTATACACAGTTCTATATATACTTGTAATTATTATAATGATTTCATTGTTTAAATACGTGTTCACTAAACATTTTTGGTGTGTTTAAATTTTGTAAAGTGGAAAGTTTTGGAAAGCTTTCAAAAAGGGATAGTGAAGGGCAATTAAAGTCAGAATGAAGAAAAGAGAGAAAAAGAGAGATGGTGATAAACAGCAAGTCAGAATTAAGGGTTCACAATACACAGTACATTCACAGAATAGCTGCTGTCTTGTGATGAGCACATGAAATCCCAAAATGCTTGACCTTTTAACTCTGTGCTGACCTCACACATCTACATTTTATCTGTTACACAGATTCCACATTTTCTTGATAAAGCACCACGGGCGAAATACCATTAGCTTCTCTGTGGGTGAATATTTGTTTCTGCGATTCTTATCTGAAACAAAAAAAACATTTTACAGTAGACTCTAAAACTGTAAGATCACATCTTAGCTTTGACAATCTGTAATTTATATAAACCAGAATTTAAGCAGAAAGATTTAGGCTTATGTTAGGTTAACTCCTTTGTATGAAAAGATTTCCTTGCTTCCATTGGAACATTCTTTGGAACAAATAACGTGTGATCATAAATCATATGATTATAAATTATAATATTATAAATCAAGCAATTCATAAATCATAGAGCAGCTTCTGCACAAAGTTAAAGAGTCTATGCCAGCACAAATACATGTTGTCATAAAAGCAAAAGCGGCACATGCACAATACCAAGAAATACGTTCTCAGACTTTTGTCCCAACTGTACTGTATAGCTGTCAATGTGCATGTTTTCATGTGTGCAGGTGACCACACATGTTTATCTGTGGAAATCTTTGTTTGTCCGACACCTGACAGCTCAGCAAATGATCCCATTAGAGTACTTGTGTGTGGCTATTTGACAGACTGACAGATTAAGCACACCGATGAGAAACTGCACTGTTAGTACCATCCAACACATAATACCTACAGTATAAACATTTACACAGTCCACACATACACCTTTCTAGAAATAATACATACGCCATTCAGTACTCACATATACTTACAAAATTAACAAGTTTTAAAAATTAATAGTTTTATAAGGTTTTATTATAGGGAAGGCATAGTAACAGTGCAACAGTACAAATACCATGGTTAGACAATGGTTGCGGTTGTGAAACCATGGTTAATTTGTTGTTACCTATAACTATAGTAACTATAGTTTAACTATAGTAACTATGTTTTGTGGTGTAAACTGTAGTAAAACTATGGTTAATTTTCATAAGTGAGGGTTACTTTTATTCTCGTTGCATAGTGCACAAAGGAGCAAAGCTAAAAGCAAGATGTATTGACACATATAGACTTTAAATAACTACAGCACCACCTATAGGAGAGCTGATGAATATGCAGCACGGGATAATGTGTCTGGAATGTGGTGTGAGGCTGTATGCAGCATGTCACGGATTTGCCATTAATTTACCATCTGCAGGGCTCGGATGTGCTCAAATTCTCTGGGGATTTTTCCATCTCTCTCAATGACGAAAACACAGTCCAGATGTCATCACTTATACCATCCATCCACAATCACACTGTTTTCACAAACACTAGGGCTGCCAAACGATCCTTCTTCACCTATAAGGGTGCTAAAATACCATTTTGACTGATTTTAAGGAGGACTGTGTAAGATACATAAAACATTCGTCCTCAGTGACGTGCCTTAGTTAAAAAAAACAGTAATTTTTTTTATTTTTGATTTGTGTTTATATATAAAATCGAATAAATCATTGGCAGAAACACTTGTTGAACCCCATTAAAAACAGATGATTCTCACAAAGTCTTGAATTTCATTCTCCACTGAAAAATAAAAGGTCACCACTGTGCCAGCGGTTTCCATACACATGAAAATATTCATATCCGGCCATGAAAGAAAAGTGCTACTCAGTTTCATGTGTTTGACCTCTGACCCAGACATCAAGGTTGCCCGTCCTGTTTTTGCCAAAACATAGTGTTGTTAGGTGAATATGCAGGATCATATAACACTGATGCAGGATGAATGGGAACAGGAACTACGCAGCTAACAATTTCAAGTTGTAAAAACGTTGCTCTAATGTTTTCATCAAGTAACAAAAATGTTAAAAATGTTATTTTGAATGTTCTGGCAATGTTCTCAATGTTGTTTTAATGTTATTGCTTGATGTATATTATTTAAACATTTTTTTAAAATTCTGTAACATTTCCACTTACAACCATTCATTGCGGATCATTGCGTTAGCAGCGCAAAGGTTGTGGGTTTGATTTCCATTGGTGCGCATAAACTGTATACCTTAAATACACTATAAGTCGCTTTGGATAAAAACGTCTGTCAAACGAATAAATGTAAATGTAAAGAACGTTAGCCAACGTACTAAGACTGGGGTAGCTGGGTAAGGCCAGACCTGTCCCAAGAGTGGACAGGAGTGAAAACCAGTGTGTGCAGGTTTGGTGCGGAAGCTCAGATAACTCAGGAAGAGAGATTTCTGTTCTAAATTTATACTGTCACGCTCATGATGGCTATGAAAACTCAGATACACTCATCAGTTTAAACGGCAATAGTGGTCATTACTTAACAGTTGTTGATTGTATTATGATATAGGACCGCAGGCTTACTGCATCCTCTTAGCTATAGACTGCACTGCCCACTACAGGCTGTAACTGGCCTGTCCCGTACACTGAATTTCCTTTTACACAAACATAAACACATAAATCATTAACAAAAACAAAAACACCCATTTCTCTAAGTTAAAATAATATAAAAGATATAAACAAGAAACTAGAAGCAAAAACACTTACTGTAGCTCAGGCAAAATTTCTAGTCTTTCAAGGGAAGGGTAGGAAATTTTAGAGATGCTAGCAATAGCAATCTAGCTTTGAAAGCATAAGATCTCACCTCTCCAAAGCAGTGCCTCCTCCAAAAACATGAGCACATACATAGTTTGACAGGCAAGTAAAACATCCTATCACTGCGCTCGGACCAAATGCAATGATTGGATGAACATTTTATGGTCCTGTGCCTTGCACAGAAGATATAAATGTATGAAGAATGCTGGTGAGAATTATCTGAGGTAATATGAGTTGATCGTGTAAGTTTTATGTATAGAGTTTTAAGTATTAATCGAATGGCTTGTATTCCATACGTACATGAGAAAAAAATATTACACAGGCATTTTTATTACAATAAAAATAACCTGTAAATCATGAAATTCACCTGTTTCCCTGTGTTGCTCACATACTGTATCTCAAAGTCACAGCTCTGTCTAGACATGCTGTGGGGCAAAAGTTAACAATGACTAATGCTCACACTGCAATACATAGATAGTAGGCAATGATCCATGTTTGTAGAGCTCTGATTACTGCTGGTACTGGGTTTGAGCCCCCTTGCAATGAGAATCTGCATGTTAAGAGACCTTTGGTGAAGATGGAGAGAAAGCAGTGAATATTTAGAGTAATGTTCAGGTTCCATGTAGACCAACATTATTATGGATCTCTAACATCTTTTATTATTGGTACTGCCTGATGCATCAACAACTATGTTAATACAGTGTTTATGTTGTTATATTTATCCACACTGACATAGCACACAGATAATAGCACTACCAACAAATACTGTGATATGTCTCAGTGAATTGCAATCAGTAACTAAAACATCTTTATGAAATACATGGTTATGGATGGGCATTAAACCCTACACTAATCAACTACAAATAACCATTTAAGCATCCATAAATGTCTCAGTTTTAACAGAACAAATTTAGAACAACACATTTAGATACAGATGAGTGTGGTTTAATTTTATCTGTCAAAAGAACAGATTGCATAACATGAGTTATAACTAATCTCGTTTTCTTTTCATCCTTTTTTTCTGTTTTATTTTGACATCAATCTGCTCTTCTAAATATCCCTAGAGGTCATGCAAAGGAAATGCCACTTACAAAATCATGCAACAAGGATGCCATGCTTCTCTAAACAGGACATTCTCCACCCATCAGCACAGCTCTCTGTTCCGCTCCATTATACTGAAGAACTCACCAGCAACCATCACTGATTGCCTTTGCCAGTGAATAACACCAGTGGGATGATGGTACTGTAATGCAGAGGTATCACACCCTATAACATCCCAGCTAACAGGGAACGTTCTCAGAACAATAGCTAACGTTAAACGTTATCCAAAAAGTTCTTGCAGTAACGTTAGTAGAATGTTTTATGTTATATATCATATATCAAAAACATTATTCTTAAGTAGTTCTTTCATTGTTCTTAAGTGGAATGCTTTAAAAACGTTACAGAATTAAAAAAATGTCTGAATAACGTTCCGGATGTTTAAATAGCCAAGTAATAATGTTAATACAATGTCTACAAAAATGGACATTTTGAACATTCCTAAAACTTTCAAAATTATGTTTTTAACATTTTTGTTACCTAATGGAAATGTTAGGGAAACGTTCCTACGACCTAAATTTGTTGGCGGGGTGAAGGTCAACTCTGACGCAGCTGATCCATGAGTTTCACTGCCACACTCAGGTTGGTCAGATGATGTATAATGGCTTTGTATAAATACACCTGCTAATAATTTCACCAAATTTACCTGTTCATTATGTAAGTACAGATCATGTGAACGACATAAATGACATTATATACCATAGCATCGACAATTAATCTTGCCATAAAGACAGCACATATGGGATACAGTCTTGCTACACATTATGACATTATTGCTGAAGGCACCAAACACCATATAGTCTGGAACAGTCACTCCCTGTTTTTTATTTGTTGGTCAATCGGTCAGCTGCTGCGAATGACACACATACAGTATTCTCTGATTGATAGATATATCTCAATTGAATGCATTCCATTTATACATGAATTTACCTCTTGACCCTTAATCTGGCATTCCAGTATCATTTGCCTCGCATTATTGGTTATTATTGGCCAGCCCAGTAAATTCAATCTCTGCTATTCAATTCTCTTTCTGTTTAAATAAAGCACATAAAATCATTCCCTTTTAACTTGCAAAGGTTTGTAACATGAATTGGTGACACAGTGTCTCTTCCTGAAACAATGAAGATTAAATAAAAAGCTTCAGAATTATGCAGTCACGAGCGCAGCCTATGAAACACTATGAAACACTATGAAAAGAAAACCAGTTTGTCAGTTTAGTCTGGTTCAAATGGCTGTGAATTCTCCAGAGCATACGCGGTTTTCTCTCTGGCAACTTTTGACTTGTGTGTGATGAAACATGAAGGCCTTAAGCCTCTAATTCTAAAAGATTTAAAATGATTCTGTAATGAAGTCAAGACCTGTGATTACTCGCATTCCACAGAATGGCCTTTCCATGTGGGAGAAACAGACAAATCCTGCAGATAATACAGTAGAATTATTTCCAATTAAAATCATAGTTCAGTGATGTCCTTCATCATCTACATATCGTTTAGAATGACTGCAGGCGTAGCTTTCAATGGGCTTTACTCTGAAAACTACCAGGAAAACGGGAGTAAGGGAAGTTCTCGGAATGTCAAACCTCCTTTGTCATTCCTTGTTTATCCATCTTATGATAAAACCTTTCAAATGGAAATGTTTGGGTCATGTGTTAGCTCATTAAAGGAACCTGGTGATAAGCTTTGATGTAGCATGACTTTGAAGATTGGCTAGCACCCTTTTTAAAAAACAAAACACAAAATACCATCTCTGATAAAACAATAAATCTCTCATATATTTGACTATCAGGCAAATTCACCAAGCAGCTGCGTGTGAAGTTCTGTACACTGAATTTCAAAAATCTTTTATTCATTAAGCACATGTGGTCCAGTTTAAACGTGCTAAATGTGCCTTATACACTATTATTTATGGTGCCACAAAAAAACAACATGCAAATTGCATTTATTAATTATTGGACGTTTGTACCGTTAACTGATTTGCATAATTACTTTGAGAATCTCGTGCTAAAATAACACAGACTGCATGTGTAAACACAGTGCTATAGCTTGACACAAATCATACTTTTATTTCCCCAATAAACGTCCTACTCCAGATTGTTCAGTGATACTGTATATCAGTGCAAGAACCTGTGAGTTTCTGTGACTGTTTGATATTTTAGTTTTATAGGTGCAAACTGTAAATCAGGACACCCAGAGACAATCTAATCCTGTCTGTCTGACTCCAATCCTTCCAACACTAAAAATTACATTATGATAGTTCTATAAAGCACTATATGGAGAGATCAGAGGCAACCCATATTTCCAGCCCATCTGTGCCACTCATTTATCATGCATGAACAATCTGCATAGATCTGTTTACCCTGACTAATGCAGCAGGAATGCGCAGCACAGTAAAAGAATGACTTATTATTCAAAGGCACTTAATTATGTTGAAGTCACCTATAAACAAAGACACATTTTAATTGCTAATATAAAGCCTATGGCCTTTACAAAGAAATATTATCATTTGAATTTCTGGTCAGAGCTTCTACGTAATGAGAAATGCTGTGAAATAGCACAGCATACATTAGCACAGATGTCTGCAGTAAGGCTGGTTTTGCACCTGTCCCGTTTCCTTTTCTCACATGATGTATTTTTGCTAATGAATGCTGATGGCTACAGTATCTTACTGACAACAGGAATAAAATAGAAGGCCACTCCACCTCCCCCTGAACTCTTGCAGCATATGGTCATCATTATATTTCACATTGTCCAAGATGTTGGGCAATATTAAAACAATTTCCCTCTAATCTTCCTACTTTTCCATTGCACACTGTTTTGAAGCACAAAGGTGGTATTTTGCTCTACTTAAAATAAGCCACAAGGAGCAACAAATATATATATAAGCCTATATTAGGTCATTTGGTTATGTGACATCTAAAAAAAGGTTTTGTGCTTTTCTTATTGGTCTATACCAACAGGCAAAAATGATCAAATAATAATCATATAGTACTTTATTTTGAATGCATTGTTTGAAAAATTGAAAACTACTGGTTTTTATCAAGAACCTTGTTAAAAACAGAACCTTTTTATCCAAAGAAACCAGGCCAGTTCTTGTGAAGTAGATTGGTTTTAAGTGTCTGGCACAATAACCGGCCCTTCAGTTCACTAGACATTCATATCCAGGGCTAAATCCGTGATCTTTGCATTGCCAGTCAAGTTATTAGCCAGATCATCATTGTGCTGAAGTGCACACAGGCTACTTCAAGTTGCTATTAATTATTAATTTAATGGAGAATTTCAAGGGGTCAAATTTCTTGTAAGTTTTACATAGTAGATGTTGGCTTTACACAAGCTTTTAAATGTTAATCAACACAACAAAGTACAGTTACTGGAAGCTTGCTCTATTGAATGTTCACCATAGCTGAGCCTAAAAGGGCGTTATTACACAAAATTAAGGTTCTTTAAAGGTTTTTCACAGTGATGCCACAGAAGAACCATTTCTGGTTCCCCAACAAACCATTCAGCCAAAGGTTCTTCAAAGAATTATTTCTTTCTTACATTTTTATAGAACTTTTTCCACTGCAAAGAACCTTTTGTGAAACAGAAAGGTTCTACGCATGTTGTCGGATCTTTATGGAACCATACAGCCAAAAATGGTTCTTCTGGTATCATGAAGCACCTTTTTTAAAACTGATACTGTTACAAACTAATACTACAATTTCTTCAGTAGAACAAGCTCTGAAAAGATTGTCTTACACTACTGAAATAATCGAGAGCATGTGCCACTGTATACAAGCCTTAGCAAGAAAATATGCTGCATGAAAACCTACATTTAAAAAAACAAGTACAACACATTTGGTTTACGCTTTATACAATTCTTTAAAATATTATACTTTTTTTAGATAAATTCTCTGCTGCGTTTTTATAGTTTATATTGGCATTGGTGCTACAAAACACTGATTTTCAAGCAGGTTGATCAGTTAACCACAATTTACAAACATTACTGTAGGTTATTCTTCTACTCACCACGTAGTAGAACTGCATGTCCTGGCGAACTGGCTCCTCAGGCTGCATGACTGTAGATGACTGTTTATCCAATCCCATGTAGAACAAAACCATACCACTTCCCTGCAAGTCACTCAGATCAGGTGCAAACACAACAAATGCACAAATTCCTTATCAATCAAAGTCTGGATGGAGGGAGTCAGTCCATCTCCTGTTTAAAGGCCGTTAGTAAGAAGCGGAATTTCAGTGCTTCCTTCGTGTCTGTGTATCTTAGAAGTGATAGGAGCTCTTCCTGTGAAAGGGTGCTCTCTGACTGTGTCTGTGTGCACACCAGCTAATAAAATGCGAGTCCCTATATGCAGCACAGCTCAGCCCCTGCTGTCAACAACAGGAAATGTGCCGGCTCAGAGTTTGACAAGCTCACAGCCGTCTTTCTGAGGGAGCCCCAGGAAGCACTGGGAATGCTTTAGGGTGGGCTGGGATGAACTCGGAATCATCCTCTCATTCCCACCTCCTCAACTGTGCACGCCATAAAACAGTCTGAAGGTTGCAAAGAAGCTGTCAGTTCACGTCTGATTGGCCTTTATCTTGATAGTAATCTCAGTGAGATAAGTGAACTTTGCTCTTTGACATTTTTGATCTAACTGAAATACTGGAATTAGCCCTGTGACCTGATGCAGATTACCAGAATTACCAATGTGTGTAAAAAAAAACCCTCAATAATTCAGTGGGGTCTTTACATTGTCTACAATCTGCCTTTTTCAATGCATTGATCTCAAATCCATATAACATATTTGGGTTTATACAGAATGTACAATATAAAACAACTTCTTAAAGACATACTACAAAAAATAACTGATCATAATGTTTATATACATACACACTTAACCACTCCCTGCCCACCAAACCAGCAAAACTGGCATTGACAAAACTGAGACATGGGAAAATTTAGAGAAAACATGGGGGCTATGTTGGTGTAGTGTAAATACAGGGACAAAATAGACAATTTGCATAAGCAAAATATTTTTGGGGTAAGATGTATATACATATTCAAAACAACCTTCTGTTTTCTGTTTTTCAACTTTTTCTGTTAAATCACATTTGTCATTTTATAACCTCACAGGAATTATTATAACACAAGAGTGTTATTTTGTTTTTAGTACAGTCTGGTGTATTGTTTCAGAGCTAGAATATTTTACAAATGAATCTCTATTATGATTGAATTTGCACATAATTTTTTCCCTTTCAGTTACGGAAAACAACTTGTTCCAGTGCAATCTAATGTTTTCAGTGGCATTTTTAATATCAGAGGCCTTTTACCTCAAATAATATTATTTTACTTACTCGACAATTACTGTTAGAAGTTGATTTATTCACTTTGAAAAGAATTGTCAATATATTTCAAATACACATTAGCTATATAATTCTGTGATATTTTACAAATCATTACAGGTTAGATCAACTTACCCAAGAGGCAAATTTATGTAATACATTGTGATATTTTATAATTTTATGGTACATCTGCAATGTAGGAATAAACAGATGTTTAGGTAAATGCTGCAGTGTTATAGAAAAAGAACTTTATACCCTGGGGGACATTTTAGCCACATTTACCCTGACACTAGGCAAGAATTACAAAAATACAGAAATAAACCCACAAGGGGGCAATATTGCTTAAGATTTTCTTTGCAATAGAAGCAATTACATAAGTTTGTTGTGATAGATTGTTTCATCTTAAATGTCTCTCAATGTTGTGAAGAGTGCCTTACAAAAAATGTAATAACAACTGTAAAATGGCATAAAAAATTATTCTGAGGTTTGCATGTACAGTAGTGTGAAGTATCAGAAAAAAACACAAGATTTCAGACCTGTTATGCAAGAAAAATAATTTATTTTAATGATATACCTTTGACCACATAGGCAAGACATACTGCAAATGATTAGAGATCTCACACCAATTTGATCATTTCTGCTGGAGGGTGAGGTCTATAATATGCAGATTTTAAAATATGTCTTTCCAAGGATAAAATAACAAAAATATAATTCTCAGTATTATCTTGCCTTCCCACCCTGTCTTTCGTCTATTCCCAATAAATGAGGGCAATCTAAATTTTAAAGCTTTTCCTGGCAATCTGTCATCCATTACTGAAAGAGCCATTGTGCAGATCCAACACTGGAAATACTAAAATCTTAAACTTAGTCTCATCTTGATCTGTAAAAATCAACTTGAGATGTCCGGGATTGATTAAAAGCTGTTGGTTACCATTCACTGCAACCAGATGGTTGTTAACAAGCTTGCTCAGTGATGAGAAGCAACTAGGCCTTGGACAATGGGGAAACTTATTTTCTCTTAGTTGGCACATTTACATTGTTGTGCAGGAGACATGTCCCTCCTCTGTGTACCAGAAATTAAGGAAAAAGGAACCGAGCAGAAAACCAAGCTAACAATTTCAGGTTGTTAAATTACAAAAACGTTAAAAATGTCATTTTGAATGTTCTAGGAACTTTCAAAACATCAATTTTTAGACATGGTATTAACGTTATTTCTTGGTTATAATAACATTATTGAAATTTCTTTAATGCTGTAAAACGTTCCACTCACAATTAAAGAGTAACGTTTGAAATGTATTTATATAGCCAACATTTTAGGAATGTTTTTTGTTAGCTGGGAATGTCTTGTGTTGAGGTGGAAGAACTGTAAACTGAAACGTCCACACTTGGTGAATTCTTTGCTTTTACAGGTCACTGTGTCAAATGCTACTAATGTGATTATAATAAAGTACATCTCTCTAAAGGATGCTGCATTCAAAGTAGCATATCATCTGTGTAGAAGCTAAACATACTGTATCTTCCCTCTCAGGGGATTACATTATTGATGCACAAGGCTTCTAACAGTCCGCTAAGTACATTTCTTGTGTTCTATATTTTGTTTTGCCCAACCATCTCCCTTCTGTCTCTCCTCTGTCTGTACCTGTGAGAGTACTGGTGACATTAATAGGATTAAGCACAGAGTACACAAGAGTAGTGATAAATATTATAGTAGTAAATCCTAGAAAGAGTAAAAGAAACTCTGCATACTTCTACGGAAGTGCAATACCAAGGCATTTAAAAACACGGAGGCTTCACGCCAGAGTACAAGGCAAATAAACACTGGTTGTCAGATTTTTTTTCATTCACTAAATATTTAAAACAAACGTCACACACTATTTTAACGTTGTGGTATTCTGTCTCTTTTTTCATGTTATGCTTTTCATATTGTCGGAATACCTGAACGACTAGTCTGAGAAGGTGAATATCAAGACTCAATCTTAAACGTTCAAGAGTCAGAACAGATTTCTGCCAAGCACTTCCTCTCCTGGACTGCTGAGGGTACTCCAGCTCAATAGCACCAGGTTTCTGTCCATTGTCTGATTGGGAGCCAGAGGAACAGTCATGGGGAGTTCATATGGAATGGTAAGAAGCTGTCTTTGAATGTGACTGCAGTTGCAGCTGCCTGCTGTAGATCTTCTGTCTGCCAAGTCTCAAAAATTCCCACAATGAAGAATGATGGGAAATTCATTTACCACAGATGATCTGCTTGAGTACATTACCACATTTGATCAAAGTCTGCAAAGTCTTTGTGCATTCAAATGTCGATCTACAATCCAGACTTGGAGTGACACAGAGGGAAACCATTTAAAAAAAGGTATTTTCTATTATGCTCTTTTTTGGTTGAAATCGAATACTGATGAGTTTTGTCTTACACTCTTCCTAACATTCAAGCAGGTGTGATGTAGCTTTGATGCATAGTCTGAAATGGACATACAGCAAGAAGTTTTGCACGGACATGGGTTCGAATGTTCCCAAACATGCTGCAGCCATGTAATATGATCTGGGATTGTGGTCATTACAGCTGTCTGAATAATGTGGAGGGTAGAAAGATATTTGAATCAGGTCTTCTTGTACCATTTGTAGGCCTCAAAAAAATCTCCCTGATACTGTGTGTGTTTAGGAGGTACATCTCTCTAAAGAGATTATACGCTCAGACCAGTAGCCATGATGGGTTTCCTGAGATGCAAAGAAACCCCTGAGAGATTGGACCCAACAGCCAGGGTCAAACCAATAACCCAGCTGCAACACTGTCCTGTTTTTTGTAGCCTAATGTCCTGTCCTTGGTATTCCTGATTCCTACTTCCTGTGCTATTCCCTCATTTTATATTTTCTGTAAAAAAAAATGTGGACAAAGGTCTATAATGGTTTTGATTTGTAGTTGCATTTTTTGCACAACTGCTGTGTTTACACTTCTAGTAGTGTGGGAAGATCTATTGAGATTCATGTGTATTGCATGATGATTGT
Source organism: Chromobotia macracanthus (assembly GCA_036877525.1). Taxonomy (NCBI): domain Eukaryota; kingdom Metazoa; phylum Chordata; class Actinopteri; order Cypriniformes; family Botiidae; genus Chromobotia; species Chromobotia macracanthus. The sequence continues at coordinate 7,237,498 of JAZGTH010000063.1, forward strand.
TCAGTATGACCACATTAATCCCTTGTGTGCTGTCAGCTTATAAAATAATAAGCAGTTTCCAAAGAAAAATCACAGATGGACATAATTCCATGTAATGTCCATTCTGTCTTTGATCAAGAAGTTCTGCAGTTACATTTTAGTATATATGTGTATATATAGTTTTGTACAGATTAAATAAATTTAAGACATTTATATGGCCTTTCATACCTTTTGAAAAATTAACACCAAAAGAAACAAAGGAAAATAACAAATATAGCTTTTTATCTTGTAAACTAGTTCTGTACTGGTGAAAGTGCTTTTAAGGGGTACTGGACCTTGCTAATAGCCTCTGTGGAATGTTTCTGACTTGTCATACACTCTGTGTACTCTTTCTCTGTGTGAGTTTGTGCAGTCTTTTAAAACACAATTATCATACTAAGACACTTTCTACTTTACAACCAAAAATTGAGCAGGGCTTTGGCTGAGCCGAATATATAGGCAAAGCTCCTAAATTAAGCGAACAGTCTGAAAATATTTCTTGATGTCAGTTTACATGTAGGTGTTTCATCATAATATTTCCAGAATCTGTCCATCTATGCCAGAATTTTGTATCATAGTGGGTTTAGCTTCCTTCTATTTTGCTCCATAACATTGGTGCATCACCAATATGATGCCCTCCTTGTAAAAGCAACAATGTAAACCCAGTTAAATTTCAACAGCTTGGGGTCTGTAAATTAAACCATTTAGATGGGCAGTGGAGCATAACTAGACATACTGATATCCAGCATGTGGTTCTCTGTGGAATCACTGGTCCTGTGGAGCTGATTTAGATGTGTTTGTTGCGCTCTCATCTGGTTGTGACTGAGAGAACTCTGTGACCCGTCGTGCCAGTGGGTTTGTGCTCTTCAGCAGCTCCATGGCCGAGACTCGGGTTCCAGTGCTGGCTTTACTGCTCCTCTTCTGGAGAAGAGCCATGAAGTTTTCATTTCGTGAGCTTGACCGAGGTGTGCTACCAAGGCCCAGAGTTCGGAGGTCGGTGTTACTGCTTTTCACAGGTGAGACCAGACCTTGTCTGCTTCCAAAGGAGTCAGTCGGTTCTTTGCGACCAAGAACTTTTCTCTTTGATCTAGAATAAAATTACAGGTATGTTTAGTCTGTTATGTGTAAACAGTAATGGAATGTTTTGTCTATAGATGCTTCATGGTTAAAAGTAGGGTAGGCAGTTTTGGAAAGGCTAACAATAGCAAGCTAGTTTTGAAAGCATAAGCTCCCATCCTCCGTTCAGAGTGCTTCCCAAAGCCACACTTCCTCCAAAACACAAGCACACAGATGAGGTATGCAAATACATAGTTTGACAGGCAAGCAGGACATCCTGTTATTACATTCTGACTGATTGCAATGATTGGACGAACATTTTATGGTCCTGCACCTTCTATAGAAGATTATATATAAATATCGAACAAAACATGTTTTTGGAAAATCATCTAAGCTTTAAGTCTTTAAATACACAGTTGCTAAGCAAACAGGTAGTCGTTATAGCTTTTATTTTAGCACAGCTAAACAAACTGTACTCACCAACATACAGGACCAAATAAAGACTGCATTTGTGTTTATTATACCCATGTACTGTGAGAACAAATGGTGACTTTAGCCAGAATGAGCTAGATGGATTGCTTTAAATGTTAAAATGCTAATTCTGTACCTGTGTATGATGGTGAAGAGGTCCTCAGTGGTATGAGATGTTGGAGTGTGTACAAATACATCATCATCTGTTTCTTCACTAATGTGCAGTTCAGTCTTGTCAACTGCAGAATTGCTCTCTTCGAATATTCTGGTGTCTGTGTGAGTTTCTGTGGAGCATAATTTTTAAAGAATAAAATAAACCATAATCTATTTCCAGACAAATAGCAATCATTTAGATTAATAAATATAACATTTTGTCTGACATTTATCAACTGTGGTTCCAATAAATGGAACCTTAATTGAAAATGTAAACTAATGTTTAACCTGTTTCTGTCTCTGCTGGAGGTGTCTTGTATTCCATAATTTGATGAGGAATCAAATCTTTTGATCCATCTTCCTCAACTACAACATCAATCTCTTGATCTTCATGGATCTCATAACTTTCAGAATCTTCCTGGTTTCCATGTAGTTGTTGTGTTTCAGGATGGTCTTGATCTTCATCTTTATTAGAATCTTCCTCAATCTCTGAAGGTGGTGGACCTGTAGGTGATTGTGATAGACTGTCGGAAAGCAGCCTCTCTGCACTGCCATTAGTTGGGGTGCTTGGAGAGGGCAGGAGGAGGACACTGGGTTTTTTGGGCACTGGAGGGGGTACTTTTGGCTTCTTTTTGTCTAATTCTGCTAAACAAGATAATGTCATTCTACTTGGTAGGGTCTTACTTTTGTCCTCTCTTTCTGGGCTACTTGGGGATGGAAGATCTTCTTCAATGGGAATCCCATGCTCTAGGTCAAACTCTGGGAGAGGAGGTACATGACTGTGCACTTTCTCTTGTGGGGTTATTCCAGATGTGCTGAGTGTTGACTGAGTTGGTCGTTTAGGTTTGGGCTTTCTTACAACCATGTAGATGTTACCAATGGGCATAGGTCGGTCCACAGGGGAAGATGGAGGAGATTCAGGTGCCAGAGAAGATGAAGGAGATTTAAGCATCAAGTTCATGGGTCGTTTAGGTAGAGGTGGCTTCATTGCAACTGGTGGCTTAGACAGTTTTGTGTTAGAGGGGGTGATAGGAGGACTGAGGTCTCGACTCTGCTCTTCCTCTATAATGTCAGAAGAGCCATCAGCACTATCCTCAAGTTCTGAGCGACTTACTGAGCGAAGGCGGATACTCCGCAGGTCTGTGGTGGTGACCATAGGCAGAGATGACTGACTGGGGCTCAATTTACCTGGTTTGTTGGCTGTAGATGTGTCAGAGTGGCGTCGGCTGGCTTTAGGCTTGGGTTTGACAGAGGACAGGTCCAGTTGAGAATTTGCAGGCAGTTCAAACGAAAGACGTGAGCGAGAAGATTTATCTTTTGCAGAGGTTGCTGGAAGGGAAGATTTACGCTCTGGAATTTTCGGACGCATCTTACAGCCAACTGGAGAAGGTCCAGTAATGAGGGTGTTTGATATGGTTGGAGTTGGGGTTTCAGACTGGCTTGAGTAGCCACTGGATGGGGACATCAGGCATGGGGGCCTGAAGGGGGATACCTTGGTCTCAGCTTCAATAGATAACTGGGAAGGAGAAGTGGCTCGTGAGGTTGAGGGTGAATTCAGAGACTCCGAGCTGCCCTGCACCTTCATGCACTCAATCACTGTGGTACCTGTGGCTGTGCTTGAACCTGACAGTGAGCGGTAGGGATCATTGTTGGACTTCCACTCATTGAGCTGCCAATGAGGAGGAAACCCAAGCTCTGTTTCCCTGTCAAGAGGCTGAGATATATCAGAAGATGTCTCCAAGCTACTGTGGGCCTGATCTGAGTCATCTTCATGCTTAGCAATTAAGAATTCGGGCTGGAATGAATCCTGAATATGGTGATCACGAGGGAGAAAGAGGCTTTTGGGTCTGCCATCTCTGAAGTGCCCTTCTCTGTGGTGGGAGCCTATCCCTCCAGCTTCTGACAGATTTTTCATTAGAGATACACTACGTACTGGAGGTGTTGGCTTTTTCTTAGATTTCTTTAGTGAGATACTGCGTGACCGTGACCTCAGACGACCATCTGGAATAAAGTCTGAACCTGTGGTCACAGAAACATTATCATTGCTGGTGCTATCCTCTGAGCTGTTGCTTGGATATGACAGGGCATAACTTTCACCCTCTGGAACGACCTGTGTCTCACCTGTGGAACATAAATTATCCGCTGAGCAAAAAGATCCAGAGTCTGTTGGTGTTGAAAGTGAACGTTCACGAAACTTGAAGATATTGGACCGGGCTGGTCTTTTCTCCTGCTCACTTTTGCTGAGGCTGTTGCCTGTGCCTGGAATGGAAGTTGCCCCCTCAGTATCATTCTGTTTTCCAACAGTAACACCACTTCCATGTGTGACTGTGTACATCCGGTGTCCACATGGTTCAGAGATGGAGGTGAAAGAACTGGAGTGTGACCCTGAGCTCATGGAGAGGCCTGAACTGTTCTGAGATGGACACATTAGACCACCTCCTTCAACTCCAGGTGTTAACATTCCAGTTTTAGATATAGGCTGCTTGGAAGCAGGGCTAGTAACCAAGGCATAGTTGTAGGAGTCATTCCAGGAAGGAGAGAAAGTGGAACCTTTTGGGCCATTCCAGGAGGGGCTGGGGCACATCAGAGTGGCATGATCCATCATGCCTGATAGGGTTTTCGGGGATGGGGGGACACTGTGCTCCAGGTCACTTTGGGTCTTCCGAAGGGGAATATGCTGTTGACCTGTATTCTCTGTGGTGGGCTCCAAAGATCTGGGCTGAGAGGGTCCAGGAGAACAGGCACCCTGTATTAGATCTACAGCAAGAATCTTGCTGTCACCTAAAGAACAAATAGTTAAAACATTGTTTAAACAATCATTTTTAAATAAAACTGAATTAACATTTAAACATTATTAATTAGAAAAAAATGTAATCTGTGTGAGTTTGCCAAAGCCTCTGTGTGGCTCTAACAGACACTAGATGATTTAAAAATTATTTAAAAATTACTCAAAACAGAAATCACTGGTCAGTGCCCATTGTCCTTTTATGTTTTTCTCCTTTTAAGACCCTGTCTTATCTTCCTGTTAGTCACCTTGGCAGTGCAGCGTGACATCAGGGCCTGCAATCACACTCCTCGGACGGCGAATGGTTTTTGGGTTGACCGTTGAATCAGTTCTAAAGGGGCCCCGGTGTTCTCTGTGCTGTACGGAGCGCTTATCAAAGCTCTGGCCTGAGGCAAGATATGAGATACCAGCTGTCAGTCTAACTGACAGTTCTCAAATAAATTAAGTTTATGTGCAAGCTTAAACTGTTATGTTTATAATGTTATTACTGAAAACCTTACAATTATTAGACTGTATAGAAGTCTGACTGTACAGAAGATTACACTGTATAGCTTATTATTATTCTATGCTGAACTGAAAAACATTTGCTACAACTGCCAAATATGATCCAAGTAAAAGCATTGACAAGCATTTTGGGATATTTATAAACGAAAGTATATTATGGATAAAGCAATAGGCAACATAAGATAGATGGTTAGCTGGACATTTGATCATGGTGTCTGATCGATCTGAAAAAATGAAATCAGACAATGGACACTGGATAATACATTAACGTGCTGGATATTGACTAAACACTACACAATGATGTATTTATGTACCCTTCCTCAATTACTGGGGGACAATAAACCTGTAACTTTTTGCTGTGTTTTCAAGATTTAAAATAAACTGCATTGGACTGGCTGTTTAATCATTTGAATCAGTGCAGGTGGTGATGCTGTGAGAAATAGCCCAGCATTCAATAATCATGAAAGGAACTGAACATAATGTGCTAATTAAACCCTCTTCTTGCCATGTTCTTTACATTGATGACCCTTTTTCTCCCACAAAACACCCAGAGAAGCCTCATTACCTCCCAACATGTAAGCTGGCTTCATTCATGAAAATACCAATAAAAAGGAGGTGAAAAAACCTCTCCCACCCATCCTCGACTGTTCTCCCTCTCTCACTCACTGTGTCTGTCTCTCACTCTATGCAGCTTTTTCTGTGCCTCCTAGCTAAGTGAAAGAGGGAGAGCTGCATGTTGCCATGGCAACAGCTACCTGTTCATTATCTTTAGCGTTTAAAGAGCAGCACTACTTTGGGAATCAGACCCCAGGCTGCCTAAGCACAGAATTAACTGTGTTTACAGACCCATCCACCTCTCCAGTATGTCTGTGCCAAACAGGGTAACAAGAAGGTTTAGAGTGATGGGTGTGGGACAGCTTAGATAAAGAGAGGTAAGAAGAGCAAACCTAGGTAACAGGGAATGTTCTCAGAACATGGCCAACATTCTCTAAAAGTTCTCCAAGTTATCAAAAAAACGTTTTTGCAGTAACGTTAGTAGAATGTTTTTAATGTTATATATCATTTATCAAAAACATTATTATTAAGTAGTTAGGGAAACGTTCTTACAACCTAAAATTGTTATGAGGGAAAGCACTACTGCAACAGGAGACGTCATGTCTCACGTAAAAATGTGTACAAGCAGGCAATATTTACAAAATGTGACAAGGATTCAGTGTCAGAAATATCTAATCTGATGTTGAAATACCTCAGATGCTGATAAAACCCCCCCACAGGACAAAAAAATCACAAATGAGATTTCATTATTATATCATTAGCTTCTTCTAAACATTAGATTTAAGCAAAATCTCTAATATTTTTCCTGTTTCTTAAGATTTTCTCCATACGCCTTAGTAATCGTGTCCTTTAGAGTTTTAGAAGACAGCTCAACAATGTCTCACTGTGCTCAGGTTAAAAAAAAATTGCCTAGATGCAAATTAAACATAATTGAGATTACAAATATTACTCAGGGCTGAGAGAGTAATCCTCTGATCTCTGAGTGAAAAGAACTGAGAAATAGGGTTGTGGGCGATAAAAATTATTAATATGATAAACCGAATCAAAATAGATTCTTATGCAGGATCAAAACAGAAGCATCAAACGCTTTTTCAATGTCCTAAGACCATCCAAATGACATATCTTGCTGGGGAAATTCTAAATGTACTCAAACACAATGATGATGATGATGATGATGATATATGATTACACTGCAAAAACACAAATACCATATTTTCCAGGAAAAACAAGGCAATCCTTAAAACAAGTTAAATTAACTTAAGGAGCAAAACTGCATAACTTATCCAAGAATATGTATTGAATTTTTTTTTTGTTTACCTCACAGGCAAATTGCTTTTTCTAAACTAAGCATAAAGTAAAGCAACAAAGCATTTAAGGTAAACAAACAAAAAATCTAATGAATTTAAAATTTAAGTTTGCCTTTTAGTCTGTGTATTAGCATTTGAGGACAGCTAGTGTATATTCTCCTAAACAAAAAACCTGTAGCAGATTTTTTTCACTGGAAAACAAGACAAAAATACTGCTTTTATTATTTTTTGCAGTATATTGTTCAGATGTTTATGTTATGGCTTTTTTCCTCAGTTATACAGACAAAGTTGTATCAGGCGTATCAGCTGTACACAATAAAATATTCTCTGTGATATGCACTCTTTCCATATGAAAAGCTAACTTTAATACTAACAAATTGGGAAAAAGCTGTAACCGTTAAGCATCAAAGTTCTAACGTATAAATGTACAAATCTGTTGCAACACCTCTAAACAAGGAGGAAGTGTTAGACTTTAAAAATACAAGAGCCAAAAACCCCAGATATTCTCAGCATGAGGCACACAGTATACAGTCATGCTTACCTGTGATGTCAATGGGGACGAGGTGAGAAGGAGTGTTTCGGCCCAGGTGCCAGCGAGGTTTCTCTGCAACTGGGGGGCTCAGTGAGGCATTCCAGCCTAGAAGAGACTTCTCTGAAGCGCAGGGGGTCGGTTCCTGCGCCCGGACCCCTAATGTTGTGGTCTCATCCTCACACACCTGCTTATTTGCAGGCTAAAAAAAGAAAAACAATAAGAATTTTTGTATTCACACTAGTTTAATTCCTAAACTTGTTTGTGTAATAATGTGTATTGAGCTCAAATAATGTATTCATTTAAACACCTGGCAATTTCTTCACATGGATTTTGAGGATTATTTTAAAGCATGCCAAAATTTATAGCACAGCTGGTCAATAAAAATAGGATTTGGCCCTAGTTAAAGATTTTCGGTTAAATTTTCTTTCTTTTCAAACATTGATGTGGGTTTTGTCTTTTTAGCAGTTCATGGTCGATGTGTGAATGATTCATTTGGCAGTAAGTGTAAACTATTTATGATTCAAATGGTAACATTTACAGTTACATGCTCAGAACTGCCAACAGAGATGAGTCTGTATTTCTTGATGTAGCTGTTTTCACTTGGGGTACAACCCGCATCCAATCTTTTACAATTACAACTTCATACAAAACAGTAATGCTTTAAAGGACAGAAAGGAGTTTGTCGCACACAACTCAGAATCCATTGAGTTTAGAGTGCCAGGTAAACGTTAGTAATCAAGCTACTCGTTTTATCAGTTTAAGAGCTACTAAGACAGCAGATAAGTTGTTTACCACAAAGACAAACTCTGTCTTCTTGTTGCTGAGCGAGGAAGGGGATCGGCTGAGGGTGGTAGACGTGTCCTCAGAGCTTGGAGAAGAAGAGTGTCTGAAGGTCTGTCCTGTGACTCTGTTATCATACAGCTGCTCCTCAAAATCTGGGTAGACAGTTAACAAAGTTAGCAAAAGCACGGAGAGGCATGTTCCCAGCTAACAATTTTAGGTTGTAAGAATGTTTCCTTAACGTTTTTGTTACTTAAAAAAAACACTATTTAAAAAAAACCTAGTTAGCTGTGTTATTAAAAGAAAGATTGTATTAATGAAATCTTTCTCGCTTTTTTTGTCCAAAATGTTCCCTAAGGCTCTTGTAAACAGTCTGATTACCATTTCATTCATTCATTCCAAGGGCTCCCCTCTAAAGCCCCCACCCCATGCTTGCAGCCATTCTAATCCCCCAAAACATTCCCTTTAAACCCAACCATTATATACTCACACAAACCAACACACTATCCTCCACGTAACAAGACTTCTACCCTTCCATTCAGTTATGCCATTGTGTTTACAGGTTTGGATACACTTTTAAGAGGTCCCCACTATTAAACCTTTTAAGGTTTGTGGGTGTGATGGTGTTTAGGGGGTTAGGCTCCTTCCATTCCCAAAATGGGATGCCGCAATCTTCGAGTTTGGGTTGCCTAGCAACCCTGGTGGGCTGTCTGAGACAACGGCATACCTCTGGAGTCAACAATAGCCCCAAGCCCCAAGTTTAACCTTATAGAGCCAAGTCCCATTCACATGCTGGGACAGAGTATAACAAAGCACAAGACAGAACTGAAATCCAAAACCATCATTAAACAAGAGCGAGACTGCAGCGCAAGTATAACTCCAGCCTACAGCTGGCCATTGACACATGCACAACTTCTGAATGTTTTGAAATCTTATTTATTATGCTGAAGGCCTGGAGACACTTCTATTCTTGAAGTTTGACCAGATGGCTTTCAAATTACAACACTAATGAGATACACAGAAAGACAAATCCTCAGTTAGCCTTAGACCTCAAGTTAGTTCTGCACTTACGCCAGATGCACTGCAAACATATACGAGAAAACAATGTAATCTGAAGTGCAAAGTCCCAATGGAAATAAAAGCAAAATATCAAAATTGTGGTTGTGTTTCAGAAGGCGTTTTGGGGATTAATTCTTTGCAGCTGTAACAAGACCAAGCCCCGACATGCAAAGCATTTAATATGAAAACCATTGCAAATTCTTTTTTTAATAAACCCAACCATGCTCACTTCTTCCAACCTCTGCTTCATTAGAACAAAACCTTCCTACTTATTCTATGCCAGCATAGATAGTTCAGCAAAATTGCTTAGTTTAATGTAAAGACTAGTGCAGTGGAGTTTAAAGAATGAAACTAATGGGAACTCCTACAAACAAGTACGAACTAACCAAAAGTGAAGAAAGTGGACTAGACAGAAAGTTAGAACTCACCAGAACAGTTCATAAAAGCGCCTGTGAAAGCTCTGTGGAAGGTACACTTCAAAGACCAATGTCAAAACTTCAAAGATGTAAGAGTGAGGACACCCGAAAGCAACACCAAAGTGAGAGTGTGGGAGTGTGTGTGTGTGTGTGTGTGTGAAGGTATTTGAGACACACCCTCCACTCCTTCCCTGACCTGATCTTGGGCCAGTCTACCAAACGAATGGGACTAATTCCTATCAGCCAATCAAATGGCCTGTCTAAACAAGATGCCAACCGTTCAAGCATGTAGGCAGTCATGAATGACCTCAAAGCATCCCCGAACAATATGCTCACTGAAAACCATCCATTTATCAAATATAGGTCACTTCTTTTCTTATGTGTGCAGCAGAATGGAATGGAAGAGTTCGTGAGTAACAATGACCCTTTTCTTGGTGATTTGGGCATTTTGTGTCTGGTGTGTTTTCTACTTTTATTTTCTCTTTGTTATTTATTCATAATTACACACAAATGATTTATAAGCATTGGGTGTTATTTAAGTACACATCACTGATTGATGTTGTGTTTTTTTAGCTTCAGCATTATGGTTAAATAGCTTCAATATTGTTGAGCCCCTTAGTTTGCTAACAAAAGTTTTTTTTTGCTACAAAAAAAGCTACTGATAGAGTTTTTTGATTAAGTATTGTGCACCATAAGTGATTATACAACATAATTATACAACATAAATATTCACAAACACATTTTTGGAAAATAACCAAGACATACAGCACAGATAGATACGACCAATCATAACCATGTGCACACATCTCACTGGCAAATATTCATGGGCTCCCTAGTCAAATGCCCTCCAGCAGATGACTGGGCTGCTCAGAGATAGCGGCCAATTAAGCCCAAGATAAATAACACTTTTGTTTTGGTTTTGTTTGTTCCAAAACAAGTCCTCTGTTTACTACATTTTTTGGTTAGACAGCCCATAACTCTTAAATATATTCAACATTTTCAATGACTCCATTAAACAGATGCAGTTTCAACAGTAGCATATTGTGAGTGACCACACAGAACTGTTGTCTAAATGTTCAAAAAGCAGTAGGGCTGTAATTACAATAGACACATAGGTCTCTATTCATTTGGATGGTGGTTTATCAATAGACCCTTTTTTTAATTGACAGATTCTTAAAGCTGCAATCCATAACCTTTGCCTCTCTACTGCCATCTCTGTTTGAAACAGAAAATTGCAGGTTACTTTATGTACTTTCATTGTATAAGTCAAACGAAGCCAAACTGATATTTCCCAGGAAATCAGACAGCTCTAATTGTAAATCATTATTATAAACTTACCCTTGGGAAGGAGATTGTGCTGAACACTGATCTGTCATGTACTTGTTCAGTAACTGATTTAGGGACTGCAGCTTTAAACTTTGTGTATGCTCCAACACCCCCCACACATAATGTAATATTTCCTTACAACCTTCGATGGCAGACAGGCATATGCAATGGCAAATTTGCTATTTATTCACATAGCACAGTACCACACGTTTGTAAACACTGACCACCCACTCAGTGTTATTAAAACAACAGCTGCCTGGTCGATCTGATACACAGTTTCAACCAGAATAGCATCCCTAATATTATATCTCATAGATACATATTAATGTCATATCTAAAAATGAAAGAGACAGGAAATTCAATCTGTACAGTGGCACAAACACAGCGTCAGGAGTCCCCCAGCATCAATATAATAATTCAGTGAGGAATGAAGAAAGAGACACATGCTTTCTCTCCAAATCAGCCCAGTGGATCGTAAAGAAAACCAAAGTATGAGTCAGTGAGAATCGAGAGAGACAGAGAGGGAAAACATAATGATGCTCAAAGGAATAGAAAGACAAATACTGCCTCTCTTACACGCTCTGGGAAACACAGATGGGCAATGGAAGTGGAGGGTACTCGCAGACAACATAAAACACACACCCACATGCACGAAAAAATGAAAACACATGATCCAGGCAGATGATCCGGCTGTGGGCTTCAACAAACCAGCTACACAATCTATTGTGGAACCAAAACATACAGGCAAACAGCCGGCAGCTGCAACTCTCCTACCTTGCAGTATACTCTGTAGGTTCAGCTGAGCCTCCTGGTGCAGTTCCTGCACACACTCCGGCCTACTCCACGAGCCGAACACATTCACATGCTGTTGCCATGACGATTGGAAGTGGACCGTTCGTTTGCTCTCCGAGTCCAAGTTGGTGGTGGCTGGCAGAGAGAGAGAGAAAGAGGGAGGGGAAAATGAGAGATGCAGATAGAAAAAAGAGAGAGATACAGGAAAGAGGGAGGGGAAAGAAAAAGATACATAAATATAAACTGATGAAATCTGCATATCCGTTAATATATTTGCACACCACGGCAACAGAGAGGTGGAAACATCCAACAGAGGGAGTGTGTACTAGCTCCGCAATAAAAAGCGCTGTGATCTTGTAATCATAATTAATTCATTATAACCCTTACATGTTACATTGTCAAAATCACATACAGGCAAATATAAATTGAGGTGGACAACCAACAACAATGTCAGTCAGTGTTTATTCTGTTTATTCTTTATTCAGTGTTTATAAAGTCTTTGAGCTTTAACAGAACCGATAGTGATACTTTTTGATTGCTGTGATGTTTGAAAGTGAATTATTATTTGACCACTTTAATAATATTTCTCATATTATCAGACCCCTGAGGCACAACATGTCAAACCAACAAAAAAGAATCAGACTTGGAGATTACATAATGACTGATAAACAACATAATGACCAAGACTAAATAATCTCCTTCAATAATAAAACATCCAATCGATCTGTAAATACATCTTATATTTATAAAGCTGCAAATCAAAACAACTTTTATATGAAGGCAAAGAGCAGATAGACAAAAACGACATTGTTTTTGTAAAAAAAAAAAAAAAAAACTCTCAAGAGGATAACTTAGCACACGTAATTACTTCAGCACTAGTTCTAAACGAGGATATTAATATGCTATTTCTTCCTCTTATGCAACTCGGACTAATTTTGAAAGTATAAAGATGAAATTTAAAGAAAGGCACATCTTGAGCATCAGGAGAACCAGAAGGGGCTCTATGATGAACTGTGCAGAAATGAGAAAAGGAAGATAAAAATGTATAAATGAAAGGCTTGTTGGACTAGGCTGATGGTCTTGTATTCTGAATCAGATGCATATAAATACAGAGCAAAGTGTGATAAATATACTCACTTCAGCAACTATGCTATGTTATTATTTTATACAACTTTCCATCTGTGTTTGGTTTCCTCATAAACATGACCCAATATGGCCTAAACCACTATGTCAATCTAAAATAATAATAAATAAAAAATAAAAAAATAAATCCACATTAGAAAATATTGTCAAAGCACCTTTTTAAGGTCTTCACTCCTTGTTATTTTGCTCCTATATGTTTCTATTTCCTGCTTCACCATTCTGTATTGCTCTGTATTTAGACACACACAGTACATGCAAATTAGCATAGTACACTCACCTTCACTAGCAGCTGATAAATGTACACAAGATGCATCTTTAAACTCCGGGACATTAAACATGACACAGTGTCCCTGCGGCAGGACACTTACAATCTAACTCTAATGACAGTGACCGTGAGGCTATATTGAGGTCTCTGGTTAAATAATTAAACTGCTTGGTATTTGCATATGCAAACGTGCAATTTATGTAGCCCATAACCAAGCCAGTTTACTTCATGCTGCATTTGGACTGAATGCAATTACTGGATGGACATTTAATGGTCCTGTGTCTTCCACAGAAGACTTATACTGATAAAAATACATTTAGATCAGTAATTGCTATAAAGATGTAAAGAGACTTTTAACCAGTAATTCACAAAATGTTTCTGGACAACAAAAATTGCCCACCCTGCCTATAAACTGAATATTGTGTTTATATTTTGGAGATACTAGGCTAGCTATAAGAAAAACTACATTTATTTGTTTCTCATGTTTTTTTCTTTAAGGTCTAAATGACATATTGAAAATCACAGTCGCCTCGAGAAACAACCAGGCTGTTGATGTTTACCCACTTCATCTCCACTCAACGAGTTATGATGATGCACAGTATGTCTGGAAGATATTTGTTGGACCTGTCTGCTAGTCCAACAATATCACATAAACAGCACAAAGTGACAGATGAGAAAGAATCCATAACTAAATCCCTTCCACTCCACAGTAAAGAAAAATCTGAATTATGCAACCCATATTGAAGTCTTACTGAAAGTCAGCAGTGTCTCGTTCTTATTTTTATTTCTCCTCAAGGCATTTTAGACAACTGATACATACTTGAGAACTGATTGAGGTGAAGTCTCTGAGTAATCGATGAGCAAACATTAAGCAGTAAAATTCTTTGGGACAGAAGAAAGTCTGTTTCTGTGTTATGTAAACATTCATTACACTCATCAGATGGTCAAACACTCAATGAAAGTAAACGCAATGTATTTACATATATCAGATCAAAGTGTATGTATATGAATTAAAAAACAGTGAAGAAAATAGACCGACTTCCATTAAATATTTTCTACTCTGATGATGCTGGTGGTAACTTTGATGAGTAATTCTCTTTTTCTTCAGATATTCTCATATTATATCAGCAGAGCTGGACTGTTTTCTTTACACATGGGATTGAAATTTAAGTGGCATGTTTAGAAACATGCTCACAGAAGCTTGCACAGATCCAATTAAAGTAAAAAAAATATACATGCAAAATGGTCCCAGCTAACAGGGAACGCTCTCTAAACATTGGCTAACGTTCTCTAACAAGGTTCTCTCAAAGTTATCAGAAAACTTCTTGCAGTAACATTAGTAGCAATTTTTAATATTACATATCAAAAACATTATTCTTAAGTTGTTAGTGGAATGTTTTAAAAACATTACAGAATAAAAATTTATAAAAATGTAGGAAAAAATGTTAATACAAAGTTTTGAACATTCTTAGAACTTCTTAAAAACATTTTTAATGTTTTTGTTGCTTAATGGAAATGTTAGAGAAATGTTTTTACAATCTAGAATTGTTAGCTGGGGTGTCAGTGTCCCTCACCAACCCATATCGGATTGCTGTTCTGTCACATGCATGCAGGAATCAAATTGTGTTTTTTCTCTGTGATCGTACCGAGAGTGCTGCCAAAAGCAATTACTTTCAGAGGATAATTGTAGTGACGTGAATCCCAATTCAAACACTCTTTCTGCCTTCACCCAGTCTCTCTCCCTCTCTCCCTTCACTGATGTGTGAGATTGAAGAGTTTCCACCCAGTCAAGCAGGACTACAGCCCTTGATGGGTTCTTTTACTGGCTGCACGTAGAAAACGCACATAGCAGCGCTGAACGGGAGGTGATAGCAATCTGTTATCCAAAGATGTCCAACAGAGTTAAGAGACGGTTCGTGCCAATATTGCCACCACACCTGGACAAGCACCAATAAAAAGCTGCGAAAAACGACCGTAAACGAAAGTGATTCATACAGCAGATGTTGTGTTCCAAGCAAAACCGAACCCAGTCCTCAAAGTGATCACATAAAACAGCCGCTCAATTAATTAAACCAATCAGCTAATGATGAAAACACCAACAATCTCTCCTAGCTGTCACATCTACACGTAAAGATTCAGCTGAGGGTTGGAAACTGGGATCCAAGTGTGAACTCAACACAGAAGTGTAATCCAGATTCACACCCTAAATGGACACAGCTCATATTGGTGGAACGAATGTGTCTTTGTCGTCCTCTCTGTTGTTCCTCTCTCCATAGTAACTGTATGTACAAAGTGACAGCCCAGGGGTAAAGCTGTGAGGTTAGACAGGGTGAAGAATTCACGTTACAGCTGATTTGCTTTGTACTTCAGTTAAAGACCAGTGGATTGACAAGCACTGTTTTGAAAGACACTTAAAAATAAATGGTTAACTTTGTCAGCTTATTGGAGTAAACTAGCCTATAGCTGGTCTTAAAACTAACAAACAGACAGGTGTGTTGGAGATGGACTGGAACGAAATACTGCAGGATCATGGCCCTCCAGGAGCAGTAGGGGTGGACACCTCTGCTTTAGTAGCAATCAAAAGCGAATAACAATTAAATCACATTGACTTACCAATGAGGTTCACTTTAAAGGAGGCACAACCATCACAACCATCAGAAACTTTGCTTTCAAAATCTGGATGTCCGTGAATATAAACATTTTAAATTCAATAGCTAGCGTTTGATCTCTAACATTTAATCATTTTCAAAGTTTATATATTTCTATATAAAGCACTTTGGCCAAAACAAAACGCTGTAATTATCTTTAACGAATGTAAAACATCTTTGTGGAATAATTAAATTATTCTTTAAAAAGAATTGATGATTATGCAGCATTTTGCACCATAGCGGCACCTGGGGGCCCCGACTCCTAATGTAGAGATGCTCTGGAGCCACCACTCATAACCACAAACATCTCTGTCCCAAATGTGACCATCACGCAAGACACATACTCCATCACACCTCCTCCATTTCAACAGTTTTCCACTGAAACATGCCGTTGAGTGTTTATGAGACTGTGATGTGTTTGCATATGCTGCAGTGTTGGGTCCCAGCAGTGCTGACTGTAGTGAGTGCTGCTTCCTCATGGCCTGCTCTGCACTGCTTTGCACTGCTTCACCCCCTCTCGTCTGTTTCCTCTGGTGCCGGTGTGTGCGTGCGAACGACAAGTGCTGAACGACAGACTGTTAGTGAAAGTGTCTATTTGTCAGTATGTCTAATTAACACAAATGCACATGCTTACACACTTTCCCTTACACACACAGAGAGGAAGTGTGTGTAGGAAAAGAAATGTAACCACTGGCCTTTTGCACTTTATCGTCTGTCAACACGCCCCCCGTCTCATCCATTTCCATTCATTTCATTACCCTGTTCCTCTGATGGGGGTGTACCTTCTTAAAGCCAAGCCACAGACAACAGGTCTCCAATTTGCTCTGCTTTTTTCTCAATACACAACTGATTTCCTAAGTATAAACCAACTGGCAAAGGAGTTCTAAAGTGGTTTCATCATTCAAGCAAAGGTCAGATAGATCTATGGACTGAATCAATGGTGTCGTGTTGACCTGGTCTGGATGCCCAAACAATATTTTGATAGTGTCACAGTGCTAAGGCTTTTCTTTTTTGAGGAAAATAAAATATAAATGGCCTTTTCATAGACTTGTAGCTGCAGTCTGGGAGAGTGTGCGAACAACATCATGGGATACACATACTAACAACACCCAGGGACAACAAAACCTGGGGACACACAAAGTGACAAAATGTATAGCTTTAAAGCACTGTAAGTCTGTCAGGCTGTGACAGGGGAAATAGTTTTAACATTTCCAGAAACATTTTTTGTAATGCTAGTTGAAAGACTCTTTACATCATAGTGATAGCAATCACTAAGTAAAGTGGTCTAAATACATATATTTACATAAATCTTCTATAGAAAGCGCAGGACCATAAAATGTTCATCCAATCATTGCATTCGCTTAAAATACAACAATAGGATGTCCTACATGTCTGTCAAACTATGTATCCGTTCATGTGTTAGAGAAGGTGTGGCTTGGAGAGAGCTGTGAAGGGAGGGTGTCTAGCCTTTTTGAAATTGCCTACTCTACCTTTAACTCAAAGTTGGAAGCCCCACACCCTTTATATCACAGAAATAAGTATTTTAATAAAGTGTGACAGACAAATAAACTGTCCCACATGATTTATTCAGTTGTTTAGTGTTAAATACAGTCCTTCACTTTGTATAAAGTCTACTGACACATCAGCAGGATTAGATCACACATGTACAGAAAGTGAGATAATGTGTCTCTAACAGGTCCTCTCCCCTAGGGAAACACACATTAAAAGGAGATGGCAAATTCTCTTTAAGGCTGTGTGGTTTCACTTTAAGGCTGTTGTTGTAAAACTGTGTTGTTAACAGTAATGCATTATAAAGAGCTTTAAAACAATGCAATCTACTGACAGCTTCTAACAGGAAGGGTGCATTCCTATACAACATTCTACAAGATACAAACATCTCCACACAAATAGACTAATCTAAATCCGACAGCTGAAGTCGGTCTCCTGGCGTGAGTGGGCTTTAAATGACTCAATTAAAAGGAAGGGCAAGAGCAATTTTCCTAGAAAAACCAAATGAGCTCATGTTCACCAATGCAGTGAACTTCTGTCCAATTTCCCCTTATATAAACGCTTACTAACAGCTGATAGAGATTAATGTGGTAGACTCATACCAGTGTATTAGCCAAAGATTAATCTGCTGCTTATAGCACTTAGGGCCATGCAAGATATCATAGCCTCATTTGCTGATGCCTTTGGATTTAGTAAAAATAAGGAATGAGTCATTTTGTTCACCAGCATTTCTCATGGAAAAATTCTAAGTGGTTATCATTTACATTGCCACTACAGTCTAATGTGTATCCAAGACTTCTAATTATGTCCAAGTCATGGATAATTTTAATTTTATAACAATCAAAAAAAAGTAGACGTTTTGATTATAATTGGCTGATGTGAACTGAATTTCTGACCTATGCTGTGTTGACACAAAAAGCTCAAACAATCCCACAGGAAAGCATTATGATGATGTCATTTGTTGCCCCGGTTTATTTTGGCTCTGGATCCTGCAGTGTGACTTCACACTGGGCAACAATTCCCAGCCTTCAATTAGGCTTCACAGATACCACACTTAAAAACAGTAAGATCTGGCATGCATCCTGCCTTTGCTCAAAACCTACATGCTATATCTGTGTGAAAAAGTATTCAGAGAACTAAAGAGAAGTGTGTTTGGATGTGTATTTGTGTTTACATGCCACACCTGGAATATTTATAGAACTTTATAGTAAACGCAGCAAAACCTAATGACTAGAGCAACCTCAACCATTAGAAGCATCTAAAATGAGCCTTTGATATGTTATGCAAAAACACAAGAGAGTTAAAGAAAGCAGCAGGTCAGAGAAAAACAGAATTAACTTATTGTGCTTCATTACAACAATACAAAGAAAACATTTCTCCTGTGAGGAAACAGTAGTAAAATGAAACCTGTGAAAACTAAAAGACAATCCTAGAGCGTAAAACAATAATGTCTGTGAAGAGTAAAGTGCAAACATTCATGAATGAATTTATTGTAGTCCACAAATGCAAGCACACAGTTTTTAGTAAAGTGCACACACATGAGAGATAATGTACAGTCAGCGTAGTATAACAAACCCAACAGGGGGTCTTGAATTACCACACAAGGGTTTATTTTGTGATAATGACTGGCTGAGTGTACATTATCCCATTTCTTACACAACTACTTACAAAAGAAATAAATAAATGGATATATTGTATATATATATATATATATATATGGATATATATATATATATATATATATGGATATATATATGGATATATATATATATATGGATATATATGGATATATATATATATATGGATATATATGGATATATATATATATATGGATATATATATATATATATATATATATATGGATATATATGTATATATATATATATATATATATATATATATATATATATATATATATATATATATATATATATATATATATATATATATATATATATATATATATATGTATATATATGGATATATATGTCAGGACAATTGACCAATCAGAATTTAGTATTCCAAAACATAAAAAAACTACAGCCACAGCACAGACAAACAGTTTATACACACACAAAATCATGAAATACACCAATGACCTTGCAGATAACTTTTAAACCTTGTCCCAACAACAGCACTGACAGGAAAATGCACTTCATCCACTTCCTGTCACACCACACAGATTCAGGGATGAAAAGAGACCTTTGATGGTGTTGATAAATGAGTGTAACAACAAGAGATGAAAGCAAGTTGTCAGCTAGTTCCTTAAGGAAGGACTTGCATGTATGCACACAAGCAGAGCAAAACCATTCAGCTCCACAATGAGAGGTCACACGCAGGCAAAATCTTGGAGGACACAGGTCTAATGCTCTGAGGTCAGGTTACCTTTCACAGTTTAGTCTTCTGAAGTTTGTTCAACATAAAAGGCAAGTTCTGCCCATACACTAACCTTTAAAGAGGTAGATAAATGGACCCTCAGTAAAGGTCAAAAAGAAAAGGAACTTCTCTAGAGATCCTTCCTGCTCAGGAAGAAGCACAAATGGGTGGATCTGACTTCTTGTGAAGATACACAGACAGAGGGGGTTATGGGAAAAGTCTGTGCTGCACTTACAAACAAGTTGTCATGCCATTATCCTATTAATATCTCAATATATAATATTTATATATAAATATTTAGAGATCAAATGAACGCCTAAGAAAAAAAACCCTAATCTCATATGTCTCCCCTACAGTTTTAAAAGACATTTTAATTTCTCAAACTGCACTTAGACCTGCCAAGATGCCTGAAATGAAACGTTCTTTTCATTATGAACCTAAACAATTATAATCAATTTTTTATAAAGATCAAATTATATGAGCTATGATGCCCACATTCATTTTACATATTCATTTTACATAGTAGTTCTACACTTTGTGTCAATGATTGACTCATTTGTGTCTACTTTTCTTTCTTCTGGGCAATTTTGGGAGAAATGTCTGAGACATGCTGCAGTTAATAAATAAATGACAAAAACCTCAGAAAAGTCTCTTGAGTTCTTAGTGAAGAAGAAAACTTTAGGCAAAATCCTGTGGCATGGCAATAGCTCATGCTGTGCATTTTATAAACCGTACTATAATCTCTAGATAGATATTTTTCTTTTCTGTCACCCTTTATAAAACAAGACTGATTTATAAAGTAAGATTACTCTGTGCATGCAACAATACCATCAGATAATAATGTTTGTGACACAAAAGAGCGAAAAGTCTGGAAATCACATTGTACCTCAGCTGAACTTCTGACTGCTCTTCCAGTCTCCTGCAGAGTCCACAGGCTAAAGATGGAAGGATGAAGGAATGAAAAAGAGAGATGGAAAGATAGGGAATGTGGAAAGAAGCATAGTGTGAAAAACCACAAAATACTTGGGGATCCCAGAAATGAAAAGAGGATTGTGAGAGAGAGAGAGAGAGAGAGAGTGTGTTTGTGAGCAGCTGGCTTTGTTGGAACATATCTGTCAGTGGCAGAATCAATAGATGACTGATAAAGACAGTGGTTTGGCAGCAGCCTAAAAAAAACGTGTGAACATTAGCAAGTACTCTCTATCACAGAGAGAGAGAGAGAAAGAGAGAGAGAGAAAAAGAGAGAGTGGTTTAACCCTCACTGTAGCTCTCTCTTCACAGGCATTTAGACTGTCACTGTGTGGCCGCTTGGACTCAAAGCTTCATTTGGGAACTCGTTTGCATAAAAATTCTATGAGGCTTAATTTTCTCTCCCATTCATGTTACATACATAATCAGCCAGTGAGCTCTGGAAAGCCTTCCTTAGTGTGTGTAATATATAAGCAGGAGAATTGGGTGTATGTAGGTTTTAAGTAAGAGTGTGTGTGTGTGTGTGTGTGTGTGTGTGTGTGTGTGTCAGGGGCAGAAATTAAACCAAACAAAAGCGAAAAGGCCCCAGATATTTAAAATGAGGGGGCAAAAACCTTGTTTGTAATGTAACATTATTTATTATTTGATTGTTTATATATACATACTTCTGTGCATATGCATATAGGATATATGCGTGACATATAGTTATGGGTTTATATAGGGATTGTGAGTCTGCAGATATATTTGTGACTGTAGAAATCTGCTTTTTCAAGTGAGTTTTTAATCATTTAGCAGTTTCTTTTATCCAAACTAACTTAAGAACAAGAAAAATCACAAGCAATTGTGATTGTACAGACCTATTTTAAAGTGTTTTTTTTTATTAAATAACAAAAATTAGCTTAGTCTAAAATTAGAAGTCTATAGAATATCCCTATTTAGATAGATAAGTAAATGTGTGTGCATGTGTGCGACATCTGGCTCATTGTAACTGTTCTGTGTTTGTGGTGTGGAGGGACTGAACTGGAATTTAGTGAAATATGATCCCAAGAGAGAGAAAACTGTAATGGCAAATGGGCATCGGCCCTATGCTTCAATATGTCTTTGTGTAGGTGTGTGTGTGTGAGAGAGAGAGAGTTACTCGGGATCACTTTCACATAGGTGTGCTATGATTCCACGTGCTAAGTAAACATTTTCTGAATGTACACATACTGTAGATGGCACACATTTAAAGAAACAGCCCACCAATGTTGAGTACTTGCATTACATTAATGCCATTAACATTGGTTTCATATCAATCAAACCTTAATGCTGATTTAAAAATATTATCTTTATGCATTCTTAAAGCATAAAGCATACAGTCCTGTAAAAATCTCTCAAAACACAAATCCGTATTCAGTATGACAGACTACAGTGTTTACAACACAAATCCTGACAGTGTGTGCTCTAAATTCCTGCTTCAGGAGAGAAGATGATCTCCCATCTCAAAAGAACCTCTGACAGCCGTCCTCCTGCATTACCGTCTGATCTCAATGACACACCATAGTGTCTTTACACTTCCTGCAGTCACGGTACGTCTCCAGTTTGAAATATTTAAGATGTGGTCATTCTAAGTACTCTGTGCAACACATTTCTCTCGTGGTCTATACAGAACATACAGAAAAAACAGAGGATGGCTAAGCCTACCTGTTTTTCCTCTGAAGACATCTAGTCTCTCCATAATATTATCCAGAGGTGGAAAGATAGAGAGTTAGACAAAGAAAGAGAGAGAAACAGAGCTGCCACAGTCTAGCAGCACAAACCTCTAGAGTTACTAAAATGTGAGGTGGGAGTAAAACTTTGACCGAGAGAGGAAGGGAAGGGGTGAAAGAGAGAGTGTGTGAAATCCAGGATACATGAGCACTCAATGTTTTATGTTGCCCCCCTCCCCACTCTATTGTCAACGCAGCAATGCTTTTTCCTTCCCAAGCTCACTAGTGCCTTCCTGTCTCGCTGGAGGTGACAATCAAACAGCCAATGAGACCCCTGGAAATCCTCACAGGCAATCACTGCAGTTATAAAGTCCACAAAGCCCAACACAATGACTGAGTGTTAACAGCAACTAAACATCAGCCAATCACTTAAGCAAAACACTTGAATGTTGCAAAAACTTTATAAAGCATTTACAGATAGTAAATGTTTTTATTTAATGAACAAAGTAACATGATTCTGATATAAACGCTGACCAGTTAGTTGACGCATAACATGTTCACAGACTTATATATATATATATATATATAAAACAGTTTTTTTAATTGAAACCGTTAATCGACCATCCTTGTGTCCACGTCAATGCATTTAGACAGCTGCTGTGATACACTGCTGTAAAATACACAACATAATGTAAACATCTGTATTATATGACTGCAAACTGAGCAACAGATGGGTGTATGTGTCCAAGCTGTTTGAGACATGCAAGGTCAAAAACACACGGATTAGAGGCACAATCTTACAACAAAAAACACAAAACACTCAGAGCTGATAAACAGTGTTGCACAGTGCTGCACATGTTGTAAGCGGTCAAATACAACGCATACAAACATGCATTTAACACACTGTTGTAGGAACGGCATTCTAATCACATCTCCGCTTGAATTTCTGTTGATTTTCTAGAAGATCATTTGATGACGTTTTAAATGTAAATTCCGGAGAGCTTGTTTATCTAATCATGTTAATCATCATTTCAAGGACACAATTTTTCAAAGCAGCAATTTACCAGTGTACCGGTGACACTTCCTCCTCCTCTCCCACTCTTTAATTCTCATTACTGTGTTTACACTATGTTTATTAGTACTATCTGTTTATCAAATGTATTATTATTATTACGTTACTTTAATCATACCCAGAGAGGAATCTCAGAGCCCGTTCAGAAACCAGCATTTCGTATTGGACGGTTCACCGACGGTGTGCTTCCCTTATTGTGCAGAGGTTTATATGAACTAGCAAACTTGCTAATTCGTAGTCAACTAAGACATCTCAGAGGTTTACACAGAAACACTGACGCAGTGTGGGAACACGCACAGAAACACATGTACACGTACAGACGGCATCGAACAAGCTTTCTATTGACTGGCTTCACCACCTGTTGGTTGCCATGACAACAGCTGCCCAGTAACACACGGCTCTGTCTCTGTTCATGTCAGGGTACGGCCCTTCTCTGAGAGCATGACGTCAGAACGTCAGAGAAAAGTATGAATGAAAACAATGTGTGTGTAGAAAAGATGCAGCGTGTACTCCAGACATCACACAAACACGCATGCAAAGCCATTTGTTTTTGCTACACATTTTACTATAAAACATGCAAATTACGGTGAGAATGCTAAAATGAAAACATATATGTCATACAAGATGCAACTCATCCATATATAGATGCGTCTGGTGGCATGAAGCAGTAAATGTTGGAGTAAATGGAACATACACATCCAATCTAAGAGCATTTCAACCAATCAAGATGCATTTAATGACCAAATGTCACAAAAGACTCCCAAAACAGCTCCAGTTCAAATTTAGAAGCTGAATTAGAATCACTGAGTATTCTGAATAACATGCCATATAGTGGACAATGAATATTAACCCAGCCAAGAAATGCTTATAAGCCAGAACTAAAAGACATACAGCCGTATGCTTGATTCTGTTCTCTATAAATGCAAAAAATTCTACTTTTTAAGCAGCATTTATGCACAGCTGGTAAGCTCAGTTCCCTTGAGTAGATTGCTGTTAGAGTGAGATTGTGTTAAAGATGATACTTTATGTTTGCTTTCACCTGTTTAATGTGCATCTGTAATTCACAGATAAGAGACAGCACAATCTTCATATCTCCCTGTCCTGATCTTCTCTAACTGCCTTCCCTCCTCACATCTGTCTCCTCCCAATCTATTTCCCACCACCCCTCTGTCCTCATCCTTTATTTTGTTCCTTGTTCCCTGATCTCGCTTACTCACACATCATCCTCTGTAGCTCTGTGGATACACTGTTATCAAGGTTTGTCACTTCTTTAAATCTTTCCTTTTCTGTCTTTTTTGGATTAAGGGAAAGCAGCGTGAGAGGCATCAAGGTGTTCACAGCGATTACGAGAGAGATAGAGAAAGAGAGAGAAAGAGAGAGAGCGAAGACTTATCTCTACAGTGACCCAGGCTACAGCAGCAGTATAGTGTACATCTCAACACTGAATCGACACATGAATCCAGGCACTGACACTAACTGATCACACACACACACACAACACAAAACAAATTGCACATGTGTGCTGTATGTGTACATGTGAATGAAAGTGTGTGTATTTGTGAGCAAATCTACAGCAGGCTGTGCACGTCTGTGTGTTTTACAGATACTTACATGTGTGTGTCTGTATGTGATTGTGTATGTATGTAGTTTACCTGTTGCCCCCTTGGTTTTATGTCTCCCTTTGGCCCGACGCTGGGAATTGCCCATAGCTCCGTGTTTCCTGTCCCAAAACATCACCTCATCCCAAGGTTGAAGCCACACAAACTGACAATGACTTAGAGTGTGTCTGCGCGTCTATGTGTGTGAACACGGTGGCGGGTGCGTGTGTGCCCGCTTGGCATGGAACAGTCGGTGAGACTGAGTCTGTTTGTTTGTGTGAATGTGAGTGTGAGGGTGCGTGTGCGAGAGGGCGAGCAAGTAAGTGTGAGAGCAGGAGAGAGAGAGCATGTGCTCGGTCCCGTTTGATTCCAGCCAGTCGTAGGAGAGGCTCTGCGTTCATTTCATTGATAGCCAGGGAAGGCTGAACGTATGGATACAGGGAATGCTGACGAGGGATGGAGAGAGAGGGAGGGAGGGAGAGAGAGGGTGTGGATCAAAAAGGGAGGTGGATGCTTTATCACCGTTGAGTGATTCAGAGGAGAGGTGGAGCCACTGCAGTTGGAGGGGAATAGAAAATTGAAGGGAGAGAGAGAAATGAGGGAAGGATGCGGCAAACAGGGAGCGAGTGAGGGAATGAAAGGGAGGGAAAGAAAGATGATCGCAGGAGGAGGGAGCTGGATAGGAATACTGAGAGGAGGGGAGGTGAGGAGAGAGAAGACGGGGTAAGTAAAAACAGACGCTATAAGGTGAGGAAGGGGTGGAGAGAGTGATAGAGAGAGAGTGATAGAGTGAGAGAAAGAGAGAGAAAGAGAGAGAGATGCAATGGCACTAAAAATACAGTACACCATGACAGACTCTGTACATAGTGACAGATTAAAGCAGGCACAGACACAGCAGACACAACCTTAGGGAGGCTCAGAAAAACATGAAAAAACATGGACGCCTCAGGAAGAAAGGTTGTATCCACTCTGATCATGGCAGAATTGAGACAGCTACACTTTCTAACAGAATGCACAACATACACCCACATTCAGGAAATAAAACATATCTGTCTTTGGTAATTTGTCAGTCAGAGTACTTCAATCTGTGTCTCCATCTCTAAACTTATCATCATTACAACACATTTAATCTTTTTTTTAAACGTCTTCCGTTTATATCCTTTCCTTTTTAGATGACTAGTAATATTATGTACCGCTTTAATTTAATAGCTAGTCTCTTAGTTTACTCTGAATTGTAACTGTTTTTTGTATTGGTAATGCTACCTTATTATTTTACTTTAATATATGCACAATTTCTCATAGCATGCCAATAACACATACTCCAATTGAAATGAAATAGAGTGAGAGAGTTTGAGTGAGTGTGAGAGAGAGAGACAGAGAGAGAGAGAGACACTGAGAATGGTGATGGCAACGACTGCTACTGCCAAACACACACAAACACTGAGATTTGCTACATGGGAGCTGGTGTGTGTTTTGAAAGTGTGTGTTTACAGAGTGTCTGGTGGAGGAAGGATGCTGCCCAAGGACAGGCGAGTGTCACTTCACGTTTTCCCGAAAAGGAAGAGATAAAAACAGTGGGAGAGAGTAATAAATAGCGGGGGATAATAAACGAGTGTAAAATCCTGTTATGAGCCCAGGCTTGCCGTCCAAGCTGCTGAGTGGCAGTAGACACACACACACACACACACACACACACACACACACACACACACACACACACACACACACACACACACACACACACACACACACACACACACACACACACACACACACACACACACACACACTGCAGTGAAGAGGGCAGCTCCCTCCCTCTGCTGCAGACTGGAGGTTTAGCATTCAAAGCCACAACACTCTTCTCCATTATCAATTCATCGCAGACATCTGTCTGGTAAACATCACATGCCCCGCCTCTTCACACACCCAAAATACACACTCACACAGAAATCAATACCAGCAGTCATGTATGCATTCATACCTTCAGTTACATGTACATACAGTTTCCAACACACACGCACTGATGTACACATCTGCACATACATGCACACACAGACGTTTCTGCCTTCATGCATAACAGCTATAACCACAAGCTTTTGGTCCACATCATGTAGGTATTGAGGAGATCTGAGTGAATAACTTAAAAAAAATTGCAGCTAAAGCTACTAAAAACAGAATATTCATGAGCAGCATGAATGACAACACACATTTTAAATAAACTCTGTGTTAAACCCATATCTTCATTTAAGACTGCAGCTCTTCACAGACGCACCTATCACTCTAATATGTTCCTAAAGTCTGATCTATGCACACACACACAGCAGCACAATGATTATTCAGCAGAGCACAAACTCCAGTCACCACAAGCACATTGTGAATACAAACACAAACACAAGTAATCGACACAGAGCAGCTACAGGGCTACCAAACTAACAGGGAATGTTCCCAGCAAGTTGGCTAACGTTTCTCCAAAAGTTCCCTCAAAGATCTCTCATGAATTTTGTCCACAGGAACCCAATACATGTGTCTTTCTTAGAATTTTGTCCTTGGCACCATAAATTCTAAGCATGTCCCTGCTGTTGGGTCAATTTTTAAGCATCCCTCACCACCCCATTTCTATCCCTTTATTATGTATTAAATGTTATATAATACTTATTAAATAAAGTAGCTCAGGAGAGTGAATTTGGAATTCCAGCCCTCCATCACAGGCAGCAAGCCAAGCGTGATTATCTTTATCTCACTCAAGGATTAAGTGAAAACTGAACTTGTGAAACAACATATTAATTGAAAGGCTTCAGGTACATGGAATATTTAAAAAAATATTTAAGCAAACTGTATTAAAAATTTACATTTACACAGAGGGGATTTGTGAACAACGTAAACAAGTATTAACAGTGTGAAGGCTGTGATGGTTTCAGCGGATCAGGTGAAGGCTGGCAGCTTATTGCACCAGAGAGGAGCAGAATAGGTGAATGTTTGTAAGAACTATTTGGTGTCTCACTGTGGGGGACTTATCAAGAATTGGTCATTTATAATGTTCATTTTGAACATTAAACCTTGATGCTGGAAACACTCTATACAGCACTCCTTATCACACACTATTTCAAGATTCTGGTGTCCTTTGTTTGTCTCACATTAGTGAGTTCTAATACATTTCACAAAAATTCTAATACATTTAGTCTGGATTAACATGTAGCTTCCTTTTTCATCCTCTCAGAAATTCATGACACAAACCCTCGTACCTGCAGACACTCTTCCCCTGAAGGCCAAATACACACAGCGTCACTCTTTCACCTAAAATACCACCTCAAAGTTTCCTGGACCCTCTGCAGTGATCAAACAGCCTTCCTTCAAAAGCATAACTGAGAGGAAGGAAGGGGCAGAGGAAGTGCACCAGCAAACACTGCCTCATTTGTTGAGAACTCTGCACAGGAGCACTGTAAGGTCCAACAAACACTCTATACTATAATGTTCAGTGTGTAAACACCCTGCCTCATTACATACACAAAAAGTAGACAAACACTTCCGCTAAAGAAAACATCTGTCACTGCAGAAAATTCGAACAACTACCTCAGTGGAACCTATCCAGACCTCAAGAAAGGATTCAAGTCCATGTGAACCAGAAGTTGCAACTGACTTCAGTGTTCTGACATAATTCAAAATAAAAAAAAGAATGGAGGCTTGTTGGCTATAGACAAGTAGTTTTAAATCTCACAGCAGACTAACCATTGGACAAGGGCTGCTGTTCCAGAGGTGAAATACATGGTCAGATTTTGTTTAAGATGTGCAAGGGCACATGCATTTTAAAACATGACGTGCACGGATAAATTATTTATAATAAACACTGCAATATTTTATTAAAAAACAAGAATAGTATGTTTTGATGTTATGGTGACTTCATGGTGTTCATGTACAATAGTATTTACATGGTACTCCAACATACTTTACAGAATATGACTGGCTAGAGAGATTCTTCACACTATGAAACTGTGAAAGCTGCAACATTAATCAGCACATTTTACTGCTAACAAACCTATGTGATCATAACCTCCATGTGAAGTCAAGTAAGGCTGAAACATCACACCCAAACACTACACACTCATTAATACAATATCATATCTCAGTTCCTCATACCTCATTATCTGAAAGCAAAGAGTTTCTTTATGAAATGACTCCAAACGGCATGAAAAGAGCATCTTCTAACGAGGGTCAAAGTCAACAGATGTCAAAAGTTAAAATCAGACAAAGCTGTTTTGAAGTAATAATAATCTTAAAAATATACTTCACTCAGATCTTTCAACCATCTCTGGATTTGGTCTGCATTGAGTTTTTATAGTTATACAAGAACAAAAATGCAGCCTTTAAATTTAATATAGGGAGAGAGAAGCTAGGTTTTTCAGGAGGAAGTTGTCACAAGGTATGAATCTTAGCAACTATACGGTCTTGAGTCAAATGTACAAATTACACAAACATGTGATTTCTCTATTGGTAGTTCAATATGTTTTTAAACACCTTGCACAAAACTGTCCATCCTTCAAACTAAAATTCTTTTTTTTTTGGTTAAATAAAATAAGTAGAGGCAATACAACTACACTGGCATACACTGGCAGACATTGACAAATATTTACTGGAGCAATAAGTGTGACAACTAGCCCCAGTCTTTCTACACACAGACACAAAAAGCTGATCAGTATAGTCAGAATGTTATTCTGTATACAGTAACAGCTGTCTGTGACTTATCACTGTACATCTATGGGGGGGGGTCGTCCTTTCCCTCTCTCTCTCTAGCTGAAAATAACAGCTGGCTTCACAGCTGCAGTGATCCTATTGTTTTTCATCTGGCGCTAAAGTGAGATAAGTGTGAGAGAAAGATGAGATCAGAGCTGCTCTGTCGTGTCTCTCTCTCTCCTCATTCTTTTCACAGACCACACACATCAAGAGTGACCGCTACAATAATCCCCATGAAATATCAGTAATTCGGTCTCACAACCTTCTCAATGTCTCTTTCCATCACTTTTTTCTTTGAGTCAACATCCAAAATTGATGTTATTCCACATCTGTTCATGGTGAATGAATTGAGATAATGTACCATTTACTCACCGCATATCCTGTCACATACAAGATGACACAGTCTCTATGTACAACTGCACTTATCACAAAAACCTGCTTTTTGCTGGCTTAATGTTACATATATTTGACATTTTTGCCACCATATACAGAGTGCAGGATAAAGTAAAAGGTTGGGCATCTATGCCAAGCCTCTGACTATAAAAGATGTTAGTATGAATTCCTTGTGTTGCTTACATTAGCATGTGTCAGAGTATTATTCTTAATCATGTATTTTAATAATCTATTATGTTGCAGTTCCTAATAAAGTTACTGGCCAGCTGGTAACCCATCTAACAGAGAATATTCTCAGAACATTGGCTAATGTTCTCCTAAAAGTTCTCAAAAACATTATTGCGATAATATTAGTACAACACTTTTAACATTATATAACATATATGCAAAAAAAATATAAAAATATATATTTTAACATTTTTGTGACATAATGGAAACATTACAGAAACATTCAAACAATCTAAAATTGTTGGCTGTGAAGTGTTATTTATTTGGACCATTCCTGGAGCTTTGAATTCCTCCCTCTAAATTCTGAAGGTATACCTATAATACAACTACTGTTTTTTGTGTTTTTTATGGGGTTAATAATAAATGACATTTAATAAATGATCAAAAGGGTCTCTGGGTTCCATCAGTGCTTTCTCCATTTCCTCTCTGCTGTCAGTTAAAGTCCATCAGTACAGCACTAGCTCAGTCAGCGTCTGACAGCATCTCCTCCTCAAGATGAAATGGACATTTCTTTTTATGACTCAGAGAGTGAAAAATACTGGTTAATGGATCTAGAGAACAGTAGGGATGAATTGGGTTTTACTGTACCTTAGCGTAGATCCAGAGTGTGTTCGGATCAGTGGTGCCAATCCACACTATCATTTAGCCCCAATCCTGTGGTTTCTGTTTGAGAGCACGAAATCAGATGTCCTACTGTCACTGAGAGCTGTGTGTACGTGTGTCATGATCCAGGAGTTATCATCAAAAGGCTGAATATAAAGAATGAATCTAGAGCAGTGAACATCTGGATGCAGATTGAGATTAAGGATAATTGCCTGCGGATTAATAATCCCAATCTATGGCAGGCGGCTCAGAGCAACATGAACATGGCAGATTACAACCCCTAACTGTCCATCCAGCTGCTGGATTACAGACACACACTCCTGTACTGCTTTAACTGCACGTCTCCTGCAATTCCTCCCTCTGCTAAGCAATCATTTATAAAGCCATTCTTTGTGGGTTCAATCCTGTTTTCAGACTCCCTTTCATCTTTTTATTTATTTCACAGTCTCATTTCATTCTGCGTGATTATTCTGTCTATTCTTCTCATTTTAAAACTCTTCCATGCAGTAGTGGATTAGGGGATTGTAATTTCGGCTAAACTGCTCAGTTTATCTGAATGAGGACTGTTTGCTGCATGTGGAGCAGGGGAGGTTTAAAGAGACATTTGGATTGTCATTCAGCTTGCGCTATGATAGGACGTGGGAAGTGAGGTGGAGCAGCTCAAATCCTACATCAAAAGTCTCTGTGCAAACGAGGACAGCTGACCAACAGCCAGAGACAGAAGCATGGGAAGATTTGTTTCTGGAAATGGTCTTCATGCAAAAATGGCTGACGTTGCAGACCACAGTTAGCTGTGAATTGGTTTCATACATAAATTGATTTACTGAATAATTGAATATTTTTTAAAGCCTGGGCAGGCGATCAAAACCAAGCATAAGGAAAAATGAAAAGACTATTATTTCTCAGGGGTTGTTCTTTCATAGCTCATGAGACTTCACTGAGATCTTAGTTAATTCATTTTTTTTCTCAGATGTTTTTTTAGGATAAACAAAAATAGACACAAATGACACAATTATTTACAGTGCAGAGAATCTGAAAAGAGAAATCTCTTTTGACCTGTCTAAGCAAATCTTGGTGCGAAATATCTTCTGAAACTCCAAAGGCAACACAAGTGAGATACTGTAGTAAGAAGAACTGACTGAAAAATAAGTAAAAGTCCCTATTTGCTGTGTCTGATCTTAAAATAATTGAGATATTTAAGAGATCTCCTTTGAGTGTTTTGTTTCCTATGGATCTGACTGCCTTGTGATGCTCAGAGGAGGGGGGAAGCACAAAATACTGAATACATTTAAAATATTCCATAGGCAAGAATGGGAATAAATACAATAAATAAACTGTAATGTTAATGAGACGTTTCTACAACCTAAAACTGTTAGCTGGGGTGCCCCAGTCGTTTGGTCATGTAAGAGGAACCCTGGATCTGTCCCCTCCACTCGCACAAGAGTGTTCTTCTAAGAATACACACTTTCTCATCTATGCTCTTGCGTGTGTGTGATCTGCACACACAAAAAATGACAGGCACTCTCACAAAAACACTCTCTGTGTATGTACAGAAGCACACACTCATGCATTGTTATACACAAGATCGTAAGAACAATCAAACTAGTAACAAAAGACGCTGTTCAGAAAGAGTGACAGAAAAAGACAAATCAAATGCTGGATCTTCACATATAAACAAAGACCCACACAAGTGTGACTGTTGTGGATTTGCAGGTTTATGCTGTATAGATTTGAGCGGTTGTATGTGTATCTGTGTCAGTAAGTGCTGGTGTCAGTAAGTGCTGGTGTCAGTAAGTGCTGGTGTCAGTAAGTGCTGGCTGATTTTCCAAAATTACTTTTTTTAATTTGTAATGACAGATAACTCCACTGTATAGGCTTAGCACTGCCTCCCCCAAAACAAGCCTAATTTACACTAATTAAATATATAAATATGAGCTTTAATTATTTAGGTTGCGCCTTAAGGCTTGAGCTCTCCTTCTGTGAAATGACTTAATGCCAAAATGTCTTTTAAACTTGAATTTAATTGTTATGAACAATCACAGACACACAAGCAAAGCCGGCTAGTTGAAATTTGTGCACTACCAGTGGAGCTAAACAGAACTGCATAAACAAGGATGGATTTTAAGGAGCTGGTTTGGGGATTGTGCTGGTCAAGCTGGTGGATCAACATTGCCTAGCTGGTAAAGCTGGTCAACTTTTCATCAACTGTGATTTCTAGTGAAACTGGCTTGCCAAAGAAACTGTAAATTAATGTAAATTACGGGTTATTCCAAAAGGGAATCTGAGCCAGATGTTGGACTGTACAAACAAATGAAGGTATACACTTACAGCTAAACCTACAATGCGTACTTCTTAATGTTTCAATGACTTGTTGTCTCTGAAAATAACACTGGGATAGGAGAAAGTATTTTAACAGTAAATATTCCAACTCAGCATAAAATGTATGCAGCATTCAGACAAATCTTTCCATGTCACATCTTCATCTCCATATTAATTAATAATAATTTCTTAATATTAATTAATTATCATCTTAATACAACGTTTGCTAACATCGAAAGTAAAAGCCATAATGATGGACTGCAGCTGCAGTGTGACCCTGTGCAGCAGCCACACATTAACCAGCTGTTATTAAGATTATGCTTGACATCAGCAATATTGTTCATCTTCATATAAATGTCTGATTGGCACTGACACTAACAGCGAGTGAAAACCAGCTGCAGATGAAAATGCTTTAGGGACGTCTGTACGACTGTGTTTCTGTGTCACACTGCCAGCAGAACTGTTCTAATCGAAACGAGAGAAATAAGTTGATGCCACAAGACATAGAGCTGGGGAATTATCGGTTCTGCCCCTCTACTGACACACACTTCAAAGGTTAAGCAAAAGACAATCCATCACAATTGTAACTGCCAACATACCGACTTGGTTAGCGGGTCTCGGTCAGTGCGAGTTTTCTTCATAGGCTTCTTCCCAGCTAACAATTTTAGGTTGCAAGCACTTTTTCCTAATGTCAAAAAAACATCAAAAATGATATTGTGAAGGTTTGTGAAGGAACACTCAAAATGTCCAGTGTTTTTAGACATTGTATTATTATTGCTTAGACATTGTATGTTATTGCTTGGTTATAATAACATTAAATAATTTTTAATTCTGTAATGTTTATTAAAACGTTCCACTAACTTCTTAGGAATAACGTTTTGATATATATGATAAAAAAATGTTCTACTAACGTTACGGCAAGAATTTTTTAATAACTTTGATAGAACTTTTAGAGAACAATACTCACTGTACTGAGAACGGTTCCTGTTAGCGGTATTTGACCATAACACATTTTAGTTACTTACATCTTAAAAGCAGTGAAACAGCATCTTTTGTTTCAGCAAACCTGAAGAAACTGCCAAGCTTGCAAAGCTGCTTCTAAATCATGACTTCATTCCTACACTGGGAAACAGAGAGAGATGCTGGCGAAAAGAAAATCTGATAGCACAAGCAGGTTTCATTATTCTAGCAGCTCTGAAGATCTCTCATGACATTCCTCTTCCCTCTGGCTCTCACAATACGCTAGCTGTCAATCATCTGCTTCACACACAACATTCTGCACAGGCCTACACGCAAAAATCTATGCTTGTTCCTTATTCTCACAGTACAGGAATCGAAAAAAAAGGCTCTTATTCACTATTTTTGTTAACATTTAAACATTCCTAAAACAAGGGAAACATACCTGTGAAGCAAAACTGTTCAGATTTTAAGATCAGACTCTTAAATTTTATGTATCCCTCAATATTTAATTTTTTACTTTTCCTTTAAAGCATCACTGAATTCATAAGGTTTAGGCTTAAATAGGAAGTATTTTCTATTAGGATAAGAAAAGTTTTACTATTGCTCTAAACCCAAACTTCAACACCAACCAAAGCCATGGCAGTAATCGCCAGGACAAACCCATGGGCAAGTTGCATCTGACAGAAAAAATGGTTGAAGTGAAAAGAAGGTTGAAGTGAAGGTTGAAGTAAAAAAATGGTTAAATGAAAATGGAAAGAAAGCAAAACTTTTCATCTGTTTTCTCTCATTCTGACATGGTTAAGCTTTTTGTGGAATCGGATAATTCAAACTACATTTACCTGTTCAACACTCACCTGGATCACAGACAAGGACCACCTGACAAATTCCTGTAGGACAAAGGGAAATGGCAAAAGTATCTGATCTGTAGTTCTGCTGGACCAGAGGGTGAGGGGTGCAGGAGAACTTGAACACATTTAGGGGGCTTTAAAAAGAGAAAAGGAGCAAATGGTGGGAAAGAAAGAGGGCGGAGAAGAAGAGAAAATCCCCCCTTCTTTTCCCTGTTTTTAAACTCATGACAGACTTTGTGAAACCCTGTGGAACTTGACAGAGAGACACGCCTACTTTTCCCAAGACTCTCTCCCTCCTGTCTCTGTTTCAGTCCCTCTTCTTTCACTACATCCTCAGGAGCCATTTCCAAATGATATTGTGAGGAGATTAGTGGGAAGGGGGTTGAGGCCTCCTAAAACTCCTCACCACATTGAGGTTAGTGAAGAAATGAAAGCAACAATATGGAGGACTAGACCGAAACCAGTTATAAAAAAACCCTCTGAAACTGTGTGACTGTTGGAAGATTTGTTTGCAGTAAATTAATGCCTTCATTACTTTTAGAGTCATTCGCAGTCCCAACACAGAGGAAGCTGCAGTTTCATAGCTGCAAGACTTAAAAATAATATTGTTTAAACAGGGGGTGTCATGCAAGCAGGCGAAAACCATAAAAATACAAACAAAACTGAATAAACATACATCTTAAGCAGAAACAGATGAGTGTAGCCAAGATGGAGAGATGATGATGGATGAGAAGTGGGTTTATAGGCATGCTGAGATATGACACTCATGAGGTACAAAAACGTAGTTAGAAAATCTGTCTCTGTTAAACAAGGATACACAAGCCCCCAAGCCAAGACCTAAACCTCAAATTCACAACAACAAACACACATTCATACACACAAATACAAACTTCACTCGCATAAACATGCCTATACAGACATATAAAAGATTTGCAAAACCACACACAGATCTCCAGCACAAAGGTCTATCTACAGAAAACACACATGCAAACACAGCATGGAAAAAAGCTCTGAAGGTATTTTATGGTTCAGGAAGGAGGAGTTTATGAAAGTGGGCAGAACAAGAGGGAACTAAGAGAAAACACATTCTGGCCAAATTCACTAAGCAATGCTATAGCTTACAACAGTACTTCAGCACTAACCACCTGCAATCTAGTTTAACCAGCCATTAAATACTCTAAAAAAGTGCTGCAAGAACTTATATTAAGTAAATGTATAGTAAATGTCATGTTATTTTTATTTAGGAGAGCCATTTGTGTACATATTCTATTGAACGTGGCAGCAGTTAGCCAAAAGAGAGGTCACAGAGAGGAGCGTCATGGCTCAGCACATTACACCATTTTAATGATCCTGGGTGGGCGTGTGGATTGAGGCACAGTGTGTAGAGAGGCAATCAGGAGGACATTATGCTGGGCAACTTCCCTACCGTAACAGCACCTGGCTCTTCAATCAGCTTCTCAGCATCTCAACAGGCAGGAAGAAGCAGAGAAACCCGAGAGAAGAAGAGAAAGAGATGAATAAACCCAGTGAAAGAACATCTGTCACCTGAGAGGATTAGATCTGCTCTGGAGGTTAGAGATGAAACCTCTGCACCTCTACTTCATTTCACCTCTCTCTCTCACACACTTTTTCTCCCATTAAAGACAGATGAGCAGGTCTGAAATCCAGAGGTTCCCTCAACTGCTTTTGCACTGATTTTGTATTAGACATTAAGTGTTTGTTGTAGCAAACATTAACAGAATTGTATTAACATTATCACCAACAACACAACACTGCCCAAAAATATTCAGAAGTATTAACATGACATCCCAGGTAACAATTTTAGGTTGTAAGAATGCTTCCCTATTGTTCATTCAAAACATCTTTTTTAAACATTGCATGTTATTTTTTGGTTTGTTTTTTTGGTCATGTTATAAAAAGTTTTCCAACACTTTTTATTCTGTACCATTTTTAAAATGTTCCACTATTTACAATAGAGTAAGGAACAGAAAATAATGCATTATTTTCTTAATTAGCATATCTCTTTTTTCTTTGCATTGTTATTGGTAGCAATGTGTGCATGCATGTGTGAAAACGCACGCTTTCTCATATGACAAACAAACACAAAGACATATATGTGTGGATGATGTTAAGTCAGTCTAGCATCCTTCAAAGCGAGACTATGAAACAGTATTAAGGCACAATTTCCCATTACAGTTTAGTGCACACATTCCCCCCCACACACACAAACACTTAATCCTTTAAAAGGAAGGAAAAACTCAATCCCACTTTACTCATATCCTGCTCAGGCTTTTTCTCGCTACTGTAAAAAGCAATGCAGACACCATAAGCTCCCTCAGTAAAAGAAGGGCTCCTCTCCAAAGCCTGGGGCAATCAAGTATAGTCTGCTGTTCCCCCAACATCTCAGTGCTCTTGTCTGTTGTTCTAAGAGAGACATAGACGTGAGAGGTTCTACAAATGCAGGAGGATAAACAATCCATCAGTTACGCCAGGGGCTTAATTATGCCAAGGTTTAAAATAAAGACCATAACGAAATGAAGAAGACAAGAGACAGGCAGACAGCGTAAGATCACGCAGAGTTCATCGAAGCAACAAATAGCGCTCTCCTTCCCTCTGGTGTACGTGAATGGAACTGCACTGGTGCAGACATGCAAAAATATTTACTAGAGTTGGATCCTTTTAGATGCAATTTAATGCTTGTTACAATTCATTCATTATATATTCTTATGAGGTGTGAGTTATGTGCGCTAGACAATGCAAGATCTCATTAATTAAGATATTGCCTTGAGACGCCTCTAATGCATTTATTTATTAAGATTTAAATAAGCCACTGGCATCTACTTTGAAATGAAGAATTCATTTTGCAATAAAACAAAAAATCGTATTATGTGCACTGGCTGGCTTGGACTGTAGAATAGCTTTGGTCTTTCTTTTGTAAAAAACAATAAGGATTCACTATTTAGAGAGGAAGCAGAATAAAAAGGGCGATACAACAATTTTATTAGGAATTTACTAAAGACATTACTCTAATGAATGCTGTCCTTCAGATGCCAACATTCAGTCTCTGCCACATACTCATGTTGAGATTTTTTCCAACCAGCTAGACACACACAACAGCATCACTGAATCTGAATACTGGCCTTTAGACAGACAACACTGGAAGGCTTTTGCAAAATGCCTGACAAACATCCATTTACTACAGCCGTAGGGCTGTACACAGAAAGAACTGAGAACAGAACAGGCAGTAAATATAATAGAACAGAACAGGACATTTTAAAAAGGCACTCACTGACACTGTAAAGTGTTAAGCCATTAAAAGTGTAAAAAATGTATAAACAAATGTGTATGAACAGACACCTGCTGTTTACAGGCCTGTTGTCTATTACCTCAAGGTGTATGTGTTAACTCCGTCCACATCACATTGACAGACAGATGTAATGAGCCATACTGAAGACAGAACAAACCAAAGACACTTAACCAGTAACTCATTTATCACCAGGGAAACACCCAAACCTACAATCTCTGACCCCAAAAATCATTAAAACTAAATCAGCTATACAAATGACAGCCGATTAACTGAAGATCAATTAACAGTATAACACATTACATAATCATAAATAAACACACGTGTATGCATATTTGGGCCTGTATGTTGACTGGTTTTAACAAGTCATCTTAGCAAACCCGTGCCGCAACCCAGCATGAGTGCAAATACTGCAGAGGCAGAAAAAGTAATAAACACAAACACACATCTTAATTTCATAAGCAAATGCACTAACCTGGTCTAGAGAGATAAAAAAGATGCAGTTTAAACATGAGATTGTGGCAAGATTTTTTATAGTCAAAATGTATGGCAAACACACATACAGAAACCAAGGCCTGCACACACACACACAGACTTATAGATAAAGGACACACAAGGTTGAAATGAGAGTGAGAGAGTGAGAGTGAGAGTGAGAGTGAGAGTGAGAGAGAGAGAGAGAGAGAGAGAGAGAGAGAGAGAGAGAGAGAGAGAGAGAGAGAGCACGAGAGGAGGGAGGAGTTAAGCACAAGATGTGCAGCCTCACACTGAGGTGGGGTGACTCTAACTGATCTATGCATAGGCTCCCAGCTGGCCTGTCTTTATACTGGGCTGATCTGTTCCCCGGTATATAAA
Source organism: Chromobotia macracanthus (assembly GCA_036877525.1). NCBI lineage: Eukaryota > Metazoa > Chordata > Actinopteri > Cypriniformes > Botiidae > Chromobotia > Chromobotia macracanthus. The sequence continues at coordinate 7,276,755 of JAZGTH010000063.1, forward strand.
GATGCCACTATCTCCACTCACAACTGCCTATAAACTCAATTAAGTCTGTCAGCTACTCTCCCTCCTCCAATATCCGTCTTCCAGCCTCCAATCACCCTTTCTTTCTCTCTGTCCCCTTCTACCCAGCTAACAGGGAACATGCTCAGAACATTGGTTACCATTTTCTAAAAAGTCAAGTCAAACTTTCTTGCAGTAACACAAGTAGAACATTTTTTTAATATTAATATACATTATTATCATATATATCAAAAACGTTATTTTAAGGTAGTAAGTGGAACATTTAAAAAATGTTACAGCATTAAAAAAAATGTTTGAATAATGCTTTTATAACCAATAAATAATGTTAATACGTTTCAGCCCTTATTTTTCTTCAAACTTACATATTATTTATAATATTTGGTCTTTTCCAACCTTTACAAAATACACAGACATTGATTTGATGCTGTTGAGTTCACTTGTTGATGGGAAGCTGACATCTGAAGCACAGAAGCATGTGAATGTGATTAGTCTGTATTTGTTTATCTTTAGTCTGTTCTGAGTAAGACAGAGTCAAACATAAACTCCTATAACTGGAAGTGATCAAGAAAGGACATAACATGCTATTAGTTGACTATTATGGGTTCTAAAAATGCTAGAACAAACAATGGTTTAACAATTAAACTTCGCCTTTAAATTAACACAGTATTTTTACAATATTCTTTTAAACTAGTACTTGAAAACTGTGCGGTTCTTATTTGATAAGATCAATAGGTTTTTGGAACTGACACTAGATGCAATGTCCGCGTATTATCGACCAGTGCTGATAAAATGACCAGATATTTGCCTAGCTGATTAATTGGTCTATCACCGATATATCAGATGAAGTGGATTCTGGAACACTGAATTTATCTAAACCTGTTAGTCCACTGCTTGTCATGGTGCAACACACTTACTTTGCAACAGTCAAATTGCACAGTAACACACACGTAATGTTAAATTCCTCATGAACTCATACTTCATATTCTGGTGCTTGTAATGTACTAAACCACCTCACTCTGACATACAGCTAATGAAGTATGTACAGACTGATGCTGTAAAGACTGTATTGTGTGTCTGCCTGAACTGGCCAGAGGGCAATACTGACAATGGCCTTCCCTTCCCATACACCCACTCATATAACCCTTTGTCACCACCATTAAATGTGACACTGCTCAGTGTTTGGCATGTGTGTGTGGAATCAGAGATTCCACAATAAGGATATAACTGAGACACATGCAAGAGTGACATATTAACAAACACACACAAGCATATACATGTTTCTGTTTCTGAGGCTGAGAAGCTTCTAAATGTGCCTGATCTAATCTTCATGACTCTTTAAGCAAAAATCAATTAACCCACAAAGTGATTCAAGATAACATTCTGATCTGCCATTAGCTCTAACAACCATCTGATGTGCTCCTTACCAATCAGAATGCAGAAAAACTGACCACAGATCAGATAAAAACAACAAAAGATCAAACTGTGTATATCCATGTGAAACAACAGTGTGCACTGAACTGGGATGCCTCAGTTCTCCTGCAGCAATGTAAACTATATTTTAAAGGGTGTAAGAGGTCTAGATGGGTTCACACCACAAGAGAATGGAGCCATGTTCCCACTGTGCCTTTGAGAAGTGTGTGTGGTCAGGGAAAAGTTCTTAATGTGGGCCTGCAGCATCCAAGATACCCATGTGTATGTTTCTGTGTGCCAGAACAAGCAGCCAGCACAAAGATTCAGACTCAAACAACGACCAGAATGAAAAGCATGTAGTCAGATGAACAACGTAAGTTAAATGTTCCTTTTCTTACAATCACAAAGGCATTTAAAGAATGAGTTCACAAGAATGGCGGCCATTTAGAGCTTCAACAAACATCTAGAGCTGAGCGCAACCAGTCCAAATCCTCTAGTTTATGCAGAAAACCTTTCCATAATCTCTTATTACTGATCTGGGTGGTCAGCTCTTTCTTCCTAACCCTGCAAATTTCCTAAGTAAATAAAACTGATCTTAGGCCAGTGCTTTAATAAAAGAGATTAATGGAAAAAGCGAATCAGTGCCCCTCATGCCCTCTGCCTCAAGCCTTCTAGAGAATGTAAACATGGGGAAACCTGACTGACACTTTATAAAACAAAACACCCATAATTCACTGCAGACCAAACCAACTGTAATGACTTTGGTTGCTCTGCAAGGTTCATTTATCACTGTCTACATTTCAGTAACAATTTGATTGCTGGAATAGGTTTTTATTCGGTAAAATGAAACAGAACAATGTCTTTCACTAAAGTGCAGGCAGAGAGGAAAAAGAATGTGTGAGAGAAAAGTGGACAGAACGCTATTGCTCTGGAATGACCGCCTGGTTGAGATAACTATCAGTTCTGTGAGAATGGAGCAATAGATTGTTTTGTATTGGCAAAAGTACAGACAGATGGACAGATGGACAGAGAGCTGTATTAGAACATGTTGCTTCTTCATTGTTCACATGACTATGAATTAATAAAGAACACGGAAGTGGAAAACATCTGCTGAGTGTTATGTGTGCTCAGGGGACGCCCATGTACCTCTCGGGCCTCGTAGTCTCTCAAACACACATGCAAAAGACACACGAACACACAACCCACAAGGCACTCATTTCCTGTATGGAAAGTGAGGCCAGGCCGTCAGCACCATTTCTAGAGTCTCATTCTATACCTTCACTCACATCCCCAGAACTTACATTTCAGAACCTCAAGTGGAATGCAAAGAGTAATTATAGAGAGAGTAGAATCACATCACCACTGTAATACAGTAAAACAGCAAAATACAAATGAAATACGAACACATATTCAAATGGATACTTGGTAATTCTTAACTTTCTCCCCAGCTAACAATGTCAGGATGTAAGATCGTTTTCTTAACATTTCCTTAACATTTCCAAGTAACAAAAAGTTAAAAATATTATTTTGAAAGTTCTAGGAACGATCAAAATCTCCCATTTTTTTTAGACGTTGTGTTAGCATTATTGCTTGGTTTTAAGAACCTTTTTTTATTACTGTAACATTTTAAAACGTTCCACAAATATTATTGGTATATGATATAAGACGCTAAAAAATGTTTAATTTTTGTGATAACCTTTAAGAGCACATTACCTAACGTTCTGAGAACGTTCCCTGTTACTTGGGTCTGAGGTATGTATAACCAATGAGAACAGCTTAACAAAATGGAGAGGATGACATCATAGTAATAATGATGATGAGTGACAAGGCTTAAAGTGCTTTAAAGTGCATGATGATGTAATTAGAAGCATGAGCGCTGAGCATCCTAAGCATTCTTTAATGCAATTACTGGACAATATGGAGGCATTACGCATGTATGTGGTTTAAAGCAGTTTTCTGCTGTCATCTAAACTTTTTTTTACACCAGGTGATTTCTCATCAGGCTCCCTTCCTACTGACTTTTTGAAAGTCATTCCATCTGTTTCCATGGAGATGATTGGCTGAGAGTGATGGTCCAAAACTAGCGTTCCAAGCAAAAGCAGATGATTCAGACTCTCTGTGGACAGATCCGTCTCCTTGTGATGAGAAAGTTTTCTTATCTAAATCTAAATATTAATTACAATAACAGAATCCACAAATCTGCTTTAGGACCCACACTGGACACATACTATTGAGTCCTGTCAGCAGGCCTTGAGATTTGACTATCTCAGCATGCCCACGGAACACATTCTGGACTCTCAGCAGTACTTCTAAAAATAAACAACACTGACAACAACAAACACTGGGGTTAGCTGCCAATTATGAGCTAATGGCATTAAATGCAATGTATCTATTACCTCGGTATAACTTTAGGGATTCAAGACACCTGACCACTGATAATTTACATTTACATTTAATCATTTAGTAAACACTTTATCCAAAGCGACTTACAAAGAATGACAGTCTTAAGAACAAATGTTTAATGCTCTGTAGACTGTAATTAACAGTGCTGTATATAATCTAGCGCCAAACCATGCTTACTGAAATATCTCCAGAAACCTTTAGAGGTTGGAAATGCTGGCATTCTCTGTAAAATCCCTTCAAAGCACTGGCACAGATCAGACCATACCTCAATGTTTCTAAAGTGAAGAATGATCCCAGCATACATAGCCTACTTTCCATCAAAACTCAGATCAGCCAAAATCTGTCAGTTAACTATTTTCTCCCTCATATATCTGTCTGTTTAAATATAACAAACAATGATACTTAATCAAAATTAAACAGATTTTCAATGTTTTAACATACATCTGTGTCTTTTCTATTAGTGGTCTGGCACTGGTTGCTATAGAGAGACAATTCATCTATAAAATGGTTTTATTCTATTGGCTAAGAATGTGGTCTGCTGGTTTATTGCCAAGCAGATGTTACCAAAATTGTAAATCACAGCAGTTATACCAAGATCACATTTCTGTGATCACAATAACTATTGTGCTTATAGTGTACTACAACCCAGCTAACAAGAAACACTCTCAGAACGTTGGCTAATGTTTTCTAAAAGTTCTTGCCACGTTATCAGAAATGTTCTTGCAGTAATGTTAGTAAAAAGGTTTTTTAACATTATATATCATGTATATCAAAAATGTAATACTTATACTGCTATTGGAACAATTGAAAAATGTTACAGAATTAAAAATGTTTGAATAATATTCTTATAACCAAGCAAGAATGTTAATACAACATCTAATAAACTGGACGTTTTGAACTTTCCTAGAACTTTAAAATAACATTTTTTACGTTTTTATTACTAATCAAAACATTAGGGAAATGTTCTTAGAATCCAAAACTGTTACCTGGGAATGTGCTTGGAAAAGAAATCCAAAATGTCATTAAATCGAATGTACAAAAATGGTCTCCACTGAAACAACCAGTTATGAACTTGTGTTTTGAGTTAATAATGAAACAATACAGCACTAACCAGATGCTAAAGATCTCTTTTAATCTCTTCCAACAACACAAACAGAGAGAATCAAAGAGCATCTCAGTTCTTCAACATTCTGGAGCCATTATCTGGACCTCAATCAAAAGACTTTAAAAAAAACTGGTTTCATGAAATATTGATCAAATGAAAAGCAAGCATCTCACCCAGGGAACTAAAACATCCAGTTCTCAAAAATGTCAGAGAAAACAAACATCTAAACCAATTAAAACAGCTTTCTCTGAATTCCTTTAAGTCTTATAAACCACACACAAACAAATGTACTCACTGTTAAATGCATCAAGGTCACAAGGTTGCAAGGCACCAGAGATGAATACCAGTGGTAACTTTTCAGTCCATTTTTGAGGGCACACATGAAAAACATGGCTGCACTGATATATGAGTTTCTCCCATCTGATGGTGTCATATGATGGCTACAGCTGATCATCTCTCCATGCTCCATACCCAGAGGCTACTGCTAAATGTTTTGCTTTATTCTTCTTTATTCTATCTTTTCAGTCTTGTCCAAATATCTGCAAATATTAAATACATTTGCAGATATTGAGTCAGTGTGCAGGAATCCGTGACGTGACTGGATGATAGCAGTCACATGACAAAGACATCAGCTCTGATTGGCTAGTTAATATGGAAAAATTATAATCGGGGATAAAGTTTAAATGCTAAGATTTCATGCAAAGAATATTAACATGCTAACGTTGTGTTATTAGTGTACACTAAGGCTGCAACATGTATCTGTACCAAACTGAACGGTTATAGGGTTATCTGTAACCGTCCTTATAGTGCGTACTATTTAGACAGCCATAATGGTCATTAAAGAGTCCACACATTTAATCCCATAATGCACCGCGATAACGAGTGTACAACCGAAGTACGCTTAACGGCTAGTTGTTAGCCGTCTACTGTGAGGTACGCGCACTGTCCAAATTAACTTACCCGTTTTCGTTCACTCCCTATATTAGTGAAGTAACATAGGGACTAGTGAATTAGGGTATAGGGACGATTTCGGACACAGCCATACTATACGCACGTACGTGAACGCAAACGTGTTCAACGCGTCAGTCCGCAATTCATAAACCAAGGCAAGCACGCGCTTCATAGTGCGCGAAATTTGTTTCTGGCCTAAAAATGATGCACTAACGCATCAAACTAGTGATTGAAATGTGTAACTAATCAAAAATTGTACCGCTTTGTTCGGGCCATATTTGTAGTTATTTTATTGTATTCTTTCCGTGTTTAATTATGATAGTATTGACATTACTTTTTTACACATACGGTATTTGGTCTATTGGACCCAAACATAAAGCAGAATGTCAATGTGAACAGAAGACAGGTACATTTTTTGCTAAGTAAAATATAGATTTTGTTTCATACAATCAGAGTTAATGTTGTAGTTGCAATTCTTCCAAAAATGTCTCCAAACCAAATCGTGTTCCACAGTTAACTGCACATACTTTATGCATGCTCTTGTCATTTTATTATTATTATTTTACTTTAGTCTATTAATAAATGACTGATATAAAAAAGTAAAAATATTCTAGTACTAATGAGTGCATGAGGTTTCCAAGGCTCATGTGTATGTATGTAAGCATAACACGGTGAGGAGCCGATCAATAATTCTGTGTCATTTGAAAGGGACAGTGTGATAGATGAATGACCAGTGCACACCTGAGAATGCAGCACATCTGTACCCAGCACTACAAACTAAAACATACACAATCAGACAACAGCTACATACACAGTCGCTACACCGTGAGTCACAGAGAAACCTGCACACACCCCTTACAGTGTTAAGTTGAGTTGCTGTATCACACAGATGAGCCTAGTAAAGCTGCGTTACCTTTGAAGAAGGGCATGGTGAACAGTGACTCCGATCCCCTTGTTTCCCCTCGTCTGCCCTGTCCCGGAGACCTCCGCCTCCTCCAACGCATTACTGTACTGGTCCGATACACACACAAACTGTCTACCGATGTTCTCTGTAAAGTTGTCTGTCCTGGTTAAAGGACAAATTGGGATTGTGCGTTTTTCCTCGTTGACAGCATCACACTCTGAGAACTACACACATACACGTAACACAGGAGTTCACAGTGGATCAGGAGGGATGCAGCTGCATGCATTGCTTTTCACACTTTCTCCTCTCTCTCTCCTCTCTCTCTCTTTTTCAGTTCTGTGTCTTTCCATCCTTACTGCAGCATATTCTGCGGCGTCAGCCTCAAATCACACACACGCACAAACAAGGCAACACTCTCAGACATTAATAAACAGCACACGCATGCAGTATTGTACACCTGCTGTTATTACGTCATGTGACTGATCAGCTACACTTGAAATAAAGCAACATGAATCACATATGGCCAAAGTTGGAAACATGAAAAAAGCATCACATCCCACTTATCAGCAAGTCAACAGCAGGCACTTCTGTGCACTGTAACATATCTAAGCCACCCCACACTCTTCCATCAGTTTTAGGGCACTGAACGTTGTGTTTAAAGTATATTTAAAGTATATACAAAATTGAAAGAATATTACAAATTTGGCATAAACTCAGCTTACATTTTTAGGCTGTGAGAATATTTCTCTAATATTTTCATACATTTTGTAACATTTTGTTACGTTTCCAATTACGTCCAGTTTTTTAGACATTGTGTTAACATTATTGCTTTTTATAAAAACGCTATTCAAACAGTTTTTAATTCTGTAATGTTTTTAAAACATTCCACTAACTACTTAAATGTAATGGTTTTTATATATGATATTTAAAGCATTACCGCAATAACTTTTTTGATAACTTGAGAGAACTTTTAGAGCACATTAGCCAAGGTTCTGAGGACATTCCCTGTTAGCTGGGAAGGTCCAGATTATCACATGAAATCATTGCTCCACTGCCAGTAAAGCCACGATTTGTACTCTTGATGGTATTTGGGAAAGTGCTACTATATTTTCCCTCTAAATCCACAGCAGAATGTGACACTATGAGTGATGTGATCTGCCTCTGCTCACTTTGTTTGTGTTGAGGTTGGAAGTCCTCTAAAGACTAGACATTAGTGGCCAGTGGAACAAATTTATAAGAACTATACTGGACCCACCAGAGGAATTTGGGTTTTTGTGATTTTCATGGCTAGTAATCAGGAATAAAAACCACTAAACAACAACCTTGTAAGTCGCTTTAGATAAAGGCGTCTGCCAAATGCATAAATGTAAATAAGTTTTGACATGTCTCAGAAGTATTTAAGAAGGCTCAGCTGCTAAAGTCATGCTGTGGGGTATCTTCAAAAGTTCCTCTAAATGTTCCTTCAAGTAAGAGCAGGCAGGTGTGTGTGTGTTTGTGTATGTGTGAATAGGGCTCGAAGCCTATGGGGCTGCATAGCACAGGGGTGCGTTCACACATACGGTCCTCATTATGGCACCAAAATTAAAACTCAGTGTGAGACTCAGAGCTGGTACTGTCTGTTCTCTTATTGCACACTGACACCTCTCTCCTCAAGAACTTGCACAGAGTGATAAACCTGCCAATACAGTGTTGAGCTATTTGGAACATCTCCCAAGTAGACACAGCTATCCCAGCTAACAATTTTAGGTTGTAAGAACATTTCCATTAAGTAACAAAAATGTTAAACATGTTCTTTTAACACTTTAAAATGTTATTTTAAATGTGTGTTAATGTTCAAAACTTTCAGCTTTTTAGATGTTGTATTAACATTATTGCTTGGTTATACGAACATTATTCAAACATTTTTTAATTGTGTAACATTATTAAAATGTTCCACTAACAACTTAAGGATAGCGGTTTTGATATATGATAACATTACAAAACATGCTACTAGCATTATTGCAAGAATGTTTTTTGATAACTTTGAGAGAACTTTAAGAGAACTTTGAGAGAACATTAGCCAACATTCTGAGAATGTTCCCTGTTAGCGGGGATGAAGATATTTTTGCCTTTAAACTAGAAATTTACATTCTGAAAAGAATTGTTTGTAAACTATTACAGGCTTTAAAGGCGTAAAATTGTTAAACATAGATTAATGTAATCCTGGCTTAATCTTGTTCCATGTTTCACTTTGATAAACAGCCTTTGTCTTCATTTTGTGTATTTTCTGCTCTTCAATTATTCTTCTCCTATAAGGCTTGTCACTTGTTCTCCAACATCTGGAAATCATTTCTTACCTCTGCCAGACTCAGGCAATTTGTTGATCTTGATATAGATTCTAATATAGATTCTTTCATTGCTAATTGTTACTGATAAAACAGAGTGAAGTACACTAGTACTAGGTGTAGATGTGGACAGACTAGAGTTACTGTAACATTTCAAGAACTGCACTGTTTATTCATTTCTCATTATGTAAAGGGTTGTGAATGGTGGGTCAACTGAAGTCCATACAATATAAACACAAGGATTTGTTTTCTTTGGCTGCCTGGTATTCAGACCATGAGCAGGGAATGAGGCTTAGACTAAATGCACAACATGTAAACCAACATTGTTTGGAAACATGCTGCTATATTCCACCAATCAGGGTGGACCAGTATGAAATGTCACCATAGTAATGGCTGTTGCTACGTGGATCTGTCATGGGTCACATCACCCAGAGTTATTTCCCATCTGAGGTAACATGAGGTCACTTCAGTTAAAGCTAATGCTTTGTACTCATAAAAGAAAATCCATTGTCAGGTTGCCATGGTAACAAGCATATAATAGTTCCTGTCTGTTCGTCGATGGTTTTTAAGATGATATGGATGTTACTAATCACCTTAGGCCAGTGTGCATCTCTAGCTATTTTCTGAGGAAGGAACATGTTTGTAAAGGCTACACTACAGAGTATTTTGAATGTAACAATTGTGTATGGCTTTTTAGTTTAGATGCAGAAAAGTATTACAGTATGACACAGTAAACCGCTTCTAAACTTCAAACAAACACTTGACTGGTCTTATCCCGAGTTTGTGTGTGTGTGTGTGTGCACATGTTTGTAAGGGCCCAGAGGAAATGTAGCTCCTCTCTTTTCGATATGAATCTAAAAGGAGAACACAGAGTAAACACATAACAGCATTCACACAGTGACTGAAAATGCCAGACATTTTCCTGCCTTATTTCAAAACATACTTAAGCTAAGACTAAAAAACACATTCATAAATGGCCTACAAACACAACTCATCCTTCGTATGGATTTTGTAATATGATACAAATATACAAATACTGTTACAATTAAACAGGCAATTACCAAAGTAACTCACCTATAAATGGATTTACTTACTCACGTTGTTCCAAAGTATGATTTTCTTTCTTCCATGGACCAAAAAAAAGTACTTTAAGACAAAATGTCTAAGCTGTACATTTTACACAATATCAGTGAATGGTCATTGAAATCAAAAGTTTTTAATAGAATAACTAATTACACATCTATACTCTCTGCACAGTGTGCGCACAAAACTATAATATGATTTGGACTTAATAGGGCTCACAAGTCTTATAGATATTTTTATGATGCTTTTTATGCTTAGACTCTGGTACCTATCCATTTTCATTGTATGAAGGTTCTTCTTTGGTATTCTACAGAAAGAAGGAAGTCATACAGGTTTACAACAACATGAGGCTGAGTAAATGCTGACAGCATTTTCATTTGGGGTGAACTATCTCTTTCTCTACTGTTTTAGTATGGTTCAGTGTTTTGGGGGCCAAAAGCATGTCGACCTCTGCTACATTACAACACTGTTGTGTCATAGTAATGGCTGGAAGGACTGGAGTGTATTGCTTTCACACACACTCTGGTGTCGTCTCAGAGCCAAAGACCATCTTGCCAAGAGTTTCACAACTGCCTAGAGATGGGACGCCAGCACAGGAAAGGCAAGCACTGCGTTACATATGTTCAACATAAAACCAGACACACAATGTCTCTACAGCACAACTCTGGCTCTTGTGACCAGTGTTTGTGAGTTTCTGTAGGCATCTGGTAGACAGACGCACACATTGTTATGGAGCTCGTCTCAGCGGCAGAACATCTCTAATGTAAACACTAATATTGTCAACACCTGAGGTAACTCTCTCTTATCCAAAGTTCGCACATTAGAGTTAGACAAAGAAAGAGAGAAAGAGAGTTGTTGAAGATGGAAGGGCTTGGACCTGCCGCACAACTTTTGCATTTCATTTTAGACAAACTGATTACGCTTGTGTCTGTTTGAAAATAAGGTCAGAGCAAGAGCTAATTTGAGGTTGAAGGGGAATATTGCTTTGTGCTGTTGTAACAAAGTGGATGTTAAACTGTTTTCAACTAATACTATGCTTGGGTTTATGAAATGAAATAGTCTGCTTGGGTTTTTTAATCGATTGCAGTAACAGGATCATTACTATGGCAACTCGAAAGACCAAGCTAGGAAAGCAAGGTGATTTGATTCATTGAATGAAGTAAAGGCACTTGGGCAAGCAGCCAAGACAGGAAGTTGTTAATGGTTTCTTCTGCATTTCAGCTGAATTTATCTTTATGACAAAAGTGACTTATTCCACCCTGTCCTTGAGCACTCCAGCCCACTGTCTCTCTTTCATTCAGTCTCTCTGTCTCTCTGATCCGCCATCTTATTCATTCCATCTATCCTCTCTTCTCTCTCACACACTCTTATTAAAATTCCAGTTAATCTTGCAGACTATAAAAGACATTGAAAAAAGGAAAAGGCTTCAGTTCACAGCATTCTACGCCTCTAAAAGTCAGAGCTGTTCTCGCTTTATAAATCTTCATACATTAACAGGGAAGTCACTTTAAGATTTTCATCTGTGCAACAGATTCCAAAAGTATTATGACATTTTGCACATACCCAGCTAACAGGGAATGTTCTCAGAACATTGTTCTGTAAAAGTTCTCTCAAAGTTATCAAAGTTATCATTCTTTTTTAACATTAAAAACAAACTTTTTAACATTATATACATATAGCAAAAATGCTATTCTTAGTTATTTGGGGAACATTTTAAAAACATAACAGAATTAAAAAGTTTTAAATGTTTCTAGAACTTTCAAAATAATGTTTTTAACATTATTATTATTTAATGGAAACATTAGGGAAACATGCTTACAGCCTTAAATTATAGCAGGGTAACCATTTCCTGTTATGTAAGTCTCTCAGCATGAGAGACAAATTAATTAATAGTGTTTCTTCATTTTACAGCAAATTTTCAGGACTTTATATTTGATTATTGGTGATGCCTGGCAAAAACTGTCAATCAATGCATGTCAAACCATGCTAAACCCTGGCAGAAGAAGATCAGAAGTGTTTGTTTTATATTGTGTGGGAACATCTAAGTGGTTTCCCAATGGCAGAAGGAAGACTCCACTTGATCTTTCAGTCTTCTGCACAAACACACACATACCTAAACTGGAACTTGTGTCTCACTATGAATTTCACATGAGCAACTGAGGAATGACACAAAAATCACTGGTTACCACTAAATTAGCTGTCACTGTCTTAATGCAATGGCAAAAAACTGACCCTGGATCAGTCACAATAAAAACAAGATTGGCCCCATCTAATGGTTCCCAGAGGGACCTGACCTCAGTTCCCATACCACAATGAAGAAGAGTTCCCAGCCACTGCAAACAGACATCTACATCATTTTGTCTTCAACATGTCAGAGCACTTCAAGCTGAAAACTCCTAATGATTACAGTACTAAACAAACAGTGTATCAGAGATATTTTAATGAACTTGCAGGATAATCCAAGTGTTTCTGTTGTGGTCTACCATGGTAAAATGATAAGGTCTGAGGAAAAGAATGGCTCCAGCACATTGCCAGATGTCCTGGTCTCAGGGTTAAGCTAAACAATACCGTGAGAGGTTTTCTCTGATATAACAAAGGAAATGGTCAGAGGAAATATTCTGCACATCTTCAGATGGTGAAAGCTGGCAGGGTTTATCCTGTTACAGAACACAGAGCAGTGTGGGAGGTGTCAGAGGGAGTAGATGCCAAATTTGTCTAAATGTAAATGGGAAAGACTCAAAAACAACAGATAAAGATGTAAAGTAAAACACAAAGGTTAGTGTGAACGTGTTAATCATAAACAGACTTTGCGCTATAGTCGAAGCATTTGTTTACTGTTTATTAAGAAGTGAAACTGTTGTTCATTATCATAACTAAATACCTGTCACGTGGTTTCTCTTCTTCAGCATTTATCTTTTGTTTGTGTAATAACTTTTGTGGGAGTAACATACAATAAGGTCTTGTTCTCCTCCTTTCCAATGTAGCCTAGATACACGGGCGGTAATAATAGTAAAAACAGTAGAACCGGGCAAGAGTCACGAGTGATGCTACAAACAGATACTAGCCAGTTTTATGCCTGTACAAACATTTACCATGGTAACCATAGTTACAACAGTTATTGTTAGTGCAATACAACTGTAAAATCAAACTTGCTCACTGTCATAAGAATTAAACACAATGACAGCAAGACTACCACTGCTTCTTACACTGTTTATGGGAGATCACATTTAAATGTATTATGATTATAAACAACAACTGCATTAACTATGGTTACCATGGTAAATGTTTGTAAAGGTTATCACTGCTTATTGCTCCAAGACTCCAAGGCTTTTTTCAGACCTAAACACAACATTCATGTGATAAACAAAAGCAGGCTGTTGCTCCATCTCTAGGGGACCGTCGTCTCTCCATTTCTCCATATTTTACAGAGATGCTCCAGAGCCGTGTTACATAAAACCAAACCCAAGCATTTTTCTACACAAGAATCAAAGTACGGAACGCGCGATTGCGCTCAAACATTAATGACGTAATTGGTTTTAAATATTCAAAAAGCGACTCAGATTGTGTTTACATTTTTACAAAGCGAAGACGTCATCTAAGAAGTTCTGACCTTGAACTTGACCACGTATTTGACGAGCGATCAGATATCTGGTAGTCGGTAAAGACCGTGTAAGTCATAGAAAGTTAAGGTGGAGGTCTTACTTTTGACCGGCGGTTTGCTGGCCAGTACTGAGATGTGTTTTTGCAGACTTATGAGTTTGTTCTCCAGCGCTCCGGAGCGATGGCAGATGGAGGCGAGCTCTCCCTCCAGTTCCTCCAGGATGCTCACCGACTGACGGGATAAATCCGACAGCTGCCGGAGCACCGCGCACAGAGTCAAGCCGCAGACGTCCACCAGATCCGTGAAGATCGCACCGCGACTCTTCGCGCTGCTCTTGCACACATCTGTAGGGACAATGGTCCTCTTGCAAAAGGGCATCCTGGCACCAGTTTTCTTAAACTTCCGTTAAAAGTGCGTATTTTCCAAACGATGAAGTGTGTCGGTGAAGACCCTTGCTCGGGATTGCGCGTACAGCGGAGGCATTTTGTGCATTGTGATTGATTGTCCGCTGTGAGGTGCTCTGCTACGGTTCATATTATATCACACTCCAAATCACAGCTCCAAACTCTCATAAACTGCGCCTGAGACCTCACCCACTCGTGCAACTGAGCCCTACCTAACAGAAAGAGCTGGATCTTTCATGAAAAACTTGAAACTTGTGCATGCATAAACCAACCTACTCCATCTCCTGCTCATAAAAGTTAAGTGAATGCAACAAGGCTGAAAACAATACAAGCTGAACAGCTGCACTTGGACGGCTAAAGAAAAATTCCAGTTTTGAAAAAACACTGAAGTTCAACAAAGCAAAAATGGTTTCCTTGAGTTGTCACATATTCTAACCTCTGCATGTGCCTTTCCCAGAACACACATCTGGCGTGTGTGCACCCCCACCCTGACCCAGAACTTGGCTCACCTAGATGTTTTGTTCATCCAGTTTTTTCCACATTGGGCTGCAGGAGAGGGTGTACAGTGAAATCAGAAAGATGAAGGGATAGGAGGAGAAAGAGAAGCATAGAGTCATCCACGTAGCTTAATCTTATCATGTTTTTGTTCATGGCTTCATATGAAACCTTATCTCATACAGGGGAATTAATTGGAAACATCTGGAGCTTGTTTTGCCTCGCTGTATGACTGTCTTCATTGTTCCTGGTTCCCCACCCCAATCCACATGGCCCAAGTGCATGACAGCAACCACTCCTGGTGGACCTTTTCTTCATGGTAATCCTCCTCTCCCTTATTTTTTAATTTCTATTTTCTCCTGCTTTCTTTTCATGTCCCAGCTGTGGCTAAGAGAACATATCTGTCAAGATTGATTTTGAGGCAGTGAGGTGGTCTGGCAAGCCTCAGATTTCATTTTCATAAAATTAGGTTTTTGCAAACAGGTCCACGGCACAGTTATAATCACGCTATTCCTCTTTTATAAGGTATTATTGTTACGATGGACCACCAGATACCAGGTGATGAAATTAGAATCTGGCCTGAAGTTAGCTAGTTAGATCAGGTAATACTGGTGATATCTTTAATTTAAATACATGATCACAGAGTAAAAGCAGCAGCCCACCAGACCAAGAGGGTGTTGGTGAGGGATTTTAGGATGACTATCATTTCAGACATCTTTTTCCCAACAGCAGTATGTTTAAACTCAAGGACACCAGAGCATGTGTGTTTTAGTTTGTATTGCGTTCTGGCAGACAGCCCCGCAATGTGTTGAGGTGAGCCGTGCTGAGCCGCTGTAGAGCAGCAGGCCAAAGGCTGCAGGAGAAACAGGCTGAAGCTCTGCAGGACCCGTATGGCCTTCTGGAAATGAGCTTCAGCTATACAATATAAACCATAAACGCCTATCATGAACATAAGTATTACAATCACTCATACAATCATCTCAAATCTAAACTTGGAACTCATTAACTGATATACAAATATTTGTATTATTTATATTAAATGCCACTCACTCAAACTTCAGAATTTCATTGCCAAAGTTACAAGTTCAGCTAATGTTAACTTGTGATGAAACAATCTTGGTTATTTGCTTTAGAGAAATCTGAAACCATGCCCAGACATACAAATCATCTTGGACAACTGCTACAAAAGTGCACATAACAATAAAGTTATTCATCTAAAATACGTTTAGTAACACTTCACAAGGTTGTATAAAGTTGCATTTGTTTAATCGACAGAATGCAACTCAATGTAAACATCAGTAACATGAGCAGAGCAACAGTTCGTTACCTTATTTATGCTAATACAGTTGTTCATGTTAGTTAATTGTGCATTAACTACCATTTAGTTTCAACTTTTGATTGTAAAAATTGATTTTTTAGCTAACATTAATGTTAATAAATACTTTGTCAAATGTTATGCATCATTTGAGCAGTGGGTCAGCCACTAACTAAAGCTGAGGGTTCCTTTAGCAAATAGTGAAAACCTAAGGACTTACATATGATGCGATATAGAAACATCTTAAAGCTTTAAGCCACACCAATAGTTCTTTAACACAAAAGACACGTCTCAGTGTTGTTGTAAAGAACTTTTTATTTGAAATCAAGGTGTGTGCTAGATCTGTTGACTTAGCTGCTGCCCTGCTTGGCAGCCAGTCTCTTGTCTCTCTCCTCAGCAATGGTCAGGCGGATACCCTTTCCACGAGGAATAGACACCCATGGCTTAAGGCCCTGAAGAGAGTTGCAAAATATTAGACCCATTAGACACAAAATCAATTTTACACGATTGTAAAATCACAAACTGTCTTATAGGAAACAATTTCAGATAAAAAAATCTGAATTTATCTTGTGGTTAAAAAAAACAGTAAAGGTTTTTGAACATGTAAATTGAAAGACATGCACATCTGTTTTTGACACAAGCACTAACTTTAAATATGATGCCACTGGATTCTACATTGAGGTGCCATCTGCCCCATGTAATAACTTAAGAGTTCAGAAAAACATACTAGCTCAGTCAATCACTTGCTGACTGCTAGCATCATTGTAAGATTTATTGACCCACACAGCAAAACTAACTTCCATATCCATATCCAACCCCAACCCACCTTGCCAATGACAAAGATGTTGGAGAGCCTGGTAGCAAAGCTGTTGCCAGTACTGTCTTTAACATGCACCACATCAAAGGAGCCAGGGTGCCTCTCTCTATTGGTGATCACACCAATACGGCCCAAGTTAGCACCTCCTGTCACCATGCATATGTTACCTGTTTACACAGAGGAAAGAAAAAGTAGTTATTAGTGATGTGTGATTCACATAAAAGAGACCTGTAGATCATTTGATTTGTCCCAAAACAGGGACCAATATCTCTGCAGTGTTGTTATTTCTTCCTGCCTCAGTTCACTTTCACCAAGCAACTTTTCCAAATTAACCACAATGTATTAATACAAATCATGTTCAAATAAACTTCTCATTGGTCAGAGTGTACCTGTTTATTTACCAGGATTCCACAGAAAAAGGTCATATGTCAGAATGAACAGAACAGCTTCACGAGTGTGTGGCTTTTTTTGTAACAGGTTGTCCACTGGGTCAGATTGCTTTCTTATTGCATGTGATACACTCCAAAATTTGTCTAAGATTGACTGTTTTATTGCATTCATATGTGCCTAAACAAACCGAGCCAAAGGAGAAAACAGGACAGGTTCCGAAGCAAACGCTCCAAAAGAGCCAAGTTTGAAAACACACTAGCACAATAGAAAGGAAGAGTTCAGGCTTTTGTCTCACTAACCGGTTTCAAACTTGATAAAATCTGTAATTTTGCCTGTCTCCAGGTCAATACGAACGGTGTCGTTGGCCTTGATCAGAGGGTCAGGGTAGCGGATGGTGCGGGCATCATGGGTCACCAGATGTGGGATTCCCTTAGTGCCGATAATGATTTTCCTCACCTTGCACAACTTGTACTAGAAGAGAAAATGGAACAAAAGCATTAGCTCAAAAACCTAAGATACTTATGGTTTAGATCATTCATAAGATCATTCATAACACAAAAACAATTGCTGAAAGAATTCAACATAAAAGCTCACCTTGGCCTCCTCATTTGTGATGCGATGAACTGTGAAGCGCCCCTTGACATCATAGATCAGCCTGAAGTTTTCACCAGTCTTCTCAATGCTGATCACATCTGAAGGAATCAAAACAAAAACCTCATTAATACATGACCATCAGATTCTGACGTCTAAGAATGCATCACAGAAGATAATACCGGCGGGCACTCAACAGAAAAACATGGGTGCACAGTGGAAACACTGAGTGTCATAACACTGAGGGATTAAGTCACTCAATGTGACATTTGTGATTCAACCATCTGGCAAGCTACAGCTCACACACTTGCCAGAACAGTGACCAGAAAGATTCTGTTTATATTGAAGTCAATATAATATTGGCAGTCAACAAAGAAATTTTTAACATCCAATTCCATTAATCACAAACATTAGACCGTGGTTGCATAATAAACCCTGTACTTCCATCCTAATCATACAACATTAGTTTCAGATGCTAAATGAAACTGCACCTAAAATAAAATGAAAGCATAACCTGTATGTATAACCTGAACTTAACCCTTGTCCTAATGTTACGTGGAACACTGTTTAATGCCACTATATAAATACATGACTGTTATCGGTCACACAAGACATGCAATTTAAATTAATTTATATTAAGGAGCTAAAGAACATTATTTGGAACATACTAAAGTATGAAGAAACCAACAACAAAGCATAGACATCAGTGATGAAAAACACAATGTTACCTGCATTGAAAGATTACAGAATAAACAAGATGCCTCAGTTCTGTAACTATGAATGGGGGAACCTGCAATGCTTAGAAGAGCATTGCGAGCACACGGTACCTAAAGCGATCTGAAAAACGTATAGCGCAATTGGAGCATTAGAAGAATCTGACAGTTCGTGAAGGGTTTAACAGTTGGTCTGAAATGTGTTATTGTGACCTTAGTCAGCGCTTTTAGATTTCAGTCCTCCCTCATAGCTGCTTGGAGGTGTAACAAAGACAGCTGCAGAATGCAGAGACTTCTTTAAAGGGACTTCGGCGCACTTTATCATATTCTAGAAAACACTTGTGCGAAGGTCTTACAAGAATTATCATACCCTAGAGTAAGTACCAGAACTCACCCATGAAGCCAGCGGGGTAGGTGATATCAGTGCGGACCTTGCCATCGATCTTGATGAACCTCTGCATGCAGATCTTCTTGACCTCATCTCCAGTCAGGGCGTACTTGAGACGGTTCCTCAGGAAGATGATGAGGGGCAGGCACTCCCTCAACTTGTGAGGACCAGTGGATGGACGAGGAGCCTATGCAATCGATTTAAATACAACTAAAGGTCAAACATTCAACATGCACTAAACCTGAGAGCTGCCTGACTTCCACTTCGGAGTAAAATCTTCTTAAAAAAAGCAATGCAACAAATACACATTTAATACATACAAAGACTCCAGTGAGTTTGTCCAGCATCCAATGCTTAGGAGCTGCCACGCGCTTCAAATGCTTCTTCGGTCCTCGGGCCTGCATGAGATCAATATAATAATCAATATAGTCAGTTTAAAGCATTATGTTCAACAAGTTAGTACAACACGACAGTCCTGTAACTAGCAGCTACAAACCCACTCGTCAAGTCAAGGCCTCCGGTAACACTCCAGCCAAAAATATCATTTCTCACGCACAACGCACATCTTTAAACTACATTTTCTTTACATCACCAAAACATTGCAAATAATACATACGAGTAAAACAGCTCAATTATATTCTACAAAACAACAAAGCCCATCACTTATACACACACACACATCTTATAGGAGACCGCGACGGAGCGCAGTGTTAACCTTTAAAATAGCGCATCGACTCCGTTTCGCGTTAATGTACGCAGCTTTTGTTTCACACGGGGTGAAACATCACGATTTGGAAGACGGATCGAAAATAATCGTCACGAAAACCTCGATGGTCGTGGATTATTTCGGGAGGGAATCGTGAACGTTACGCACTCACCATGTTTGAGTCTGCGGAAAAGGGCCGCGCACTTCCTGTCAGAGGAAGATAAACCGAACCGCCAGAGACAAAGACGGACCGTCGAGCGAATTCACATCAGCCGTGCGAGCGTCTGCCATCTAGCGGGGAGGTCTATAGCACACAATCGTGACCGAGACCTGAACGGCATTATATTGCGCCATTTGATATTAAAAATCTAGTTCATATCGTATGCATTGCATGTTTTTTAACATGGATATATAATGCGTATGTAAATACGACGCGTTGTCGTTGTTAGCATAAGGGTACTGAAAAACGAAATCTTAAAGAAATGATGATATACAGAGACGTATGTGTTATACCTTATTTTAAACGGAACATTTACTTTTTCGCTGCGTTTTAGGAAAGGCTTTTTCTTTGTTTTTACGTTTATTTATTCATCTTCATTGGCTCCAGACACGTAAAGGATTGGCCTACTAAAAAGGGGCTGCGTTAATTGAGTCAGCCACTAGATGGCAGTATTAACCAGTTAGATATTCTTTATTGTCTAAGGTGATTTGTAATCATTTTTATATTACATTTTTTATACTTTTTATAAATTTTTTATACAATTTTTTTAACTAATTGTGTTGGCATCTAGATAGGTATGAGGTGAAGATGATGTAAAAAGCCTTCTCTTTAGACCAATTGTTTAAGGTCTGGAACAATTATTTTGGCACACAGAATTGCTCATTTTCCAAATTAATTCCATTTCTATAATTCAATTTAATAAAATGATTAAATATTTGTGTATCAGTAATGTCACAGAAAGTGTTATGGGAATGAAAAAGGCAAGTTATGCTCTGCTTACTTTATTTTCTCACATTCAAAAATACACACATTTAAATACAATAGGTAATCTCTTGTGTAGAAAAATAAATGGTTGGAAGAAAAGTGCTAAACAAAAAGTATTTGATTAAGTTTCAAATCAAATCACAAATTCCAAAAAAGTAACAAAAAAAAAAAGTAAAGGTCAGACAGAAAACCTCTCATTCTTTACATGGCTAATCCAAATGTGTTGTAAGCATGCAAAATGTCTAACATATTTGTGAATTGTGGTAAAGATCTGTTTACATCTAAATTACCTTTAAATTATTTTATTCATACAGCCTACAAGACACTGAAATTAAACAGACATCATTTCGAGAAAATATAAGGATTTTCTTGTAGGCAATGTTTTTTTGGATAAGCATTAACTTTTTTTTATTTAAATAAAAAGGTCATCAGGCCATGCAGGCTGACCGCTTGGTAAACGGATACATTTCTCATTAATATATTTAAACGTGGAAAACATTTGGCCAGCTTGAGTTCCTCTGCGACCGAGGCTTACGATAACATGGTTTCTGGAGAAAATCTTTTGAATGATGGAGAGCACACCAGTCTCACGATCACAATCATCCTCCACTCCACTACAGGCAATAAGCAAGTAAACGTGGTTGGAACCTCTTGTTCTCTACAAATCATATTTACAAAATTTCCTCCATTCTTACATTGAGGAGAAAAGGTCAAATCTATATCACACAGCATGATGTGGTGAGAGGGCTTAGAATCACAGGCTTCTGCAGGAGGGGGGAAAGTCTTAAGGCTTGGTCATGTGACCCCTTTGGTGTGGGTGGTTAGTTCTGTTTTACAAACATAATCTTAAGCCTGGTGATTTAAAGAATATTTCTTCATCCACTCAGAAGGCTACAACTTTGAACAGCTCTGAACTTGAATATCTTCAGCTCTTCAAGATTCGGTTTCAAAAGAGCAAACTTTAGTCATTACATAAGTCTAGTTTCCAGCTCTTGACAGTTCAAATCTGATGGTTAAATATTATTTTCATAAGCAAATCTGATTGCCATTTAGTGGACACTGATTTTGAGAAGGAAAAGAGAATATGAAAGACATTTATGGCTGCCAGAGAGGGTCAGCAGCCAGCTGGTATGTCTGCAATGAAGTCGAACTCATTCTGACCCAGCCATAGCTCGGGAAGCTCATTGGCCCGGTCCAAACCCAGCTCCACCACTAACGACATCAGAACTTCCTCATCCACTGGATCAGAATCAATGATACCAGGTGCCTGTGCTGCCCCAGGAGAAGCAATCTGTCCTGAGCCCAGAATGGACGTTCCATACCCTCTGGTGGGTCCAGTGGTAGCTGCAGATGATACAGCCAGGTTCTGATAGTGGCTGTTGAGTTTCTGGAGCTGCATGGAGGCTATGAGATGCTGGCCAGACTGCAGGCAAAAAGGCTGGGGTTTGCCCAACACAGGAGAGCTGGGGTGGAGGGTAGCAGAGGGGAACTGAGGGCTGGTCTTGCCTGAACCAGTGTAATGCAGAAGGGAGAGAGCGTCACGGTCCTTCATGGTAGAACTAGACAGCAGGAGTGAGCTCATCACCTGGAAACACCTGAAAGAACAAAGAAAGAAAGAAAAGATTAGGATCTGGCATAGAAATGAAAACAGAGCAAATACAATTGGTCAGGTCAGTGTTGAGGCTTAAAAACAACACAACAAAAACCTTGTTTGGAGTTGTGGAGGACAGAGATCACAAGACTCAGTACTGAAGCAAGTCATAAGACTATACACAACAATCTGTAGAGATGAGCCATTCATAATCCCTCAGATGTGGAGTTAATAACTGAATCCGTGACACTGTCCTGTGACTCCATAACTTTCTCTGTTTATTGTGTGTGATCACAGGCAGGCACACTGAAAAGAAAAGTAATGCATGGAGCACATATGATTAAGTACCTCATCTCCATCCCCACTTAAGCCTATTTTTGTGATAAAGCATAATTGCTGAAGGCTGGCATGCAGCTGCACTGGACCTCCAGCATGCAGCTGACAGACTCATCTTAGAGCCCCTCACATACACTGACAGCTGTAGGGCATTCAGCACAAGATCTTTGTATTTAGTTCATTGTGTTCATTATTCCTGTCCTGGAAGCAGTCACACACAACATGGTTAAGCCTACAACTTAATTAGACGCATACAAATAACACAAAAAAGTAAAATAAGTCATTTGCAAAGCCTCAGTATTAAGAATAGACTAACTTGATTAGAATAGTCAGACACTTAGTCACCTTATATAGTCGTTTATTTATAGTCATTTATAAATAATGATGTAGAGTTGGTAAAAAAAATGTAATATAATGTAAAATAAAATTTATTTACTATATTAGATATAATTAGATATCCTGTGATCATTATAAAAAAGATGTGGAGATCTTAAGTGCAACGCTTTATAGATGTGCCACAGCATCAAACTTTGCTGTTGTAGAGCCAGTAAGATGAGGTTGAGGTTGGTTAAAAAAAGTCAAGATAGTTAAGTTTTAAGTTAATAATCGCATAATATTCAGTATTCATGAATGAACTGGTTAGTCAGTTTGTGTTGGGCTTGATGTGCAATATATAACATATAACTTTTTAGATGTATAATCACTTTCACATGTATAATTATTACTTTCAACAACACTCGTTAAATTGCATTTAAGCAACCCTAAAGAAACCAAACGAAACGGATATAACTTAATACAGATGATTAATTCACTACAGTATGTGAATGTGGTACAACAGAAAATAATCGTAAAATAACTTTTTAACTTGCAGACTGCCGAAATGTTAATTTGATAACTTGCCTTTATGGGAGAAATGGTGGACTTCTTGCGTTTTATAAATCCAGTATGACGAAAAACAAAACCAGTGTTTATTTATAAAGTAGGTGCTGCATTAAAAAAAAATAAGCCGTTCAAATAAGCCACTGCTGTAATTGCCAAGGACAAATGCGAAGTCAAGGCTATGTGAAGTTTGAGAAATGTTTCCAGGCTTTTCCGTGCTGCTCCAGCAGAGCTCCCTCAATGAACTGTTACTGAATCAAAGGCATTAGCCTAAATACACACACTCGACGCTCTCAAGAGATCCGTGTCCGATCAGTAACACGACATGGAGTCTCGGGGGAATCGGACCGACTACTTGACCGAGTACTGAGTACTTTTACAGTACTTGAAAAGCAATGTTCAAAACGTACTTTTGCTCTGAGATTTTCATATGAAACCCCGCATGCATGTGTTTCATGCGAGCATTAAAACGATACGAATCCACATCCGGGTTTTCCGTTTAGCCTCGTAAAGTGCGACGAGAGGACAGATGCTCGCTATTGACACACTGCGCTACACACTTCAATCACGGTCCCCATAATAGCTCGTTTAATAATTGTCATTCATAGACAGACCAAAGGCGGTAAAAATAGCAAACTCTCTACACCTGAGGAAATTCACCACTAATGTATCTATTTATAACATCAGTAGCGTTTTTCATTGTTTTAATTATTTTATTACTTTTATTATTTTGTTTACAGCAATACATTTTTTTGCGAGACTAATTAAATGAACACACAACATATGAAGAACATTGTCTTATATCCGGCACTGCTAAATGAATTAGAAATGAACTTGAGCGGTGCCAATAAAAAAACAAAAGAAACCGATGTAGTTTTTCCATCACTTTTAAAGCCCGGTTTCTTTTCCGTTTAACCGGGGTTGAAGACCGCATCTGTCGTCATTCATCTACACTTCGCATGTAGATGAGGAGGGAAGTGATGGGTAAAAGAGCAAGGGTTTGCTTTTCTCCTGTGGGAAACGTTATGCAAATAAGACAAACGGTTTCTGCTTAGCTTTTGTTGCCAAAACTCCAGAAGCAATGATTCAGTAACCTTGAACATTTCACTTCACCCAAACCGACAAAATATCTATTTCTGAATGAAAGCTCAAAGAGTTATAGGTTGAGGGCAGGCAGATGCGCACTTTGCATAATTTCGTTGAAATGTCAAACGTGCGACTGCAGAGCAGGTGTCAGTATGAACGACGTTTTCTGTTTCTGTTTCTTTACATGAATGATGATCGATGCTCTGCAACTGAGAGAATGAAGTTTTTAAAAAATGATGTTAAACATGAAGCTCTTCATATAAATGCATTCAATCCCATTTCAGACGTTTAGGCTTTCACATCGGTTGCACTGCATACTTCAAACAACGCACCGGAAAATGGAAAGCAGGAGTACGAGGCGCTGAACGGTTTCGGTTTTACGTGCACGAAGGTTTTACGCTCATTTCTGCTACTTTTACGGCGCTCTTTTGGTAGCACGGATCACTTTATTGCACTGAAATGCAATAAGCCTCATCTCTCAAAGCTAATAAAGCACTTAATGAATCGCACTTGGTGTGCCATTCAGAGAAACCTCTGCGACCAAGAAACCTATAAAGATCATGCTGAAAAGAACAGGACTTCATATGTGGAACTTGAAACACTGCTGAATCCTGTAAGATGGACGAGCAGCATGGAAAATATGCCACACAATTGCTTTTTTTATTTTAACATAACAGAGAAACGTTTATACAAAAATTAAAAGTTGACAAAGGCTTAAAAACATGTTCACTTGTGGACTTATCACAAGAAAATAAACATTGCAGTAAAATGCATGCCATAGGCAATATAAGACAGTTTATGAAGCCAACGTGACATTGAATTTGGTCAGTTTGTCCATTAAATGTAACATCCAATTTATAAACAATTGTCCTGAGACTAGAAAGCACCACAGCGACATTACCGGTGGTTATTGCATTTAAAATGTTTTAGAAGTTGGCTGACAGTGTCAATTAATAATCCAATAAAACAACAATAAAAATAGGCACTAATTAACTCCACAGTATTAAATGTTTTACGTCCTCTCATTTGGTGGTGTCAGAATAATTTGATGGGAGAGTGTGAATTTGTGTTTAGGCTTATTAAGGGATTTGCAGCCACACACACACACAGACTGGAGTAATACATCTTTCCCATCTGAACCAATAAATTATGTATTTCTGGGATGTATCTGTAAAAGGACACAACCATTAGGGAAAAGGTTTGAATTTTGTTATTCCTCATTTTTAAATTATCCAACAAAATTAAAAACAGAAAGAGGAATAAACACACAAGCACGTCACATTTGACATACCTCACGCAAAACATCTTACATTTCAGCTTTGCTGTGCATCTGCAAATGGCTTAGGATTTCTTAAAAAATATAATCTTTAAAAATATACCCCAGATCCATCTTTAACGACTACCTTTCAAACCGGGCAACACTGGCCTGTTTCTGCATTTAAAAAAAATGTTCCCTGGAAACATTCAAGTAATGTTTTCCAAGCTTCCCTCTGGCGATGGTTCCGACATACTGTCTTCATTAAAGCAGCAGGGCTTGATTTGGAAACATGAGCTGGGAGCCCACTCCTAAACTACATTCTTCAGATTCCCTGTAAACAAGCAGAGGAGGGGAGAGAGAATTAACAAAATGGGTCAAAATGAATCACAGAAAAACATATTGAGAAACGCTGACACAGAGATGGAGACGCCAGGTGTAATGGAGATGGTTGCGAAAGTAGATACTTTCATGTGTAGCTCACAACTCATCACACATGCATGCACAGACACAGAGGACCAAAAAGAAAGAGGACCAAAGAGTCTAAATAAGTCGTTCAGACATTTTGCCGTGCTGCGCCCAGAGCAGATGGGTAAACCTCAAGTGTTCTTTGATGTGTAATGTTTGACGGTATACATTGCATTTACTGACAGCAAAGATTGAGAAAATTGGTAGTGCTCAGAAGACGTTTAAGATCGAGGCTGATCCACAGCTGTGCATGGTTTTTCACATCTGCACCAGAACTCACCAGTCTCTGATGTCAGATTGACACTGATCCTAATTGATGCTGACACACTGCAAATCAAAAAAGCAGGATTTCCTATGGCGTGTATTCAAATAGTTCTTCATGTAAATCGATTTTGTAAATGGATTTACAAACCAGAATTTGCATTGTTATTGCAGCTTCCATTCATACAAGAACTATACAGTTGCACTGAAAAAGGATGCCCCCTTTGTTCTCACCAGCTGGTGTTTTGATAACATTATGGCTGCCAGAAGAAGTTGATTTGAATTTAAGGCACCTGGACAATTGTGGTTACAATTAAAGGAACTGTTTTCACTGTGAAGAAAACATTCTCTCATTATGAGAGAATAAATCACTCAAAATGCCAGACAATATCTATACGTTTACGTAATCTTTTAGCATTGATTTATCTTTTAAAACAAGACATTTTCCTTTGACTTTGCTTTAGGTTGCAGTTTACATTTACATTTATGCATCTGACAGATGCTTTAATTCAAAGCAACTTACAGCGCATTTAAGTTATAAATCAGTAAATTCAAGTTATTTATCAGTACGTGTTCCTTGGGATTCGAACCCACAACCTTGCGCTGCTCTACGCAATGCTCTATCAATTCGCATGCTTTTCTTTAAACAGTAAATATTTACGTATTTGCAATGTAGCATATATCAGCAGTCCAATGACCTTCTGTAGGCTACATGATTCTGGCCTACATATGCATGTTCTTTGAAAATATTGATTCCTTTAAGGGAAGGAATCAACAAAAACGTCCAGTTTGTTTGGTGTCAGCTACAATGTGTAAAACAGTACCACCTCTATTAACACCCACTTTCGAAAATTATATGGCCTTTAAGCTGAGTTTGACTAAACTGCTTTAGAATTTGCTGATTTGCTGATCACTAAAAACAACCATGTATGGTGTTCACTCGTTTTCCCCACTTCTTTTTCTCTCAGCTTTTTATAACGCAAGGCAGAGTGTCGTAAATGTTACCCAGATGTGCTTGGAAACTCTGGTAATGTGTAACAACTGCAAGCCTCTCTATTTATTACCTGCTAATCAATCGCAGCTCTTCCCGAAAAAATGTTTTTTTGTATTATCAAAACAGCTCATGTTTGGGAAAATTAGATACTCTTAAGAAAACTTAACGAGCTCTCGGAGCAGCAGATATCTCACATCACACAGGTTGGCATTTCTCTTGCATTTGTGTTTCCTCATCCAAGCATTTTCCCTTTCTTATTAAACACTGCCCTTACGCAACATAAATACAGCCGTAAACAAGAGCGAGTGCCACAGCGGAATCCTAATTAAAATGTGGTTTAATTGATGTGAGCTGTTGAATTGAAAGCTGAAGCAGACGGCTGTGAGAGTATGGGAGTCTTCAGACGACCCTGTTGAAGCCACTTTGATGGTGTAATTTAGTGCCTAATAAAATGCTTATCAAAAATAATTACTTCCTCCTCCAATATAAAACCAACCAACAAAACAGTTAGACTAATGATCTAATTATTCACCAAACAATTACTGTACCAAATTTAAACGCAAGATTCACAATCTTTTATTCAAAAGTATGAATGTTTTGGATAGTTATGCCATACTATGCAATGTTCTGATACAAAACGGACCACAGATGCCCATAAACCTACTGGAAAGATTTAAATTCTGTGGAAACCCATCCTTGCTACCTTATTTAACAATGTGCCATGTACAAGTAAAAGACAGACAGAAAATTGCTCCATTCAGTGGAATTGTAGGCTGAAAATACCCCCGAAAACAATTAAATTCAGGATATACTGTAGTTAGATGGTCTGCATAATGCATAGGACAAGTGACCACATGTAAGTTCTGTGTTTTTAACATAGCAAAACAGAATCCACTGAGAAGTCAAATATGCAATATAAATGCATCGGGTAATCCAAAGAAGCCATACAGAATCTAAGTAGAGCTCACAGAAGATTTGGTTACTGCTCATAAAACTGAAGATGTGATGTTTTGCATGCACGAAAGGACAATATATGAGCTTAAGTAACATGTTCATCTCTGAAAGCTGATCTCAGTACAATATTTCACTCTCTAATGCCCCTCAGTAAGCTCATGAACCTACAGGCTAAACTGATCTGGGATCTGTTTATGTATGATAACTTATTTCATTCCATGAAGACATCTATAGCAGTCTAAATGAGATTGGTGAAAAGCCTAAAATGGAAGCGAAGCAGCCTGCCCCTTAAGCCCTTTTTAATTAGTCGCTAGTGCTGTGGGATAGAACAAACACATGGCACATGCTACACATACCGCATGGGCACTGAAAATAAGCATGTTTGCCTGCAGTCTGGAGTGTTTGTCCGGTGCTGTTTATGCTCTCAGGATTAGGCAGACCTTTTATTTTGCAAAATATAAATACATAAGCTGAAACAAGGACAGTAAGAGTGATGCCTGCTTACAAATGTATCCTCTGTAATTTGACATCATTACGTACTGTTAAATGGCCGAAAAATAAGTCATGATTTGGACATGCTGATTTGAGTGCTACAGCAAAATTCAACAAATTATAATTTAAATTTGGGTATAATTCTGGACAACCCACGAGTCACATGGACTAGTTTTATGTTATTTTCAATAGCTAAGTTTCCAAAGGTGTAATTTAAGTTGAGGAAAAGAGTATTGCATAAAACATTTGCGAATAAACCACTGTTTACATCATCCAGTGAGTCTAAGCAAACAAAATCAACTTCCTGATAAAGTGATACAGTCACTGTATCAAAACCCAAATCTGTTGAGGCAAAGTCCCATTTATGATTGAGGAATTTATTTGATATACGTTTCCATCGTAGTTTATCCGCATATCTTATGATTGCATAAACTTTTAAATATTGATATAAAATATTAGATTTTTATGTGCATTTTTAGAATTTATGGGCACATTGGGGTTTCCATCCATTTTTTATGCAATATCCCAAAATGTGTGTAAGTGGATAGAAGCATGATTAGTGAGGGTATCTAATCATAAATGTCTAAACAGTGACAACAGGTCTAGGCACTGAAAGTTCGTAGATTAAGTTCTGAGGCAGAGGAAACGTGACTTTAACAAAGCTGAACTTTAAAAGGTGTCAGCTATATGGCTGATGTCAGATTGTACTGCTTCCTCATATGGCGGGGTGGTGACCCCTCAGGGACCCTCAGGTCAACAGCAGAGATCTGAGGCCTTTTTGAGAAGAGTAAGTGAAGTAGACATTAACCAGGGGCCAGAGAAAGAGATCAATAAGATGGAGATCAGTTAATGGAAAGAGAAATGTTCAGTCACAGTTGAAAAGTCACTGAAAAGAAAAGCCGTCTGAAGTCAAGGTGGAGCAGCTGTGACCAGGAGAATTGACATGTGCTATCTCTTTGTTCTAGTGGCTGATTACACCTCACAGGCTGAGCACAAGTCAAAGGTGGTTATCCACAGGTCAACTTCATCCCATAAGGAGTGAGGTGGTGAGAACAGGAGACCACAACTTGTCAATCATTTCTCTCACACAGACACTGAACACTTTGAGAAGGTTTAATGCTCATTCCTTTTCACACCACACTCAGAGTGAAGTGAAGGACTGTGGGTAACACACAGACCAGCTTCTATCATTACAGAAAAACACACGAGAATGATTGATGTTATGTCCGTGTGTTTATACTCTGAAAACTGCTTCTACCTTTCACTGACAGTGTCTGAATGAGCTCAAGAGAAAAAGCCTTTTCTTTATTATATCCAAGGGGCATCTGTTCAGATGTTCTCAGTATTACTTTGAAACATCATTTAAGTCTTAAGAATATTGTTTTCTGGAGAAGGTGAAAAGGCAACAGAGCTTGGAGTTTGCCGAAACTTCAAATAAACGAGATCGAGCTATAAAATAAACACACCGAAGCCATGCGCAAAGACAGCGCTAATATACTTCAACATCTAACATGTACAAAGGACACAAAAACAAAACCTGGTGTCAAACAGACAAACAGAGATGGGTTTTTTTGTAAAAGCCATCTCATTAAAGTGTGGATATGTGCGTGTTTGGGGGCCTGCATGTACATGTGTGCAAATGTTTCTAGTTTAGACTGTTCTCATCTCAGCCCCTCTCTAGAGACTTCAACTTCAAGTTCCTAGGAATGCTCTGCTTATTTGTTTACTGATGACTGGGAACATCAAACAGATATTTTTCTCTTCTCTACAGCTGAGGAGAGCCAGTCACAGGGGACAACTGTGGTTGGTTTAAAGGTCTCTCTGGTCACAAGTGGGGGTGGATGTAAAGTTCTTGAGGACACTGGTGGGACAGCTGGCTGGATGAATGGATAAATGAATGAATAAATGAATGACATAGGGAAAAGATGCATTACACCATTGTATCCATCCTCAATGGTGGTCCACTCTAATCATTTGAACCAGCTATTTTAAAATAGACCAAAGCAATTCCATCTGTGGAAATGGCACTCTATTAAGTGTGGAGATTCAGGTCTGTTGTTGTGTACGGTGAGGTTCTGGATGTTGTCATGGCAATTACCTTTGATGGTGCTGATGACCCGCTCCAAATGCTGGCTTTCATTACGGTCAGGTCGGCAGCTCGGGCTAATCTCCAGGGAATAATCTGGGCCGTATTCTGTGAAGTACTGAATTGGGGATAAAGACAAAAACACACACAAAAATAATTAAAATAGCAGAAAGATTATTTTAATTCAGAGATATAGATCAGTATCACATAATTTTCCTGACCATGTTTCTGCTGTTCAATGTGAAAACCTGTTTACAGTTGGTTAAACCAGACAAAACAGAATGTGGATGACTGGCATAGATGCCTCAGGCAGCTGAAGTCATACAAACATTTCTCAAGCTAGGAGAAAGATTCACTTATCATGGAGCCCCAGTATTGACCTTTAAATATGATCTAGTGTTTCTTCATTAATAAATTAGCTTGAAAACAGCACATACTTCAGTATATTGAAGGTTTAGTCACATCTTCACTTTCTCCTGAACACACACACAAATACAGTCACATACTTTTTCTCAATGCTCTGTGAATAACTAAGCTCAGTTTATCACAGTGTTATGACCCTTTGGGTTAAATGCAAGCCAAAGTTTCCCCATCATGAACTGTATTTGAATTACACAATTAGCAATACATTGTGATTTAAGAAATAGAAACTACAGGGGTTAGCAAAAAAATACAGGCAAGCATGTTGCCTTGCTCATTCGAAAAACACTGTCTGCATTGTGTTGGTGTGGAATCTGGTATTTAAATTGGGCAAGCATCAGATCTGGTTGTATGTGTGTTACATGCATTAGCTCGATTCTGCTTTCAATTACTCCTCTCTTGTTTATCCGGTTTACCTCCGGTCCCAATGCACTCCAACATGCTAGGGATTATAGAACATGAGTCTGAGAATCTGTGTGCCCTTACATGTTCTACATACGCACACACATACACTTGACTAGAGATGCGCTGATACACACTTAAAACGATTAGCGCACGTGCACGCAGAATCAGTTACTTGTTGTTAATAAGCACACACAGGACACCCCACCACGCCACTTGTTTTTTCTGAAGAACGCAACCTTTTCCAAACACGCTAATCTGAAACAGCACTGTCCACTTCTCTGTTGCATTGTTTGGTTTGGACCACATTAAGACCATGTTGAAACAAAGGCTGTTTTATATAACTGTTATGTTTGTGTGTTATGTTTTTCTATACAACCATGATTGGGAATAATGAACCTATTCTTTCAAAATTTGATGACAAACTGAAAAGTTGATATGAGAAAGATAACCATAATGGTGGCAGACAAAATAACCATAACAAAATGAGGTCATTAACTCCCTCCCAAACATGGCAAGCCCAAGAAAGAAAACTCAATAAGGAACAAAATATGACCAGGAACTTCACTGACTTTTTGAGACTCGGCTCATCATAAAGGTCAGTTAGATTTAGCCTTCTGACTTCTTGAACGTTGACTCCTTGACGATCAACACCACCCAAAAATCCATTATAGACTTTCCCAAAGCTCATTTCCAGCATTTATTCAACTCCGGAATTCTGGGAGCCAGCTACTTCCCAGACGCAATGGCAAAAACAATCCACCCACAGAAGAAGATAGAGAGGTCATAGTCGTTGTGCTATTAAACATTTTTTTATGATGGTTTAGACTGAAGAGGTTAAGGATCACCTGATTCTAGGTCTGTAGTATCCTCCACACAAGTGGTTCCAGTTGGATTTATGAGTGATCCAACACCCCAAACGTAATCTTTATGAATCCAACAGTTCTGATAACATTAAATAAAATAAAAAAAAAAATCACTATCTCACTAAAATCACTATCTCTCTGAACTTATATTTTTGTATTCTAAAGTCAATAACACGGGTGGATACATATAGCATCCATCATGGCTAAAATTCATCCTGTCTAGATCAGAGAGTACGTGTTGGCGGTAATGAGCCAAACCTGTGCTGACAGTCTGTCTCTCACTTTATAGTAAAGTACCAGACATGGATCAAAGGGCAGAACAACAGACAATGCAAACATAACACTTCTGGCACTCACAACATCCTGTCATACTTGGTGTGCAAAACTTGGCAGCCAATGAGAGTGTATGCATACGTGTATGTCTAAACAATATTTTTAAAGAAACAATTCTTCATGTCAAACAGAAGGACAGTACTGAAATTCCAACTTTAAATCCAGAAATGTGAATTTGTGTACTGAAAATCCAACATTCCTCCCCGCATGACCAGTCGTCACTGTATGGATGGGTTTATGGGTTAGTCAGCCCTCACGTTATGCATGACTGCAAGTGTCAGTTTTAACACTATTGATAGTACATCTCACCACCATTGTGATGTGCTAGCTATCAATGTTGTCATTTTAAACAGTATGGTTTTAAACTGCTGGTAGGTCATTATGAGCAGGTAGGTCAGATTTTCAGAACTCGTACTGAACTGTAACAGCCAGTTCTGCTGCTGTGCCTTAAGGCTCCAAACAAATCAATTTGAAGGCCAACTTGCCTGTCTAAAATGTTTTCACATTTACACATCTTAACCTAAATAGCCCACACTCCACTCAATCCTGTGTACACACTAACTCAAACCCTCTAAAGAGGCACCACACATATACTGTTTGTCCCTTTTCTGCCCAGTAGGGTCTTCGCCCCCTCCTCAAGTCATTGAGACCAGACAGAAGATTTTACAATCCTTTTAGCAGTGTTTGACTAGCATAACCACAGCTGTCATTTGGAGATTGTGTATGTGTATGTGCTGTTAGCTCAGCTCACGACTATGTTTTGACTGTGTTTAGAATCAAGGGTGGAGTTGCTCTGTGTTACACATATGGCAAGAAGGTATGTTCAAGTTTGTCTGTAAGGGCTAGTTCACACTGCCCGAACAAACACCAGGCTCCAGCAGGGGTGGGTTTTGTTGGATCAGTGCTGGTGTTTGTTAGAGCAACTTTTTTTTTTGCCAACTCTGGAATGTTTGAATTGTTGGTATTTGTTGTGAATTAGCATTAAGGGACACTCTGTCCCTTAATTGGGGGAAATAATGAAGATTGTCCATTCCTAAGAAGCCCACCCATCTTCAAATTCTCAAATGAGTTGAAGAATAACCAAAAAAGAGAGAGAAAAAGAGAGAGAGCAACAGACCATCTATCTGGCTGACTGACTACAGGGGGGAAACAGAGCACTGGGTGTTTGTTATTTCACTGGGCTGTGCTGAAAATAACTTGGCAGAAACAAGTGAAAAAAAGTTTTTAAAAAAAGAGAGGATGTACAGATGTTGACTGGCCACAGGGCCGTTTCCACCCACATGCCTAGCAGTGTCCCTGACAGCACTGAAACAAAAACACAGCAAATTTCCTACCACTCGCTGATAAGATTTGACCAGGACAAAGCCATACATTCCCAGCCTAGCCACAGTGGCCATCAACTGGGAATTTTTTGTGGATTTCAGCCGTTCTTTTCCTGCTAACCAATACAGAGGATGTTAACTGTTTACATAAGGCCTATATTTTGGTTGCAGACCGTACAATCATTAAGCCATTTTTAGAGTAATTTTTCTCACTTCAGCCAAAATTAAATGGGCCTTAGTCACACTGTAAGAGTCTACAACATTAATTCACTCTCAAAGGTGAACTGTATGTTTTTGATGTTAAAATACTTTCTTCTATACTAGTTTAATGTGCAGAGAAAACAATACATTTGCACAAAGACCATTTGCAACCAACTGATAGCTTAACACAAGTATTATAGATCTCTTTAGTTCTAAACAATGGCAAACTGGAACAAAGCAAGAAGCGCAAAAGTTACACACTTCCCATTTAATGTCACAACATAGTTTCATATCTCATGATGAAGATGTTTGGGCCCCTACGAATCAGGCTTGATGACAAACCAGATTTGTTAAAAACCAGAAGATGCTGACATTCAAGTTCTTCTGGCCATCTAAATCTAGTCTAGATTTGGGTCTTGTTATTTGGGTCTTACTACAAATAACTGATTCACCTTAAATATCAATTTGTTAGACAGGGATGTTGCGAAGGGCTCACTGATAAAGTTTTGTTTGGTATTGAACAGCAGATAGACCAATATAAGGCAGGTCTTGGGCCAAATGCAGCATAAGATTTTTCCATTCATATGGTTCTTTAAAGGCAATTCATGTTCAAATAAAAGGCCCTACAATTCTGCCTCCCTCATCTGAGAGGACTGTCTATATTGCCCTCACTTTATCATGTGTGTGTGTGTGACAGGGTCTGAATGAGTTCGTTGTATGCCTCCACTCCAGTCTGTCTTCATTGTTTGCTGTCCTGGCAGGCCAGAACCCAGACTGAGCCGCCTCTGAGTCTCAGCAGCTGGACTGGCTGAAGGAGAGAGAGAGAGATTGCACAGGTACAAAGTGCTTCTTGTTTCACCTCTCCTTTCCCAGCTTCTTCTATGTTCAAATACTCTTCTAGCTTTTTTTATACTTCCATTGGTGGATGCCTCTCTGTCTTTTAACAGCCTTATCTCTCTTATTCTCTGTCTCTCTCCCTCCCCTCTTTGTCCTCATGGACTCACACTACAGTTAAATAGTGTTTTGTTTGGCCTGGATGGACACACAATAACAGTGGTAGTGTAGAGGAGATTTGGGGGGGTCCTCTCTCTATAAGGGAAAAAGAGAGAGTTTCATGCTTTGAAAAGCCGATGGAGGGGACAATAAAGAGAGAGAAGCTATAGAGAGGGAAAAAAGAGAGAGAAAAACAAAATGGTAAGGAGATGGTGATCCCAAGGCGCTAATGTAATAAGACAGCTGAAATTAGAGAGGGTTGATTTATTTGGCCATCATATGGGGACTATAATACGAGTCTGTGATTAAAAACTGCTAAATTCTTCTGATACACTAACTAAACCCAATTTAGCATTATACTGAATAGAGTCTGAACAGAGTACAATAGAAATGTGAGAGCTCTTCTTTAACTATAAGCCCAATCACTTAGAAAAACAAATGCTCCCCACAAGTCATATAATTTAAGATTGTGCTACACAAAAAGCGATACTTTTACATCACATACATTTTTCTCATACATTGGCTTCAGCTAGCACTGTTTAAAAAACAATGAAGCCCTCACTCTTATTAAGTCACTCTCTTCCTGTTATGTTGTCAATAGCCATCTACACCATACAAGTACTGAACAAAGTATGTAATCTGTGCAGGCTGATGAATACACCTGTCTTCATAAGATTAAAGTAACACAAAGTTATGAACGCATTCATCACCATCAGTGTTGCTGATGGTGAACGCCCTGACGATACTCTTCTCTGCCTTATTTCGGTCGCTTGGCCTGTTGAAAGGTCAAAGGTCAACATGACACAGGAGGTCATGTCAGCTGAAACAACAGCATCTTTTATGGTGCTGTGTATGAAAGCGCTCTCTATAAACATTAAAAGACCTTCTTTGTGAGTCTAAAGAAAAGAGCAATATCAAACTCTGCCCGACCAACTGCAAGGCTTTTCCATTCCTTCATCTCTCTTCTGAAGCTTCTCAAATAAGATGAAAAAGCTCTTTCTCTAAGCAAAGAGATGAGAGGGGCAAAAACAGTCAACCTGTAGGGACAGAGTTGTATTGTTAAAACCCCCTTCACCGGTGTACGCGCGCACACCCGTCTGCCTGCTCCTGAATCACATGAAAACAAACCCGGTCATTGAGAGGTACTTGGGCATCTTTGATTAGAGCGGGTGACTCAGCAGGGATGGAAGAGGAGAGCAGGAGAGCGAGGTTTTAGACAGCTGCTGAAAGAGGACCTTCGGGTCTCACCTCGTGGTCTGGTATCTCAGAAGACAGAGTCTGTCCTAGGATGGTCCCTGTTAGGTAGGTCCAGCAGCGGGCAGTGTTGGCAAGGTTATAGCCGCCTGAGAGAGAGAGGTAGAGTTGATATACAGAGACCAAAAGAGAGAGAGAAAAGGGGGATTGAAGTCAGCAAAAGGGCTTCATTGTATGAGTGTAATTACTACCTTTCATCTAGTGCTTGGCTAGGCTGGTCTGCAGCTTAGAGCTCATTTCAAAATGGGCTAAAATCACAAAAGTTCACTTTCTTCTCTCAGCTCAACCCCCCCCTTGCCCGTAACAACACACTAATAAACTTTTTGGCCAAGACAGCACGCTGGCAGAAAGGAGAGAAGAGGGAGTTGGCAGTGTTAAGGCATGGAGGGAGAATAAACCAGGCAACATTGCTGAAATTGTTTTTGAGTGCTTTGGTGGGGCACTATATACAGATATTAATAATAACCGTGATATCAATAACCATGATTATTGGTACTGTGTTAATTCTACACATATAATTTCATGAATAATTTAGCACCAGTATCTGGTTGACACTCCAACACAGTAGGTGGTGCTACTGCTCCTGCTTAACATTTTGCCATAAGAGCCATAATGTTTACAAACTCCTCTCTCTGAATCCCTTTAAATGTGATGCATAATGTTGGTCAAAAAACACCCATTTTAAATGAACAGATAGCATTGTTATTAGTTATTTATTTCAATAGATCCAGTGTTAATACCATTACAGTGAATTCTTTTGGCCATGATAAAAGTGGAGAGGCCATAATACAATTCAATAAATACAATCACACCCACCTCCTCCTAGCAGAAGAGTAGGTAACTCCCAGTCCAGTATGTACTTCAGACACTTTCCGACTCCAACCGGAGTCATATTGAAGGAGCACATGGGGTCACCAGCCATGGTGTCCGCTCCCAGCTGCATCACAACTGCTTCAGGGTTAAAATATGCCTTCACTTCCTGCATCACACTGAGAGAGAAACAAAACCAGACATGAGCTTATTATTATGTCCACTCCATCAAATAAGAAACCAGATTAGGTTTGTTGATCATGAAATCTTTACAGACTTGGTGAAGATCTGGCAGTAACGATCATCACGGATTCCATCCTCAAGGGGAACGTTAACAGCATACCAGCGTCCTTTTCCCAGCCCTGTGTCAGTCACATCTCCTGTACCTGTGGAAGAAATTATCAGTGTGTCATCTGTCAAAACCTATAACTCCACAACCTTACATCTATGGTCTAAGGCTCACAGATCTTCTACTGAAACAGACAACCAAAAACATTTTGAAGCCCATTCATATCACTGGCAGAGCTCATGTATGGAGTAAATAAATTCATTTAAATGAATCTGGCGTTTGCCGTTTTTAAGACACGTGATAAAACGTGTTCATGTAGCTAAACTAGTAGTGTACTGCTTTAGCAGTGCAAAGGTCATGGGTTTGAGCCACAGGAACAAACACAAACTGATAAAATGTATAGCTTGAATGCTCTGGCTCTGGATAAAAGCATCTGCCAAATGTGTAAATGTAAATATGATATCAGCTGTGCAAATGGCCTTGTCTAGGTCTGTAAAGGTTAAATAACCAACTGGTGACCTTGTCAAGGTCATTTGATAATTGTTTGTGACAAACCAAAACAAACTAACAAAAACTACATTAACAAGGAAAACACAAATAATAAACTCTATAATCACAAAATCCTACTCGTTGCTCTAAAGAGCACCTGCACGGTTTCCTCACAAGCTTTATTGTTAAAGTACTGAAGTGGCTTTAGGAATCTCCAAGAAGCTGCAGAGCTCCGGCCTTTGTTATCAGTTGGGTAATCAGACTCTGGGCGCTGGAGTGGAGACTGCAGTTCCAACTCTGGCATGGCTTGAAACATGACTGTCAATTAGAGGAATTAAAAAGGCGTGCTGATCTTCACTGAGGCGTAGAGGCATGCTGGACTAACCTGGGAAGAAGCCAGGGGAGAACTTGTGCAGAGACACAGTCATGACTTTGGAGGTGAAGCTGAACGCGTCCTCCACACCTGGTGAGGAAACAATGAAGAGGTCCAGCACTTATCGAAGCTCAAAGGAAACGTGTTTAATCAGGCCTGAGCTCAGCAGAAATGCCCTTTTGCTTTAATGTAAAACTGAAGACTACATCCAACCACCATATTTTTGTTCTGATTAGAAAATAACCAGAACTGGTAAACGATCAGTACGACAAAGAAACTACCAGAAGTTACCACCAAATGTAAACATCCCAGCATTCGCTACTCATGGCAATCTGGATTTAGGAGTCATATTAAATTCTAATGCCATTCAAACACTCATTGTGGACAAGGAGGAAGGAACAAACACTATTACTGACAGCAGATTGTTATGGTTACAAAGGCTCTTGTTAACAGTCAAGTGTTATTACCATCTCCATGGTGAAGGTCCACATCCACATAGAGAACTCTCTCATACTTCTCCCGCAGCTTGAGGATTCCGAGAACAGCGTCATTCACATAACAGAACCCAGATGCCTCGTCCCTTATACAACACACACACACACACAGTACAATCAGCTGCTCCAGTGACCCACTAAACAGCATCCTACAAATGTTTCTGACACATAAACTGGCCCCAAACATATTCATATATGACATGTTCCACTAATATCAAACAAAACAGAATTTAAGTATTTTAAATCTTTTGTTATATAACATGTAGCACACGTAAAAAATACATATTAAAGTTACAAAGTACATAAAGCAAACACCTTAAAGCCTTCTATGAAAAAAAACTGTAAATCTTAATTCAGACTTTACAGTTTTAACATTAAACTTCTAATGTACTTATGCTAAAGATGACACTGGCTTCTCAATGATTAATGTGAAGGTGAAACACAAGAGGGTGGGCACAAGGCCTGTTGTGCTGTATTACTTCTTGGCATGATGCCATCCTCCGGCCCAGTTGATGGCCACATCACAATTTCCATCCAGCAGATTCTGGGCACCAGTCAGAGTGGCTCCACCGACAGCAGCCGCATAATCAAAAATTCCCTCCACCACCGGACAGTCATAACCTGAACAAAAGAGGCGGACATGAGGGGCCGTTGATAACGGTGAGGCAGAGACAATGGGATGGGGTGTAAAGGGGAAAGTGAGAGGAAAGACAGATTGTGAGCATATGACAGAGAATGAGAAAGAACAATAAACACTGAGATAATTTAAAATAGATCTTTTGGCAAGAGCGTTGTTCCCCTTTAAAAACAATAACAGTGTTCTCTATCCCTGGAGACTGTAATAAAGTGTCAGTTTGTCAGGCATTACAATTACTCATGGATTTGAGGAACTGCAAATGCTAAAGTCAGTGCACGATTAAAGCATAATACTGCCCACTGCTGTTATCAGAGGGTACTGCAATCAAGAACAAAAAATACAACTTCCACACTACGTGGCTAGAAGGGTGAACATGCCTTCTAAAAAATAGATTTGGCTATTTCAGCAACAGAAAAATAAAAATGCATAAAAGCATTGCATTAAGCACATACCCATTGGATTTTCCTAATGGACAAACATTTTCAAGACAATACGCCTGTGTACAAAGCAGGGTCCATTAAGAAATGGTGTAAGTTTGGTATGGAAGAACCTAAATAACCTACACAAACCCCAAAACCCAAACTTCACATGCAGGACTTCACTGATGCTCATGCATCTGAATGGGAGCAAATCCCAAAAATACATGTTCCGAACATCTAGTACATTTCAAGTTTGATTTATTTATACACCACCATAAAAAACAGCAACATCTGACCAATGCATTTACAGCATTAGCTAATGTAAAAAAGCAAAAGATGGTGAAAGATAAATTAAAATAAAATTAATCAAATGCAAACAATTATCAAAATAAAATTATATCGCAAATAAAATTAAAACAACTATATAAGATAGAAACGTCAAAACAGAATAAACAGATAACATAAAAAAATTGACAAGTATAATGTAGATCAATAAATATAATAAAAAAGCCAGTTTAAGTCAAATACAAATGAATCATTACAGAACACTGAAAAACTGTAAGTTTTGAGCAAAGATGTAAAAATCTTAAGTGTGGGTGCAGATCTACTAGAAAGACTCAGAAAAGTGTAAGCTGTTAGAGGGGACTTCCTTGGATTTATGCTCATGGATGTGTAACGTAATGCTCCACAACCACACGCATCTACATACTTTTAGACACAAAGAGAATGTTTATTCTAAAACTCAGTATGTCTAAACATCAATGGTTATCTAGTGAATCATAATGAGAAAACAAAGGATAGCCCAACCACACATCTGATCTCAATTCATAACTTTCTAAGAAAAACGTTTTCATACCCAGGCCAAAGTCAACAGACTGAGGATCATCATTATCTCCATCCTGGCTGATCTTGTGCAGGTGCTGTAGATATGAGTCTGTGTGAAACACAGCCATCTCCTCTATTGAAGCCACACGGGGCTTCACCACTCTGTAAAGTTACAAACACACAACAGCTTCACCACAGTAAACACCATTACTACCACATTAAATACTGAGACATTATGTCATCAAAGCAATGAGACTAATCAAATGCAAGCCATGTTTGTGACAAACCTCATGCACTTCAGTAAGTCATACGCCTCGATCAGTGAATGCACCATACTGGCCTGTGACAGAGAGTTAAAGAAACAACCATAACTGCTTCATTCATTCAGGCGCATGATATCCTGGTCTCAAATGGTGATAAATAACATTGACAAAAAACATTTTTGTGACTAGAATTAAAGCTCTTAGCAAACACACTCCTGTACCTTAATGTGTATCTATTGAGAGTCTGTAACTGTGTTGTGTTTTGGTAGTGTGTGTACAGTGCTGCTCATCTCACCCGGTTTGGTACTTTAGACAGCGAGTCGCATGTCTGGATATACTCCGGACTGTAAACATACACCACGCTGCGATTTCTGCTTTTGTCGTCATTACTGTCTCCTTTGTCGCACATTTAAAATCAAACTACTAAAAATCACCAAAACCTCATAAAAAAGACACAGAGCCCGTCCGTGCGCTCTGCCTGCTCCGACAATGAGCGTTACAACAATAGCCGTCCGTCGTGTCAAAATAAAAGTCCGAGAACTTCACGCGCTCATCGCCTCTACGTAGCTGACAGTAACTTTCAAAACGTTTAAAATGTTCATTAAAATTAAAGTGAATTTTTATTGTTATATTTGTTATAAGAACAAAAACTACAGTACCGACAAACAGGGACTGCGAGCATACATCTAAACGGACTACAATTTTAGTTGTTACTTTACACTGCATATTTAGTATACACTACTAATCTGCACATGGGTTTATTATCAGATTATATCTAGGGTAGCACTTTGTTTTAATATATATATATATATATATATATAATGTATATATATATATGTGTATGTATATATATATATTCTCATTTAAGCATGGACAGGTGCACTGTGGATTTCCTCCCACAGTATTTAAATCACAGACCATTACTATTTTGCATAACTTTAAGCAATGTATTATATCAACTTTATATGTTAATATCAACTACAAACGTGAATAAGTTCTAGGTATTTGCACACTGAATGAGAGCTTATTAGACACATCACTTTACTGGTGTTGTACCAGCTTCATGTTGCTCTTCAGATTGCTGATGCCTGCACGTTCTCTCTTAATGGCACCAACATTGCTGACCTTATGGATGGAGATTACAGAACTCACTAGTGTCTCAACCGAGCAGCCGATATGCACACAGTCAGACTATCCATCACAGCAAAAAGAAACTTCCAATGTACTGACACACACTTACCTAACCCTAGAAAACTATTAGCATTTGTACGGATTTGTCCCCAATACATGGTTAAGTAATCCCCCCAACACACACACAGACACACACACACAAATGATATTACTCCAATGCAGAAAGCATCACAGATTTCAAGTATAACAAAATGTATTTACAAAATTCTACATAATCTGTCAGAAGTTTTATATAAAAAACTCAAAAAACAGTCTCTAAATCACAAGCTACAGTTTTCTTATGACATTACAGTCTACAGTCCAAGTTTATGTGCATTCCTCAGAGAATAATTCAAGATTGATAACCTTGAATGTTCATTTCTAAAATGCTTTCCATCCAAGTCATCCATTCCATTCCTCAGATTAAAGGCCACAGACACTTGGGTGAATCTCATGAAGCCTGTCAAGAAATGTCTGGGTCAAATTTCATCCTAAAATCAGAAGAAAACAAATAAGTCATAAATAAATCATAAGTCATGTAAAAAATGGAAAGCTGGAATGCAATGTATCATTCCGAATAAAAGCATCTGGCAATGGTGTAAATGCAATGGAATGTTTTGTTTGAAAATTGTGTGCTACTGAATATTTGATGAATATTAATGAATATTTTTTAAATAATTGGCACATGTCGGTTTAATGATTAAATAATGCAGACAGTCTTACATGAATGACACCTTTAAATAATCTGCAACTG
Source organism: Chromobotia macracanthus (assembly GCA_036877525.1). Taxonomy (NCBI): domain Eukaryota; kingdom Metazoa; phylum Chordata; class Actinopteri; order Cypriniformes; family Botiidae; genus Chromobotia; species Chromobotia macracanthus. The sequence continues at coordinate 7,320,074 of JAZGTH010000063.1, forward strand.
TCTGTATCACTGTTGTCCACAAAGTGGCAGCATAGTCACATTCTCAATCCTTTCTGCATGCATTTGTTTTAATCGACGTTAAATGTACTTGGTTTCCAGTTACAGCTGAGAATTTATATGAAGGTCACAGGTCACATGTTAAAAACATTTAAATGTGGTTAAAATAACCTTGAATCATTCCATGTCTATCTTGTTTACTTCAGAGACAGTACATAAGAATGCTTTAAGGATAACGCAAGATATTTTAAGGGACCTAAATCATGTCAATGACATATGCCTAATATCAAAAACAGGCAAAAATCTTTATCATCAGCCATTTCTCCTTAAGTAATGGGAAATCACTCCACCAAATTATGAGTTACATAGCCAACATTGTAGGATGACTAATGTATAAAAGGAAAAAAAATAACATTTACATATGTGCTCCCACATCTACTCTAATGTAATTTTAGAGTAAATTATCTTAATTTGTTCTGTTTTCTTCCTTTCATCATTACCCTATCAGTTCTAATCCTGGGCAGTGATTGCATTATTTTGTAAAGACAGAATATTTACTAATCATGTGCTTCCCTGGATAAAGAAGTTTCTGAAATTCTGTTCTGAAAGTGCCAAGAGATTTTGTTCCAAAATCAAATGATCCATTGTTCCGATAAAAAAGATTTGGGATTTTAGAAAATAATAAAAATGATAATGGCAACAAAAAAGTGACATTTGAAACATTTGATTTACATACACTAAAATGTTTCGCAGATCTGCACTGCACATGCTTGGCTATTCTCTTGTAAGCTTGGTTCTGCCATTTTATCCAAATTGTAAACAGATCCCTGGTGTCAGTACAGCACCTACAGTACAGAGGTTTGAGTGACAATCTGTCACTGAAGTTGAGCTCCACTGGGCAAAGTCACACTTATTTACATTTTTAATGTTTCATATGGAAGGAAAGAGAGACTTTTATTATCTTACTGTAACAGCCGCTGCTAAACTTGTTGGCAAACTGCAGTGATCTGTGCTGTACAGGAATAAATGAAATGAGGTCTGATTTTCTCTAAATAAATTTTTATTTCAAAACCCAAAAATATAGTTTAGTATATAAATATAATATGTAGTTTAAGTATAGAGTTTAATATATAATACATATTTAGTACAGAGTTACAGTACAGTAATATGTATAAGACAAAAACCATATAGAACTATTATAGTGAGAAATATTTTTAAAAAAGGAGTTTATATGAACTGTTGAGGCATACAAAATGAAAAGAGAAATATAATAAATAGGTCATCAAATATTGAGAAGGATGGTTGTCTAGATCAATGAGATGAGCTGACAGTCAAATCAATAAAACACTAGAATATAACAACATAAATAGAGACAGGTCTGGAAAAGACATTATATTAAATAATATTAATGTTAGCACACAGAGATAAAAGCAAAAAGATGGAGGAAAATGGTTAATATGTAGGCACAATCAATAATGGCAACCTTTGCACCTTCTCTGCCTCTTGTTCTCCGTACTAACTTTAGTTCAATGACATTTGGGTTGAGGACGTTCAGGCTGTAAAGATGCACTTAATGGTGTGTCCTTACATTTGCCTAAACTTGCACATATAACTTTCATATAACATAATGTGATACTACAGACCAGTTTCCAAGTTGGGACTTTGATTCGAAGGGTCATTCTACATTCCACAATTCAGTATATATATTGGATTTAATCTTATTAATGGAAACTGGCCCTTACTTACTTAACATCGCCTTCCTAGCTCCACCTAAAATCTACGAGATACATGTAATATAACATATTCACTCCATTTAGAAATGTCATGCACATGCAACTATGAATACTTTCAGTATATAGCAATACTGTTACACATATACTGTAGGTTATGAGGTTATATAGATTTTTCTGTGCACTCTCATGAGAGTCCAAATTTGATGTACCTTATGATAAGCATGATTATCCACCATACTGGAAAGTGCTTTGGAATGTAACCTTTTTGCCTCCTTTGTGGCATTAGAAACCTCTGCCATAGTCTTGACTATATGTCTAACTAGCTGATGATTAACAACATTGCACATTCATTTGGCCCCCACTGCTCACTGAATGAAGCGCTTGTCATCTGATTCTGTTTGGTACATGTATGATGGTGTGTGGTGTCAGGTCAGCCTCTTAAACTTCAAATCACAGGAAAGCAGGAGTCTTCATTTTAGGAATTAATCGGCTGGCTGTAGGAACAGTGGCCTTTCCTGTTAACAAAATCAAACATGATCTTCAACAAGAAGCAATCTAATTCTTATACTTTTAACTCTATATCTTGATTAAAAACAGCAAAAGCACTGAAAGTACAGCAAAATATGCTACTGGGAGTAGCGAAAAATATAGGGATCTATGAATTCACCTGCATATTCCTGTAGAGCACTCATAGTTGTTCTGGCAATAAGCTCCATGAGGTTTAGTACCCATGATTCTCCATAATGGGGTCATTCGAGCTGTTCTCTTAAGTGACCTTTGAACTTCTTGTTCAGATGTTGAGGGTTCGTCCGGCTGTGTCACAGGAATGAGGGCCACCTGAAACACAACGCATATTGAGTTATATACTTACAAAAAACCTAATGTGCATTTAATTAAACCAATATAATATATTAGTTATTCTGTAAAATGTATGAATATTGTGCAGATTTCTTTCTTTGGTTCAAACAAATAGTAATAATAAAACTATTATAAATAAGTAAAACTAAAATAAATAAGTAAAAATACAACAAAATAAAAAACAGAAAGGCTATATAATAACATTTGGCCAATGTATTTCATCCTTGGAGGTACTACCTATCTTTTAAACAATACTATAAAAAGAAGTTACAAAACTTTACAGCATTTCATAAGGAAAATGTTTACATAAGTAAAAAACACACCAGCAGAAATAGTATCAAATGGAGAGGATGTAAATGTGGTTTAAAAAAAATTCTAAACTGTGAACAAATTCAATGCATAAACTGAATCAGAGAGGCAGGATAGAACCATTAAAATAGAATCAGAATAAAACAAAATCAATTACCTGCTGGACAAGCACGAAAAACAGCAGCCACCAGGCTAGAACAGTCCCTCTGTTAAAGACATTGTGATCCTGCATGATTGAAAAGTTTCCACAAAAAAAACCCTCAAGTGCTGTTACAGTAAGCTCAGTGCAACACTGTTAAAAGAGACGATGCGCTGTCTTATATACTCTCCAGCCAGCATAATAGATAATGCCTGTCCCGCACATCCCCAACTTTCTCTCTTTTTCTCACTGCTTTTCTGATAACCAGATGTGACACGTTTGCCTAATGTTTGCGACTGGATAAAGCTGTCCTCTGAGACTATGCAAGAGAATGCGGCCAGGGTTGTGAAGAGCAAGGGACAAGAAAGAACAAGCAGAATAAGGGATGAGATAAAACCAGCCATATTCTGGACATGATGGAAGGAGAGAGTGCCAGGTTTAGTTAATCGTTCAGTTTTGGAATGACTTTTTAAAAAATCAAATCCAGCAATCCAATTCCAAGACAGTTATTTTTAGACCTAAATAATAAAACCTAAATAATCAATAAATGATTATATACATTGAATTTATTACTTTTTAATCACTAATCTACTTATTTGAGTCCTATGATGATGATTTTTATAGAACAATAACTGGTGACAATAACTGCTAATCTGACTACTATTTCTGCATACATTTCTTTTATTCACCAATAAATATTACTTCACCATTATAGATTTATGCCTTAATACTCCTTCAGAAGGTCCCCTTTTAAGCCAAAGGTGACTGTGTCAGAGAAAAACTAAAGATTGTGTCTTCAAGGTTCCTGTTACATCTCTTTCTTTTGTCTCTCTTTTGTGATACAGCCAGAGTCCTTGGAAAAAAAAGAACAATAACTGATTAAATGGCCTTTGTGTTAAAGAAAACAACTTGGTGAGTGGCAGCAAACATTGCTGCGTGTCAGATATGAGATGGATCACTGCTCCAGCTCATCACAAAGGTTCCAAACTGACTCATGCTGTTTACTGGGTATGATGTTGCTTATCCTCCTGGGGCTTTCAGTTCACATAAATAATACACTGTTTCATAAGCTGGTGGCTTTGTTTTAAACATTTTTAGCATGCTTACTGTATTAGTCATAATACCATTTTAAGGTTCTGCAAGTTTCCTTATGTGTAAGAGAAAAAATTGATTGGTTTAGATCAATGTCACATGACATCTGTAAAGGTTAAATGTAATGCAATATGTACATTCAGCTCATGACTATATTGCATGAGAACACGTGTTGTTGGTCACATAAGCACATTTGACAGTATAGATTCACATACTGTTCTTCTGCAGTATTCCATGACATTTTGTGCAAGTAATGTTTACACTGCAAAATGCAATGAGATGCAATGCATGTCTGCTACCAGTAATGCATTTGTTCAGTCCAAGTGTTGATTGTTGGATGCATGGATGCAAATGTACTCAATGGTTGCAGCTTTCCCTAGATAGTGGAGATGGAAAAACATGTTAGAGCCAGTGTAACATGCATTGGAAACTTCTGTAAAACTGCTTCTATTTGAGACAAAACTATTATTTGAAAATTCATACACAAGATGGCCAAATACATATTAAATAAGGTAAATAAGGGTATGTCTACCAGAAGATTTATAGTGTAATATAGAATCAACTGATATAATGTAAGGAACTGCATTAATAGTATCTGTTGTGCACAGGCAAACAGACAACACAAAACTGCCCCAGAATGTTCATTCTTTGGCCAGGGCACTAACTTGTACAATAAAAGTTTGTACACATGCTACATATAAATGGATTTGTATATTATAAAAGAGTGTGCTGACTAGCTGAGTAATACACAAATGAAATGTGAACATCACGTCACATAGATTTAATAAACCATCCCAGAATTGTTTTTAGATAATTTTTGTACCAAACAACAGCTAGAAAAAAAAATAGATTATGGAGCAATACTGGAACAGTCCATCATTTAAAAAAAGAGGTAAGAAACTAAATTCCTTCCACAGTCTTAAATATAAAACCTACAGGAGATTGATGTCATAAGAATAAATACATACCCTTGCCCTTTAATTTAACGGAGATTAATGTCTCTGCATGAAGCAAATGGTGACCATTCATTTAGGGGGGGGTTTCTTTAGTGGTCTAGGGTCATGGATAGCAGTTACTGTTCCCATTTCGCATTTTATCAGTTTTGGCACTCAGTCAACAGATTGCAGACAAAGTACACCATCCCATCGGGACCTGAAACACTAATCAGCTGCCAAAGAGGAGAAAAGTGCTTCAGCAAACTCATCCAGTTCGCAGAACAGAGAATACCTGCACTTAACTAAGCATAAATGCTGACAAGAGGTTCTAACTGTGATTTGTACAACATGTAGCTAAATTCTGAATTCTTTATTTTTCAGTGCGAATTAATTAGACGTATACCTAGGGTCAAAAACATCAGTATATTTTCATTAAATTATAAGCTTTTCAGTCATTCTGTTTGGTAACAAATATGCTAAAAGGGAGTTTTTTAGTAATTTTAATAGATTTGACATATCAAAGTCAGACTTTTGACTATCAATATTTGCACCTTATTTATTCTGGGCGAGGTTGGAAGGCAATAAAAAAAATATCAAATAATAAAAAAAAAAATCAAATATAACTCATAACAAAACATCATCAAATATACATGCTCATATTTTGTTTACTTGCTACTTAGTGGCTCAAGCTAAACTGTCAAATCTAATGATTATTTCTTCCTCAGAAGCAGTTTATTACAGCAGCCTGGAAAACTGGTAAACATGTTTCTTTCCTAGTGGAGTGATTAGAAATCAACATGTACACACTGATTGTGTAGACGTCAACCAATCAGATTGAAGCTTGACATTTCTGTGCACAACGTGCATCAGATAGTGTACAAATGGTTCAGTGGACTTCCATCAGCTTTTTAACTGATGCCCTTATATCCCAACATGGCTGAACACTGAGCACAATGTTCTGAATGAAATCTCAACCACATTTTAGAAAGGACAGCTCAATAACATTAAAGAGTCCAGCTATAGATAAGCCTTCTATGTTTTAGGACAAATGACCACAAAACAAAGATTTTGAAGTTTGCTTGCTTTTTTTTTTTTACCAAAATACCTTTTTATTTTATCATCACTCATCATGACATTAAAAAAAACAATTTTAGGTGCAAGGATATTCATTTCCTCTCTATGAAATGAATATATTTAAGTCTCCATTTCATAAACATACCACAAATCTTGTATTCACCGAGTAAGACCATGGTTTGTTCATGGTAGCTACTTCTCTTTGTTTTAAAGACAAAGCCCTCAGTTTAAGATGGGCAAGATGTAATAAGAGGCTACAATGCAGCAGCAATAAGAAAAAGAGCAAAATTTTGAAGTCCAAACTCTGTGGCCTGACCTATATAGTCAGAAGACCAGGAGCTCTTGTGTTTTCCCTCCCTTTTTTTAAACAGACTTTTCAATACAGTGTCTTCGAATAAAGTGCCAAAGCGTACAAACTTTATCCCCTTTCATAAATACATTATGTACAGTAACAAGTAACATTAACAGACTACAGACAGAAACACACAGAAACCAAAAACATACAAACATAGTAAAAAAAAAAAAAAAAGACATTAATGTAGCGCAATAATTTAACAGGCCCAAAATCTCAGATTCCACTTATTCCTGCCAATATTCCCAAAATGTCAGGTACTGATAGAGATGAGACTAAATCGATTCCTCTCCACAATTCAAAGTTACAGTTACCTTACGGTGAGAATTTTGGTACTTATGCAAAATAACCAGGCAATCCAAGCTGACATAGCACTGCACATGCGCATTCACTTTAGTTTTCTAAACGTGCTGGTACAAATTTACATTGCCCTTTGGCATGATTCAGTTCCTGTTCTATTCTAACCCAGGCCCAAAGTCATCTGCACGTGCAGGAGTCCGCAATCATGTCCTCATATTCTTTATAAACAATGTTTCCATTCCTCTCCATCATCAGCACACTGATAGGTTTGTATTTATAAGGAACGCAAGAGGGTAACGGAATATCTGCAATACCAAGATCGCTGATGAACGTCTGCATGATTGCATGGTTGGGTGAATTATAGCCATAATGGAGAATACGAGGACAGTCTCCCATACAGTAACGAGGATTGTACTTGTGGGGTGCAATGATCCAGTGGTCCCAACCGAGGTCTTTGAAGGCCACACGATAGGAGTGCAGCTTACACTGGTTTTTGACCACACTGTTTGGCTCATGCTTGTAGTTGGGGATGTCAGAAACGATGCTCCCAGGCTCTCTAGACCGACGGGATCTTGTGCTGGGACGGGCAAGGGGTTTAAAATACTTAATCCACTCCATGGGTTGCTTGTTCTCCTCTAGGAAGAGCAGCAAAACAGGAGCTCTAAGATGGTTTTGAGGTGGGAAACGTTTTCTCTGTGTTAAAGGTCTCACAATAGACCTGGCATGATCTGTTTTTGAGCATCGATAATGGGCAAAGAGGGTTACATGGTCATCCTTTGACTGGGACATGTGATTTGTGACATCAGATTCAGTCCATTGGCTTCGGGGTCCCATAGTGACATGGTCACCCTCAAAAGGATTTTGAGAAGAGGTGACCCTAGCCTCACAGATGAACAGAGGTTGGGATGACACAGGAGACCTCAGGTGCATAAAAGACGCCTTCACCATATTGCTCAATGAAAGATTTCTCAGTTCATATTTTACAGTGTAGGTGTATTGAAGGTCTAGTCCAGAAAGTGTTACAGAGAGGGGAGAAACAATAAAGCAAAACAATCAGACAATGGTCCTAGATCTCCAAAAATACACAAGGAATTGCTTTGACAAATTAATCTGATTAAAAGCTCAATTCTGAGGCAGATTAGGAAAACATGCAATGCAACATGATTTCTACAACATATGGAACAACTTGTGATATCTATGAGACAAGATTAAAAGGTTTTTACCATTTGAAGTTGAGAGAAAGTGTTTTTCAGTTGAGGAAGCTTGCAGTAACCTTACAGTATTGGATCCAAATAGCTTGTGTTGCTTTGGTTTTCCATCTGGATCCGCTGCTGTCCTGTATAAATTTAACATGAGTCGCACGCCTTCGTCTTCAGTTTGGCTTTCTGCCCGAGATCTGTAATACGGGTTCCTCTGTTTTGGGTGTCGATTTCGGCGAAATTGCATTGATTGAACGCCAAGATGTGAAGGAGAGGCCATATTCCCCACCACGCACGTAGGTATGTGCAGCACAAACAAGCACAATAAAATAGAAAGTCTGAGACAGTTTTGACTTCGGGAAGCCTTCATGTTCAGCCCTTCGTACAGGCGAGTGCCTCCTGTAAGGCTACCATCGTCTAGACAATCATCGGGCGCAATTCAGCCTAAACATCACCTAACAAGTGACTACCTTTCTAGTGCGCGATTAATCGTGTGACGTCACGCCCAATTACCGAGCAAACGTCGAAGATGGTTTATTGTACTTTCGCATGGAAATGCATAATTTTCCTTAATATAAAAACAAAAAAAAATGTTTTTTTTGGGTTATAACAATCTTTAACGCAATGTGAACGCGGGCATAAATAAAATGCAATAATTTGATGAGCAACTTGTTTGCTTGAAGCTTCGTTTTTTGCTTCGCCTCTAGATGGCGCTGTCCATCAGCAAGAACATATGGCATATAACGTGTAAAAACAAGACCAACCTTTAACGTTGTAAAAACAAACATTAAATAAATGTAACGGGAACTTAATCTTCGTATCTCAGTGTGGTAGCGCTAGATGGCGCCAGCTCTCCCCTTCAAAAACTATAACTTGTGAAAACAACAAAAACAACCTGTAGGCATTTTTGTATAGAAACATTTTTGTTATGCTGATTGAAAGTCATTGCTTACCCTAAAAGTGGTATAAATCTCTCTCTCTCTCTCTCTCTCTCTCTCTCTTATGCTTTCAAAGATGGGTTGCTTTTGCTAGCCTTTTCGAAACTGCATAGATTACGTTAAACGCAACAGGCATGAATGCAACAATAAAATGTATAATGTATAAATGTACAAATAAAAAAAACTCCACCTTCGTTTCTCACCGTGCCTCTAGATGGCGCTGTCAATCATCTCTGCTCTTCATGAACGCGCACTTATTGCTCGCTAACAACCACGTGAACGTCCCACATCTCAGTGCTTCAGCAGCACGGACAGCAGCAATAGCAGCAATAATGGCTCTCCTTAAGACAACCAAGTTTATATCCTCTGTTGGGAGTTTCACACCGTCCTTGGGTGCGCTACCCATTCGAGCAAGGTAATGCAACCTTACAGCAATCTGGCCTTAATCTCACAGCACATAAGTATCTTCCTTTAAAAGAGGTGTAATGAATGGCTTCGAGCCAGCTTAATACGCGTTTAATAAAATAACTTTTTGGTCTTTATATTCTGATGGAAATAATAAATAGAGTACGAGCGTTCATAAAATGTACGCCATCGGATTTAAGTTCACGATCACGTACGGTTGTATAGTCACATCCGCTCACATGGAGCTCGTGCTGTGAAATAATAAACCAGAATATTATGTCATGTGAACACCCGATAGGGATCATTCATTAATCCAGTATTCATAAAGCCTGTATTCATGTGTAATTTCATGTCACTTTTTAGCCCTTAATAATAAACCAGATCGCGATTGTTAACGAGTCATTCAGCATCACTCTGACCTTGCATCTTGCGCTAGGCTGTGCATTTAACACATTTTTTTGTTATGTTGGGTTTGTCTCAAAGCATATTAGCAAATCTCTCCGTCACGTATATGCTCTGCGTTATGAGGACGTGTTGAGACATGCACTGTACAAAATAATAACCAGCATTGTCGCCTCTGTAGTGTGCGTCAATCTTTTTGATGTCTTTTGGAGACCGTACGTGCAAATTTCCTGCGCGACCATTGGCTGAAATAAGCATGCTGAACGTTTTGATTGGCTCGAGTCACTTCCGGATTCTTGTGTCAAGAAATCATGGTAGCCTGTGTCCTTTTTCACCCGGTTTGGAGGGCAAAGTAAAGCTGATGATGAATTGAAGATTCAGTGGTTCTTGTTTTTCTTATATTATAGCACTCGCATGACAAACAGCTGTTTAAACATTTGCATTGCATAAAATAACTAGAAGAGCTCACAGCCCAGTAATTAAGAGATGTGTGTTCTCCTGGCCACTGCTACATAGTGATATAATCTGAACTAATTGTAAAATGTTCCTGTCTTTTAGTACCTGGAATTTCTGCAAAAAACACATGGAATGTCGGATGCCAAGAGTTATATGCTGTATCACGCACAATCACATGACTGTGACTTGTTTGTGCAACTTGACTCCAGGCGTGACATTTGGCTCTGCAGTGCAGTGCATGGTCTCAAATGCATACTTTTCTAAAGATACAAAACTACTGCATAGCTTTCTGATGGTATCTTAGACTTGTCATTTCTGATGCTGCTTAGCAACCAGGCCATTCATTGTATTTATTTGATTGCGGTGAAATTTGAGTCTTCAGTAGGGAGCAAATTCAGTCTGGTTTGTGATTTGGGTAACTGAGCTTCATCTGGACTTAATCTAAATTTGTAATGGTGTACATTTTTGTTTTTTGTTAAGTTCATGGTGGAGTGAAGTGCAAATGGGACCACCTGATCCTATCCTTGGAGTGACGGAGGCCTACAAACGGGACACAAACCCTCAAAAGATGAACCTGGGTGTGGGTGCATACAGGGATGACAACGGCAAGCCATATGTTCTCAGCTGTGTCCGCAAAGTATGTACTTTGAGCGTTTAAGGGAGAGTTGTGTGAATCATGAGTTTAAAATGATGTCTCGAATGATGTACTTACTATACACTGTAATGTACTTGAACTAGTACATAACAAGTGTGAATGTGCTACTGTACTTGCACTGATGCATGCAAAATTGGACAGGCCTATGGTGTTGTTTGCTTTTCAAATATATGCTATTAGAAAAAATAATGATACCACAGTGGTGCTCTTCGATCTTGAGTAAAATGGTTTACCTTCTAGGCATTTTGTTAAAGGGGGCTGTCAGATTTGGCCTATAAATTTAAATGCGTAGATGCTTGTTCTTTAGGAGGGCCAGATTGATTTAACAGAATTGTTAAAAGAAAAACAGGGGGTGGTGTGTTTGTACACGTCAACATGTGCTACTGATTTTTCTCCTTTTCTGCAAAGTCACTCTGATCCCAGTGTTTTGAGAGGTTCTTCTGTTAAAGCAGTAGCCACCAGTTGCGTTCATGACCCTCATCTAATTGCTGAGAAGTTGTCTTAAACACTATTTATTCAGTAACACATGAGTGTAACTATTTTAAATGAAGCTTTTTTGTTGTTTTTTTTAGGCAGAGGCTCTGATTACCTCTAAGATGCTGGATAAAGAGTATCTGCCCATCGGGGGTCTGGGAGATTTTAATAAGGCCTGTGCTGAACTGTCACTGGGTCCTGACAGCGAGGTTCTCAAAGGCAAGAGGGTAGGTCTGGTATTTTTAATCTATATATGTACACGTGTGTGTGTGTGTATATATATATGCATATGTGTATGTATGTATATGCGTGTGTGTGTCTGTATGTATATGTGTGTGTGTATGTATGTAATTTAATTTGATTTCACCTATTAATGTTTGTGTATAGTATCAAATCTATTTTCCTTTCCTTTTAGAGCATCACCGTCCAGACCATCTCAGGCACTGGATCTTTGAGGGTTGGTGCCAACTTCCTGGTGGGTATTGAACTGCTTTCTGTTCAGAGAAGTGACAACATCCTGTAGCCAAATTGATTTTGTTATTTGTCTCCACATTTGTTTTGCCATTTTGTATTTTAGTTGTTTTATAATGCGTGCCCTGTTTCTGTTTGTTAGTCACGATTTCACTTAGCGGCAAGAGATGTGTATTTGCCAAAGCCATCCTGGGGAAACCACACCCCTATTTTCCGTGATGCTGGTATGCAGCTGAAAGCTTACCGTTATTATGATCCCTCTACCTGTGGATTTGACTTCGCTGGAGCTCTTGATGACATCTCAGTGAGTCAACATCACAAACACGGTTTCTTATGAAATTTTATGACTCTTTATTTACATATTTATTGATCAAGGCCTTACTGACATGATTAGGGTACTTATAAAAGATGAATTTACCTAATATACACCAAACAAATATCTTTTTCCAACCTACAGAAAATTCCAGAGCACAGTGTAATCATGCTCCATGCTTGTGCTCATAACCCCACTGGTGTTGACCCCCGAGCAGAGCAGTGGAAGGAGCTTTCAGCCGTCATCAAGGTGTGCATTCAGTAAAGCTGTTCTGTTGCATTGTGTGTTAAATCACTTAAGTCAGAGCATTTGTGCTTCACCTTCATCTTGTCCACTCTCCTTGTAGAAAAGGAAACTTCTGGTGTTCTTTGACATGGCCTACCAGGGCTTTGCCAGTGGAGATATTGATCGAGATGCTTGGGCTGTAAGATACTTCATTGAGCAGGGCCACAACATTCTCCTGTCTCAGTCCTTTGCTAAGAACATGGGCCTCTATGGTGAGAACCCAGCATTCCACATTTACACTCTAAACTATTTCTTTTCACATTTTTTTCATGTCACATTTTGGCTTTTACAATACTTGGGATCTTCTTTTCAACCATATTTTTAAAAAGATTATTCACATACAATATTGATTAAAAGTAAAAGTGTAACTGATATCAAAATGGTCTCACACTTTCAGCACTTAACATGTCAAAGATGTTTAGCACAGTATGTCCCTTATTGCATGCCAGAGGTCAGACTATTATTTGTTCTTTGGGGAAGTCACAGACTGTTCTAATAGAGGTCAGTTTGTAATAACTCAAAAGATCTAATGACTCTTTATTTAGGCTAGAAAATCTCATGCACTGTCCACAGAAAATAGTTTTGCAAAAGATCTTATATATTTTGAAGATCAGTACAGTGGATCACAATTTAACAGTTGGTCATATAGCATCAAAATCTTGCAATTATTTTTGTGTTGTAGGTGAGCGTGTTGGGGGGTTCACAGTGGTGTGCGCTGATGCAGAGGAGGCAAAGAGGGTGGAGTCTCAGCTGAAGATTCTGATTCGTCCCATTTACTCCAACCCACCCATGAATGGAGCTCGCATTGCTTCCACGATCCTCAACACACCAGAGCTGCGCTCTACATGGTGAGATATGCTTGCATACTCTCATTTGTTCCACTCTTTCTCAGTGGTTTATGCCTTTTGAAAGCCTTTAAATGAAATTTTGTATGTATGTGTTTGTGTTCCTGTAGGCTGGAGGAGGTGAAGGGCATGGCAGACCGTATCATTAGGATGAGAGAAATGCTGGTGGCTAATTTAAAGAAGGAGGGATCTACTCACAACTGGCAGCATGTAATTGACCAAATCGGCATGTTCTGCTTTACTGGACTCAAACCTGACCAGGTAAATCCCTTGTCCTCAAAACCCACAGAACGGGCATGAAAGTTTATAAGGTACTTGCTGTACTAACTTCAATAATCGTATGGACATTGAGCCTAATGCTGTATTACCAATCTGTGGAATTTTACAAGCTCTAATAGAGGCACAATTGTGTTTCAGGTGGAACGTCTGACAAAGGAGTTCTCCATTTATATGACTAAGGATGGCCGTATTAGTGTTGCAGGTGTGACCTCTGGCAATGTGGGATACCTTGCGCATGCCATTCACCAGGTCACTAAGTAGACCAAAGAATGCGGAGATAGGAGATTGGTCTTCAGCTTTACATCATGTCCTGTTTCTGTTAGTCTGCCCCATTATTTCTTTTTGGAGCTTCACTTCATGTCAGGTCATCTCACAGGTCATCTTGTGATTCTATGACTAATGAGCACAACATTTTCATCTTGCTTAAAATTCTGTATGAACCTTATTTATTGTGTGAGTGAAGTAAAATGAACAACAATAAAGGGTATTGTTTCCATTTAATGATGTATTCATTTACTGCATAAAATTTACTGTTTGTTACAAGAAAAATGAACATTTAAAGCCTACTGCTGTGCATTTTTTTTATTTTGTGCATTCTCTAGGCTGATCTAAATATGCAGTATCAGGCCATGGACTGCAGGATCACCTTTTAGGTTGTCAGTTGAAAGCAATAAAAAAATGTTTTTATAGGCTAAATATGTGAGGGTTCTCACAATACGTGGACATATTGATCATATTTCGTTTTTCCTTAGTACAGTTTTTAAAGATACAATTGTGTGAGAAATACATGCCATTTACTGAAAAATAGTCAAAAGAAATGGAAATAATACCAATAAATGAAGATTGTAGCTGCGTGACAGGTAGTGGCTTTATCGTACTTCCAGTCTCTGATGCCATATTGTGAAATAGTTTTATCTTTGTTATAAAACCACCTTTGGAAAAAACATCCTGAACACTGAAATAATATTGTCAGTTATATTCCCCTTGTGTTCAACAAACAGCTCACATTTGTATCAACTAAGACATGTTTCCCCAAATCCAACAACGTTTGTAACCAATAACTTCATGGGCTGTGATCTGATATGCAAGTAATACAGCACCTTCAGCTGACTGTGCTCAATCTCCCACATACAACTTCCTGTCTCATCTTCACTGCCCAATAAAGCTGCAGAGAGAAAAACTCACATCTCTTGACACATTTTGCAGTCTCTTTTCCAACTCCAAAGCAACTTGCAGTGCCACCAAGCTTTTAAAGTATGTGTGTTCACTGGGAAACAAACCCATGACCTCTGCAGTGCTAAAACAATGTGCGTAAGTATTATGACTATTATTAATATTGTGTTGTTATTAATATTAATAATAATATTACTATTATTATTACTATTACTCTCCTCATATAACGCTTCACACTCCAGTCCAGTTGGTGGCGGTAGTACATCATAACTTGGTTTGTGAACCGTCATTAAACCGTACTAGAACAAACCAATCATGGGCAGTGTCATATGACGGGTAGTGCTGTTTCTGTGTCAGTACTGCAGAGATTTCATTGGGAGACACTAATACTATCTTTATTTATTCTACATTTACTTTATTTTATTATGGTGGCGAAGGAAATGAGGTGGGTCGTTTTGCTTCATACCGTCCCGTTCCCAACCGGAGAGTTTATCAGATAAACAATGCGTGTTTGTTATTTATTTCAGCTACACCGAGTCATGTGAACCCCGTTGTTTACAGGTTATGACATGTTCTGTGCTCTTTTGTATATGTTTTGTATTTTTGTGAATGCACATCAATTTTTGTGAATCCGTGAATGCCGATCTCGTTTTGTTTATAAATTGGCGAGGGTTGTGGCCACTATGACAAAAGCGGAGTTGTAATAAAACCTTAAATTGCCTTGACGGTAGTTGCCTAGGTTTGGCTTGCTTCTTAATTTAAACTGACTGAGATATAAAGTAAACATAATGATGGTTAAACATAATCCTTGCTATACGCTGGCTATACTCTTCTAGATTTAAATCGGCAGCAATTGGCATAAACATAAAACGTATATCATTACATAATGATGATCGATATGCTATTGATCAGCTTTTGATCGAGTTGGTCTGTAAGTCCGTCGGTGCTCTGAAGATAAATTGCGCAGAGGTCAGCGTTATTTTGTCTTGCGAACAGCAGATTTCATTTCCTCATTGCTTGTCTGAGATTTCTGCTTACTAATCATGTTCAGCTGGGAGATGACATGTAGTATGACAGGTCTTGTGATTCACAGACCTGTCCCGAAGTACAGGCCACACGTACTGGCCTCACTGAGCAAATTGTGATGTCATTTTATATTGTGTAAACTGTTTTAGTCTATTTGTCTGTGTTGCACCTTATCAAATTGTGCTTTTCTATCTGTGTTCACAGGTGACATTGATCACGGACCTGTGCAGTGAGAGTCCAGGTGTGAGTTTACACCTGTATTCTTGTTTGTGGCTACATGGCATTTTGCATTAAAGGTGGCAGCTTTAACTGATAACACAAGAGTGTTTTTCTACCTTAAACACAGAGTGTTTAATCCTGTGTTGCCTTTTTAAATTAGTTTAAGAGCGTGTGAGTAAAGCGAGCATCATGTCAAGGGCAGACAGGGCAATTAACAGTGAAACAGGAGATTGGGGCTACAGTGAAGATGCTGGTGAAAGGGCGTGGCTCCTGCAGAGCCCCAGTGTGGACTCTATACAACCATCTAACCAATCAGATGACAGAAGAGGAGGGACTACATCGCTTGGGGCTGTTTTTATCGTGGTGAATGCTGCTTTGGGAGCTGGACTTCTCAATTTTCCTGCCGCGTTCAACATGGCTGGAGGAGTTAGCGCAGGAGTGGCTCTTCAAATGGTGAGACACACAGACAACCTACTGTACATTAAACCGTGGTCGCTTGGTTCAGTCTCAACAGTGTAAAAGTGTTTTTCGAGTTAACTGTTGTTCAATTCAAAATATCACACTGATCTAAATCACTCAGCTTGAGCTTCAATTATTTTTCAGTGCATGATGGTGTTCATTATCAGTGGGCTGGTCATCTTGGCTTACTGCTCTCAGGTGAGCAAAAATATCTCAGACTCACATCTGCCTTATGAAGGAGATGCATCTATGCTTATAGTCAACATGTGTGTGTTTTTCAGGTGAGCAATGAAACAACATATCAGGAGGTGATTCGTGCTGTGTGCGGGAAGGTTCTTGGTGTCATTTGTGAGCTGGCCATTGCCGTTTACACCTTTGGCACATGCATAGCTTTCCTTATCATCATTGGAGATCAGCTGGATAAGCGTGAGTGTCTGCACATCTGCACAGACATCAAAACGGTCTGATTGTAGTTTTCTAATTTCTCGTCTCCTCACTGCAGTGTTTGGAGCAATGGGTCAAGAGTCGCACTGGTACACTGATCGTAAGTTCACCATTACTTTGACCTCGGTGCTAATCATTCTGCCTCTGTCTATACCCAAAGAAATTGGCTTCCAGAAATATGCCAGGTAGTAGCTTCTTTCCTGTTCTTGTGTGTATTTTATAATTCATAAACATTTTATATTGAAGTCTGCTGAATATCAGTGTTTTCTGATTTAATCATGCATGTATACCTTGTACTGATTCATCTATAGTACTCTGAGTGTTATTGGCACCTGGTATGTGACAATCATAATCATTGTCCGATACATCTGGCCCGACAAAGAAGTTTCTCCAGGACTCATCCCAGTCAGGTCAGAACTACATTTGAAATGGTTATGTGTTGCATAATACAGACTATTAGATTTTGATGTGTCTACCACCTGCTTGCTTATTAAAGCTGCAATCTGTAACTTTTTGGGCTAAAAATTACCAAAAATAATTTACTAAGTACGTGACATATCACCGTTCAACATGATCTCTCTGGATTTATAACGGTAAGATTAATTTATAATTTGAGCTGTCGGGTCAGATTTCATGGGAAATGTAATTTGCAATTTTATGTTTCAATAAAAAATGGCAGTAGCAAGGTGAAAGTTATGGATTACAGCTTTAAGGCACTGTTACACGTACTGTGGCTATAACAGAATTTTGGTGTCTTTTAGGCCTGCATCCTGGACTGATGTCTTCAATGCCATGCCTACAATCTGCTTTGGTTTCCAGGTGTGTGAGTGTATCTGCTTCAGCTAATCATATGTCTGAATGTACTACTTTTTTAACATATAGCAACTCTGTTTAGCTTGATGACTGTCATTCATCTTATTCTCCTGTTCTCTTACTCCCAGTGTCATGTCAGTAGTGTTCCTGTTTTCAATAGCATGAAGAAGCCAGAAATTCGGCCTTGGTGGGCAGTTGTTACCGCCAGCATGATTATCTGTCTCTTTGTTTATACAGGCACAGGTTTGTGAGACCAATTGCTGATTAGATCTTTCATTGGACCCCATTTATATAGCATTTGTTAAAAAACTGCAACAGCTGCCAGAAAGATTTGTACAAATCATGCATACTTATGAAGCTTTAACTAGTTGTGTAAAATTTGAGCTTGTATCTCTCCGCAGGTGTCTGTGGCTTCCTGTCATTCGGCTCAACTGTAAGCCAGGATGTGTTAATGTCATATCCATCTAATGATGTTGCTGTGGCTATCGCTCGAGCCTTTATCATCATCTGTGTGGTCACCTCCTATCCAATCTTGCACTTCTGTGGAAGGTACCAGGCTTTTGTGGTCTATAGAAGTGTTATGTATCTTTCATAGACGTATATATTTGTGAAGTCTATAAGGATGTGAATCAGGACAGGATCTAAAGACCAGAGACCAAGTTTATCAGCAAATGATTGTGCATTTGAATCTCTGCTTTAGGGCAGTGCTGGAAGGTCTGTGGCTGCGTTTTAAAGGTGAAGAGGTGGAGACAGATGTGGCAAAGGAACGGAGGAGAAGGATCCTGCAGACGCTTGTCTGGTTTTTCCTCACACTCATTCTGGCTCTCTTCATTCCTGACATTGGAAGAGTCATTTCACTAATTGGTGGTTTGGCTGCGTGCTTCATCTTTGTTTTTCCAGGTATTGTAAAACAAGCTTTCTCAGATTTACTTTAGTAACGTCTCAAAGTTGCAACAGTCAAGAGTCTGTTTTTTTCTATAGGGTTGTGTTTGATTCAGGCAAAGCTTTCAGAGCATGATGTCAGATCAGCAAGGTAAAATGCGTTTATTACTTCCTAAACATTTTACATATTTAGCAGTGGCTGTATATTGAGTGACAACTTAATGACTAAATTGTTCATCTACAGCTGGCATGGAATGGTGGTGTATGGTGTGGTCATGGTTACGATTGGTGCTTTCATCTTTGGACAGACCACCACTAATGCAATCTACAAAGATATCATCAATCATTCCAACGGCCCATAGAGAGATTGGCTGTGAGTTCCTGGACATTGGACTTTTGAACAGTAAAGACAAAGTGAAGTCCAAACTATGTCTATAACTGACCTTTATGTATTCAGGAAAAGTCTTTTAAAATTTTTAAAGGTTTAAAAGGTTTAATTTTTTTGCACAAGTTGGACAATCCCACAGACATCTATACCTCTACATGTAGTGGGTCACCCACCAGCATGCGGCATGAATCCTTCTGCTCTGGCTGTTTGTGAATAGACGACCACTATACATCTACATTCTGAATGGATGTGGGCATTGTGCTAAATCCTTGCATTTTTGTTTGATATGAGATCTTCCAAATATAATCCTTTTCTTTTGATTTTTTTGTTTTTGTTCTTTTCTTTTTATATTTTTTAAGACCTAATTTTATAAGGGCCTTGACTTTTTTTGTTAACAGTCATTGTGTTTACTGTTTGAATATTGTTGCAAATTATATTTTTTCTTGAGTACTTGCACTGCCAAATCTGTAATTCTGCAGTTCTGTAAATTGTGTGAAACAAAGACAGAGAGAAAGAGAGTGTACCACTTTAGATCTGACAAGGGGGATATATAAAGTGTATTTAAGAATGCCTTTTTAAATCAGATGCACGGTTGTTGTTTTTGGTAGATTCATGAATGTAATTGCAGTGATGTGTTTGAAGTAATTGCTGTTGTGGCAGATGGGCCAACAATTTATAATATAAATATACCTGACACGTGAACTGAGTGTAATGCAGGTTAAATGGTTGACTGAAAATACTGAGAGTTGATTTTTGTTTTGATTGTTTTAGGGGAAAATATTGTTACCCAAATGGTATTTTCTCTGGTAAATTACTTTTAGCAATTCACCAATTTAATTGTGTACTGTAAATTGCATTAGTGTGTTGATGACTCCTGTATGCAATGTTGTATATGCAACTGTGCATACATACCAGGTAAACTCTTGTCCTACCTTGTGGATTTCATTAGTAACACAAGATGCATGTCTGCCGTTTCCAGAATCGTGTATTATATTGTATATTTGTTTGCTATTTAGTGCAATCACTAAAGGGATTTTCCATAGTCAATGAACAACCTGCCTTTCTTTATTTTTTGTGTCAAATGTGAGATGCATAGTGTTTGACTTTACAGAGCCAGTTCATAAAACAACAAAAGGTCAAAAGTACAGATATATTTAAATACACAGAGGTTGAAACTAGTTAGCCAGTTTACTAGTTAGTAATAAAGCTTGCTTTAACTGTTAAGTTTTCCTTTATTAGGACAATAAACCTGTGAAAGAATGACTAAATACATGCTGCACATAGAACAATAGTACTGATACCTGTCAGTTTACATTTACACAAAATAGCCTTTTGGTATTTCGATTAAAAATGTAAATGTACTGCAAAACTTAAATATTTGAAAAAAAAGGGATTGTTTTCTAAATTATTTAAACGAAGTCGGGTTTCAAACAGGCCATTACATTTCACATTACAAACCCATTTTCCTATGTTTCCTTGACCTGAACCACCGGGCGGCGTCGTAATCCTAAGTATATCGTAGGACTTTTATTATTTATTATTATTTAGCCTGAGAAAGCAGCCCTGGATTTTAATAAAAGCTATTGGGATGTCATCCTTTGAATGTTATGTTACAGTGTTATGTTAAAGTTGATCGAGAAGATGAAGACGAGGGTCTAGGAAAGCGGGGTGATACAACAAACGTTGATCAAGGCGGAAGTACGTCTGTTGTGCAGTATCAGCTGATGACTTTGAAGTCATATGACCAGCAGTGGAAGGGAAACTCAAATATCTACGAGATTCAGGGGGTTCAGGTCCAATATGGTCGTCCATGTTCATCAAATACAGCACAACATGTTTTGTTTGCGTGTGTTGTTTAGTCTTCTTGCCGTGTCCGTGCATGCTGTGTGGGGCATGTACGATCCAGATGAGGTCTTGAATCTGCCAGGCATGTCTTTTAAGCCGGGTTATCGCCAGTGGTCCGGATATCTGAAAGCCAGTTCTGGTAAATTTTTGCACTATTGGTGAGTTTCAGAAGTCTTGTGAAAGTGATTTATACATGTTGCATTCAGATGCAGTTTTTCATGCAGCTCAAGTTATTTTCACGTGTGATTCCGCCTTCGCGCATCCGGATGCGTTGCGTTGTTCCGCCAGGACGCAAAATCTGGACATTTTGGTTAACATTTGCAGCTTTATAAGTTTATTTATTCTCTTTTCTTTCTACTGCTTTTGAAATGTACTTTTTTTGAGGGGTCCGTGACCTGTACAGTGTTCCAGCGATGATATCTGGTACAATAGTACTTTGTATATCCCATAGTATTGAATGATTTCTATATTCATGTACAAAATACATTGTCCAAAAACATGTTAAATATCTAGACGGCTATGGTAATAATGCGGTACCATACCAAAATAAGTGTTGTATTGTGCAAACATACCTTACTCTAGTCTGATGCATTTTATTTTTAAGTCCTTTATACATACACAAAAAATATTATCTTTAATACTTTAATTATTACACAGTATATGTATATGTATATATGTATATATGTGTATATGTATATGTTACAGGTTTGTGACTTCTCAGAGGGACCCTCTTAAAGACCCACTGGTGCTATGGCTGAATGGAGGGCCAGGCTGCAGCTCTTTGGATGGTTTTCTGTCAGAAAATGGCCCATTTCATGTAGGTCTATTCATTTAAAAACTTAAAATACTAAGAATTGAGGAGCAGCAAAGGTTAGAGAGGGGAAAAGTGTTTATGTAATCTTTGTCTTTGATAGCTGAATTGCTGTTTAATGCAGAACAAGGCAATAACCATCTTGAGCATGTGACATGCAAGTGTTGTTTTATTCGCATCTCCAAAGGTCAATGACAATGGAGTCACCCTCTACGAAAATGAATTCAGCTGGAATAAAATTGCTAATGTTCTGTATCTTGAGTCACCTGCTGGAGTGGGTTATTCCTACTCGGATGACCAAAAATATGCAACCAATGATGACGAGGTAAATACGTACACATTCAAAGATGTGTCAATATACAAATAAACTTCTGACAGCTCTAATGTGTGCTTTCTCTTTAGGTGGCAGATAACAACTACTTGGCTTTGCAGAGCTTTTTTGTGAAGTTTCCAAATTTCACCCAAAATGAGTTTTTTATTTTTGGAGAGAGTTACGGAGGCATCTATGCACCCACGCTCAGTCTGAGAGTTGCTACTGGTGGTCAACTTAAAGTAAACTTTAAGGTGCATTTATTAAATATTCTTTATTTTTAAAACTTTATTAATAAACTTTACCTTACGTAGGCTGCATTGTTTGTAATGTCATGCACTGACTTTACATGGCTTCAGTGGTCTTTACATTATCGTCAGTATCTAGCTGACGATAATGGTTGTAATGTTTTTTGTTTAATAATGTTCCTTTCTATTTATTTGTTTGTTTGTTTGTTTGACTGTTGCAGGGCTTTGCTGTTGGAAATGGTATTAGTAGTTTTGCACTAAATGATCAGTCACTAGTCTATTTTGGTTACTATCATGGCCTATTTGGGGAACAGTAAGTTTAAACCATTATTTCTGTGTGTGCACACTGGAGTTTATAGAGTGTCCACTTTGTGTTTATGCTTCAACACTAACATTGAATATTTTGATGAATACTTTTCTTTTGCATCTTTTGCTTACAGGCTGTGGAAGAATCTGAATGACAATTGCTGTCAAAATGGAGTCTGTAATTTCTACAACAATTCTAAAGAGTCTTGCTCTGTTTTGGTAACATGGATGCATCCAGATACATGCACACTGCTGTTATACAGATTGTTACAATTGTTTACAAAATAGTTTATTTTTTACAAATTGTGTTTTGCAGGTATCACATGCATTTAATATAGTTTATGATTCTGGGCTGAATGAGTATGCGCTGTATCTGGATTGTGCTGGTGGTGTCAGATCTCAGAAGAGCTATCAGAGAGCCATGATGCACCTGTTTAGAAACTTCAGGAATCATTGGAAATTAAATCATGTGAGGCGTGATCCTTCTGTTCATTCATACCAGCCTAACTTTCCGACATCCACATAATAAATGATGTGTGAGAGAATAAGAAGATAAATTATGCTTTCTTCTCTATGTTCAGTTAGTGCAAAGTTCTCCAAGTATTAAGGCCGTGCCTCCATGCATTAATAGTACTGCACAGATGAACTGGCTTAACCGAGGAGACGTGAGGAAGGCTCTACACATCCCTGATGTACTACCACCGTGGGACATCTGCAGGTACCCTGTTGACAATCTACATTTACCATTTCAGCTGGTATACATGTGGGTGAGATGTGTTTTTCTTTTCATGTAGTGATGCAGTGGGTGGCCAATATCGCACAATCTACCAAACTGTCAAGGATGTCTATGAAAAGCTACTGGCTTCAGGGCTAAGAGCTTTGGTCTATAATGGAGATACTGATATGGCTTGTAACTTCCTTGGAGACCAGTGGTTTGTCGAAGACCTTGGACAGAAGGTAAGCTCTGTGAAATTCAGAATTTATTTAATTTTAGCATTTTCTGGGGTTAATGTTGGGTTTTCCCTTTAAGGCAACTACACAGTACCAGCACTGGCTGTATGATAACCAGATTGCAGGATTCTACCAACAATTTGGCAACATCACTTTCCTCACAGTCAAGGTATGTGCCATGAATGTTTTCCATACAGTCTATCCTGTGTTGTTTTAAATCTGACTTAAACAGCCATGTCAAAAATGCCTAAGTAGCCCATTTCCATTTTACATGTCTTTTTCATTTGCCCTAAATATTATTTTAGCTAGAGCAGACTAATATATACCTAAATGTGTCTGTTGTTA
Organism: Chromobotia macracanthus; assembly: GCA_036877525.1. NCBI lineage: Eukaryota > Metazoa > Chordata > Actinopteri > Cypriniformes > Botiidae > Chromobotia > Chromobotia macracanthus. The sequence goes on from JAZGTH010000063.1 coordinate 7,343,805, forward strand.
CCTAAAATGAAAATAGATTGTAACATTTAGCTCTACCTTTCCAGGGTGCTGGTCACATGGTTCCTCAGTGGGCTCCAGGTCCATCTCTCCACATGCTAGAGAGCTTCCTGTCCAATAAGCCTTACTGATTTTCCCCCAGACCATATCCAATCTTATAGCACCTCAGCTGTTTTCAGACATGGTGCTGGATGCCTTTTAAGAAACTGGGTGAAAATATAAATGAATTAGATGTGAAGCTGTACAGCAATTTTCTCAGGGACTGTAGTATGTGTGTTTGAATAAGTCTGAAAATTTGCCAAATGCTTTTTTTATTTTGTTGATTGTTTAAATTCTTTTGAAATGTGTTTACCTTGAATACTACAGGTGGTATATCACTATATTGTGATTTTAATCATACTTTGCTTTATTCCTAAAGGGTCTTGGACAACTGTCTTTTTAAGACTTCACAATCTCAGTTCTGTATCGTACAGACCTTAAATTCAAGAACAACAAGCACAAATGTCACATTTTACATTAAACATTAAAATTTTGCTAATGTCTTCCTAACACTATAGGCTATTTCTGAAGGATGCTCATTTGTAAATTTTATGAAATAAATTACAGAACAAATGTGTTTATTTTATTCTCAAAAACTCCCAGTGAGAGTATATGAATACCCTTAACAGGAAGAAGGCCAAGATAAAACCAAATGCAAAATCTAAACAATTGTTAATTAATCTGGATTTCTGGATAATCTGGACGTATTGTAGGTAAAAACACAGAGGGTGCTAAAGGCTATACGTGTGATCGAGTAATCGTAGGTAAAATAATAGATTTGTTGAACGAAACAAGCACGTTGAAGACGTTTTTACGTATTGAAAACAGTAGGTGGCGGTATATGGTGGTTGCAATCCACTAATTCAGACGAAGGAGAAACGATATAAAAGTAGCGGTCAGGAGCCATATTCGCCCGACGAACATGTGGTGGAGAAAATAGTGTTTGTGGAAGTTCGGTGGTCTGTAATTAGGTAATGAATTTCTTATTGTAATTCTGGATAATTGTTTAATCTTGCACTTTGGTGCATATCTAATTCGCTGTATTGTATGTGATATGCTAATGTTTTGTGCTTGTGTTTAATCGCACCGTGTTTAAGTTTCCGCGTCTCTGTGATTCTGGGAGCTACGCTGCGGTGCAAAAGTGTTTCTCTGTTTCAGACATTTGGGCTTTACCTTATTACTGGTTTAGCCCTTTTGAATTGAGAAACAACGTTTTTTATGTGTAAGGAAGAAATAAACTCATGGATTACTCGTGTGAAGTGTAGATTTATTGCCACAGCATTTAATATAGCTTTAAAAATGAAACTGGAATGGTGTTAAATTTGTGTTTTGCAATTGTAATCTCATTTTAATTTTTCTTTTCTTGGAAAAGGCAGTGGAAGACTTACTCCAGGTACAAGAAGAGGAACTGTGGTCTTGGTGGATTTGCTCCAGCGTTTGTGTTAAAGCAATGATATTCATTTTTTTAAATACATTGTTCTGTAGTTTCAATACAATATGTATAAATGTGTATTAGCTTCCTAGCATCAAAAATCTATTAAAGTGCTTTATGTATAAAACCTGTCACTGGATCTCATGGACAATCGTTTGAAGAAGTTGTGGATACTAAAGCAATAAAGCTCTCCAAAAGGTTTCCTAGTGTAGTTTTGTGGTTCTGTGTATGTGAAATTAAAACAGACTTTAAAATGCAATCATTCTTTTATTGTCTACGTAGACAGATATATGATATTCATTCTGATGATTAAAGCATGAGAGGCAATAATGTATGAAGCAGCTTGGTGGAAAATATTAAGGGTCAGCTGCCTTTACTGTCACTGAAAATACTGACATGAAAAAATGTTTTCATAGTTGAATGTTCTCAAACATTAAAATCTTGATATCTGTGACTGCATAAAGGCATTCAAAAATAGATAAGACCAAACATATTTAACTCCCATAGTTATCTTTCCAAGGCCAAAGTTCCTCAGTGTGGTCAGAGCAAAATTGTTGATGTTCTTGCCAAATCTCCATAATCACCCCCAAACAAACCAATTGTCTTGCCAAGGAAGCCTTCTGAGTATTGAAAGAGGAGTTTTGATGTATGGTTTATTATCCCCTGCTGTGTGTGTTATGCAAGTAGTGTGTTTTATGATTGTCTGTCAATGATAATAGATTCTTAATGCAGCAGTCTGTGTTGTGTTTTGGAGACAGGATGATGTGCTTACCCTTTCTAGGTCTGTTAAGTTTGTGCAGCCCAGTTGTAGCAAATTTCCAAAGAATGAGTGAAAGAAAGAGTGGGCCTGGGGGAGAGTTTTTGGATTGCCAAATTCCAAGCTGGAAGAACAAAAGACAAGCTCCAAAACAAGAACCAGTGCAGACAATATGGTTTCTTGATCTATTGGACAACCCTATAAAACTTCCACTGTCTAATGCACACAGTGAGTGCATGCACAAAACAACAGCCTCTTTAAACTGTTCAACTACAGCCTGGTAAAAAAAAGAAGAAAATATGGGTAAAAAGTCAACCTTAACCTCAATCATAATTATGAAAAATTGACAATTAAGGTCAAACAGAAAGTTATAGTGTTATTTCTGTCAAATATGATCCTTGAGGTTACTTGTATCTGTTTGTCCTTTTACCTGGTATAATAGTTTTCCTATAGGACTGCTCTTTAAAATCGTACAGTTTTTAAGGCCGACTGCAAGTGTGTGAAGCATTAATTTTTGCTCATTTGAAAATGTATGCTAATTTCTGCTTTGTGAATGGGTTGTGATGAAACTTGTTTATCTATATATATTTAACCGACTTTCAAATTGTTTAAAGTTACTATTTCACATTCGTGTTTCCTACGTATCTGGAAGTTTTATGTTTTATTGCTCTAAACGTTCAATATTGCACAAACAAATAGGTTTTATTTGAGGGCTTTTGCAGAAGTGTAGTACTTACATACAATCAGCACCAGGTGGCTGTCAACGAACAGTTTTCGTGTATGTGACGTATTTTAAACGCGCCGGAAACGTACACGCGAACGCTGATGTGTAATTTTGCTTTGGTAGATGTTTAGTTTAAAACAATATTCTTTAACAATTAGTGGCCATTAGTATATTTAAATGCTTATAGGGACAAGCGTTATTAGGTAAAACAAATAGTCGCAGGAAGAGGACAGCTCTGGGGAAATGGCGGTATGGAGAATCTTGCTGACTAAATCAGTTAAACGGAAACGTAATCATTAACTGTGCTTAAAGTTTATGTAATAACTTTGTATTTTGACTGAAAAAACTTTATTATTTTGTGTGTGTTAGTGCTGTCACGTGTCCTGTTAATTAACCTTTCTCTTCAGCCAAAAGGTAAAGTGGGAACCAAAGGCAAAAAACAAATTTATGAGGAAAACCAGGATACTTTGAGGTTTTACTCCAGAATCATGCTTGGAGCAAACGTATGACTGGCTTTTATGGTTTACTGGCCCTTTAATATGCATATACATTCACATATGTCATGTGATTTAATTATTCTTTTATGCCTCTTGTTCTTTAGACTATTTATGTAGCTACCAATCTCCTACTGTTTTACAACTCATCTACATTTTGGACATGGGTAAGTCTGATGTGAAGAAGAACATCATTATCTTCAGACCAGTGTGTCATTTATAACATATCAGAAACACATTTTCTTTTGTATGTAATTATAATTCCACCTAATTTGATGTATTTTACCATGAGAAAATCCTAACTGTTACACATGTCAGACAAATATTGAAAATAATATTTAATAATATTCTGTCATATCCCTGTCTTTAAGGCTTTACTTTGCTGTTTTGATATGGGTTTGTATTCAATTGTGAGATGATGAACTGGTGTCGGAGTGTATTAAATCTTCTCGTTCTCTTGCAGTGTGGTGCTAAATCCCTCTTTGTTTCTTTTGCATTAGTTCTTGCTACTGTTTGCAGTGGTGATTTATATTGCCAGCTACAGATCTATGTCAGCAATGGCCAAACCAGCATTTGCTGATGATGGAAGCTTGCTGGATGGAGGGATTGACCTTAATATGGAACAGGGCATGGCAGAGTGAGTTGTTTATTTGAATATTCCTTTCCCTATTATATGAATCTTTCCTGTCAGTGATAAAGATTTCCTAAACTTGTGACTTTGTATTTTTATATGCAGGCATCTCAAGGATGTGATTCTTCTCACGGCTATTGTTCAGGTCCTCAGCACACTGTCATCCTACTTCTGGTACATCTGGCTCCTGGTGAGACTAACTAATTAATTGCTGTCATTGTAACATCTAGGAGTTTCCATTAATCCATGCTTGTTGTCAACCATGCTGTTTGGCTTTCATTCATCAGGCACCTGCGAGGGCTTTACACTTACTGTGGGTGAACTTCCTAGGCCCCTGGTTTTCTGCTGATTCACAGGCAGCTTCTGAAGAGAATGAGAAGAACGATAAGAAACAGAGGCGACAAGAGAGACGTCAGATGAAGAGATTCTAAATCTATCCACATTTAATTTTTTTAATTGTACAATAACAAAGAACACAGTCTAAATTATTTGAAAGAGACGTTTGATATCACAGGAAATAGATGGACACTGTAAAGTGTTTTTGGTTTTCATTTTATCCACTGTTCTGGCTTTTTCATGTTTTGCCAGTCTTAAACTAGCTAGTCATATCTGTCTGCTGGCTGGGGTTCCAGTTTTTTTTGTTTCCATCATGAATTTAAACCCACACAAATGCCTTTGTTTAATGTAGTAAGCTACTGCTTTTGTGAGGTCCATTCATTGACAACTATGTGGCACATTGCCCCAGCTGTTTACACCTGAAGTTGCATGAGTAAAGTTCAACAACCACTTAAAGTTAAACTACTTCATTTTGGCTTTTAGAGTTTCCTCTTGAGCCTTTGGAAAGGTTTGTGCATGTTCCTGTATCAAAGGTCATTTATTTTCATAATATATGATTTGTGACATGTTCTTACGGTGTGGCCTGGTACTGCCTTGAGGGAAAAATGCAGAATGAAAGATAATGATTGACCTTGTATGGCATTAATGGACTTCATACAATTAAATATATTTTTAATTGATCTGCTGAAACTGCTGCTTTGTGTTTAGTGTGTGGGATTAGTACAAAGAACAATTTAAAAAACACAGGACCTCAGAATTGACTGGCCCTCATCAGTTTAACATTAACGGGCTGAAGAAATGTCAGTTTTCTGACCACAAAAATCATTTCACGTCTTACAAACTGCATCATTACATACAGGAATACATGTTTTTCTGATGAAATGTATGGATTTCAATGTCTGATCATCAATGATCTGATGTGTTATAAATAAAATACAAAATGATGCGTTGGCGTGAGTTTCTGTGTAAATTTAAAGCTGATAAAAGTTGTTCTGTTGAGGGTTTGCTATCCAATAATTAATGCTTCATTGACATTTTTATTAGGCACGTTGTTCAACTACGCATGCGCACACTGTAATCAACGTGCTCGGTCGTTTCTCTTTAAACTCTATCTGTGCTGAATCTGATCTGATCTGATCTGATCTGATCTATGTAGCTGCAAACTGCATCCCCATTTAACCCAGATGATCGTCTGGTTGTTACCAGCACAACGAAGGTAAGAGGAACTGTTGCTAAGCTACCGCTAGTTAGCAACCAATGAGGAAAAGCATTACAACAGCAAATTCAAAGTGAGTACGGTCGGGTGAGTTGGTCGATCTTATGAACATCAGGATTCAACTCGTAAACACACAGTTTAACATCTCCTGGACTTAAAAAGCATCACAGTGCGGGTTAGACAACGAACCAAATGCAGGTTTGCAGTTTGTTTATTGTTCGGATGGCCGTGTTAGCTACCTCGTGAAGCTAGCGAAAAGTTACCCAGGAACAACTTCCTGAGTTGATCTGCTAGAAAAGCTTACAAACGCACGATCGTATGGCTTATCACCACGTTATAGTACACGATCGCTTACAAAATAGTCGTTTTCACAAAAGCAACTGTTAGCTGGGATCATAATATCTGGCTTGGCAAAGTTGCTTGACCTGGATGTGTGTTCAGGCTAGGTTAGGCTTTGTCTGTGTCTCTTCTGTTAGAATAATGTTTTAAGCGAGACTGGCCTAAAAAGCAACGTTATACCATTTTTCCGGCTTTTTGTTAATGAGCATCTTTCTGCGTTTATATGTGGCGTTTCTTATTATGTTGGTAAAAATCCACCAGGTTAACCACCTTATTTATGTGGATAGTTAAGCTTTCTAATCGTTTCACAGCCCATAAGCTGCTAAAATCAAGCGATCATTTACATTGCATTACATTACATTCAATTAATAACTCGGCTTTCTTTAAATTGGCTATTATCTTTATAGTGATAATTATACTTTAAGGTTTTGCTCTGCAGTTTGTTTGTAGTTATATTAACTGCTCTTTTGTGATTTAACAGATGGACAGAAAAGACAGACTAATATCATTGCATGTCTAACATGTTGATGTATTAGTGAAATGAGCAAAGTGAGTTGATTCAAGCACAGTCATCAAAATGGCTCTCACCAACACCACTATAACATCATGGAAATTGCGTGAGTAAACGTGATTATTTTAGATCAATGAGTTTGAACAGCTTGTCAATGTCTATATGTAAGAAGAGAGTGACAATGGACGCCCACTTTTTTTTAAACCACCTTGGTTTTGTCCTTGTGTGTGTGTGTATATATATATATATATATATGTATTGTCATATGTGTTCTTCAGAGGAGATTGTGGCTCACTCCAGCAATGTGTCCTCACTGGTGTTGGGAAAATCATCTGGTCGCCTGTTGGCCACGGGCGGTGAGGACTGCAGGGTCAATATCTGGGCTGTCAGCAAACCCAACTGCATTATGGTAGGGCCTTCCCAGCTAGCTCTGTTTATATGAGAGAAGTGTCTCTTGCGGTTATTTGATCAGTTTTTAATACCTGTACTGTAGAGTTTGACAGGCCACACCAGTCCTGTGGAGTGCATTCAGTTCAACAGTTCTGAAGAGCGTGTGGTGGCGGGGTCTCAGTCCGGCTCTCTGCGGCTCTGGGATTTGGAGGCTGCTAAAAGTGAGTTGTGAGAGATAGATGTAATGTTTGGTGAACTAGATTTCTGGGATGATTAAATGCACCTGTTTGGTGGGAGAGATCCTGTAGCGATCGCTCGCACTCTGATCTCTGAAGACGTGCACAGGGGCCATCTGACCAGAAATACATTGTGTGAAAATAAAGCACAGAAATTGGTCAAAGTCTGCTTGTTACCCACAGCTGCGTTAATTCATTGATTTATTTGCAGTCCTGCGCACTCTGATGGGCCACAAGGCCAGTATATCCAGTCTGGATTTTCACCCTATGGGGGAATACCTGGCATCTGGATCTGTGGATAGTAATATTAAGGTGAGGTTCATGTTTAAGAACTTGTGGTCTTTGAAATTCTTTAGAGGCGGGATAGAATAACGGTGGGTGTTCTCTGTCTCTTGTTGTATTCTTGTCTAGCTGTGGGATGTAAGAAGGAAAGGATGTGTGTTTCGGTATAAGGTAAGAACTGATGTTGTACTCATGTAAGTGTGTGTGCGTGCAGTCAGAAGCCAGGTTAATCACACTTAATGCTTAGTTGTGTCTGAGTGGACGATTAAGTTGTGGATTACTGAGGAGGTCTCAACCTTCTCTCTTTCTGTTTTTGTGGGACGAGGCATTTCAATATCGGTTTAAAAGTTGGACCTGCATTTTTTTAAATGTTTTTTTTTCATTCATAATGTTTGATTGTGACTGAATCTTTGTTTGAAGGGTCATACGCAGGCTGTGCGCTGTCTAGCCTTCAGTCCTGATGGGAAATGGCTTGCTTCAGCCAGTGATGATAGCACTGTAAAGGTATGACTTGCATTGTATGTCTTATTTATTATCATAGTGGTGACATTTACTTGCTAAAAAAACAGTTTTTTGCTCTTAATCTGTTCTCCTTCTAGCTGTGGGACCTCATAGCAGGCAAGATGATCACAGAATTCACATCACACACGTCAGCAGTCAATGTTGTGCAGTTCCACCCCAATGAGTACCTGCTGGCAACTGGGAGCTCAGATCGGTACTGATAGTGCTTGAGTGTGTGACTGTGTGTGTGTGTGTGTGTGTGTTAGGACTTTCTGCTTGTGTATCTGTACATAACACTGAATGAATCAAATAGTTCAGCTTTCCCTAGATGTTTTCTTCTGTGTGTTTGTACATTTGTTTTAGGAGCGTGAAGCTGTGGGACCTGGAGAAGTTTACCATGATTGGCTCATCCGAGGGCGATACGGGAGCTGTGAGGTAGTTTTGCAATCTGGAATTGTTTGCATTTAAGACCCAAAGAAAAGAACGTGACCCCATCTGATTTCTCTGTTCTCCATGTTTGCAGAAGTATATTGTTTAATCCTGATGGCAGCTGCTTGTACAGCGGATCTGAGAACACACTGCGAGTGTACGGCTGGGAGCCGGACCGCTGCTTTGATGTGGTGCATGTAGGATGGGGCAAAGTGGCTGATCTGGCCATCAGCAATAACCAAATGGTTTGTGATGCATTCATTAAATCTTTCTTAGATGCAGACAGAAGCTAGAAATTCTCATTTTCTGGGATGATTAAATGCACCTGTTTGGTGGGAGAGGTCCTGTGGTGACCATTTTCACTCTGATTACTGAAGACATGCACAGGGGCCATCTGACCAGAAATGCTTCCTGGAAATTGCACAAATAAAAAGAGAATATTGTCATTTAAATGTTTGGTTTGTCTGTCTTCTGTTTTCTAGATTTCAGTGTCCTACAGTCACACTAATGTAAGCTGGTATGTTGTGGATCTCAGCCGAGTGAAGAAGTCAGGATCTGTGATTCAAGGGCTGATTCAGGACAAGCCAATTCCAGCTCCCACATCTGCACTAGGAACTACAATACGCCGAAATTATGAGCGACCCACTACATCCTGCTCTGGACAGGAGTACGTTTTTTTTTCCACACAGTATGTCCTTACGTAGGCAGCACTAGACATCAGCTGAACTCTAGTTTTTTTTGTTCCTTAATTAAGGTGTTAGTAATTATTTCTTCTGTAAAGCCATATGTACTGGCTTTACAGAAAGCCAGTAAATATGGCTGATTTTTAACCATCTGCCTCATTATCAGTAAAGGAGTAAGGATCTTGATTTAATCTGAATTTCAGTTAGGTTAAGTCTGAAAAAACAGGAAACGAGAAGGTGTTGGCAGATACAGATTGTTTTAATGTCGCCTGTATTTCCTATTTACGCTTGCATGAATTTAGTTTTAGGTTTTAGTGTAGTTTTCAGTGATCTTGTCTGTTTGTGCAGAATGAAGCAGAGTTCAGAGGCTGATCGACGCAGTCCGGAGGGAGAGAGGAGAAGTCCCAGCAGTGAGGATGAGAAAGAAGACAAAGAGAGCAGTGCAGAAATCACCAACCCAGAAGATTATAAAGAGATCTTCCAGCCTCGAAGTGTCATTTGTGAGACATTTCTCCACCTCTCAGTCGCACAAAATGTTAAACCTTGTGCGATGTTGTTTACAATTTTTTACACTATATATACTTTCTTATAAACTTTTCTTTTCTCTGTTCTGTTTCTGGGCTTTATTTTCCTGGCTTTTTCTTGTTTCTGTAGCACGAACACCTCCAAAGAGAACTGAACCTTTCCCAGCACCTCTAGAGCATTCATTCTCTGAGAGTGTACTGGAGAAGCCCAACACTACAGTCAAGATCGTAACTCCAGTTATAGACAGAGTACGTCTTTCCAGCATATTTATGCTTTTTTGGATTCGTCTTTGATTATTCTTGACAGAGACAATGTTGGCTGTAATGTTTGTGTGTATGATAGGTAGGGCAGTTGAAAGCTCCCATTACCTCTTCTACCCCGGTGCAAAGAGTGGAACCAACCGTTATCGCTGCTGCCCCCCGCCAAGTTCCCGTGGTTACCACATCTGTGTCCTCTCCCTCTCGCCCTGTTGTTACTACCACCAAACCCAAACCCGCTGCAGGAATCATCCCCTCCACACGCAATGAGCCCATTGGCCTTAATGCTGGGGACTTCCTTTCTGTGAGTATAATGGCTGGTTAATGTCGTTGTCTGATGTTGTTGTTTCCTTTTGATGAATAACTTCTGTATTGGGCTGATTTGTCATGCCAGCATTACTGTAATTATGAGATGGAAACTTGGATCTATTTGAAGCTCCTCAAGACTGCTTTTTGTTGTTGCCATGGCAATGCTAATAACCCCAAGATGAATCTGAGTTTGTCGCTAATGACAACAAAATACTTAATTTACATATTTCAAAACTCTTGAAGAACAAAGAAAGCACACAAAGTAATATTGGCTATAAAAAGTCATCACAACAGAAATGTGTTTAGCGCTTGCTGCCTGACTGCCTTTAACATTTTGCATGATGTCACAGCGAGAGACGTCTACATTTCCAATGTGTAATTACAAGTTTGAGAAAGATCTTTTCTTTACAGGTCCTTGTTGTAATGTTTTCTTAATTCACACAAGACTTGAACATGGCATTGTTCTTCACTTGGTAAAAAGTGGCTGTTATATCAAATTTAAATATTAGTTTTGTTTTGTTCCACATCATGCCAGATGAATTGCGATACTGAAAAGTGAGTAGACATTAGAAGTACTCATCAGCTGACCCTTAACACATCTAAATAATTACTGTAGTCCATTTTCACAGCTAAGATCCATGTGGTAATTCAGCTGAATGGACACGGGGGGGCGCACACTCGCTCGTTCAGCTTATTCTTGCTCTGTGTCTGTGCCTGTTCAATAGCATGCACGAAACAGTAAAGCCAGCGTGATGGGAGATGAAGAGGCTTTAGCACAGATCAGGAAAGGGCATGACACCATGTGCGTAATGCTGACCAGTCGATATAAAAACCTGGACACTGTACGCTCAGTCTGGGCCAGTGGTGATGTCAAGGTAACTGCAAGAGCACTCAAGCTGATGAGCTTTGATAAACAGTGGAACAGACGGATCTAAATGAGAGATCTGTTACTGGCTGAAGGATCCATTAGTGCTGCATATCTAAATGTAATTCTAATGTAATATAGAAAATGCTCTAATATATTGTTATTGAAAGCAGTATTTACTGATGTGCTACAGAAAGCTGAGAGCTCTGTTTGCATTCACCATAATGTTGCACAGACTTCCCTGGATTCCGCTGTTTCTATGAATGACCTTTCTATTGTGGTGGACATCCTCAACATAATCAACCTCAAACCGTAAGAATAACCTGATAATGAGATATCATCTATAAGTGATGTCTGTCTGTGCCAGCTAGTGTCATTCTAATCAAAAATCAAATCAAAATCACTGAAAGGTATCTTTTGAATATCTGTTTAGATCACTATGGAAATTGGACCTTTGTACTTCAATCCTGCCACAAATTGAGGAGTTACTGCAGAGCAAGTATGAAAGGTGAGCAGGGGTTTATGCTAATAACATTGACAGAAAATGTAACTTTCCAAGGCTATGTGAAATTTAGGTTGAAGTATGTTGTTATTCAGTATTGAAAAATACTGAGGGAAATTGTTTTATTTCATTAACCTGTTCTTTGTTCTATACTGGTGTGTGATTGTGTATTTTTGTTCTTATTAGGGTATGAAGTCATTATCTTGCAAGCTAACATCAGAATCAACTTTGAGTGTTAGTTATGTCTCTTGTGCTGCTCATAGGAACATTTGAGTGTCCGTTAATGACACTGCTGCTAATGAAGAGATTCAAATCAGTTGATATTCATTAGTGTTCTACTTATGTAGATGGCAGCCCATGTAGAGAGCGAGTTGGCTCACTAGGTTTTCAGACACATCTTTCTATTAATAAAACACGATAGCCTTTATCTGCATACAGGGCAATGAAATAACGCATGCTTCCTGCCTTCTGTAGTTACGTGCAGACTGGCTGCACCTCTTTGAAGTTGATTCTGAAGCGCTTTTGGCCATTGATCTCAGACACCCTGACTGCTCCTCCTTCTGTAGGGGTGGACATCACTCGAGAGGAGAGGTTGGTACCTGACAAACACTCGTGCTGGGATTAGCTTGGCAGGCCACTGTGTTGATTACTATTGGCCCTTGTTTACAAATGGTGAAGTCATAGATTTGTTAACAATAAAATGTATGGTTTAACTGTACCGATAGAACATGCGTCTTGAATACAGTCTGAAGCACTTTGGATTAAAGCGTCTGCCAAATGTAAATATCATCAGATTTACTCTGGTGAAACGTCACACATACACCACAGCATTGTCCAATTTAAACAGTTTTAAAATTGATCCATTAAATGTTTCAATGGCTCAAAAATACATGTTCTGTATCTGTTATTAATATCAGTAAGCAGATATTGGTTAATGAATGTGATTTTGAGTGTGTTTGTACAAGAATGGTTTACTTTTCAGGCATCAGAAATGTAAAGCGTGCTATAAGCAGCTAAAAAACCTCAGTAACGTAGTGAAGAACCGGGCAGAGCAGATTGGTCGTCATGGCAGCACTTTCAAAGAGCTACAACTACTTATGGCCCCACTGGACTACTGACCCTCACACACATGCATGTCTACTTAATGTCCAAACACAAGCTCAGTCAGCAAATGTCCATAATGGGTGAAATACTGAGCTCCTTGACTGCACTTGAGTGAATGGACAGCTCACCTAGCACTAGTGGTCACAGGCCAGCACACTTTGGAGTGAAGTATTTATGTAGATTTTTGACAGTTTTTTCTCTAGTGGCTGAAATTTGATTTCTTTGTCAACAGGTTTTGTTTTTTAACACTGTCAACAATAAACGTTTTATATCATATTCAAACATTTTGTGGACTTTTTTTTTTACAATGCAAGTAGACACGCTGTTTTATTCCTTGATTTACCTTGTAAGTACGTCACTTGTAATAGAGTGGAGCAGAAGGATACTGTGGTGTTTTTGTTGGTTGTACAATGGAGAGCTGTGCGGTGCTGGCTGCCTATGGAACAGCTGTTTGAATCTGGGTCACATAATAATCCTGTTTTCTCTTTTCCCCACTTTTCTTGTCTACCTTTACCATCCTCTTCAAAAAGCAAAAAAGCACCAAAACAGTACATCTAGACAGTAAAAATGCAAATAATATTTAATTTAGTTAAATGTACGTGCAGAACATGTTGAACTAAGTACATATTAGAAAAAAATACATGACAAACTGGAAGGTTTTGGGTCATCAGATGGCTATTCTGTTTGGCATTTAATTGGCTCAACACTTCCAGTATGTTCATGTGAAAAGGCTTTTAGATGGCTGCAGCCGGTTGGGATCATATTTTGAACTGAAACTTAACACTGATAGAACACAAAATGTGTCTTGGATAGCAGTTGTAATGGCCCAATCTGCTTTCAGTCCAGTATGTAAGATGTATGTGATGGAAAGAAGCCAACACATTATGAAAATGTGGGCAACCTACTGAGTCTGCATTTATCAACGCATGGTACAGGACAAGCATACTAGAATACGATATAATGTTAGTGTTTGAAAATGGCAGAAATCAATTTGCTTGAAGGAGAAATAAACACTGCATGAAATCTAAATGTGAGGGATATTATACTAAACTATTTAAACAATCATGTATCATACTCTCCTGTATTCAAATGTTCTGTGAAAAAAAGCTTTATGTGTGGAGATTATTGTTTGAGAAAACACTGTATCAGATGGAAAGAGCGAACGAAAGAGCAAACCATTTTTAAACAATAAAAATACAAGAACAATATTTGTAGTGCAGATAGTTGTTAATGTAATTTTAACACACCTTTTATGGTCATTACATATAAGCTTTAGAATACAGATATGGGTAGAAAAATAAACCACAACATTCTTCTGTAAGCGTAACATAATCTCCACCTGCAGTTAATATATATTTTGCCTTTTCCAGAATTAAGACAAGTAACCACCTGTAAAAGCCTAAGCATCTCTAGGGTCTACATTCTGGAGAGACCAGATTTAATCTTTAATATGTACAAGGTGTAATGGTTGCTTAAGATATCACATATGTCTACATACAATACAATAAAGCATCTTGCGGTCATATACAATTCCAGCATTATGGAAAAACTGCCTCTCAAAGAGAACTCTGGAACACTTAAATGGCATCACTTTGGCACTTAAATGGCAATGAATTATCTATAGAGAGGAATGATTATATAAACAATGACATCATTCTTGTATCATCCCATTTGTATTGACACTGGTCTCAACACTCAAGCAATCAAGCGTCTCTTTGTATATTGCAGTGCATTAATGTGCTTGGGAGGCCATTTATATGAAGAGTGATGATGGATTTGGGTTTTCTCTCTCTTAAGTGTACACGCATTCAGTAAACCATCTTTAAAAAGCAGCAGAAACTAGGTCATTTTCTCTGTAAAAAGCATTTAGCATTATATTAACACTGCATATCCACAATTTCCTGTCCTGTCATTTTTTAATTATTTTATTTGCTTTTTTAGAAAAGGCATAAAAATAAATACGCCATAAGTATATGAAACAAATTCTTAGGTCCGATGTCATACAAAAATGTATAAAGTAACTGAATTAACCTTTTGAAATTAATATTTATAATGTAATGTTTATGATTCTATGTTTTGACTTTGAATGAGCACTGTGATGTAGTTCATGTTTTACCTTGTTTTACTTCATATTGCAACAGTTGCTAAAAAAATCTATATTTACAACTTGCTGTTGTAAAACTGTTAATCCTAACATGGTCTTTGAAGCTAATTTTTAAAGTATAGATGATGTATGTAATAGCTTTACTCATACATAATGCAGAGTAACTGTGAGTACAGTATAAATACCGCTTAAGAGGATGCTGCAGTAATAGAAGGAAAATGTCTACCCTTTCCAAAAGTAACTTATCTCTTAAAATTCCCATGCACCTACTCTGATGCATCAACATGCAAAACCTGCATGCATTTAAATAAATTCAACCCTCATTACTTCAGTGTTCACTGCTCGATAACAACTACTGTTACATGTTGCTTCAGATGTTACTCAGGACCACTGCAGGTGACAAATAAGGAAGCATCACAAAACTAATAGATAACCTGTCTATTCAAGCAATACATTTTAACAGACGCGGGCCTAGAATGTTCACTATTATGTATTTAATTGATTATTTGGTTATATGGCATGTGAACTCTGCACTTTTATCTATGTCTTTTATAGTCTATTGGCTGTACAGGGAAGAATAATAACATCAAGCGTTCTAAGTTCTACGTTTTCAGGTTTTCGCTAAACCCTCCATGAAAATATACATAAATGCCTCAAAATATTCAAGTAAACAATAGTTAATATTCATAGAACTTATATGCTAATATTCTTTACATCTTAAAGGAATAATAATAAGACCATCCAAAAGGAAACCTTAAAAGGTGCGTATGTAATCTGGGGCTTGTTTTGACCTATGGAAGATTAATTGTTACGTTTTAGAACTAACTAATATAATGCAATTCATCTCCATATATCATATGGCATAAGCTCTAATTCTCTGACTACAGTAACAGTCAAATTCATTTGGCTCCATTTAGTTAAAGCTGCAATCCGTAACTTTCGTCTTGTTACCGCCATCTCTGTTTGAAACATAAAATTGTTACTTTACATACTTTCATTAGGTATGTTGAAGTCACATGAAGCCAAACTGACACTTTCCAGGAAATCATACCTGACAGCTCACATTATAAATCATTATTATAAACTTGGCGTTGGGAATGAGGGTAAGGTAAGGTCATGTACTTACTTAATGACTCATTTTTGTTTATTTTTAGCCCAATACAGTTACGGATTGCAGCTTGAAATCATCCTGGATATGCTGTAGAAGTGCCGCTTTCCGCCAGGCAGTGGAAATGTGCAGAAATATGAACTTTCTTTTAAATAAATGCATTAATGAGGCTAAATTAGTATGTGCATATAGGCCATCCGGCCGTCTTTGGGGTGGGACTATATGGCTGATTCCACGTTCTCACTCCAGACGTGGTCATCCAAATTGTAAATGAACTTGGTGCGACTGGAGGGGTTTTGTGCAATGTCCTTGCCCAGGTTGTCCAGGGTGAGGCTGGAGGCGAACAGCTGGCTTGGTGTCAGGTAATCCTCACTGTTCTTAATGTACCTGGAGTAGTTCTGACGCAGGCATTGCCAGGTGACAGCATAGAGAATGAAGGCGCTGGATTTGAGAACAATGGCGATGCTGACGTACAGGTAGCGGTACGAGATGTTGTCGTAAAGCATGCAGGCTCCCTTTGTGCCACACACGGAGCTCCACAGCAGGCAGGTGGAGTCAATCCCAATGCCAAAGATCAAGGGTGGGGGAATGAAACCTGCCACGTTTGTGGGGAATGGAGAATAATGTGACTCTTCAGATTTTATGATGGAAAGTGATTTGTATACTGTGGCCCAAATTAAGTACACAATCAGCACACGCACACACAATTAATAAGTATAAATGCTTTTGCATTATATAACCAAATATTAAGCAGCATTTATTATTGTTCTATTTAGTATTTGTGCTATTATTATTATTAAAAAAATAGCACAAATACAGTTGTTTATGCATATCAATTTCAACCAAGCCTTGTTATACAAAAAATAGGCTAAAAAAGCCTATATTTAAAATACAAAAAATATCTAACTAATTTTACAGCTGCAGGAACACAGTAAATGATTATGCAAATTATGTAATTATTATGCAAATATCTTACCTAGCAACCTGAGCAACAGAAAGAGAACTCCAAGAGCATATGACTTCAGCTCTGGGCTCACGGTTCTATAGACAAAAACAACATAAAGGAACATTGCACTGTAAATTTGATATTTTAGTACTAATTGTGGCATATTGACTGATGACTGATTAAGACCGATGGAACCTGTCACATGGATCTAAAATGATCTACAACACGTTAATGGCAATAATACAAGAGATCTGATGTGGGTCAGCAGCATTACCTGATCAGGATGATCACAGATGGAGTCTGGGCCATGGCTCCGATCATGCTGCAGACGCACACGACTGCAAGAAACGTGAGAAAGGCCTGCTGACAGCCTGGGCTGGGACATTTCCCTGGTGATGCGGTACCCGGCCCATCGCCATGGGCAATGCACTTACAGCCTGTTAGATTCTGAGAGAGGGAGGGAGGAGAGCAGAGCCGAGTGTATATTTCATGATGGATCTTAAGTGCTGCTCTGGAGATTTCCAGGCATCCAATCAGAGGCAAAAAACCCAGAAGAGTTGAGATTAAGGGTTCTGATGTATCTAAAAGAGTATAAATGACAAGGAATTGAACTATAGAAGGACTCTCACCACTATGACCCAAGGAATCATTTAAAGCAGACATCTCTCTGAGTTTATTGATCTCAATGAGCTGAGGAGTGTTTCAACGCACAAACGATTCTATGAATGAGTGTAGGTGGAAACTTACAGATCTAGTGCAGCCAGCCAGACAGGCTGAGAGGTAGGTGATGCCATTAGAGCCACAGACAGGGCTTAGAGAAGATGTGTAACAATTACAGCCTGACACACATGCTGTATCTGCCCGTTCCCATGACCCCAGACTCCTTAAAGGAGAGAAGAAATAAAACCAGGAAAGAAAAATTAGATCTCTGTGATATTTAATGGTTCCACCTAGACAGCGATGAAATTAAATAGGGAAGTCTATTGCTTTTTAGATTTTTCTCCTGAAAAATGACACCAGTAATCTGACATGCTTTCAGAAAAGATTTCAACAATGTTTCAAACTGTATCCAGATGTCTACAATCAATGGTTACAGATTTCAGTGACATTACACAGTTCTTCAGAGATACTTCCAAAACCACATAATCTAAACTATGCTGTGTCACATGCATTCTAAAGCTGTAGTAGTGAGCATAACATATGAAAAATCTGTCAAATAAATACTATAAACATCTCAGTTGAAAGTGTTTTGTTAAAAACATGTAAAGACATATTAGTAAGTGACTGTACTTTCATTTGTGTCAGATCATCACTGAGATTAAAAATGCGAGGTTTTTATGCTGAAGCGATCTACTCACTCGTTGCCATAGGCAACAGTAACCCCAGCTACTGGGCCCGTATCACAGCCAAGGAAAAGGAAGGAGATGTAGCAGGCTGTAGAGATGATATTTACAAGCATCGCCAGGCGGATAGCCCCTAATGCGGACAGATTCAACTTTTTCACCAGGAGACCTCCCAGGAAAATACCCAGACAAGCACAGGGGATTGCTGTCATACCTATAAACACCATCAAAACATTTGGTTGCATGCTTTTAATGCACTTAAAAAAAACGTATAAGCCATTTTTATTTGTCTACCTAGAAGCTGGTTGGCAGAGGAGGTTGAGAGATTGAACTGCTGTTCAAGATATTTCCCCAAGAAGGCAGCAAATCCAGCCACCACAGCAATTTCCATACAGGCTGCCAGAATGACACAGGTGAAAACCGGATTGGACAGCAGATGCTTCGTCACCTTAGGGATAACTAAGAAGAAATCAGACTGGAATTAGATAATGGGAAAGGCTAATGGGAAGAAAATAACAACAAAAGCAGAGAATGAGAATGCTGAAATCTTTTGTGTAGTGCCACTTTGAACGAGTCTGATTTGGTCTCCACTTAAAGGAAAAGTAGGCAATTATTTTCCAGAAAGTTTTTGTTATGGTGGTTTCTCTTCAAATTCTGAATAATAACTAAGTGGGCTAAGTATAGTTATTTAGAACATAAAATTTTGTCTAATCATTGCCTTTGGTCTGAATGCAATGACAGTATGTCCTGCTTGCCTGTTAAACTATGTATTTGCATACTTCGGTGCATATTGCTTTTGAGTACATCTTCTATCATCAGCCTGTTGGTGTGTTTTGGAGGAGGTGTCGCTTTGGAGAGTGCTCTGAAAGAATCTTATTGCTACTCTCTCTGAAATTGCCTACTCTACATACCTTTAAATAATGAGCTGACAACATTTACTACATCAAGCCTAGTCAAGCTATATTTGCTTCATGTAGGATTTTTTTTAAACCTGCTTATAAAAATGCATAACATCTTTCCCTTCCACAATGTTCTCTTGATCTTTCTCACCCTGCAGGTGCTGGCAACAGGTGAGACCTGTGTTGATTTCAGGACCATCTGAGGTTTTGACTCCTTCATACTCCTGCACCAACTCTGCAGGAAGCATGGCCTGTTCGCTCTCACCCCCTGGGTCTTCCCCGGGCTCGTTTAATGACTGCGGGAATCCGAACATGAAAAACGAGGAGAGGAAGAGGAAAAGGCCACAGATAATGAAGCCGCCCCACCAGGCGCCAATCCAGCGTGGGTCGTCAGGAGTGATGTCCAGTGTGGCTGTTAGGAGTGAACAGAGATCTGATGAGAAATGATTAAGGTGTGGTGTTCCATTCCATTCCATTATGTTTATCCACTTAGCAGACGCTTTTATCCAGAGTGACTTACAAATATACAAACACAAGTGATTAATCATAAGAAGCCAGACTAATGCCTCTGCCACTTTGCAGAAGTGTTGACTGGACTCGTTTTTAAATAGTTCTTTTCAAGCAGCACATTTTTTTATTCCTTTCATTTTTTCTGTGCGTTGTACAGCAACATTTTTGATTTCAGTAGTACTCACTTGTGTCAATAAAGACTGCATCAACATAAACTTTGGTGCAGAGAGAGCCAAGAATGAAGCCGCATGCTGGTCCAAAGACCAGGGTTGAGAATAAGATACCTGTAATGCAACACAGAAAGATTATAGCTGAGGAGGTTATGTTAGAAAATTATATAAAATAGAAATTACAATAATGGGCAACAATTCATTTTGCTTTGACAGACAAACTTAGGGGAACTGTACCCTTATTTTAACACAAACTATAAAAGTATTTAATGTCATATCCCAAATATGAATTGAACATTCATGAATTTCCCCAATTCATTTTCATCGTAAGTGCCTCATTGTATATAATAATCCTTTGACAAAGCATTCTAATTATATACATGACATAATAGCTTTCACTTTGGAAAATAATTGCTTCACTTCTGTACATAATGCACACTATCTTTGTAATAATTTGCACTAATAAATTTGTTGTGTAAACCTGATGTCACACATTGTTATATCTTGTGGGAATACCAGATCATCATAGAACGCCAAACACTTACTTAACCAAACACTTACTAAACACAAACAGCCACATGCTGATGAAAATGAACAGAATGCTTTATTAGCAGCTAATTTCACCTCACTGCTGTACAACAGGTGTTCCTGTAGCATAACGGGTAGAGCATTGCACTAACAGTGCAAAGGTCAAGGGCTCGATCCCCAGAGAACACATGGACTGCTGAAAATGAATAACTCACATGCACGGTACAAGGACGTTGCTTTGGATAAAGGCATCTGTCAAATGCATAAATATAAAACGGGGCTTTCTGAGGTAAACTCTGAGACCTTAGGCATCAGGGTCTGTAACTATGACCTTTAATGTTATTTTTGCTGTCTAATCTGTAAAATCTTCAGAATCCAATCTTCAAAATCTGATTCATTAGCCTAGAATTACATTTGTTAAACCATACAGGCTAGAATTACATGTCTTAAATAATACATGCTACACTTAAAAGAATATGTTGAAAAAAAAACATGCAGGATATCTCCGTTTGAACAGATATGCTTCATTTGTGAAAGACACCAATGCAGTTCTGTTGACCCAAATCTTTTTGTGATCAAAATCTGACCACAATAGTGAAACCTATGTAACCCAACCCGTTATACTTAATGGGCAAGATCATTTTCACAAGAGATGACTCTGATTTTAAAGGTTAAAAAGGAGTAACAGAAAGAGGATCAAAGGGAAACAATCTTGAAAAGTAGCTTGTAAGTTTCTACAGACGGTGATGTTCACAGACAGACATGTCAGCTTTGCTGAGAACTGAACATAACAGGAATGCTGTGAAACCTTCACACACACACACACACACTATAATTCAGCCATAAATGAAATTTTTGTCATATTGTTACAAACATGTATGACTTTCCTCTGCGGAACACAGAACAGGATGTTGGGCAGAAAGACAGTGACTGTCTCCATTCAATGTCATTAAAGCTGCAATCCATAACTTTCACCTCTGTACTGCCATCTCTGTTACAAACATAAAATTGCAGTTTATTTTATGTACTTTTCATTATGTATGTTGTCAAATTAAGCCAAACTGACATTACCCGGGAAATCAGACCAGACAGCTCAAATTATAAATTTACTGTTGTGAACCGGGATAGGAAAAGCAGATTGTGCTAAACATGAATGTGCTATGTGCTTATTTTTGTTCATTTTTAACCCAAAAGTTTAGAACTGCAACTTTAAATAAGAAAGAGCAGCATCAACATCCTTTAAAATGTGTTCCACATAAGAGATAAACTCATACAGATTTGGAACGGAACAGAATTGTTTAGTTTTGGATGAATTAACACATTTTAGTGTAGGATTTGAGCTATTCCTTTGTTTGTATCAAATGTGGTGTGGAGAAGCGTTGTCGTAGCGATAGAGAGAGTGAGAAGAAGAACAGAGAGAGAGAAAGTCAGCTGCCTGAGGGATGACAGAGCAGCCAGCACACATTAGCTTCACAGTGGTAATAACAGACACTGAAAGCCATCACTGCATCTTGTTTACCCCTTAACAACATAGCAACAGGAGATGAAGACAGTAGTGCACTAAACTAAAGCAGCGAATTTAAACTCAATACTTGTTAATTTCCCATACAAGCCAGTTCTGAGCCATACAAATCCTAGTTACTGTGAAGAGCTTCCATTTTTAAACCATATGTGTACCTTTATAGAAAGACATTGTGCCAGGGAGTCCATCAGCACAGCAGTGAAAGATCCACCCTTTAGGGGCTTGTAAATGATTCATAATAAAAAGGGCTGTAAATGCTGCATCTAGCAGGATATTGGCGGCACTGCTACACGATATGAACTAAAACAACAACGCTGTCTAATATTTCTATAGTGTCCCGGCCTCTTTGTTTGCAAACACTTTTCCAAGGGTTCAAGTTGTGCCATTTGAAAGCATTCCAGACTGCATATTAGCTTCACATTTCAGGCTACTGTGGTAACAAACAGAAGCTATCTAGACCCAGGCTATTCCCAGCTAACAAGTTATGGTTGTAAGAATGTTTCCGTAATGTTTCCATTAAATAACAAACATGTTATAGAGGTTATTTTGAAAGGTTATTTATAAAGGCTATTTCTGGGAATGTTCAAAATATCCAGTTTTTTAGACAGGGTATTAACGTTATTGATTGGTTATAAGAACGTTATTCAAACATTGTTTTAATTCTGTAATGTTTTTAAAATGATCTACTAACTACTTAAGTAGAACAGTTTTGATAACTTTGAGAGAACCTTCACAGAACATTAGCCAACCTTCTGAGAACATTCCCTGTTAGCTGGGATTATTTGTTTCTTGTTATTTTCTGTAGAACCTGCTGAAACAAACATTGCCTTTGCACCTGGTATAGATGCAACAGGGGAGCTAGAAAATAGATTAGGGCAAACAAATCAGTTAGGGTTAGCAATTATTTGATTTCTTTAGGTAATAAAACAAAGGCTAATGCTTGTAACCTTTATAAATGTGTGAGTATGACATGCATACGTTCTGCTTGGTGTGTCTGTTTGATTGGTTAATACAGTACAAAAAGGAAAACACATTTCTGTTGGATGCCGATGAAGAGGTAATTGATGTCATTCTCACCAATATAAAGAGATGAGTCTTCTCGTCTCACATGATCATCAATGTAAGACACACCCAGAGGCTGGAGGGGTGTGGCCCCGATTCCCAGAAGCATCTGAGCTCCAATCAGCAGCAGGTACATCATGTTTGTATTGGTTCTGTTCCCACAGATGTAACTAGTCTCAGACAGTCCTGGTCGACTACTATTGGAGCACACATCTCTTCCCTGTCCTACAGATCGTGACTCTCCAGACTGATATTCATACTGGTGTGTCAAGAACTCTGGCAGCGCTGACAGTAGGGCTCCCAGCGCCATCACGATCCCCCCACAACCAATCAGCCGCGGCCGATGGGCTCTGGCCCCAAAGTAGCTGACGAATAGGATAAGAGCAAGGTTGCCAATCTCAAAGCTGCTGGCAATCACACCCACATCAGCACTCTGCAAGTTGAAACGTCGCTCTAATGTGGTGAGGACACTGACCTAAACATAAAGAACAGTACACAGTTACCTGTTGTGCTTTGGAATCGACACAAAATGAATAAAAATGATATGCCAGTGTTGCAATAAAAGTATCATGCATGTGAACAATTGTTTTGTCACTTTGAGTTATTGGTATTGATATATTGTTATGATATATATCATATTGTTATATGTTACTGGTTCAGAGTTTTAACATGTAAGGTCATGTTTGTATAACCAAAAATGCTGTGTAATATTTAGTTTTATGTGCAGAGTACGCTTTGTGACATGCTTGTCTTGACCCTTTTACAGACACAAATCAAGAACCATATATTTAAACCTCAAATTTTTTATGCAACTCATTTCTTGCAGGTTCTTTGGTAAGAGCACCTATACTACATGCTGTCATGAAGAACATATAAGACATACGGCAGGTGTAAATCAAATGTAGACCTTCATACAACCATTGCCATAAACAATCGGTTTATTATTTTGGACTGGAGCGTTTTGATGTTGTTCTGCAATCAGATGCATCCAGGTCATGACCTTTCATTCAAAACGATGCGCGAAAAGATGCGATTTAAAACAAAACTAATTCACAACAGAAACAATATTTAAAGGCATATGATTTACAATACGAATAATAAAAAACGTATGACACAAATCATTTCTTCTTACTGTAAAGCGTATGCATTCATGCCATGATGTAACTGCGTGCATTTGTCTCCTCTCCAGCTCGTGCTGAAAGTTAACGCGACGGTGGGACCATTCCGACATCTTTTCATTTCACAAGATCATGTGGCTCAACGACAAAACACAATAATCTGTTTATTCTCGAGCACTGGGCTACACGCTGGAGCGATTATCTGCTAAACAACACGGGAAAAAAGCCGCACGCAAGAACCCCTAACTCACGATCATTTCTATTGTGCTTTAGTGGGGGAAAATAGTGGCTGGAAGATGAACCGAATGTCATCACAATCCAGAAAGATAACACGTACGGTAAACAGTGCGAGCTGCGTGTTTATATGCCCCGACTCACCAGATAGGCTCCCACGGTGCCCTGGGCCAACATTAAGGCGCATTCGGATACGAGGAATATTTTGATGTTGGAGAAGCATGACGTCTTCTTCTGGTACATCTCCGGCTCCGTGTCTGGCGTGCTTCCCTCCGTGTACATCGAGTGTTTCACCTGCATCTTCTGATGATGCGGACTGCAGGCTCGGACAGAAAGTGACCATTGAGGACGAGTGCTCGGATAGATCCTCAGCGAGACGCGCACGGGTCCATTGACATCGCCTCCGGTGAGGACGAGATGCGTTCCGGTCGAGTCGTACGATGAAACGAGTTTCTCTTTTTCTGTTGTCAGCTCACACGACGCATTTAGCTCTCTGAATCCGAGTCGGAAAAGCACGGCAGCCTGTTAATAAACAGTTAACATCGGTGAAAGCGAAAAGTGCGAGACGAGAAAACAGGTGAGGCTGTTACGGTCCTGCTGCACGAAGCTCTTCAGTGCGAGAGTTTGCCGGTGTGATGATGACCTCTCTCTCCTTTACCTTTCTGTCTCCTCCCTCTCATTAACTCCTAGACAGACAGACAGACAGACAGACTAGACAGATAGATAGATACATAGATAGATAGATAGATAGATAGATAGATAGATATGGTCTCAGATCAATTCTTTCTGAAATGTCAAAGTGAATTGTATTACCAGGCTAAAAATAACACTCAGTGTGTCCCCCTGAGAGCAAAACTATGGATATCTGAGCCACTGCTGACCGAATGACCACACAGGCCTATATTAATGTCAGGATGGTGTTGTTTTATCTTTTTATGATACACAATATTTTATCTTTTTATGATACACAATATTTTATGTACATCTTTGGGAGTTCTTATTAACAGTTACATGTTTCTTGCTGTCACCTGTAATAAACAATGTGGCGGGTAATATTCTTAATGTATCTGTATGGGAATATTAATGTCAATTTAAGCCATCACTGTAGCTATGTAATATGTTCATAGTGTTCACACATATGACACAAGTGACTCAATACTCAAAATGCGCACACTAAAAAAACTGTTGACTGCTTCAATACTCTGAAGCAAAGACAATTTACTGCTGCCTAAAGAATGGACTCAGCAATAGCATAACAGTATATCTCTGACTGTCTTTAGGGCAGAGTTGATTCACACACACACACACACAGTGGGTTTTAATAGGGACATTCCATAGACATAATGGTTTTTATACTGTACATACTATATATTCTGTCCCCTAACCCTACCGCAGACCTAACCATCACAGAAAACATTCTGCTATTTTAGATTTTTAAAATACATAGTTCTGTATGATTTAAGCTTGTTTCCTCATGGGGACCTGGTGTTACTATATACTATACTTGTGGGGACATTTGGTCCTTATAATGTAGTGAATACCAGAAGCACAAACGCATACACACACACACACACACACACACACACACACACACACACACACACACACACACACACACACACACACACACTAGAGAGAGTATTGACTGGTTGTTTTTTCTTTTTCTATCCACCCTACAGGGCAAGACTCACCACTCCTTGTGTTTTCCCATCTGTCTATGGCTCTACT
This sequence comes from Chromobotia macracanthus, assembly GCA_036877525.1. Lineage (NCBI taxonomy): Eukaryota > Metazoa > Chordata > Actinopteri > Cypriniformes > Botiidae > Chromobotia > Chromobotia macracanthus. Next base: position 7,369,636 of record JAZGTH010000063.1, read on the forward strand.
GGGCTCTTACAGTAATTTATATTGAGCCAAACAGGGCTGTACTCAATAGCATCACAAATCCCACACCGTTTTTTGTTTGAATATCTGATTTTATGATATTAAAATTAGGGACTACATAAAATAATTCAACTGATAAGCAAATTTATATAAATATAAAAAATAAGAAAATGGAATTTATCATGTCTTAATTGTTATTTTGTGGTTGCTATGATTAAGGTAAGTTACATTCTTTTGTAGTAATTAAGTAAAAAAAAAAATTTTAATGAGTGAGTTTTTAACTTAAATATTCATTCTTCACTCTAATGCCTTTTAACTTCCCTTATACTGTGGTAATTAAAAATGATGGAAAATGCTAGAATAACACTACCTCCAGCTGAGTCTTGGTTGCTCCCATCTACATCTTGGGGAGATTTTCCTTGCCATTGTTTGCTCACTTGGGAGTTGTAAGTCATAATTTTCTTTAATTCTGGTTTGGAACAATGGAAGGAAATGTGTTGTAAAAAGCACTATACAAATTAATATAATTCTGAAAATTGTATTGAAAGTTAACATACTAAACAGTATTATAAACTGAACTAAAGAGTGCTGAATTAAAGATAAACTTGGTGCGTCTCGGTTTAGGTCTGATCTTAGTTTAGTATTTATTCTGGTCTTTTTTTAACCAGATTGTAATGCCGAAATAAAGAATACAGTGAAATAAAGGCTGTAATAAAGAATACAATGCAGGGCGACATCTAGTGGTCACGGCCAACAGTACACTGAATAGTAAATAGTAAAAAGGAAATATTATCTCACAAAGTGGACAACCAAAGAACAAAAATGGCTTAGATCATATTTTTTCCGTCTATAGACTTAGTCTGAATACTATAATTAAAAGTCATACAGTAACATTTTTAGTAACAAAATTGTATGTGTGGACAAACAATTTAGATTCAGTGCATTTGTGGGTTCTATGATCTCTCCAAGTCTGTACGAACACCATTTAGATGATCCTCCTGACTGTCATTTACTACCGGTCAGACATCAAATTATGGTACAGGTTTCGACCAACTTTTGGTCATTTCGACAAGTGCAAAATAAACACAAAGAAATGTTCTCCACCTATCACATGAGGAAAATGAAGTCTCTTGGGGTTTTTTTAATTATCACTAAAATTTTTACAATTTAATGTGGAAAGACCCTGACCATGTGATCATGGGTTATCATATTAAGAGTCTCTCATCTGCCCACAACAGTCCATTTAAAGTAAAACACAGAATGCAGCAAATTATCCAGTAAATTATCCAAATAATGAAGTGAATAACATGAAATAACTTTGAGGTTTTTAATAAACCTGAGGATGAGAAGACTGGCTACAGTGATGAACACTGCAGCCCAAATTTAATTAAACTCATGTTCAGTACAAATGCCACTAATCATGAAAGATTTGCTTGCCTGGAAAAGACGTAAGCACAGCAAATCCTAACACCAATGCCTACAGCCTGTCATATAAAATGAGCAAGAATACAACCAGGCAAATGGGGTTGACATATAATAATTACGTATAATAATTGGCTGTGATGTTGCATTTTCAATTTCTGACTAGGGCTGTCAATTTTATGTGGTAATTTAGTTCAGTTAATTAAATGCTGCAATATAAATAAACTCAATAATGCTCCCTGATCCGTCTGCAAATTCTATAATGAGGGATTTTCACACCATCTAAGCAATTGAATTGAAGTACCATCTTCATATTTTTCCATGACAAGGGGCCCACAAACTTGCTGCTTGGTGTATAGGGCTGGAGTTCACTATTATAGCTCTGTCCTGGGCTCCATTTATTTTAGCGATGGCCTTGCACCAAACCATACTTACAGAGAGTGGGAAGCACAGAATGAGATAGATGCATAATGGCATCGACAATTCAATGCATTTGATTCACACATGTACAGAAATTATAAAACACATTCTGTCTGTCTAGCAGTTTGGGTCTGTGCAGTCACATTGTGTAAAGGTTCATTTAATAACACGCTTCTGAAGCTGCTCCCATTGGACAGCCAAATTTCTGTTCCTCTCCTCCAAAGAGTCAAATCTACACACACAGACATATAAAGTATAGAGCCGTTAAACAGCCTAAAGTTGGACATTCTGTTGTTTGTGCATACTGTAAACTGCAGCTCACAAACCTTTCCTGAATGTAACGGTTGCAGGCCTCCTCCAAACCTGAGACTGTGGCTCTTGTCTCTTTCTCTGTGACAGCTGGCCATGCAATGCGAAACAGATCGATCACTGAACATTCTGAAAAGCTGAAGATGAAGAGAAAGCTCTCATCCTCTTCATCTGTCACCTGCCCCAAAGGTGTTTTTCTGTCACCTGATAAAAACAAACCAGGAATCACTGAATCTAAGAATTGTGACTGTAAATGTCACCCAATTAAAACAATTTATGCTTCGACCAAAACAAATTTAAAAAGCAGAACAGAAAATGTCATTCAAATAATAACCCAGCTAACAGTCCATAAGTAACAAAAACATTACAAATTTTAAGTTCTAGGAACGTTCAAAACGTCCAGCTTTTTAGACGCTGTAAATGTTATTTCCTGGTTACAGGAACGTTATTCAAACTTTTTAAATACTGTAACGTTTTTAAACCTTTCACTATACTTTAGTATACCTTTTTTAACATGTTACAATAAAGCTCTACTAATGTTACTGCAAGAACTTTTTTGAAAACGTTGAGAGAACTTTCAGAGATTGTTACCCCACCTTGCTTATAAAGTGAATTACTCAATTAAGCTTTCAATTAATCTTTTATTCTATCTGCTGTGAGTAATTTTGAACTTCTGATTCCTAAACTAGATGAAAATGTAAAGTTTACCTCTAATATACAGAGTTTGTTGGAGTGGCTCCAGCACACATACAGGTTCCCACACTGGGCCCAGCACATGGGTGGGAGGCAGGTTCAGGACAAACACTGGTGCTGCATCCTCCATTTCCCATATAGACACTTGCCCATTTCTTTGCATTAACAAAGCCTGTAAACAACTTCTGAACTTAGTATGGATACATTTATATGTATTTATATGTATTATAAGGCTAAGTCCAACCTCAAGTGCAAACAAAGCTACTAAAGCAACTTGTGATGTACTGTCACTTTAAAGAACAAAACAGTCAGTAAAACAACAAGCAGGCTGAAATCATTGAACCAGGATTTGCAGTAGTATTTAAGCTGTTTTATCTTACCAGACGCTTTAGGAAGGGCACATGTTCAGCAACAGTGGCAAAATTGCTTGGGTCTGCAGGCCTAATGGAAAACAATATATAGGCAAGGCTACATTTATTAATACACCTCGCTCAGTATTTCCTGTAGTAAACTCATGAACTGTGGGTATTCTGTACCTCTCAATAAGCCCAACGATGTGTGTGTCTCCTCCACGCCCTGCTGTCACACTGTAGCACGCCCCACTTTTGCATGTGACCAGTAGCTGTAGTCTGGGTGAGATGGACTTCTGATGAACAGGAGTGACCTTTAGTTGCTCAGCACTCTTCACAATGAGCTTCATCTTGCATATTACACTGTCTCCTGGGATTACAATATTGGCATATGGCCACCCTGCACCAGCAGAAGATAATTTGAGTAACAGTCTTACTCTCATTATGATCAGTGAAAAACTGTATTGTGGCATTATATCATACTTTGAAAGCACACTAAAAGTCACAAAAACTGAGGGATATCATACATAGTATTTACAATGACTAAATACTGAAGCTATCTTACCAAATCTCCGGTCCCATATGGTAATCAGCTGACTGACAAGACCTAGAACAATGAACCTTGTGCAGGAACTGACAGCAGAGCAGAGGATTTCCTGAGAGTTTGGCCACAGAAAATCTAGCCTAGGCTCACTGTCTGATTCAGGAGTAGATTCACAGATAAAACAAATATAATGTAAATAAACTGCTTCTTTCCTTCTAATAAAACAACATTTTATTTAAAATTAATATTTATATTTAAAGTTAAAGGGATCCTTCACCCAAAAATGAACATTTCCCCATCATTTACTTACCCTCATGCCATTCCAAACCTAAAAAAATACTTTTTTCTTCTGTGGATTGCAAAAGAAAATATTTACAGAAATGTCTCAGTGGTTTTGTAACCATACAACGGAAATCAGTGGGTGCCACTGTTGTTTGGTGACCAATCTACTTCAAAACATCTTATTTTGTGTTCCTCAGAAGCAAAAAGGTCATACAGGTTTGAAATGACATGAGGGTGAATAAATGATGGAAGATTTTTTTTTTTTTGGTGAACTATCCCCATAAAGTCTCAAGTACCTGTTTTTTCCTTAGAAGTCTTCAACAGAAGATACTGTAAAAGATTATTACTGCCACTCCACCACAGACACAGGGCCATGGGAATATCTACAGAGATAATTGCAGGAAAGAGATAATTACCAAGTCTGTTCCTTACAAATGCTGATTCTCTGTTCTTCTTATTATTTTTTTATTACTATTTTTGTAAAAAAATTTCTTCAGTTCATGATTCACCTCTAGATGTCTTTGCTCCACCCGGCAATGGACAAAACCCCTCATGCAGCAAGTAGTGAAAAGTACAGTTGCTACAATAAGAAAGATTAACAAACAGTAACAAATATTGTAGTGCTAAAGGTATAATTGAACGTTCTGTGATGTAAAAGATATACACTTCCTTAATCAAGAGAAATCTTGTATCAGACAGTCTTCATTTTACCTGGGACCTTCTGGTCTTGACTGTGATGGACTCACTGGGTCGGAGCTGAGGTACTTTGCAAACATTTTCCTAAATGCTGCATCCTGTTTTTCCCATTGGTCACTACTAATCATGTGATTTTGGCCTGACCCTATTACGGTGCCGCCTTCTGTTTTCTGCAGGACTTCGAATGGACTTTTCAGAGAGGTTCCTTTCAGACACAAACATTAAATAAAAAAAATAAAGAATAACATGGATACAAAATATAACATTTCACAAGCAAGAATATAACAAACCAAGCAAGAATGTTTCACCAAACAAACAAAGAAAATCACAAAACTGAGGTTTTTATTGAAATAAGATCATGTTAGTGTACTATCAGTGTCAGAGAAATGTAGGTACAATGCATCAGTGCTTTAAATCAGATACCTGCAGGGATTTCTGGAGGTTTTATCTTCATAAACAAGGCTATTGGAGACAGTTTGACTTCTGAGGGCCCTGCGGTATGTGAGGCCTACAGAAAAGACAGCAGAACTAGAACATTGTAATCTTGCTATAGCAATTCAAAAAAACAATGCCAGCAAAATTAAATATACAGTACAAACATACAGATGATATTTTACATGGTTTTAATTTCATTACATGAATATTGAGGGTATGCCCCCAAGAAAATAGAATACATGCATTTGGAATTAATATTAACAAATTACCATCTTAATTTTTTCAAAACATCTACAGTAAACAACATGCAGCCTTCTAGACTCCTAAGAATACTCTGTGTATTAAGGAGTGTTACCTGTTTGGTTTCCAGTTCTTTGACCCACACATCTTGTGGAAAACGATAAACATCCAGCCAAACAGACCCACTGGCTACAATGACATTAACACCAGATGACAATCTTATTAATGGAACTCTGATGTTCATTTTTGATTGCACAAAGTTTTAAAATTGCTAATTTAATATAATTAGAGTTCAGTAAAGTTCAGTAAATGCCCAGTCTGGTGATATTTAAATAGGAAACGTACAGGTCATGACTGCAGCTCCAAAGTGTCCACTTCTAGACACTTCAAATTTTGTACAGATGTGTCTTTGGTTTATATCATCCTGTGAGAAATGTAACATTATGCCATGTATTTCCAGTACAAACAACAAAACACAACAAACACTCAAAATAACTTTATCAAAAGAATTATGCACTTACAGTTTCGTTGAGGACTTTTATTAAATGAATATTCTCGGTGTGATGCACAAACAAACGTGCAATACCTTACAAGATAGAGAGAAGTAAAGTACTTAAGAGAAAATCCATAAAACACAAAGAGGATGAGATTTTAATGCAATTTGCCTGAACAACATCCTCCATTATCTGGAAGTTACCCATGTCATCCACTGTGCATAGAAGGTGGGTGCAGTTTCCCAGAGAGGCACAAGAGATGCTGGTAATCTCCACTCTTTCCTCCTGCCATGTTCTTACACATGTGAGAGTGGATGAACTGATGACTGACAGACCGCGATTATGGCCCAGAAACAGGTAAACTCCATCATCAGAGCACACAATAGTGTTAGTTCTGTGTGAAAGCTAAGAACCAAAAAACAGAACTTTCAATTCACATTTTCACTGTAAAATTCAACATTTTGAACATTCACACTCAAAATAATGTGAAATTCCGGTGCAGGGAACGTGATTAACTGTTGAACATACCTTCATTTCTTTACTAGGATTTAACACAGGAACTTTTCCGTTGCCTGTGCATCCTTTCTGATCTTGTCCTGCTCTGATATTTCTTCCCATGCTCTGTCGACCAGACTGTTCAACAGTTTACGGATCACTCTGACTGACTCAGGTAGCTGCTGCTCGGGCTGGTGCAGATCTGTGAGATCATCTTCACTGCTGCTGTGGTCTGATGGCTCTGGAATCTCCAGCCCTTTTCTGAAGTATACAGCCATTCTCTCTAAAAAAAAATCACCAAATTACAGTATTAAACAGAATTAGCCCTTACACTGTTAAACAAACACTATGTGAACACATATGAACACATACATACACAAAAATGTGTCACAAATGAAGATGAAAGGTTTTAAAACAATATCCCTATGTGGTATTATCATGCACATGGACGTTTGTAATGGCGTCTCATAACGTTGGCTAGCGTTGTCAAAAACGTTCTTGCAGTAACGTTAGTATAACGTTTTTAATGTTATATGACATATATATGGTTCATAGGACATTCAAAACAACATTTTTAATTGTTATTCAATAGAAACGTTAGGGAAATGTATCTTACAACCTAAAAATTGTTAGCTAGGGTGGCGTTACTGACTTGTTTCTGGATGGCACAAACAACCCTTTGGCTAACCAACATGACGGCACGAAATATTTCCGACATGCCCTCTACCATCTTACACCCCAATACCGCCATATTGCCAGTGTAAGTAATCGATACCAGGATAATAATTTATTACAATAGCACTTTAGTTTGGAAATATTTGATGTAAACAATACAAAAGTTTATTAATTTGTATTTTTTATAAATTACATTTTTATATTTATATTTGCAATAATATATAAATGAATATTTAAATGAATTATATTAATAACAATTGCAATATTAGTAATAACCAATTTACAATTCAACAACTGTAGCTACTTGTAGATTGCAGATCTTCATACGATGAGCTAATAAAACAGGCTGAAATCTTTTGGCCGAGTTTGGTTACGGATATGTCTGTGTGAAAACGCAATGTCTAATGCAGTCGTAACACTTAATGTAAATAAAAAATAATATTTTAAACGCATCACCTCAACTCTGACACGGCCGAGTGCTTCCGGATTGTTAGGTTGTCATGACAACCTTTTAAAGTCGCGCGCGGTGGGTGGAGCTTGAGTTCTCGTCAAAGTGCAGGAACTCTTCCAAAAACGATAAACAGAAACGAAACTTACAGAAATTAACATTTAAGATGAATAAATTAAACACTTTTCCCCAGAATGCATACGTTAAAAATAAGTTGGAATAATACTCAAGAATAATAAGGTTGTCCACAGTCAGAGTACAGAAACTGTCATGAAACTGGCCTCAAATTATTTCCTTATTATATTATTATTCAGTACTTCTTCATCTAACCTTCGTTCAATAAAAACCCAATCAGCTGTAGGTTTGTCAATATTTCATTTATTGAACATACCCAGAAATATGTAAATACAGCGCTCAGGAAGTGAAAAATACGTAAGAAAATAGCAAATATACTTCAGTGTTTTGTATAGCTAATTGATGTGCTTTATGAACCTCAGTTTACACAACCTCGCAGTTCACATCTTACTTACGTAATTTTGGCAACTGAAGTGCGTATGAGAAGTGCAACACCACATTTATTCTGTGAAAATTCATCAGCGCTCTGTTCACTTGTGCCAATTTTCACACTGTATCTGTGTAATAGCATTTATCTCTGAATGTGTTTTGGTCTAGAACAATAAAACCCTTTTTTTTTTACCTGCATTTTTTTCTGAGTTTAACAGAACTGTTAAAAAATCTAGAAGTGCATAAACTCGAGTATAAGACCACGTCAACCTCTCTCCTTGTTCAAATAAACACAACCATTTCTACACATAAATACATGGAAGTGTGAAAGGTCTTCAAGAAGTACAACACAGTAAGTATCAAGCTTTGATCACAACTGATGAAACACCATCATTTCTGAACAAATAAACCCTATAATAAAGCCATATACAGGCCTATCAAGCTAACTTTTATAAAATACTGTGTAACACAGTTTCAAAAATAAACTCATCAAAATGGGCTCAGAAAAGGGAAATAAAAATAGACTATTGAAAAATATACAGGGCTATTCTGTCATATAAAACTACATCACTACATTTTTGGTAAACAAAACAAAAAAGCACGCATCAACATATACTTCAAAAATAAGTTATTCACAGGTCAGTAGGCAAATTTCATGTACTGTCATGTTACTACACGAGCAGTAACAAAACAAGAATACTTCATATTTAAAAGCATCAGCTTCTGCTACAGCAATTACAGCAGTATTTACTTTAATCGATGTTAAGATTAGCGGTCATCTCCATTAATTTCATAAACGGAGTGTAGATCTGTGATGGGCTGGTTCTCGCTCTAGGACCGGTGACAGAGGACAGTTCTGAGGCTGGAGATTGCGTACACCCTGCTTCATTCTCATAACTGGTCTGAACAGAGCTTGAAGATGTCTGTGTATTTTGCACAGGATCTGTTGCACTGTCCTGTGTGTGTGTCACACTGGAGCGTAGCATTGTGGTGTATTGACCGGGTGTATATTTAAGAAGACTACTCTTCAATCTGCTAACTCTCTGGGTTGATAGGACAGAACTGGGTTGGACAGGAGACACATACGGCTGCTCTTCAGATCTAAGAAAACAGGAAGAGAATGTGTGTGTAGACATTGCCTCAAAAGCAGTCTTTCATTTCTTTTATTCCTGCGCTCATTACCTAATGGGTAGGTCACAGCCAACTCCAATTTCCCTGGTGGATACTTTAGTTTCAGACGCTCTCTGCACAGACATAAAATACTTCAGCTTGTCTTCTAACTCATTATTCTAGGAAAAGAAGGAAGGCAAAGGACAGAGTCAGATAAGAGGCATGAAAAACTGAGCAGAGAATTCATCTAACAGATGTATAGACAGACTGCTGGACTTGGTCTGATTCAGCACAGACGTACAAGAGATTTGAAATGACGATCAGAGGAAATCAAACTAAAAGACTCTAGCTGACAGAATAGCAGTGGAATGTGGAGCGTTCACATTCGGCATGCGTCTTCCCACCATTCTGTGCCTTGTTTTGATTGGTGAAGGCAAGGGGCATGAACAAAATCAGATTTTAGCTGCATGGTCCTACCTCACACTCCACAATGGCAATCCTGTCCAGCAGCTCAGCGATGAACATGTCCTTCTGTGTGATTTTTGCTCTCAGTGTTTCAACCTGTGGAATTTTATGTTTGTTTTGTTTGTTTTTATATTGTAATAAGAGGAATTAAATCATTCATGTCAGGACTGTTTAAGAGTATAGCTCATTAACTTTTGTCTGGATAGTTTTGTCAACATAGTTCACTCTGTATCAGCACCTGAATCCTCACCTCCTCTATCATGGCCTTGACCTTCCTCTGCTGGGAAAACACCATATCATTGAGGTGCTTTATTCGCTCTCTCAGTTCTTTGGCTTCCTGCTTTAGCTCCTCAGATCTGAGAGGAGACATGTTGTTTATGAGTGATATAATCTATGCAATAAGACCACTATTCATTTTTATTAATTCACTATTAAAAATTTCCCACAACCCTGTGAGGAGAAAACATGTTTTTCCATTGTAAATCCAGTGCATTGTCCTGAAATGTTATAGGGCACTTGGGCTAACCAAATCATTTTAAGTATTCTGAATTAAGAAAATACAACGGCATCACTGGTTTCAGCTAAAAACATGCAAGTGTACACTGGACATCTTACTGTTTAGCCACAGCTTTATCAGCATGGTCAACTTGATCCAAACCGCGCAAGCGTTGCTCACAGTCACAAAGCTTTTGTATCAGGTCACCCTTCTCCTGTTATTAAGAGCAACATTGTATTAATACTATGAAAAGGCGCTCAGTTCTGTCCGTTTGCTTTGGGGTAAAAAGTGTGAATGAATTGTTAAATATGTTATTTACCTGAGCCATACAGTTCAGCAGCCGCTCCACCTCTGCGATTCTTTGGTCCCGTTCTGCAATCTTGGCTTCAGCTATTTTCGCATTGTTCTCTGCCTCTTCAAGCCTCCTCATGTAGTCGTCCAGCTGTGCCTGTGTCAAAAGTTCATGGAGGTCTCACAAACATTTCAATTCTTAGTTATTTTACTCTCTGGAAGTCTTTATTTCTACCACTAGGTGGAACCCTTATTTTTAAAAAAAAACTTTTTCTAAACATTTTTCACTTTCCCTGGTGAATAACTACAGATGTTTGCTGTTATGAGACTGGAAAACACCTCCAAACAAAACACCTCCAGTCTTTTCACAATGCTTTATAAGTTCTTATACTGTAAAATAAACTAATGCATTTGTTACATTTGTTAGATATGGTGAAAGCTGGAGTAGGTGGAGTTACATACCTGCAGAGCTTCTATTTCTTCTATGTATTTCCTCTGCTGTTCCTGCAGCTTTAACTCATATTCCTTCTGTAGCTTCACACTCATCTCCTTCAGTGCTTGAGTTTTGGCCTCCTGAGAAGTCTCCACCTACACACACAAACTGTGTTACTTACTACCATGAGGTAAAAGTTTGCCTGAATAAATGTGCGTAAATGTAAATGCAGTTGTGCACCTGATGTTTTAGAGAGCGGTTTTCAGCCTGTGCTGCTGCTAGTTGTCTCTCTGTCTCCTTCAGTTTCTCTTCAGTCTTTTCTAAGGAGTTGCGCAGAGACTTCATCTCATCCCTTTTCCTCCCTCGGTTTTGACAGCTCTCCAGCAACGACTTCTAAAACAGCAGCACATTTACATTTAGAATAATTAGAGTGACAAACAGGGGCAGTTTCTGAAGCATACATGTCTGTTCTGTCTCCGAACAAGTTTTCCTACATCTTTCACTTACGACATTTGCATTACATGTATTTGCAAAAGCAGTAACCTGTTCAACGAAGTTTTCCATTGAAACTGCTCAGAGACTGACACAGGCCTATAAGAGTTGTTCTGTGCCAGCTCAAAAAAATCCCTCCATCTTCTATGTTGTTCATATTTCCCTAACTTTAACTCTATTCATTGTACTTGTACAACATAGCTTTGTGAATTGCGCCTAATGCTGGCTTTTTAGACAAATTGCAAGAATATATATATCTCTCATTTGTCACTTGGATAAGTCACTTGGATAAAAGCATCTGCTAAATGAATAAATGTAAATTTAAACTGTGTTAAGAAACAAACTGCATAAAATACACACTAAATGATGCTTGTTCTGATCTACCTTACCCTACTATCAAAGGAGCAGAGCATTTCATAATTTTGTTTCATATCTAAATTGTTCCTATAGTTCAATTGGTAGAGCATTGCATTAGCAGCTCAAACGTTGTGGGTTTGATTGCCAGGAAACACACGTACTGGTGAAATGTGTAACTTGAATGCACTGTAAGTCACTTTGGATAAAAGTGTCTGACAAATGCATAAATGTAAATGTAAAATGACTAAAAAGTATAATTTCACATAACAGATTTCATATTTCTATATTTTATATGTTTTCTATATTTATATAGTTTTACATGTTTATTATTACCTATCCAACTGTAATTGCTGTGTAAATAAATATGCTACTACTGAGCATCATTAAACAGCAAAACACACCTTTACATATTTATGAAACTATAGGACGGTTTTCTGTAAAGCTGTTATGAAATTATGTGTATTGTAAAAGCTGGATTGCAAATAAATGTGATTGGACTTGAAATGTGGACCAGGGCCAACATTTGTAACAAGCTGCCTACAAACACAATGTCAAAAGCTATTTTTGTGAGAGAACCAGCTTTTGTCAGGTGGCAATGACCGTATTGATTTTGTACCTGCAGATCGATGTTTGCTGATATGAGGGAGCTGTTCATTTGGTCAAAGCTGTCCATAGCTACCCTCCTCGTCCTCACCTCTGACTCCAGGTGTCGCTTATGAGAGTTGGCCACCTGGGACAAACACAGTCAGCACGTTGTCTTACCACTAAGAAAAGTATTTTTAATGTCTGACAGGGTAAGGCTGGCCTCTTTTTGTTCTTTAATTAGGAAACTGGTTGGTATTTAACAACAGCAAGATGGTATTGTTAGATATAAGTCACTTGTTATGCTGGCTTTTACTCACCCTTAATTCCTGCGATAATTTTTGCATGGATTGTTGCATCCCTCCAAACTGACCGTACATCCTCTCTCTGACCTTCTCCAATGAGTCACGTACCTGCAGGAAAATGAGAATCTGATCAAATATTTCACACCTGCTTCAAGAAACAGTATCTTGCTGGATCTAGCTTCCCAGAAGAGTTGATAGCTAAAGAATTTTATCAAAGTCTTCTGGTTGACGTAAATATTACAAGCAGGTATTTTCCTGTAGCTCAGCTAACTGCTAGAGAATGCAATGTGAAGGTCATGGGTTTCCAGAACACAAACTGATATGATGTATCCCTTAAAAACACTCTAAGCCACTGATGATTAAAGTCTCAGGAAGGTATGCTGAGCACCAAAAAGTGTATTTTGTTCACTCTATGCAGTTATATTTTACATAAATGCTGATTAACGCATATTAGCTGTGCTATTGGTACATTATTCTGTGAGGTTAGAAATGAATCTCTTTTTGTGCTTACCTCTCTGATGTACCTCATTTCATCTCTCAGGTGACTGACAGACCACTCCCGTGCCATCACTTCCTGTTGGTGGTTGGTGCCTGTGCTCTGCACCACGCCGTAGACTCGGGGCTCATGCTGAGCAGGCTGTTCCCTAACGACGCCATTGGTTACAGGGCGCTGCGGGAAAAGAGCCACAGGGTCAGATTTCAGTTTGTAGACATGTTGAAAAGGAAAGAGCATCACTGTTGTGTGCGTGTGTGAGTACCAATCCCACTGGTGCATGCCGATTAGTGCATCCTGGCTGACAGAATAAGACCAAGGTTGTCACTGTTGGGGGTATGTATTTAAGTGTAAGATAGCATCTATATGCTGGGGTGTATTAAACATTGCTGAGGAGCGTTCAGAGTGAGAGGCTGGGATGCAGACAGTCAGAATTTTCCTCCATAAGCATATCATATTTCTGCAAAACTTAAGTTCACCAGGAATATTGTCATGAACTAAACTAATGTGAATTATATTCAAAGGCACCTGAAATTTGAAATGCTAAAAAATATGTTGACATTATTTGGTGAAAGTACATAGAGAAAACATTTATTTTGTGAGAGTATCAAGGGGAAAGTCAGGCGACCTTAATCAAGGTGCCATTATGCCACACCCCTGGAGCAACAAAATGATAGAAGCTCGAGGTCATGGCACACCGCTGGTGATCAGTTTTACCGCATAATTCTGGATTCTGATACCTTTATATACTAGGTCATTTACAGCTTTAACATTTTGTGTACAAAGGAGTCATATTTCATTTAATGCATGTCTTAAGAAAGTCCTTTTGTGATGTTTTTGTAATTAGCAAACAAACATGTTATGTAACAAAAGCCCTCAAGGCATACAGACAGACTTCACCTTGTGCTGGCTTTGCAAACAATAATGCACAAGCCCAAATACCCTGCGGAAAAGCAGCACCTGTGTTTTACACTCCACCATCATTCCAGTAGTATCACAGATCCAATTACTCAGATAATATTACTAGGTGTCATGAAGACGTGAAAAGCATATAGTTATGTAATGGATCTAAGGCCTACTTTTAAATGCAATGCACTTTTTATTTTCTGTAAGAGAAGTCTTTGCTATATGAAGGACACAATGTTCTCCACATACAGTAAGTACAGTAACAGAGAGGTCTGTTTGTGCTACAGTGAAGCTGTCGTACCTTGTCCTCTTGTTCAGATGATTCTCTACCGGGAGGTCTCTCTCTCTGCATGAGACCGTTTTTTCTTTTACTGGAACCATTGAGCACTTTTTCTTCCTGTGATGTAACAGAGCGGCTGTCAGTTTATTTACTTTTTAAAAAAAGGTCTTATCAAATGACTGCTTTAATCTCCTCAAACATAAAAGGCTTGGCAATGCTGGCAATGCTTGGCAATGAGTTTGACGTTGTAAAAAAAACCAAAATTGTGCCAAAGGCATAGCAAAGATTACAGGTTTGCACGGTTGCAAATGTTCCTCTTATTTAATGCAAACCCTCAGTTTTCTTGTATATGAGAAACAATATTGTCTGTTATATGGGTGCTATTTTTCACATTGTACTGGGGTGAAACTCTATTGATTAATTCCAGCTGTGATCACACTCTCAGGGTGTGAAACTGCTTTTTCTCTTCATGACAGTTTCTCTGAACTGTAATTTCACTCATGTTATGACCACACCCCATACAGCTCTATTCCAAAACAAAGTATAGAGCTTCCCTACTGATAAAGAGTGTGAATTCTAGAAGACCTTAAAATTATTATTCAGTAACAAACGGTCTGTGAGGCGCCTGCAGATTGTTTTAACAATTGGTGGGTGAGCATGAGATGTACATCTTCATTAAAGTAGAAAGTCAAATATTTTGAAGTAGAGAGCCCCAGATTAATGATTTACTCCTGACTTTAACTATAAGAGAGAAACAGTGTGGGAGTGAGTGGAGATAAGAACAGATCATTCATGCAACTGAGCGCTGTACACGTTTCAAAGACAGACAAACACTAATAATAAAGTTCGGCTGCATTGAGGTTTCGCACACTTTTTTCAAGTATTGCAGTGCACAAAATTTACTGATACAACACTTTTATCTTTGCACCCCATGGAACAAAAGCTTTGTGTGTTTTGCCCTTTTCACATTCTTCATTGCGCGTGTAGTCTCGCTATTGTTGTTGTACAGAGCTGTTCTGGGGCTGTGCACTCCTGTCTACCACCTGCGTTTCACTGTATATATCTGTTAGTATATAGTGAGTGAAAAACTGCCCACTCTGGCTTTGCTGAGAACAGTTATGAGGTCATCACAGGAGGTTAAGCTCAATGTTTCTAAATGAAATACTGATCCTGGATCAGTGTAGAATTCTGGCTTTCCTGTAATCCAACAGGTGTAACTTAGGTAATGAAAGCCACAAGTAGACCTGTCTCCCACGGCGGATAGTATTACTAAACACGCCCTTCTCAATTTTGCAATGGACTTCTTTGTCACTGATATGGAAGTAAAACAATATCTTAAAATGAAAAGTATTTTTTGCTCTCCAGTTTTTACACTTACTCTTCCTTCCTTATTTCATCTTTTGTCTTCCTTTGACCTGGTTTATACAAACTGCATGTTATGTTGCAACAGGATTATGGTTTTACACCTCCGTACAGAATTCCCATATAAAACACGGTCCCATCCTGTTTAAAACAGTACGTTCCATATGTTGCAATTGGATTATATTTTTCACCTCTGTTTCCCTCTACACTCCATACAGAATTCTCATCTCTACACTCCATACAGAATTCTCATTAAAAGCGTGGTCTTACCCTGTTTAAAACAGTACACTAGATGCTTATTCTGTACTTGGATATCATAACTCAATATTTCAAAATACTATAAATTACACTTAGGTTCAATATTCTCCACTGTTTAAATGTCATGACATTGCAGGAATTCATTAAAAGCACCAGATTAAGCCTTATTTAGTGTTCAGTTACGAAACGGATATATTCACACACATAGTGTGAGGTTTTGGGGTGACATTCTTAATGTTAATTCCAGCACATGCTGTACAGAGTAGAAAGCGGGTCTAATTGGCCAATTGGCAGCTTACTAGGAGATCCTGAATTGTATGCATTAACGATGCACACAAAACAATGACAGGCTACAGCTGGTCCTTCCCGAGAGAGACGCTGATAAGGCCATCAACAGTTTTCCTGTTGGCAGAACTCCTGGAGTTTTATTCCTTGCTAGTATCTGACTTATTAAAGTGCCCGATGTTCCCAAAGCAGCTACTAACAGAGAGCCAACAAGGCGGATATCAGTTTAACTTAAGGACTTAGAGCTTCCAAGCCAAGGCACAGATAAAAACTCTCATGTACATCTAGACACACCTCTCTTGACTTATTTTCTAGAACACTGTTGAACACTGTAGAAGGCTTAAGGCAACTTACACAATTACTTGTCACATTGACTAACCATGATATCTGGTTGGTAAACAAGCTCAAAATGTAACTTTGCCTCCCTAGGTAAACAGGTGACTCAACTTCATTAACTTCGCTTCATGTGACTCTCCGAAGGAAATCTCAAGGATGTTTAAACAAAGAAATCTGCCAAATGCCTAAATTGTTTCTAATATTTATTGCCTCAGTAAATTAAGTGATATTTATATTTACTTATAGTCATTTACCATGGTAGCAGGCAGCAACACCGTGTATGTACGGTTTTATATGAACATGCATTTTGTATTATATGTATTTTACGTATCAATAAAGTTGCACTGAATGGCCTGTATAATGTCTGCTTTCTTAATCAAACAATTTAAACAAGTTCCTCTTTTTAGAAATCTATGTGTAAAAGGTAACCTGTGTAAGATTAGTACATTCCATAGACTATAATCAGAGTAACAAGCATTGCCTGTGTGAGAGATGTTGAGAAAATAATTCACCGTAAAGTAATATGATAGAATGAGATAGTAAATTAAAAGTATATCAAACATTTTATCATAATTGTAATTTTTAAGTTTTAGTATGTTTAATTAAACTACAGTGTTTATTTCTGAATCATAACCTGGACCAATCAGATATTTATCTTATCCTATTTATCTTATCCTGTTATAAGGTCATTATGATGCTCCCCAAATATACTGAAAATACCAAAATCAGTGGAAAGAAGAAGTCTGTTATAATGACTTGAGCACATTTAGTGCCAATCTATCTGAGAGCAGGAATTTTACTGAATGGTTCTAAAATGATACTTACAGAATTGCCGGTTTCATTTTCAGTTTTAGGATTGTCCTCGGGTCGCAGAGTGAGTCTCAGACAGTTAATTCTCCTCTGGTGCACACGGTCACATATACAAAGAGCACAAAAGGCATTGATGAAAATACCAGGAACAGACAGATAAACAAACACACAAGCAAGAATTAGTCACCCTGTGGCAGCAATTCTTTAAATGATGTGAAACACATTACACACAGTCTATACAGGAGTTTAGATGGGGAAAAAATACTGTAAATTCTGAGACACAATACATTACCCGTATAATAATGTATCATTATATAAAACAGCAAATTTAAATTCCCATACAGGGAAGTCCACAGAACACACTCCTGCACCTGTTCTGAAACTGTATTACAAACACAACATTTACCTTACTACTGATTTTTATTGTTATACAGTGTCCTCCATAAGTACTGGGATAGTAAAGAAAAAAATTGCTCTGTTTATTCTGGAGTCAACAAATCCTTTATGATAAAAGATGAATATGAGGCAAAAGTACAGAATGTCACACTTTGTTATTTGGCTGTTTCAACCTATAAATGTTTTACTAATTTAGAAGAACAGCTGAATTTCCTCCTTCTATCTAATGTGAACCTAAGTATTGGGAACAAATGGCTCACAATTGTGTCTCTAAGTGATCAGCTGTGTCCTGTTGCAGTATTTGTTCACACGTTCAATTCGGTCAATTCTGTTTTGTTGCTTTTCTGTTTTATTGCTTTTTATTGCTGTTTTATTGTTTCTGCAGTCTGAGTCGTGTGTCCGGTGAGAACACACATAAGCCAAGATGAAGACGAGAAAGCTGACTCTGACAGAAAAGGTGAAAAATGTCCAATAAAGTGACATTCCCTAATTCATCTTTCAATCATAAAACATTTCTTGACTCCACGGCAAACATAGCAAATTTTCCTTTAATATCCCAATACTTATAAAGGGCACTGTATTTACTTTACTTTTACTGTGACCTATAGAATAAACAACATTATATGAAAATATGATTTCCTTCATAAGTCTTCAATGTTTATCTCTGATGTGCCATCATCACTACAGTCAAAAACGATGCTTCACTTTGTTTTGATGGCCTCTCCGCGGGTTAGCTTCATCTGAGTGGCTGTCAGTTGATTAGCTGAAGAAGACCATGTATGAATGGCAGCTGACCACAGCAGCGATGGCTGAGTGCCAGGCCCTGATAAAATAAACATGACAGGGCCCTGCCTCCCAGGACAGCAGCTCTTATTACAGGCCCTCACTAGAAAACATAACCCTGAGCCCATGTTAAAACTCCGCTCGCACATGTCACGGCTCTGTGTTGCTGATTAGCTTGGCTATGGACATGCCATTAGAGCTCAGTCCAAAACACAAGTGACAGGCAAGAGATAAAGAGTGCGGGGAGAGAGAGACAGAAGAACAGAGTGAATTAAAATAACAAACATAAACAAGGTCAGAGAATCTTGGGAACAGTTACAGTTGAAAACTCACAGCGAAACAAAGTTCAAAAGCAAGCCGGAAAATGTAAGAAGACAGAGTCATCGAAGGAAGACTTCCACCCCCCCCCCCCATCTCTTGTTTGATTATTCATCAGTGTCTCTTACCCTATTGAGGTCCGGTATCTCAGTGGTGGTTGTGGTGCGGATGGCACCCGCCGTGCCATTTTGCAGCATGGCTCTTTTTTAATGTCCCTTTCTGTCCACGCCACACATTCACACAAACACTATCAATGTCCACCCCCACCACTGCAGACTACACACCAAAGCAGCAGAGACTTGGTGTGTGAAAGAGAGGAAGAAGGAAAAAAAGTTCCCCTCAACAGCCCTGCCAGAATTCCTTCCCCCGGATGAGAGGGGAAAGACAGAGAGAGAATCAGGGAAAACGAGCCTCAGTATTCCAATGTGCATAGGTCAGTGGAAAAACAGCACTCAACTGGGCAGGCAACTCCAGAGTGACAGCGTTCCATATAGACTCCTCCTGACTGAGAGAGAGAGAGAGAGAGAGAGAGAGAGAGAGAGAGAGATGTCAGTCATCCATTATCTGTGCTGGCTACGTAAGCCTTGTTTCCCATCAAACCCGTCGAGCCACATATCACCTGTGTACTCTCTCTAGCACCCAGTTACCTGTCACCAGCAGCTTTCATGAGGTGGGGTTGATGTCATTAGGGTGGAGCCCTGTCCATGTCTACTGTATGGGAGGTGTTACATTTTAAGAGGCTTATTCCACTTCTGCTTGTATTGTAACTGTTATTGCTTGGCTTGGAAATTCAGTTGTGAACCTATAGTCATTTAATTTTAATTGAGATCATTTGGTCCTTTAAAATCATAACAGTGACTAACAATAAAAACTGGCATCAAAAAGAGAAAAATTAAATAATTGTATTAATGCGCACAAATATTTTGTGATTCATAAGTGTTTGTGAGGACAAAACTTCTCATATCGTGCAGAAAATCAACTGACGTCAACCCAACAGCGTTTTCGAAGGCCTGAACTTTGTTTGATGAACTCTTTAATCTATGTGATTTCGTTTACTTAAGATATTTCAAAGGGCACAATTGTAGGTTAATCATTGCTTTTTATGCACAGCCGGTCTACTACAGTCCCAGTTTAATCATTAACCCTCCTACCGGTTTCACTTTTCTCTATAATTGTTTGAGTCACTGGCTGAAAACAAACTGTCTGAGATTCTCATGCCTTTTGGCCTCCGACCTAGATTTAATCTTTAAAACACGGATAATTTGGTCTTTTTCCTTTTGAACACGACAAAGCCCGCGACCATCATGAAATCCAAGAGCATGAAAATGAAACAGCATATGTGAAAGGTCATGGGGATTATGTTTCTAACCTTTCATGATGAAAAGAGGATCCTTGGAGGAGTGGTACCCTGCTACCCTACTAGACAAGCATTTGTTAGCTAGCTCTGTTCAGTTCAACAATGTTTAATGAAGCACTGAAGAGGTTTTTAAATGAATCCTCTCCTTCATTTCTCTCACTGTTCTTTTAAACCTCATGTTGCTCTATTTTTTGTGGACAACAATATGTTTAAATAATTAAATAACACGAGTGAGTGAATGAATGAATGAATGCAGTGCCCTTATAATGTTCCTTTTCATTAACAGGATAGTTACTATAGGATTGTTTATCCTATAGTACTGAGGCATTTATGAGACGTTTTTATTATGTTGCAAGTGCTTTATCTTCACATATAGAAATGTTGTGGTCAACAGATTTTTAAAGATTTAAAGGTTGTCTTAAAGGAAACTAACTGCTACCTATACGCATATATAAATAAACAATTCAACGCAATTCATTCTGGCCTTTAGATTGTCTAAGCATTCAAATCAGCTTCTCAAAAGCCGATTTCATCAGAAGTGCTTTTACGTCTTAAGTTTGCTCATAGTAATTGAAATTTCTTTCATTTATGTAGGTTTACAGGTGACGTGAAAATATGCATTTGTGCATAACCTATAATGCCACTGATCAGAAGTAATGCTCAAAAATAAGACTCGAAATAAATCCTTAAACTGATCTCAACGCAACTTATAACCAACTACATGACCAAAGATGTTTTGTGCATCAGAAAGTTTTGCCTGAACAGTGCTTTAGGGAAATTTAATGTAAATCATGTATACTCACACGACACGAATTCACTCATATAATAAAAGTTTATTTCACGTAGAACTGTAGCGACGCCGTGACGAGATCACGTGACCAGCCGACTATACCAAGCCGACCTCGCTCGCGTTATAAATTAAAGCTGCAATCCGTAAACTTTTTGGGGTTAAAAATTAACATCGGTTAGTAAATAGATGACAGGATCAGTGTTCAAAATAATATCCTTACCTTACCCCAATTCGCAGCGGTATGTTTATAATAATGATTTATAATTTGACAAAATGCGTCAAATAGAACAGAATAGAAACGTACAGAAACTGCAGTATTATGTTTGAAACAGAGTTGGCGCTAGAGAGGCGAAAGTTACAGATTGCAGGTTTAACTGTGGCACATTTTAACAGATGCTGCAAATGTCATTTATAGTCGAATGACAAATTGATGGAGGTAGCATTAAAAATTACAGAATGCATCAATACTGGGTGATTTTCAAATAATTTGCCACACACATTTATATTCTTTGCCATTGTTACACCTGTGCATGCATTGTGTGCAACTTGTGAAAAGAGTTTTTAAGTACTACAGCAAACTAATGCTGTAGAAGAATTTCTTTTTCCACATGAATGCTAAACCAGGTGATAAAATTCACGTTTTTTTTTGAAGACGACTCTGCACAGCTGATTGTCTTACCGTGAGATAATCATTACTCAGCACACAGCATTACTGACAAATTGTTGCACCCACTCCACCTCACAGCTTGCATCTGTCAGCCCCCATCCTGCATAAAGGAGAGAAAAGTGAGTTAAGAACCTACATGTACACTCATTGTGTTATTTGTTATTGTCACCTTGTTTACCTGGACATACCTGATGGGCCGGATTCCCTAAAGTGCAGACCAGAGAAGACTCATGTTTCAGAGACGAGATGGGGAGTGACACCAGTCGAGAAACAGACAGACAGACACACGATGTGTTTGTTTGGAAAGGTTCTGTATGGGAAGAAGGGCAAGTGTGGGCTTAAAAAGCAGCTGGCTATTACTGAAATATTTTAATTTAAATGTAAGGCATTCCACGATTACTTTTCTAAAGAGACTTCAGAAAGTGCTTTTGTTTTCCTGTGTGGAAATTTGGATATCTTCTAGGAGTACCACCAATAAAAGAAACTAACAATACTAAGAAGGTATAAGACACAAAGGTGGTTTATGTGTGTGTGTTTTCTTAAGTAACTTGTATGCAGAAGCCAGCTAAACCTGACAAAAGCTCTGTGGGATCATTCGCAAACATAAAAGCTATTCATACATGAAAGAAATAATGCTGATTCTTTTGTTCTATAAAAGGTTAGTCTGTAGTAATTATAATTAGCTTTATGTAAGAAAAACAAAAGTTAATGGTTTGTCCGTGTTCAGATAATTAGGTAAACATTATGTTTTGATCAGTAATTGTGTGTAATAGAAAGAACATTTTGAGGTAAAGCTAGGGGCAACTAAACTTGGGCCGTCAGTTGGTACTTAAGCGACACTCAACCATAATACTCAATATTGTATAATACAAAACACCAATTAAAAATTTGTAGACCCACCCTAACACTGCCTGTATGACAGTTTAAGCAGGGATTAAACTGAGCAGTAATGTAGCCTGACTAAGCAATACAGAAGCAAAACATAGCCATTGTTCTGTCATGTCCTTAAGTCAGTTTAGCAATGCATTACCTTCACTTTCATACCCACATTTATTAGAAAAAAACGGGATGGTGGCAAGAAAGATATTTTAACCAACAACATAAAAAAATATTTTTGGTTCTAACCTTTTAGTCAAAAGGGACTTTGGAGGAACATTTTCATAGTTCTTATAAGTACTGTTGGAAGTGCATGCTTTTTGGAGCATCTGCAGGAACTGGGAACGATTTAAAATGATAGGAATGGGTTCTTAAAAGAACCATTTCTTCTTTGTCGTTTTATAATCTGTAAAACTATCTTGCCACTGCAAAGAACCTTTTGTGCAGCAGAAAGATTTTATGAATATTATTGGTTCTTATTGGAACCATACAACTTTTTGGACAAACCATTTAGGAAGCAGTATATAAATGACATTTAAAAGTATATATTTGATCATTAATCTGTTTGTGACTAATGATGATAAAAAGGTGTTAGATTGTATTATGTTAGGTAATCTGATTACTAGACGTGCTGTCATTTGCTCGTATCAGTTACTCTATTAAATGGCCAGTAGCTGGTCACAGATCACCAGGGTTGTGAAGTCAAAGGCCTGCATTCATGTCTCACAATGTTTGCATTTCCAAACATGCACTACTGCTCATCGACAGAAGAGGGAAGTGAAGAGCTGTAAATCTCCACAGATGCTCAAAAACAAGTTAAAAAAAAATCTCAAGAAATGTCTCCTGCCTCTAACACTCTGGACTAAAATAGGATATTAAAAATATATAATAACCACAACTTTTAACTAAAACATCTCTGTTCAAAGGGTGTGTGTGTTGTTCAAAGGCATGAGTTTGGAATTTTAGGAATGAATCTTCACTATACAGCCCCCATGTCTGGCCCACCCCAATGAGTGAAGGTTCTGCCAAGAACATCTGCTCAGCAGGCTCAGAGATGCTCTTCTTACATTGGAGGGTCGGTTTGTTTTGTGCTTCATCACTGCAGGTCAGACCTAAAGATAATAGCTGAGGGGATTTGTTGAGGGACTCTGGGCCTCTCACATGCATTCTTCAGTTCTCAGCTGTAAAAGCATGTGGAGGGAAGACAGCTACAGCATACACACCCAGCTTTCCACATGCAGTCCCCTCCCAACCCTGGGAATAAGACAGCTTCCCTCCCTGCTGTTGATGTGGGCCTATATCTGTTTGGCTTCTCTGGCTAAACGAAGAACGGTATCGTCTGCTAGTGGGAAACAGGATCTAGACTGCAGGAATGACGATACACACACATAGATATGCAAAATGTTTATTTAAAAAAGAGCACCACTATTGACACAGCTGTTTTAGTGAGATGATGAAATAGCAGTCCACAGAACAGAGATACAATGAATAACGAATACAAAACACCAGAGAAAGCGGTGCATTATTTTGTTAACTTTTTGCACATGAATGTCAGATCTTGTGGTACAACACTCCCTTTAAAATATGGACCCTGCTCACAAATTGGCAAATCATAGAAACAAAGCAAAACTGATACATGAAAATACATAGTGTCATAAGATTAACTGTTGAGTTTTTTTATTGTTGTTGTTTTTTTTACATAAATTTGTAGGTGTACAGAGAGGTAGAGGCAGGATTTTTGTTTTCAATCTTTAAAAAAGATGCACTAAGGTCTAAGAGCGTTCCTTTTGTCAATAAACAACATTTAAGCACCGGACACATAAAGGGTTCACCAACATACAGTGCAAATCATCACAGTGTATTACAAAAGGGTGATTGTCAGAACAGTAACATACAAGGTTTGCATAAGGAAGGATGTATCCTCCCACTCTGAAACAACAGGCACATGTTTAATTATATGCAGGTACAGGGCACAGGAACGAACATACAGGCGTACTGAAACCTACAATACAACAGGCTCATACAATTTATATATATATATATATAACACTGTTTTGTGTTACAGAGAAGAAAAAATATTGGTAACAAATTCATCAGACCAATGTAACATATTTCAGTGGTGAAGATTGGTTTAGCCAGTTACAACAGTGCATGAAGTTAAAAATGAACAGACAATGTATAGAAGTGAGAGCAGCTTCATATGAATAGTTAAAAAAAACAATGTTAGAAAATAACATGAAATCTGCTTGTTCATCAAGTAAAAAAACAGTTTTTACGTCTTGTTGGACGTAACTACGTTTTATTTTAGAAACTGTCCCTCTTGCATAACTTCCCTTAATGTGAACGGTATGTGTTGTTTTTAGGTTTGTCAGTCCTTCACAGCTTTAATTGACAGATTTAGTGGAAGAAAATTTAAGCAGAATGCTTGTCAAAAAGAAAAATGGAATAAGAAAATGGTAGTATTGTGCACAGATATACAGTGCTACACAGTATCAAATAGGTTTGAACACAAAGGAGAAAGCTTGTACAAAAATATATAATCAGAGAAAGGCATTAGGATTGGTCTCATGGTTATATGAAATTGTGGCAAAGTCACAAAAGCTTAGAAAGTTCATATCCGAGAGAAAAACTGTTGCAGCCACTGGCTTCTGTCTATCTCTCTATCTGTGGACTCCCTTCTAGTTTCCAGTAGTGTTTCACAGAGAGAAATTGGAGATGATGACATCCTGACTGCTGGAGCGCTTGAAATTTGACGAAGAGCTGAAGTATGTCTCGCCATCAGTGCTGACATCATCATCGTCATCATCAGCATTCAGAACTGGAGCAGAGCTGTTCTTACGCCTTGTGGGTTAACAAAAAGAGAATTGCTTTTAATTAGACTGAATTATACAGGTAATTTCAACATTATTTTAAGCTCTAATCTGATTTTAGGTCGGTAATAACAATACAGTAGTCTATAACATGTTTTCATTATCTTATTGTGATGCCATCCATCACTGGTAATATATCACAGTGATTTGAGTTGACTCTGGATCAGCTGTAAGGTTTTAATTGTTTACCTGATCTCACTACGCAGTGATTTGAGTTGACTCTGAAGTTGTTCATTGGCCTCCTGTTGCTCCTCAAAATCTCTCTGCAGTTTCTTCTTGCTGTGCTCCAGTCGGTCAATCTCCTCCTCAGCCTCGTCCATCTGCCTCTTCAGAGCCTTCAGACGCAGGTTCAACTACACAAATACACAACATGACATCACTGACCAATTTAAGATTTTTTATGTTCTCCTCTGAGTGAAGAGATTTTTGCTAACCTGATCTTTCTGATCTTGCAGTGACTGATGATCTTCATCCACCTGCATCATCGTCTCCTTCACCTTACGCTCCAGCCGACGGTTTGCCAGCTGCAGGTTTGCTCGTTCCCTACACACACAAACACACACACTTAATCTTTTAAAACATCAGAAAATTTAGAAAAAATCATGACATCATTGGTTTGGATTGGTTTCTCAGTGTACCTTTCCTCTGCTTCCAGTCTTTCCTCTAGTTCCTGGATGCGGTTCTCCAGCTGTGCCACCAGACCTTCTTTACTGGGCTTTTGAGATCCCTCCAAATGAGCAATCCTGCTTTTCAAATCCTTATTCTGTTTCGGACATTTCACAAAATCCACAGAGAGAAAATGGGAATTAATATATATATACAAAAGTTTCCAGTGTAGTCTTGCACAGATTTAGGCTAGTTTGGAGATGATCTTTAAGTGAGGATGCTGGTTGGCTCAAGACATCTTTTAGATCAGGGGTCTCCAATCCATGTTCCTGGAGGCCCAAAGACCTGCAAAGTTTAGCTCCAACCTACTCCCACACACCTGCCTGGATGTTTCTAGTAGTCCCAAAGACCTTGATTAGCTGGTTCAGGTGTGCTGAATTAGGGTTGGAGCAAAACTCTGCAGGTCTGTGGACACTGCTGGAGACCTTAGTTTTAGATGGATTTGTTATTACCTGTCTGTCCAGGGCTATCTTGTCACACTCCAGATCTTGTCTGCCGGCTCTTTCCTGCATGAGCTCATTCCTCATCTGCTCCAGCTGTCACCCAAATACAAAACAAATTTTAATAGGAAACCTCTAACAGAACACACCATCAATAACAACCCCATTTAACCAGCTTTGCACTATTACAATGCTATGTTCTCTATAGCATTGTTAATTTGCTGATATTCAGTTGAACTTGCCTGTGTTACTGTTACTGTATATTTTTACTGTATATAGGACCTTTTACAACTTTTCCTTCCCCAGTGGATAAAAGTTTATATAGGTCCCCAATAGCAAAATATTTAATGGTGTTTAGCCGTTTTTACTGGAAAACAAGACCAAATACTGATGAAAGAAGAAAATGTTGTTGAAGTTTAGTTGTAGTTGTAAACTGTGGACCAATAACATCTGTATGTGGTCTGCTGTGCACACTTTTCTATAATTTTACCATAAGCAACCAGCCTGAAATTGTCCTACCTCAGCCTATTTCTCACAAACATCGACCTACCAAATCTTAAAGTCTAAGTCTAAGACCTTTAAAGACAGACATCCAAGTCTGTTTTTAAATTTTAAAATTTTACCTTTAGTAAAATTGGTCACAAAGAAAGCTGTAAATCCTCTCTAGCCATGGCTAAAATCATATCACATTTTACTAATCTAAGTAGAGACAGAAGATGGTACACTAATCCCTAAATGATAAACTAATGTTTTATGCAAGGAATGCATTTTGTTATACTTCCATACATAATTTAATGACAAAAACCGAAACCTTTGTAAGAAGTGAGAAACTAGGTCTACATCAACTACCAATTCAAGAAATAACAGAGAGAACTTGCCTCGAGACAGTGAAAGTGAAGACAGATATATAAAAAAGGATATTAAAAAGGAGGAAAAGAAAGCACTCAATGGACAGAAGATGGCTCTTTCTGTCTGAGGCAGGCCGTTTGAGTGGATGATATGTTATGGCAATTAGCATGTGACTGGGGCTCAGGGATGAGGGATGGGCTGCGTGTGCTGCTCTACCCTGCAGGGCGCTGCGTCAGCAGAGCAGAAAACACACTGAAACTAATCAAAACATGAGAGAGAGAGAGAGAGGAAGAAAGGGAGAGAGAGAGCATGTGAGCAAAGAGCGAGAGATTACTCTCATTTATACAGCCACTCTTGCACCTGCTGCCATGGACGCAGGTGTGCCCATCCTGACACCCCCCCCCCCCACTTCTGTAACCCATCCTTGTCTCTGCAGAGCCCTCTGCTGTTTCCGTGGAAACTCACCTTGGCCTTAGTGTAACACTATTGTGTCAGTATGTCTGCCTTGAGTCTCTATTTCCAGACAATTAAAAAAAGCTCACACACTCCTCTCCTTCTTAATCTATTAATCAACTCTTCAGTCCTGATCTAGATTCATTGCTTTTTTTATAATGGGTCTAAATGTGGTACGACAGGTGCAACTGGACCAATGCACCAGAATAGCTTTTGGGAAAGTTGAGTTTGAAACAATAAGCAGGTTTAAAAAGCAGGTTTGAAAGTTTTAAAAAGGACTGGGTTTAAGGAGTCAAATGTCCAGCCTTTTGATGCATGATTCTGAAAACCCTTGTTTCAAAAAACAAACTTTTCCAAGTACACATTCAGAACAGTTTTGCTTCCATAAAAGGCATCGAAGCAACACTTCACACAGGAATCGTAGAAGCCAGGCCCTGTTTGTCAGGAAATATGTATCATCTGTGCCTCACATTGCAAAATGTTCTTTTTGCCGGCCTTATCAGTCAGGAAGGAAGAGTTCTTTCTGCCTCATGTTTTTAACCTGTGTTTGGTGGATTCTGGACTATTTCACAAGCTCTGTCGCTCACTAACTTGAGATGCCAGGTCGCTTGCATATTTTGGCTGTGGCAGAGCTTTAGAAAAGCGTCTTAATTTATGCCTGAAATTTGGACAGGCGCTCTTTCACCAGCAGGCAGGCTGCCAATGAGAATGATTATGCAACGTTCTTCAGTCTCTTCTCGCTAAACCACTCCATCATTCTCTGCCTCTGCTGTGAATTAACACTGAATGTTTGGTGCAACTTTTGAAAGCAGAACTGAACAGTGAATCAAGGGGCTGGTTTAGTTCAATTCAAAGGCCTGTATTTTGCCAGGATTTAACAGTTTGTATGTAAGCCAGTAATAAATTACTCCTGTCCTATTTAAAAAACACTTCCATCTGCATTCTGAGTGGCACAGAGATGATTCAAATTTTTATTCATAAAATACTGGAGTAGGTTTTAAGGTAAACACACAAAACAGTGGTGTGTATGAAACTGAAATATAATTATGATGTCAGAAGTCTAAACACATCTGCTTATTTAATCTATGTTTTCTACATAACACAGACTGCCAAGACTCTTGGCTACAATACACTGTAAAACAGACCAGTCTTTCTGCTGATTGCCTGGCTCTACTAAAATAAAGCTGCCTTCATCTTTTTATGATCAAGAAACTGTGTGTAGTTCAGAGTGAAGTTCTCACCTGTTCTCTCCCTCTGTCTACTCTTTCTATCAGCATGTCTCCACTCTGCCTCTCCTCCTCCAACTCCATTTCTAATTGTGATACACGGTCCTGTTGGGTGAGAGAAGAACCTTTTTAAAAAAACACTTTTACATTAGAACATAGCAGTCAACCAATCAGATAAAAGAACAGAGCAGACAGTTAAAACAGATGTGCTGTACCTCCAGCAGCTTGACCTGTCTGGATTTGTCATTTGAGTGGGCTTTGGTGTCGGCCTCGACCTCCAGATCGAAAACCCTGTGCTCCAAGTCTTTAGCTCTCTGCAGTGCATCATCTCTGTCTTTTTGGCACTGCCTCAGTTCTTCTTGCATGTGAGCCAGCTAAAACACACAAACACATCTGCATTCAAGATTAAAAAAAAAACTTTACATTAACTATAATGGCTGCGATTTTTATGCTGGGGATCATTGCAATAAATACTGCATTATATGGGTTTTTACAGCAATGAAATTAATTTTAACTTGGACAAAGATCAACAGAAGTTATACACTGTTACATCTAAACATCAATGACACTTAATCTGCACAGTGATGTTCATTTGGGCAGCATATTTTTGTCCTGCTCTGTTCCTGTAGTTACTCATTTAGCCACAAGATGTTGCTTTTGTCCAGAGTGAACTTCGAATACACTTGTGACATACACTTAAACAATGAAACCAAAACAAGTGGTTTTGTACTTTAGATTCTTACTTGAAAGTAGAAATTAAAGCAAGGCACTCCTTATAAAAATTAAAAATGATTTAGGAAGGGAATATAATATACCTTACTGTGTTTAAAGTGTGTACTGCATGTAAATGTAAGGAAATGGTAGAGAAGACAACTCTTTTAGATTTTAGGTGTTTTTGGTTGCGAGGTGTGCAGCAGAAATGTACAGCTCAGGAGGAAACAGCTGTGAGGTGAGGTCATGTATTATATGAGGACAGCGTGTCAGAGAGATGAACATGTACCAGAGGGAATTCTGGGAGGATGAGGTGTCGGTAGGTCATCACTCAGAGCTAGTACACAACATCCTTCTTTCCTTCACACAGACACACACAGCTGTGCAGGGGAGGATGTCTCAATATTTCATGTCTTTTATTCTTTTACTGTTTGTTTTTCTTTTAATCTAACCATGTGTTTTTCTTCGTGACACTTGCTCTCTTTCACTCTTCCGCACTTATCGGCTGCTTCTGAAATCTAAAACAGATGCCTCATTGCGCAGCAAGTCAGTGATTTCACAAGGAATGTTTTGTGCATAAAGGTACCTCACAATCTTTAAAAACACTGTAACATCATGTCTACTGTGAAACAAATGTAAGGAGCTTTACACAAAACCAAGCATGTTTTGTGACCACAATGTTTATTTCTTGATAGAGTCATATAAAGCAAACTCATTGAAATGTTTGATAAATGATTTTACTTGTAATATAGTGTTCATTTAGCTTAGTTGGTAAAACATTGCTTTAACAGGGCAAAGGTTGCGGGTTTGATTCCACGGGTAAGACGCATACTGATAAAATGCGTCTTAAATGCAATGCAAGTTGCTTTTAATAAAAGAATCTGCCAAATGCATAAACGTAAAATGTACTTCTTAATGGATTTTAGTTTTTTCCAACAGAAGCAAATCTGCATGCAAAGGATTTTGGGAAATCATGGACAGCAAAGGATGCATCACCTGTTTAAAGGCATCTGGTAGACCTACAGGCAGCAGCAAAGAATTACAGTCAGTGAGCTCTGAAAATGGGCCAGATTCACTTTTGTTCTCAGCTCATAAAGTGTTAATGAGATTGGGGGATGTGGTGATGGGGGGTAACCTCTGTCCCCACTGTTCCACAGGAACAGCTCATTCACAGGGCTGACCAATAATGTCTCATTCCCATATCAAACAATAACATTCCTCAAATGCCAGTGTTGACAGGCTAAAGCGCATAATTGCATCCGAACAGCAGAGGTCAAAGGTCAGTCCCACTTGGGGTTGTTGAGTATATAAACCGAATGGTTGGATATACACTGTGAATAACAGCTGAAGTGACTGAAAAATCTGATCTGCCAAAAGAATGTCAGATGAGGAGGAATGACCGAAAAGAATGTCTCAAAAGATTTATTTAACACAGAGAGACCTGATATGCTGATATAAATCACGAGAGAGATAGAGACGGAGAGAGACTTTAATGTTATTCTGTTTCCCTATGAAATGTTTAGCTCAGGTGATCCTAACACAACAAACTGTAATTTTTCAAAATGTGTATCTATTCCACATCATTGATCTCATTTTCCTTCATCGTAAGGATTTGATGCCAAAATACTGTGCAACAACATCTTAGCTAACAATTTGTAAGAACATTCCACTTAAAAATGTTTTTGATATGATATATAACATTTAAAAAAGTTCAACTAACATTACTTCAAGAAAATTTTTTAACTTAGTAAACGTTTCTGAACTTCAGGTGCATTTAAAAATTGGCTTCAAGCTGGAGGTTTTTGCAAATCTTGTTTTTGTAAGACTGTTGATATTGCCCCCACCCATCCCCCTCACCTCCTCCTGAAAGGTCTTGGTGGTAAGACGTGATTTCTCCAGCTCCAGCCCGCCCTCTCTCAGCTGTTTCTGCAGCTCGGCCATCTCCCTCCTGTTCTTCTCCTTATACATGTCTATCTGCTCCTGCAGCTCCTGTGTTGAGCTCTGAGAGGCCTCAACTATTTCATTCATCTACAGAGAGAGAGAGAGAAAGAGAGATAGGGCGAGTTAGAATCAAACACTGAAAAACCTGTGAGACAGTTGACGGTTCTTTTGAAATCTGTCAGGCCTTGGGACGCCCGGGTTCCAGTGTCACATCACAGTGAAGTTGTATAACCAGCTCAGGCTGTGTCTTTTTTAGTCATTTTAAAAGAAAGAGCATCCTGAGAGCAGGATAAACATTAAAGAGAGTTCGTGCAAATAACGGAACTTCATTATTTGCACACCTTAACGTTGCATTACTAAAGAATCATCCTCAAGTGATAACATCTTCTGTTTGTACCTTTTGTGTGAATTTAGAGCCATTTAGATTATCTTTACATTTTATGCATTGTTAAGAGTATTTTATCTATCATAGACAGTCCTTATTTACTCTCATAATATGAAAAACTGTGGATAAAGTCAAATAAAAATGGAAAAAAGTCAGTCATATGGGTTTAGAATGACATGAGGGTGAGTAGATGTTCTTGTTTGGGTGAACTCTCTCTTTAATAAGCTCATTGAGAACATTTGTATAACCCTTAGCTGTAGATGAATGCAGGAGTGTCTCACCTCCCTCTGCAGTTTCTCCACAGTCCTGTCAAGCAGCCTCCTCTCATCTTCAATCTCATTCTTGGTGCTTTTAAACTGCTCTTTTTGACTCTTCTCCTCCTTCAGTCGCTCCTGCAGCTCATGGTGCTCACGAGTCATTCTGCTCAAGTTTCTCTGTGGATGGGGAAAATGTCACTGAATGTCGAAACACCATGGCTTACAGCAATTATTGAAGTACTGTAGCAACACTATGCTGACTATTGGTTAAGGTTTCTAAGCCAGTTTTAAGACTACACGGTTTTAGGAAGGTGCAACTTAAATGAAACAACATTCAGGTACATATCTAAAGCATTAAAAAAGCATTTCACCTTTTTTACTTAATGGAAACGTTAGGGAAACATTCTACCAACCTAGAATTGCTGGTTTATGTAAACAACTATTTTATTTAAAGCAGGACGACTGAGATGAACTCAACTACATACATGGATTTTTGCGATCTTATATCTAACATGAAGTTGGGTAAATCAGACTTATGTATGGTGAAGGTTTCTGAGGTCTCACCTGCACATCCTCTAGGCGTGTGCTAAGGGCCCTATTTGCTCGGGTCATTTCCTCTTCCTGTTCCCCGACCTCGGCAAGAGACTCTTCCAACTGCCTTTTCTCTTTCTGTGGTCACACAAACAAACACATTACAGATGCTCTAAAACCTGGTTTTCTGGACAGATTTAGGCTTTTCCTCAGACTAAAGTAATACTCAAGGGGGAATCCCTGCTAACTAAATTCCAGGCAGGACAATCTTAATCTTAAAGATGAATCTTTCATATGTCTATTGTCTTGGGCCTGTGTGTATGTTTAAAGCGATAGTTCAACCAAAAATGAATATTCCTCCATCATTTACTCAACCTCATGTCGTTCTAAACCTGTATGACTTTTTTGCTTCTGAGAAACACAAAAGAAGATATCTTGAAGTACGTCGGAAACCAAACAACAGTGGCACCCACTGACTTCCATTGTACAGACACAAAAACACAGACAGTTCTCAAAATATTTTCTTTTGTTTCACAGAAGATAAAAGGTTTCGTCATACAGGTTTGGAATGACTTGAGTGTGACAAAAATTTGGGTAAACTACCCCTTTAACATACTATAAGGCTGTTAATTTTACACACAATCAAACAGAAAGCCAGAGATACCTCCAGACGGTTTGCACGCTCCTCCAGCCTGCTTTCCTGCAGCTTGGCATCATCAATGATGCGGTTGAGTTTGGTCACCTCATTCTCCAGCTCCTGCACCCGTCTGCGCAGTCTCTCCACCTCCTGAGACAGACGGCTTGCCTGGCCCTCTGATACCTTACGTGCTGCCTCCATAGCCTCCTTCTCCCTACTGGCTGTGGCATTGTTCTGAAGAAGAACACAAACAAAGCCTTTACAACACTATATACCTTGAAACACCTGTGTAATTACAGGAATGTAAGAATTATAGTCTGATCCACAATTCCAAGAAAACATCTGTGATTCATTTTTTAGTTGGAAAATTAGTTATTACAAATTTATGTAGGATTCCTCAAGCTTCCTTTTTCCAGAAATATGAAAAAACAGTGGCTACTAATGAAAAACAACTAAAGAATCCCATTGTTCTAGGGACAGCATACATTCTTCCTAACCTTTTATTGGCAGGTAGAGCAAAAATATAATTGTGGAAACTGGTTCCAACTGAGTGCTGAGCTGCACTACGCAAGTCCATAAACCCTCACAACTGAATCTGTCTTAAAGGAAAGTGAATGTGTAGCAACAGGCCCCTGACCTTCTGACACCCTCTTAAATGATGTGAGCCAATATAAAGTGACATGCAGTGAGTCAAAGTGGTGAGGTTAAACAGAAATGACCCCATCCAATTTATCAGCGCTGTCCATTTAGAATTGGTTAAAACGTGTCTCACTCACTTTTACAATGACTCATCCTACAACACTATACAGTTTCCTGATTCCTTAGGCCTATTTACAAGTTGCAGGTTTAGCAGTCATTTGTAAACATGAGCAAATTCCTTAATAAGGCTGTGCTCTCTTTGTGGCCATCTTTTGTCAGGATTTGGCGTTCCTCTTCGCCAAGTTTTATGAATAGGGGAGGAGACGGCACTGCTAAGCTGCTGTGCATATAAAACATTATGAACATATTTTGTAATTCCAAACTCATTCTGCAATGTAGACTTCTGAGAAAACCCTTGGACTTGGTTTTATGTGTAAAATAAAACAACACAACAAAGAGCTCCTTGTGGGGCCTTTTAGCTAACACACAGAAAGGTCTTAAAAGCGGAGATGGCTGTCATGCAACGACAGTCTCTTTATCCTGTTGATGACAGCTCAAAGATTTCACACAACATGGTTCCAGAACTGGATAAGCAGGTAGGAAGTTTGCTATGCATGATGGAATGCCACACAACAGGTTTGGCCATCCGCTGTGAGCAGAGGAAGACAATACCTGAATAACTTTAATATTCTGCGTGATAAATGCTGTCAACAGCCAACATTATAGTTTCATTACAAGTTTGTAACACCATTAACTTCATTTAGTGACAGTGACCATCAAATCAAGCTTTAAAGTTCGCAGAATTAATGATACAGGTAAGAGATACTAGCGTAGGGAAGCCATAACAGTGTCTGAAATACCTGTGCTTTAACGGAGTGTAACTGTAATTGCAAACCTGTGATTAGCTGACATCCGGAAGAGTGTAGGTAATGTAGGGTCATTTGAAGTCCAGCATAGCATTGACTCATTAGTAGAAGAGGGTGGATTTATGTCTGTTCTGCTTCCAGTTCAAAGTCCAGAAGCCCCTTTTGAGAAACTCACTCTCCCTGCAGGCCTCTCTGGTCCGTAATGATTTACTCATTAATCACAACACTACACAAACTTACAACAACTGAATGAACCCAACCAGCTTAGTTACACTCTTTTCAGATAACAAATAATCTTTTAGTTGATTATTCCAAAACGTGTCACACTGTAACAAACCAAACTTTAACCAAATTGTTTTCATTTTGTTAAACTTTAACTAATTCCAACATGTATCAAACATATAACAGATTTATCAGCAAACAAAATACATGAAAACAGTCCTCTTTGTGAAAACCTGAGCTCCTGAAATAATTCAAAATATTTGCTACTTCTTTAAGTCACTGAAGTTTCTGGAGGTCGTGGTGAGGAGTGCCTTGCTAATATGTATCTAGGGTAAGGCAACATACTCAAGCTTGGTCACTTATCTATGCTTTCAAAACTGCAGAAGATAAACAATCAAAGTTTACTAAGAAATTATCCTTAAAAAATTTTTAAACAATCAAAGCCTTTGTCTGCACCTACACAATGACCTGTGGCAGCTTATCACAAAGTCTAAGTCCTTCTTCACAGAAGGTTAACATGGTTTAATTGTAACATTATTCTTCTGTCTGAAAACATTTTACCAGTGATAAAGTACAAGACCGGGGGATGGTCCCAAGAAACTATTGTACTCTGGAAACTCAGTGGACTCTGTTGGTATTTAATGAACATTTGCACATTCCCCCTTCTCGCCATGCCCCAGTTCCTGCTTCTGCCTGGACAGAAAGAGAGACAACGAGGAGGGCAGAGCAAAGCAGCACTCATACAGAGCTCTCTATGTTTGTTTCGCTGTTTCTTTTCTTGACAGAGACATTATAAAGGCTTGGAGAGATTGGAGAGACCAGTGCGATCTAAATGGTGCTCCAGGCCGCTCTGGCTGTTTATCTATAGTTGGGCATTAACCAGCATTGTGTGAGTGTTTAAAAAGCTCAAGAATAACAATGGCAGGAGAATCACATTCATGAACCCAAGCTTTACAGCTCTAAATCTTCATTGCACCGTTTATTGCCCAAACAATCACTGAAACTAATAAATCTGCCTAAAGCCATCCCAAATTCACTATGTGAAATTTTCTCCTTTATATGCACCACCAAATCTCTTTAATCCACTCTCAAATCATTCAGGTTTACATGCCAGACGTATAATCAGAAAGGGGACAACATAATCTTGAAGCCATCCAGAAATGAAAGCAAATTTAATCAGAGGTCAAACTACACTGTTCCGTCACACGTCTCCATATATGCTGTCTGGAGGGAATTTATTTCCTGTCTTTGACTGACAATCCAATTCACTCTCTGGTAAACATGTTTGAACTTATACTTAATGACCTGTTGAAACTGTTAGTAAAAATGCTACACAATGTTTTCAAAGACAATGTGGTAGATTATTCAACCTGATTTAGGCAAAATTGATCACTAGCAAAATTGTCAAAGCATACAAAGATAATATTTGCAACTGTTGGATGGTTTTAATGATGACACATTAAATTTTGTATTATAATCAACCTGCTACATTAATGATGCCAAAAACTATTCTTCAGCAAACAGTTACAGGAAGTGATTTCATTCACATTATACTTAGAATAAACAAAAATGACAGGATATCCTGCCTTCCTAGTGTCCAACAATTCAGTGGTGATTTTACTTCCCTGAAAACAACCGAACTCATGTTGTTACTGCAACGGCCAAGACCAATTATTCATCTATTCCTATTGTCAACCTTTCACTGTGACCTCAACAGAAAGATACGAATACACAATCGTAGAAACATAAGCGACAGGTCACCCAGGGTACTTGAAACTTTATCGGCCCAGCACAAAGCGTTTAGAGTTTGAATACCGCAGTAACACCAAATACTTGAGCAACAACTTAGCTCTAAACAAAACTGGCTCTGTTTTTTCATCTTGGCGGTGTACGTTACAATAGTTTGCTTTTGAACAAAGAGCACACAGACACAAATGTGCTGAAGCAGGACGAAACGCTGAGGACGGGTGAGAGGTGCTCAA
The DNA here is from genome assembly GCA_036877525.1 of Chromobotia macracanthus. Lineage (NCBI taxonomy): Eukaryota > Metazoa > Chordata > Actinopteri > Cypriniformes > Botiidae > Chromobotia > Chromobotia macracanthus. The sequence continues at coordinate 7,406,763 of JAZGTH010000063.1, forward strand.
GCTGGAAATGAAAAAGCGCTGCATGAAAAGTACTGGCGTCCGTCCAGTTGTATGAGGCGGTTGTAATCACCTCCTCTCGTCCTTCTGAATGATTAGGGTTTTGTAGATGCTAAGCAGCTGCTGCAGAGGTCAAAGTGAAACTATTTTAATGATTTCAAAAGCCAGAGAGATGTTGGGAAGCAGGTATATGTCCGGACAGTTGCATTTCTTCCACAACTGCAGCCAGCTAAGCTATCAATTACACGGAAAGCATCTCCAAAAGGCTTCTTTACATGACACAGCACACTGAATGCTTCTCAAATTTACCTGTGAAAATAGTGCCCATTACTGTGGTGTATGGTACAGTGATGGTAATACAACTGAATGTTAATTTAAATGTTTGTGTAGTTTTGATAACTTATTTTTCTAACCAAGAGTATCTATTTGTGCTGCTTTGCTGGGTTGTGATTATACATTTAAGCATCTTATTCTGGACATTAAGATTCATGCCAATACCATGAATGAACAGTACACAGATGTCGTCTTAAGATCTGCCATCATGTTCCACTTTCTCCCAACTTTAAACCACAGCCAAAAAGTTTAGACTCAATTGAAGCCTGAGCCAAATCCCTAGCTTTGTGCCTCTGCATTTAATCTCTTAAAGGCAGGAACTCAGAAGGTCTGACCCCCTCTGCTGAGCTCTCGGTGGGAGGTTTGTAGGGTTCCAGGACCTGACACATCATTGACAGTGGGGGACTTTGGCTCTGCAGGATGGCGAGAACAATGGCAGAAGAATCCAGGCCAATGCTGGAGCGGGCTTACTCTGTAGTGAGGAGGCCGCCATGGCCTAGTTATTGTCACAGTGTGCGTCGAGCACGCGTAGACTGTGAACTGTCACAGCAACTGGTAATAATCACTGTCACTGTGCACCAAGACATTGCAAAGGTTTAAACTGAGCATTTTGTTATTAAAGGCAGGGTAGGCAATTTTTTCTAGAGGCATTTTTTGTTATGCTTGTTGACAATGGGAGGCACTGGAGGAAATGTTTGTCCAATTGTTGCATTTGGTCCAAAATACATAGTTTGCCAGGCAAGTAAAACATTTTACATTCTATCCAGCTTTGAAAGCAATCTTATGTTTTGAAAGCTAGCTTGCTATTGCTAGCCTCTCCAAAATTGCCTACCCTACCTTCAAGTTGAAAGACTAGAAGACTAACATAGAATCCCAATGCACAAAATCCCTTTGAAGCCTGTGTTTGCTTTTACATGATGGTTTTTCACTGTTTTTATTCTTTTTCATGTTACAAATGCCTCTGCTTCAATCTCCCACTCTAGGCGTCCAGCTGAAGCACTACAGAGCAGCTCGGCACAGTTTGCTATCATCACCTGACAAAAACACACCATGACCTGTGAGACAATCTGCTGCCCAAACAGCCCCAAGGAGACACAGTTCTGTATCAGCCACAGCCCAAAAAACAAACAAATACACCACAGTGGGGGTGCCGCTGTCAAACACTGAAATGAATAGGGCCATAGAATAAATATCCTGATACCCAACAAGTTATGCAAGATCTGTTCTGGCCTTTTTGTAGTGGTTGACCGACATGTTTGTCAATGACTGCTGTAATAATAGAGAGCAGGGTGTCTGGTGACTGTTCTAAATGCTGATATATGTGCAAATTCAATGACAGCAAATGCAACAAATATTTACATAATATTTAAGGAACCAAAATCTGCATCCAGAATTAATCCAACAGGAGGATATATTTATCAGTCAATGGAATAATCTCATAAAGGCCAAATATGGATCATCTCTGATTTTAGTTATAATGCCGAGGGTCTGAATCTTCTCAAGCAATCCAGTTACAAATAAGAAAAGGGAAAAAAGAGAGCTATTGGAGCGTTGAGAGAATCCCTTTACAAAGATGGCTAACCGTTGAGAATCAGGAATCTCTTGCTGAGATGGGTACACTGCGCCCCCGACCCCCTTTCTGGTCTCCCTCCTACAGTTAGAGCAAAACAAAACAACTGTACCTTTACATGCAGCAGGGAAAGTAGTCAGAACCCCTGAGGTGTTCTGACCACAGATGTTAACTCAAGTTTTTCCCACTGCTGAGAACAAATGATTTTTAGAAACTTCTACACAAAGACATTTAAAGAAACTTGTGATAAATTGTGTTCATGCTAACACAACATCCCAGCTAAAAGGGAACATTCTCAGAATTCTCAGAAGTTCTTGCAAGGTTATCAAAAATGCTCTAGCCATAACATTATTAGAATGCTTTTTAACTGTTATATATATCATATATAAATGTTATTCTTATATTGTTTGTGAAATGTTACATAATTGAAAAAAATGTTTGAATAATATTCTTGTAACCAGACAATGTACTTAAACTTAATGTTTTGAATGTTCCTAGAACGTTACAACCACCCTTAAATTGTTGGGATGCCACATGGGTACAAATACAAAGACAAACAAATTTAACTATTTTGCACAGACCTCCCCCCCATTGTATCATCTGTAATAGCCCTTGTCTACATAGTTGACCCACTTACTGACCATGTGCTAGTCCCCTTCTATTTGCATATGAAACAAACCCATCATTCAAAATTTCAAAGAAATAGAGAAAACGAGAGGGAGAGATACCAGCCATCCACCCCATCAGTGCCTCATTAGATTAGTGACGGCCTGCCACAGCAATTAAGCAGTGCTATTCCATTTACTGCTTCACCCCTCAGTGGTCCTCCACATGCGGTCTTTCCATTAACACTAGAACTAGGAAGAAGAGGCGCATCCTAACACTCCTTTAGCTCAGTGGCTTGGTCTCGCCCCAAAAATGTCCAGAATGCCAGTGTTCATCATTAAAACCAATATGTCTCTGTCTTTGTTACCTTCTTAAAAGATACAGTAATAAAAAACAGTAATAAAAATGGTTTTATGGAGATCCAGCTATTACAAAAAATAAGCACAGTGAACTAGTGTTGCACCATATTTACTGTGGCACCTGATCAAATATAATGGTTTGTCTGTTTACTCCTAAAATAAATCTAAACTGAGGCAACAATGGCTTCTTCTGGACAGGAAGTTCCTTTGTTGCAAAAAGGAAGCGAGCTAAAAGATGATAGAAATGTATCGCAAGACTGATTTCAGAGAGCAGAGGACATAAAGGAGCTCCAACCCAACAGGACAGGACACCTGTGGACAACAATATGTTTGATCCTATATGTATTCCTTTATGTCTATTTAGGCTACCTCTTTTCCTAACCCACTCTTTCTCTTCCTGTTTGTTCTGTTCTGAGATTCTTCCCTCATTTCATGCTGGAATCTCACATGGTTCCTTCAGCCCTGCACCTACAGTCAAACTCCTACTGAATGCTTACACGTACACTCACTCCAGTTGCTCAAACACTGTCCATTTCTCATCTTTTCCCTCATCTTATGACAACATATGTGCTCAAACAAACTTTATCTTTTGTAAACATTAAGAACTAGGAAGAACTAAGAACCAAATGACTAAGAACTGGATTTCTGTGAAAACTAATGACAGGGTTGATTAACTGTAAATAACCAAAAGCATCACTTTTCAAAAACATAAAGAATAAGACAAAGCTGATGTGACACTTTAATCTACAGGGGAGTAAAAAAGAAGACAGGAAATAAGACTTTCTGTCCTCTCAGACAATTTTTCTTCTGTTTCAAGCTAAATCAGTGGATTGTTTTGGTTAAGTATGTGACAGGGGAGCTAAATCACCTGTTTGGCCTCCTCCACAGCTGTTTGTAGTTTACGCAGCTCCTTCTCGTACTGCTCCCTAAGTCTGTCCACCTCCTGATCGTGGGTTGCCACCTCCTCTTTCAGAGCTCCCTTGAGGGCAGTTAGCTCTCTTTCACGCCTCTTCAGCACATCCTCCTGCTCCTCTTGGGCAAGGAGCAGCTCCTGGATGTCCAGCTTTACCTGCATCATGTCCTAGAGAGAGCAGTACATGGTTACATTATATTATATGTACTACCGTTCACCTCATTTCTTAATATCTGCAATGTGCAAATGTCTTTTATCTGTGACACAGCAAAACACAGCCATACTGAAAATTTGCATTTCTCAATAAATGCTATCCATGTAATTTAACTCTTAGCACTGTTTGTTCTGTAGATATACCTTGAAAAGATATGCATTCTGTGTTTTGGACACTGGTCATGGGGATTGGAGGCCTGTGTGCTGGTGTCCCTAACCAGGCTTCTGAACTAGCCAAACTAGCTATCCTTCCTTAGTCAACCAGTTTCAACATAAAGCTGGTCCACTTCGACCAAAACCAGCATAAACCAGCATGGAAATTCATGCTTGTCTAAGCATATCTTTTCAGCAACACAAACAAATGTAATACGCTGTGTATAGTTTTAGATTTAGTGATGTACCTCCATCATGGCCTCTTTCTCTGCGCTGCTTGATTGCGATTGTTTGGCTCCATCCAGTTCATCATGCATCTCTGAGAGTTGGTCCTGCATGTCTCTGATCTCTGTCTGGTACTGCTCTTTCTCCATCTTCACCTGGAAGAGTCTGATATACACACAAACACAATCACAATACCTGCATTCTGAGGTTATACAAGAGCCTATGCAGACTGTGCCTGCCAATAAAGTCTGATCCAGCATTTTCTTCTGCTGAGATCACACCTGTATAAACCCTTCCCAATCTAAATCATCATCTCATCATGAACAACTTAGTTATTGTGACAACCATAGATGGAGCAAGATGGAGAAATCCCTGAAAATCTGATGGTAGTGTAGATTTTAAAGAATTCACATGAGAACTAACACCAGTAAGCTTAACTTTTGCTCTTGAGCTTTTGAACGATTAATACTTTAAAGGCTTTCTAAACCCTAATTTAAGGTTTCTAAAACATCCATCCACATTTTCCATAGCAATATATAATGTGGACACTATACACACATTATATTGCGCTATATTGGTTATATTACGACCCTTTGCCCTAAGCCCATAAACAGTTTCTTACTCCTCCAATGTAGTGCGCAGGTCAGCCTCTGTTTGACTAAGCTTGTCCCGCAGTCTGGCACACTCTGCCTGACTTTGTTCCAACTCCCTCCTTGAGTCTTTCATTGCCACTCCCGCCTTCCGCTGAGTCTCGCTCAGATCGCTGTGCTTCTGAATAGGACATGACAGTAAAGACATGAAATGACAGGATCCAAGCAAAACTGTCAGACTAAGACATTGGGTGGCTTTTTTTGGATCGAAGGCCTAGTCTTTCTAATAAGGCAGTAATTGGTTAATTTGATTATTGATCTTAAGTGGTGATCGGACAGAGATTAACCTTAGTTAACCTGGAAGCTTCTAACAGACTGGTTAAACAGACAGAGCAGGGGTCCAAGGTACAGTTAACAAGTTCAAGTCATTGGGATATTAGCAGAGCTGACTGTAAGAATGCACTAGCAAGCACAAAGGAAACAATTTACCTTGCTTTCATTTTCTAGCTGTTTCTTAAGATTCACAATCTCTTTTTCCAGTTCTGCTTTCTGCTCCTGAAGGGCTCTAGCCTGGGCGGCAAGGTCTGGAGACTAAGAGACAGATTCATATTTATGTATTTGCAACAGGCCTCTTCCCAAAACATCACAGCAAAGCATAGAAATTAGATACAAAATTTTAGGCAGGTAAAACAGAAATAGTGAGTGTAAACGTGTAACTATTAGCCACAAATATGCCATTCGCTGAGAAAATAACCTCAGATGGTCTTTATACGTTCTCCAAGAGAACTCTAAGGCTTAAGAGGCTCACAGACTTAGCTGTTCGTTGAGCCCAATTACAACAGAACACAGACTCACCCTGTTGTCCCCTTGCACGCTCCCTGCAGCCCGTGACTTCAAGGTCTGGATTTTTTCAAACACCAGGTTGACCTTCCTTTTGGTTGTGTCATCATTATCGTTGCTCCTGCAAAGCAACAAACAAATGCTTCTGTGTTATTCAGGTGCTTTGAAAATCCCAGCTAACAACTTCAGGTTGAAAGCACAATTCAGCAACGTTTCCATTAAGTAACAAAAATGTTCATGTTACTTTAAAAGTTTTAGGAATGTTCAATAAATCCAGACGTTGTTTAAACGTTTAAAAAGGTTTGAGAGAACCTTTTAGAACATTAGCCAACGTTACAAGAACATTCCCTTTTAGCTGGGATCTCAAACTCTCAATTGTGTGTGTGTGCATGTGTGGATTGGATCAGAGTATAATCCCTGACATTTCTGAGAAAAAACAGTCTGGCTCTTTGCCTGCGTACAGAGCATAGAGCACTCAAGCTTTGATGTGTCACCTTATGACCTGCCCACCCTAATTACTGCTTTAACAAGTCACATGTCTGACAATGCACGTCTGAACCGGGACGCGGATGCCCGCATGTTCCCAGGGCAATCAAGTGATACATGAGGGATAAGCACAGAACATTGGGTTACTGCCATGCAGTAACAATAAGAGAAACCGGCAGACCAGCACCGCCCATCTTTCAAACATACACACACCTCCCACACAGCAGACTGTTATTATTGGTTTCATGACGTCAACTGGTGTCATCAACAGACATGTCATTTCAGAACACTGCTGACTTATGCATAATTTTGACCTTCCTTCATTACAACCAGCATGACCCTTAACCTGCCATGGATACGGCACGCGTCAATGAATGAGAATTAACCACCACCTCCAGACAAGTCCTGTCTTTGGTGCTCGTAATAAAGGTTGCCATTGACCAGAAGATATCTGATCCTGGATCTGCAGGGCTTCACAGGGTTCAGAGACACCGGGGTATAATCCTTTCACCTCTCCTGCCTCCGTGCAGTGCATGAGGAATGCAGAGAGGGTGTATTGCAGAGAGGACCTTTTGACATCAAGAATATGGAGTTCAGGCAGGGCATGGGTTCAGCTATTCACTAGAGCAGGTTGGGCTGTCAGGCACCTACAGCACGCTTTTGAAGCTGTGCAGCGATCATGCAGGATTGGATGAGAGTAGGAAACAACACAGCTTTAGGTGGAACTTTAGACCTTTGAGCAAAACCGAGCAAAAACAAAAGAGATTTGTTGACTTTACTGATTTAGTTACAGTGAGCTAAAACCATTTTAATTGGGAAAGAAAATAGGAGTTTTTTTGTTATATTTCGTGCTTCAGTTTTATTAGGCTAACATTATAGGATCAAAACAGACTGGTCTGTCAAACTTTTGCAGAAAGCCGCTGTATCCACTGCATACATTTACGTTTATGCATTTGTCAGACGAATACAGTAAATATACAGCAAAATACAGTAATAGCAGCAGATACAAGCATTCCTTCATACAGCACATCTATATCCAATTAGGTTATTTAATTGCCAAAGGTTGAAGTTATCCTCCTTATGATTTTATTGATGATATTTTGTTATATTGTTTGGTGTTTCTTCTCATGTTATATTGTCTTACGCTGCACAATTTTTTTTATTACTACAGATTACTACAACAGTTTACATTAAAACACAAGCCACCATTTAGTCTGTCGTAAGTCATTGGAGAGGAACGTTAAAAATATGTTTTTATTCTGAGAAGAGTTCAGAGGGTGTGAGTTGCAGTTATGAGTAGATGTATCTACTGTACACAACTGAAGAACTGTAGGGGAGTGTACATTTTTGTACTGTTATTATTATGAGTCAGAGATGATGAAAACCATTTCAGATTCCAAGCACCATATTCCAATTGCTTGGAAGATTTTGTGGTTGTTTTGCATTTAAACAACTTTTCAGAACAACAAACAAATGCTATTTTGTGGGACAGAGCCAAGTGTAATAAAATGAAGCTTGCTGCTTACCTATTAATTATTACATATTTTAAGTAAGTATCACGTTTGTGGTTTGGACTAATAAACTGTTAGAATTTTAGTTTTTTTAACAAATGCATATAAAATCATTTGGGAAGTGTACTCACCCGTCTTTGAGGTAACTGAATAATATCTGCTTGGCAGTCTCTTCATTTGTTTGTTGTGAAAGCTCTTGTTGACCTCTCAAAAGATCAGGCGTCACCTAAATTCAGTGTACATTAACAACAAGCCCTTTTTAAAGGATCTTTCATGAGTGCCCATATGTAACACGCATTAAAAAACAATGGTCTGTTCTGCAGCACTGATTTCCTTCATAATGCTTTAAAAATATCTGAAAAGACAAGATAAAATAATTATGCCTAGCGATTATTTATTCTTACCTGTGCATCCACTTCAGTGTTAGATGTTTTGCCATTGACAGCGGGACGAGACATTGATCCTGTTGTCACGCTTGACAGGGTCTTTCTGCTCTGCGATGGTTTGGCCTCTTCATTTTTGTTCTCTACAGGCACTACAGAGGGACGACTCTGGGCATTCTTGTATCCTAAAATAGCAACTGAAGAGATGGAGACTGTGCCCTGAGGAGAACCTGGAGCACTGCTGATTTGTGCCGCCTTTCTGAGGTTTATTCTGGGTCCAACACTGGAAGTCGGAGAGATGGGGGACACTTTTGCACCAACACCCTTTTGTAGGAGCAGTGATGGGCGAAGGAGACGCTCTGTGGACCTTCCTCGATTACGGCTAACCTCATCCAAGTAGTCGTCATCTCCCTCCAGACCGAACGGCAAAGCGCTATCCACACTTCGGGAACGCTTCCGATCCTCTGGATTAAGCCGGTTCCTCCGTCCTGACCGACCCCTGCGTTGATGAGTCTCACTGCTATCAAACTTTTTGATGAGCTCATCCACACCAGGGATGGGACCAGTATCAATATCACGCCCTGTACCTGGCAGAAAAGGGATGTAGCGCCGGTTTTCGTGACGGTTGATAGATTCTGCATAAAGCTGGTCCAACTGGTCTTCCTTGGTTGGTGTGGTAGAGCCCACAGAGGACTTAGGGGAAGATGAAGACTGTAGAATTGGGCCGCTGGAGTCAATACGCCGTAAGGGCAGGACATCTGGTTCACGTCGACTCCGCTCCAGACTGGAGTTTGTGCTACTCACTGTGCTGGGAGGTCTAGAGGACGGCTTGGGGTGATCATAAGGATTGATGACTGTTGTGGATGCCTGAGGAACGGGAAGGCGTTGTGAGGGCTGTGTTTGAGCTTGGTAGGACACTGGGGTCTTGAGTGTTGGTTGATTGGGTGACTTGACCTGAGGATGTGTTTGATCCTGAGGTTTGACCTGAGGATGGGCCAGAACATGTTCTTTGGAGGGACCTGTTTGAGGTTGGACATTAAATAGAAGTGTTTGGGGACGAGTCTGAGGTTGGGCATGTCCCCTGTTCCCTGGTAAAGATGCATCTGGGACTATGGATTGGTCTAGGCTGGAGGTTTTCACTTGGTTGGCTGGTGAGTTGGCTCTGGGCAGGGATCCTGGGTAGGGATTTCTCGCCTCAACTGTAGGCAGTCTTCTAAAGCTATCAAGTGAATTGCTTTCAGGATCATATGGCTTGAGAAGCTCTGGATGCTTCTGGAAGTTTAAAAGAGTGGACTGTTTCTTAGGGTCAGAAGTCCCATTGTGAGGACCTCCATGTTGCCTCTGAGGCCTATAATCCAAAAATGCCTCTTCAGAAAGATTTTTCATGGATTCTTTGAATTCATATTCCTCGTAATTGCGAGTGAATAGACTTTCAGAATCCATATATCCATTATTGTTTTGGGGGACTCCATAGGGGTTTGGACCTCTGTCCTGGTTATTGAGGACCACATAGGGGTGTCCATCTATGCCTTGAACTCTGATACTGAGGCCATAAGTGCCATTGCTCTGGCCTCTTGTGCGGGATGGCTGTGTATAGCTTTGTGGAAGTCCAGTGTTTGGCATGCCACTAACTCTGTAAGACTCCATAAGGAACACTTTGAGAAACTACCAAATCCCTCTCCGTGGATAAGGATCACCTGTGCAAACAAAGCCATAATCTCATTATTACACAAGTAGTATGAGATGCTTACAGTATCTTTTAATGTAAATCATTGCAATTTTATAACGCTGTAATAAGACTGTCTGAAAACAGTTGTCATATAGTATGTTCACTCATACCTAACTTAAGATTACAATATGGCAAATATTTAGACCCCAAACCATTTATCACTGTCATAAGCAAGCTTTCTGCGTGAACACCCAACATGAAGGTTGTCTGGAAACACCCAAGACCTAACAGTCTTTTAAACAGATATATTGCTTGGAACTTATTCAACTTATTCAAAGACAAACATTGTAGTAAGAAGGTGCCAAGATCTAGTTATTCCAATAAACTCTGACACCATTACATGTACACTATGACCCAATTACTTTATAAGTGTATGCCAAACATGCAGACTATGAAGTAACTACGATTTTAGCTCATTCGCAGACTTTAAAAACTCCAGCATATTCTTCACACTGCTGACTCAAGAAAGTGGAGACTTCAGTGTGGGGGTTGTGATGTCACTATATGGGGCGGAGTTAAAACATTAAAAGGGTTAAAACAAAGAGGAAGATGGATTTAGTATTAAATTAACTTAAAACAAACAAGATAAAGTTAACTAATTGTCAGCAGTTGAAATGCTGTATGGGAAATAGCCAAAGTATGTGACGTAAGTGATGTAATGACGTTTTCATTTAATTTGATTATTCAAGTACGACGTATTCAGAGTGTTGCTAAATACTGCAAAGGACCCAAACATCAATTTATTGATCTTGTCACCAGTCTCAATTAATTCAAAAACGTTTAGTGACACAGGCACGGAACAACAGTATTGTAGGAATGGGAAAACACAAAGCTGAAAAAATATCACCCCGTTGCAGGCATCACACCAGGCAACAGGGTATTATCAGTTCCGTCTGGACCCCCTGATAACATCCTCTCACCTCTAAGAAAACAAAAGATTGCATGAGACATATTGACGACTGTGTTTCAACAAATGGCATGAGTGCAACAATGTACAAGCAACCTGTGGGATGCCTGAGGGCTTAGCAATGAACAAAACCCAGGCAGCATTAATTCATTTTCAATAAGTGACCAATAAATAAATGCAATTAAAAATAAAGATGCTAGAGACTACATGCTGAGCAAAGGAAACCAACAGACTCTAAAAATCAAAATGTACATATCATAAAAAAAGACCTCTTCATTGGGCCTGCAAAAACAAACTCAAACTTTCCAGCTCCACAGAAGGGAATGAGTAAGAACAATAGGAGCGAGTTATAAAAACGAGCCCCCTTATCCACAAGGAACAGAACCGTGGCGCAGAAAAGGGATATGACACAATAGCCTCTTTCAGCTTCTGTATCACATGTACTACGCACACAGGGAGTTGTGGTGTTAATGTAGCTCCTTTCCTCTCATTGTGTCGACTGCAAGCATGCAGATCTGACAAGAGAAACTCATACAGGCTGTGGAAGGTCTTGCAGCATGGAGTCTACCTGTAATTCATCCATGGCCTCTATCCTCTTTTCTCTTACTAGAAGATTCAAAATTGAGTTTTCAAAATGCAAAAGAGTTTTCTAGTCAACCTGTCTAAGTTCCTCCATAGCCCCTCTAAAAACTCCTAAACTTTGGCCTTAAACCTGATCAAAACACAACTGTATAGCTACAGTATCAACAAAAATGTTTAGGGAAGAGGTTTGTGGGCAATCACTCTTTATGACCTGTCACTGATCAAAGAGCAAACATTATAACATCTCATAATAAAAATGTTTTGCTTTTACATGCAACACTTGCATTTTAGGAGCTGCATTTTCACTCTGCACTATGCATCAAAAACAAACAAGTAATTCAATGTTTTAGGCAAAATTATGTGTTTTGCGCAATTAATCCCAAGCATTGACCTACAAGACTCGGTTCTAGAAAATTAACAACATCATTTTTACGTATTACGGTATGTCCATTAAAGTTTACCAGCCTTATTTCTTACGTTATAATGAACTTAGGTTTTTACTGTCCGTCTACTATCACATCGCCCTAAAGTTTATACACTACCAAAGTTGAACGCCGCAAACATCAGAGGGAATATAATGGTTATCCAGAAGCAAAACTTACCACCGTCTGTCGTTTATCCTTCAGGATGCGTTTATTAATCGATCAAGCTCTCTAAACAACTGTGACACAAAGCGAAAGATCATTCTCCTTTTAATTGCTCAAAGTCACTTGTTGTACGACTAGTTTTACTTCCAGCACACGGGCTATGGGGAAGCGTAACGCCCGCCCACATCGCTCCGCCCACCCGCTCAGTGTCCGTCAGTCCCGCTGTAGCCTGATTCCCGATCAGCTGATCTCTTCACCACGACAAGCCACCAGAGCCCATTTTACATCTCAAGCTGATCTCAAGACACAATGCCGCAGAAACTGGGTGTAGGCCGTCTAGGCCCTTGTGTTGTCAGTATCGGTTAATCCAAGCCTTTTAATGTGATAATGAGTTTTCACGTGCAGTGATAACGAGTGCCAGTTTTTAGCCAGTTTACTAAAGCCAGTGAAACTTTTTGCATGTTGAATCATAGCGAGAATCAATGTGGAAATATTAAAAAATGTAGGATGTTGCCGCTAATCTAATTTCAAGTGCGGTTTGGGGTTTGCAAGTGATGCAAGGTGTAAGGCAATCGCAAATTATTGTCTAAAAACATTATGCATACTCAAGGCCCTGCAGAATGTAGTATTGTAGTAAAGTATTGTTTCTGTCACGGCTTGTTATCAATAAACCTGGCATTGGTTTGCAATGCCTGGCATCGCATTCACCTGGCATTGGTAATACGATGCCCATTGCCCTGAATCCTGACTCTTTAAGACGGACGGCGCCATCTAGTGATAGATTCGTACAGACTGAAGACGGCGTATTTACATAATGCAAACGTCAAATCGTCTCATTTAGCGACAATAGAAAGAGCATTGAACACACTGGTGTGTTAAAAAGTACGCTATGCTTCAAGGACGAAAATGCAATGATTTGAACTTGATTGAAAGTGATACGATACGGGCAGATACGTGGGCATATATTTATTGGCCATTTTAATACCCTAAAAAAACACGCAAACGCTTGGATGTCCTTATGTAGCCTTATTAAAAAGGCATCTTAAATCCAAGCTCCCGCGCGTTAAGGAGTCGCCTGTGCCATTTGTTGCGTGTTTTCATCCCTCTCTGTGGTTGTACTTGAACTACGAAGTCTTGAAACCGAGTCGGAAAGATTTGTTGGACAAACCCTGAAACCCTTCAGCAGGGAGCGCTGTCTGTCCCCGTTTGGTGATCCGTGCGCCCCGATGTGAACGGAGTCGGTGATGGATGCATTGCTGTGTTGCCTCCATGTTTATAATGCATCATACTTACAGGCGCTTTGACATAATGAACGTAAACTGTACTTTTTCTAAACGTTTTCCCCACCTGCTGAAAAAACAATGTCTTTCTCTACACATGCTATTACCGTCCGCTGTTTACCATTAAAATCATTACAAAATAATTATGTTCGTGTATTGTTTTGGGCCGTATTCCATTAGGGTTATAATGCTTTCAGCATGTAATCTTTAAGTTGCCCAAATGTTTTCTATTGGTTCCTATCCAACAGACATAAATTCCACCAACAGAAGCCAACACATTAGAGACACAGAGAGACTACTATAGTTAACTAGTTAAACTAATACTGTTTACATTTAACCACTAGGATTAAACCCTAGTCGTGCTTTGATCCAATGCACAGCTTCCTTACTGGTCGTTCTACAAAAACTGGTGCCATTGTATTTCTTTTTTTTTTTAAACTATATACATTTAGCTTCACAGGGCACAATGGCACCTTAACATATTGTTTGTCTGCTAAACTGGCTAAAATCTTACAAAATCAACTTAAAAATGACCTTTAAAAAAACTAGAAAGCATTTGTTTTATAAAATGACCCTTGATTAGACTCCAGCAGCAGAATCCAAGATGTTCCTCTCAACAAGCCCACCGTGACACTCCCTTTCTGGGCTGTCTCAGGCAGCCAGATCCACAGGAAGTTCGCTTTCAAACATGGTGGTCCCATGATTATAAAAAAACTGCCCATTTTTCTAGTTGACTGCATGTAAACACTCCAGGGCACGGTTTTGATAAAGGCAGGAAGGAATATGCACACTTAGTCACATAAAAACACACACATTGGGAGGAAATGGAAGAAAGCCTTCCCACCCAGTCAGTGGAGCTGGAGCATTCTCCAGATGAGGTGTCGTGTTGGAAGGGTGTCAGGCTTAGTTTCCAGAGTCAGAATTGGCCGAGATCTCTCCAGTGTTTAGCAACCTCGTCCCAGCACTGCTCCTGTCTCACAGCAGATCTGGGACCCGATCTGTCAGCACTGAACAGATTCAATGAAAAATTGTCTCTCACACTTATGTACAAAGACATAATTTAGGGCAGATGTGTAAGCCAGGGAGATGAGTTCTGGGATTTAGTTTAGTCTTTTAATTGGACAGCCAGGACTGATGTCACTGCACAGAAACGTATGGCTGAGATGAAAAATGAGAAATAAATAGAGCGAACTGTTATTAGAGTTTCATGAGGTTTTGTGGAAGTTGCATTGTGCAGAAAGGCTTTGACTGTAAGCAGTTCACTACTACAGGCAGAAAACAGGTGCTCTCGTTTTTCATAACTGACACAGAAATGGAAAAGAAAATAATTTAATTAGGAAGGAAAGTCAATTAACACTAGGAATATGTGGGAATATGCACGCACCCGGTAATGAAAGAGCAACATTCAAAGCGTGTCATACCTCAGAGCGGCAGAGTTTTATTTTCCTGTCATCATTCACTGGAGAAGCGAAGCATGTTTGTCTCTCAGTCAAGTTAAAGACAGATGTTACACCTTTTAATTGTTTTTTTTTCACAGAAATGTGAATTAAACCCAAAAGTAAATGTTTTCACTCAGTGCAAAGTGAACAAGCACTAAAACAACACAAGCCAACTACAGTTTTTAAAATATGTAAAAAAAAATACATGAAATAAAAATATTTTGGCTTTTCAAAAACCCTTTAATTTTTTAAATACAGTCTGTAAAATCACTGCTCACGTTTACAAAATTTTCTAAATAAAAAATTTGATAAATGCAAGCAGTGTTTTAAATACTGCATTTAAAATCCTATTATTTAAAATCCTATACTGTGTACTATTTAGTACAGAACTGTGTACTAAATCATGTCTTTCAAAAGATTACTAATTTAAATAATTTAAATAACATGATATATACCGAACACACAATTCCTGTCCAAATCTTCTCACATTCTCAATATTTTTCTGAGAAGTCTATATGCAGATGATAAAAATTATCTTAAGCCTTGAATATTTATGCTCAGCTTTGAGTGAATTGAATGACATATTTTTGCCAGATTTGCTGCATAAATCTTATATTTCTTAAAGGAGGGTAAAAACAACATGCTGAAGGGAAATAAACATACAATGGAGTTAAAAAAGATGGCACATTTATTGCTACATAAATGTTATATACATATTGTGTTTTCTGTTACAGAGACAGAAAAAAAAGAATTCAAACTTCTTACTGCTGGTTTTCAGATGTGCATTGACAATACCTTGAATTTTGACATGGGTACAAATCTTTCATCAACCAACAATGCAGACTGGAGACAGAGATGAAGAGCACATCTTCTGGAACATTGAGCTCGTACAATACCCCATACGTACTAGACTGCGAGCTACAACCCTACTTCTGTTCTTAAGATGCTATCAATAATCTTTTTTATAATAATGGACAGGTTATGGTAAATAACCGTACATTTGTTTTTACTATCTAATATAGTAAAATAAAGTAAGAAACTTTTTACTCAAAACTTTTGATTTCAAAAATCTAGAAAGAGTAATATTTAGAATTCAAGAAATGTTCTTACAATATTATTGTATAAAAGACTAACTATAGTGAAAAATAAGCCAATTTTTTTTTATCCTTTTCATAGATTTTTTTTTGTTATGAGGGAAAGCATCAGGGCATACAGCAAAATCTAACATACAGAAAACAGAACACAGAAAAAAGGAAAAGAAAATATACAGGAAAACAAAACAATAGACAAAGAGATGACTCATAACCTTGATTCATTTGTAGCCAGCAAAATACAAGCTCTTGAATACTGAAATGTATAACAAGGCCACAATGACTAGTGGATTTTACAATAATTTTGTTAAGGAAGGAACCTCTCCACAAAACAAAGAAAGAGAAAAACACGGATGAAAATTAATGCTGATATTCTGACAAACGTTTCTTTATGTTTTTGTTCTTTGTAATTTAAAAATTGGAGTTTTTAATATCACAATGTGGCCATCTCTGTTCGCATGGTGTGAATGCATGGAAGACAACAGACAGGGCAGAAAAAGATGCAAAGCAAGAGAGTTTAAAAAACAAAAACTTTTTGGTCGTAAAGAAAAAGCATACATTTTAAAATGAAAGTGGTGTCTGCTGCACTCTTTAGATTAAATAACAAAGAAAAATAATGGCAGAGAAAATTCTGACTCCAAAACTGGTTTTGTTCATCATTTCCGCTGTTTGCTGATTTTAATGCTTCACAGCATTTGAATTCTTAGCGCTTCTGGTTTGCTTATAGACACCGCGCTCACATTTTGCTAATCAAATGTCAAGTACTTCAATGCATGAGGGGAAAGACAAAGCCATTCTAAGTAACTTAGAACATCCTTCTATTGTCACACAACAAATATACGCTTTACTATGAAGCCTAGAGAAATGCTTTGTATACAATTACAAATAAACATATAACATAGTTACTTTGAGTATTTTTTGTCTTTTCATTTTTAACTGTTAATGGTTTTAGAAACAAACGAAAAAGAACAAAGTGAAACTTCAATTCAGGCCAGGTGAAGTAATGGTCATCGTTTGAAATGCAACTCTTCTCACACAGTGCCATGTCTACAGCCTTAGATTCAGGCTAACAGAGTTTCCTCAGTACAGATGCCCTTGGCATTACCACAGCTGCTCCACCGAATATCTGAATACAAATAAACTGCTTCGGAAATATGTTGTTTCTTTTTACCTTTAACACTATATGGCAAAGGAATCACAAGGACGAGACTGTGTCCCATTTCTCCATTTAAGACGCTAAGAAATATGCAGGGAATGCTGGGGTTTCGTGACTTTCAGCTTTTGGTATCTGTACTGCTTACTAATGAGTATAAACATGTCAGTTTGTGTTTGATCTTTGACCTTTCAGTAAAGCCAGAGTTTGCCGTTCCACCATCAAACTCCAAGGAATCCGACCGAAAGCACGCAGTGTGATTTCATCTTGACTTGCTCGTTACCTCTTCTTAAAGGTCACCGAGCTATGCTGTCAACATCTAAAATAAAGAATTAGGTAGTTTTTGTTTCTCATGCTGTTATTTGTGGAATGAATGTACGATAAATATAAATAATATATTATCTTATTTTTTTTTAGACACAGGGATCTTTGAGTCTTTGAACACCATCAAATTCTTTCGAGGCCATGGAATCTGAGTGCGATAAAAATATATTAATCTCATGTAGTGGACGCGGACGGCATGCGACAAACTGCAGATCTACTGAAACGCCAGCTTCTCGTTGCAATGTCAGAACTTTCCCTTTAAACACAGACTTACAGCTCAGTAACATAATAAATAAGAAAAACAAAGAAAAACTAAAAAGAAAACAACTGCGGTTACAATGCATTCGTCAATTTAGTTTAGGCACAAGGCAACTTCCACGTAGACGGTGGAGGGGTGGCGTCAGTCTCTGATTGTACAGCTGCGGCACACAGCTTGCAGACAGCGATATATGCTGAGGGGCTTCTATGCTTGATTTTCTTTTCTCTGGTGGGCAGAAGGTTGCTTATCGATACGGGATGTCTGGGCACTTGCCAGTTTTCTTCAATCTCAGGATTGCTTAACGGTGGAATTTTGCTTCGAGTGGTCTGTCTTTTCAAATCTGTGTCACAAACTGTGAGTCCTGTCCGCCAGTGGAAAGCAAGGTCACCGACTCTATCTAACACACGCCATCGGTATCCATTTCATCTGAAAGGGAAGGAAACATGAACAGTGCTTAAAAATCACTGCAAACATTCTTATTTCCTACATTTGTTTATCTGTACATGTGTATATACTGTATTTGGCAGACACTTCACTTATATACTGTATTTTGACATCCATTACTCTTATATAATTCAAGGTATACAGTGCTCTCAAGGTATACATTTTATCTGATTGTGTTGTGGTGTTATCAACTGCTCGTATAAGTCTCTAAGGAGCTGATCCTAGTTCAGGGTTACCTGGCCAATGTTCAAAGATGGCCCATGGGGTTGGATGTGTCTGTGAGGCCTGGGTGCACAGGCGGGTGGGCTTGCTGGGGGTCTCCTGAAACCCCTGACACCTTCTCCTCCTCTCTTCTCTTAAGGCAGGCTGCTTTGGGGTTTAGATTCCTCTCTGCACACCAAAAATCATACATAATTTTAATTAAGTTCAAACTGCATTGTACTGTTAAAAAATGCTTTCAAAATTGCATTAAAATAAGCAGTTATAAAATATCAATATAATATATAAAAAAATATGTATCCTAAAAACTTGAAAATTTAAGGCCCTCTGAGTCTAATGAAACCAGAGGTCTTCTGAACTGATTTAAAAAAACAGAGTCTGATTAAAATACAGGTGAACTAGAGCGGGCCAGAGTCTGATTAAAACACAGGTGAATTAGAGAAGGCCAGAGTCTGATTAAAACACAGATGAATTGGAGCAGCCCAAAGTCTGATT
This sequence comes from Chromobotia macracanthus, assembly GCA_036877525.1. Taxonomy (NCBI): domain Eukaryota; kingdom Metazoa; phylum Chordata; class Actinopteri; order Cypriniformes; family Botiidae; genus Chromobotia; species Chromobotia macracanthus. The sequence continues at coordinate 7,425,451 of JAZGTH010000063.1, forward strand.
AAAACACAGGTGAATTAGAGCAGGCCAGTCTGAATAAACACAGGTGCATTAGAGCAGGCCAGAGTCTGATTAAAACACAGGTGAATTAGAGTGGGCCAGGAAATGATTAAAACACAGGACAGTGTCTGACCTCTGACTTGCTGTTCCAGGCTGAGAATGACTGCAACGGCCTGATGCAGAATGAGCAGTTTGGTCTGGGGCTTCTCGCTCTTCAGGTGCAGCTGACACATGCGGCCCAGCTCTTTGAATGCCTCGTTGATGTCTCGAACCCGCAGCCTCTCACGGGCATTGTTAGCCATCCTTCTCTCGCGTTCGCGCTCAGCCTTCTGCTCGGGATTTAGGTCCTCATCTTCATTGATACTGCTGTAAACATTGAGTGAAAAGACAATGTGAACAAAGTGGCATCACTGGACAGGAAGTGATGTCATCTGACTTAAGAAGTAAAGGGAAGTCCTGCTGTTCTATAGATTAATCACACAGGATAAAATGAGCATGTCTGAAAATAGAAATGATAGTAGATTCATGGTCTTTAAGGGCAATGCAGAATGCATGAAATTTGTTTTGAAGGTAGTGCTTAAGTGAGCAAGTGTCTTGCCTTGGTCGAGTGCCTCCCCTTGTTCCCTTAATTTCTCTTTTATCGCTCTCGTCATCTGATCTGACGTCGTCAGAGGAGTGGTTGTCATGCATTTCATCTTTGTCTTGACTCTCCACCTTGAGCTCCAGAGGAGTAGCGATCTGACTAGCCAGACTGCCAGCAAGTGCTGTCACACACAACAGAAGCACACTGATTGGTTAAGCGCTCGTTTCATGTTTATGACTCATTTTATGGACTTTATAAAGTCATAAAACTGCTTATGAATTATAACTGAAGAAGCATACAGTGTGGCATTGTTAAACAGGACAGACAGGCATTAAGTGCTTAAAACAAAACAATGACGAATAAAGGTTTCCAACCTCTGAATGTCTCTGCCTGCTGGTTAAGCTCTGAGCTGGAGGTGGAACCAGCACTGGCCTGCAAGCCACCATGGTTGTTGTTCAGGCTGACGGCCTCTTCGCGGTGAACAGAGCCCTGTCAGAACAGATAACCATAAATACATGAGGCACAGAACAGAGCAAAACATCAAGAGTCCCTCTGATCACAAAGCCATCTGATCAGTGCCGAGACAACAAAAGGGATTTACATTAAATCAGGGAAGAGACAGATCTTGGACTTCAAAGCTGAGAGAGTCTCTGTGTTTCTACTGTAGAGTGTGACCTCCTCTCTGAAGAACTGAGTGGTATTCACACTACAAAGAATGACCTTCACAGCCCGAAATTCGCACTCAGAGAGACACAGCACTTCAGCCCAAAGTTTCAATTCTGTTTCTCCAAAAAAAAGACTATTATGTTTTTCTTTGGTTTTCATTTTAAAAGTGTGTCTATACTTCGAGTGGCAGGTTGATTGCAACATAACATTGGTCGGGATGGACTAGACCTTTTCAGACAATATTACATTTTTGAAGAAGCAAGGCTCTATTTTTCTCTGTTTGGCATAGCTGCAAATGTTAGGCCACTTGAAAACAAAGTTAATATAGAATGGCGTGTTTCTCAGTGAAACAGAACATTCAAAGAGAAAATCTACAAAATAATGAGTACTTAAAAAACATTAAGCTGCACAATAAGCTGCAACCCATAACCTTTTTGGGTTAAAAATGAACAATCAGTTATTGAGCAAGTACAGGACAGATCAGTGTTCAAAACGGTCTCCTTACCTTACCCCAATTCACAATGTTAAGTGTATAATAATGATTTATAATCTGAGCTAGACATGTTACTTTGTCGTCATCTGGCTTTATGTTTTAAACAGAAATGGTGGTAGAGAAGCAAAAGTTACGAATTACAGCTTTAAGTAAATAAGGTTAAATCAGATTTCATGTTGACTTGAAAGATTCTGCTGTTATTTTAAAATAGACACTCATTTGTCAGCATTTATAATTTCCATCAAAGGAAAACGACATGTTATATATGGATACAGCAATAAACAATCTGCCCTTTAATGCTGAACATCAAAATGACAGCTTGACCAGCATTCGTCATTGGTGGCTTCCAAATGCATCTGGATTTGATCAAGCTCTTGTCATGTGATTAGTGAAGCAGCGGAGTAGAAACCACAGCAGCCCCCTCTTCTCTGCCACGCTGCCACAGTGGGCAGGGTACAAGTTAGTCAGCGATCAAGTTTCTTTCTGAGATACCACAGGATTGAGAGTCACGGATAAGAAAGAGGGGGCGAGTCCGTGAAAAATGGCAAACGGGAGTGGGGGGAGAGAGGAGGTCTCTTCCCGCTTTCCCTCAGGAATGGTTCCTAAGTCACTGTTGGCCTCTGTTAACCTCTCTGTCGCCCAGCCTTAAACCCCCTTCCCCGCGCTCTAATCTCAGCCCCACTCTCAACAGGTGTCCAAACAACTCTTTGTCTGTGGCAGAAGAGGGGCAAAGGAGGGGGGGGTGCCGACCAAAGAAGGCGGCCATTTTCCTGTCTGGGCTTGATTACCATACAGCTGAGGCGCTCAGACACACACGACTAAAGCGTCAGATTTCCTGAGTTGTTAAGAAGGAGGGGGGAAATAGAGAAAAAAGAGACAGAAAAAAAGGGTGCACCAAAATAAAAGCATGCTGGCTGTGCTGAATCAGGACCTTGTCTGAATGTGTGTTCGGGCACAGCCTCTCCCACAGAGCTTCGTTTGTGTGTGTATGAACACAGAGGCCACTGACAGCAGCACACCAGCTCTCTCACAGAAGAGGGACGCGAATGCGCTATTACAGCTCTGTTCTGTCACTTGGTCTCTTTCTGTTGCTCAAATAAAACGTATCTCTGTTCATCATGACTGAAACATGAGCAGCGTCTAGGCCAAAAATCGTAAAACCCACTTTTGTCACCGTGTGACAAGCCAGAGCTGTTCGAATCGTGTTTCGTTCAAACTGGGGCAATAAATTATTATTGGCATGTTGACAAGCTACAGGGCCAGTGTGAGAGGAACAAAACCAGAGCTATAAGAGTTTGTGTTTCATTTGGATTTCCTAACATGTTTCATTTAGACTAGGGATATGAATTATTATATGAATTATTGGCACGTAGAGTTGCATGGCTGCTGTGAGGAAGAAAGGAATCTACTAATAAGCTATACTGTGTCAATCTGACAATATTTGTATTTCTTAATTTTATGGTTGGAGAATGTAAACTCAATTTGACATGTATGCCGTCAACACAGATCAAAAAGGCTTCACTAACATTCCAGACTTTTATTGGCGGCCATCATGATACTTAAGGCCTGCGTGTTCAACTGGCCAATGGATTTTGGAAGAATAGCAGTAAGAACAGTGAGGAAAAGGTAATTTTTGCGGTGAAGCAAAAATTTTTAGTGGCCATTCTCAAATGCATATGAGTGTTACTTTTGTCTTTGGCCAACAACAAAGACATCTGCATTATTTAATTTGAGAGCAAAGCAAATAAAGTTGAAAGAAAATCCCAATGTTTTTTTGACTTCTGAATGAAGAGAAACAAATGGCCAAGATGATTTCGCATTATTGGAAAACTGCTGGGAAAACACCACCCTCGGCTGTTCATTCACTTACAGCTGTGCGCTAATCTTCTCTTTATCAGGGAATGAACACTGTGGGATAAGGAAAAGATACAGAGTTCCTTAGTTTCAGTGATTCTCACACCACACGGGTCCCCACAGCCCCAATGAGCGCTATGGTGCGGAAATGTCTTCCAGACCAGCACTGATCTACTGGATTCTACTGTGACTGCTTTTCCCATTCAGTCTGTGGAACGCAGCTCGCGTAGGGAGAATGAGCTTCGGTCCAGCCATTACGCTTGTGGAAAGTATGTGGGTTTAAGTTAAACTGTTCTCAGTGGAAAATAGTTCAGTTTCAGCACATGGCCAGGCCTTCATTTTAAACAGGTGGCTTAACTCTGTTTATGAGCCCATTTGGAGAGACACAATGAGAAAACACATGCTTCTCTCATTCTCCTGCCTCTAATATACTGTAAGGGACTTTGAACTCCAACAAAATCAGACATTCAAAGGGCATTGAAACAAATAAGCTAAAGTTTCCTCATAAGGGGAAGGCTTTCATTACCATCTGTGCTGTTCGGCTGGAGACCAATCCGGAAGCGGGGAAATTGGGGCCGATGGCTGACACTGGCCCGTTGTGTGCTTGTCCCAGCAGGCTGTGGATGTCACTTGACAGGGCCGCAGTGGAACCCACGGCATGGTTCCGCAGAACATGGATGGCATCATCCAGCCTGTCCAACCTGTCTTCCATTCGAGACTGGAATGAGCAACATTTGAGAGAAAAAGGAGGCAGAGGGAGAGAAGAGTGAGAGAGAGAGAGAGAGAGAGAGAGAACAACATAAGCTTTACAGAAAAACAAATATCATGGAATCACAAAATGACACGCATCGTAACGCAAAGGCACATCAGAAAAACAAAGCATATGGAAAAGCAAAAGAATAATAATAAAAGTGAAAGACTAAGTCATTTAAATAACATCTGGCTGGATAAACAAAGGAAATCAATGATTAATTAACTGCAATATGGTGATTTTAATGAATTAAGTTCTGTACTCATCAAAGATGATCGATAAAACATGAAATGGCAAAACAATAAAGCACAAAACAGAAAAGTGTGGCCAATAAAAAAAAAAAAGGAAACTCTGCAATTATGCAGAATTAAATAAAAGCCAATGACTCGAAGAGGAGTACAGGAAGTGACTGTCTGAAGAGTGGGAATACCTCGCAGACATCCTTTAAGAAGGACATGGCATCCTGTAGATGCTCATGAAGCTGCTGGTGCACACGGTACTTCTACAGTCAGACAGGAAGAGGAGAGCAGTGAGACACAGACATACTGAGACCAGACAGAAAGACAGGCAAGAGAGATGCAAGCAGGGTGACAGATAAGCAGAGACAGAGGACAGAGGATCAAACCCGTCTGTATATATAATTATAATGCACCTTTGCTAATTAACAGCCCACTCAACCAATTACAGTTCGTTTCCTGTCTCGTGGAGAACCACTGCTTATCTCTGGTTCCAAATACACATACTTGCACACAACATAGTATGCAAAAAGCAGTATGTCAAAAAAGTCGGATGTCTGAATACTGTATTTATAATACAGCATGAGACGATACAAACGACAATGCACTTTATCTGCTGAGATTCAAGGCCACAGAAACTGGGGAATTCTTTTAACCTTACCATTTAAACTGCAATTGTCTAACACCAGATAAAATTGGCAGACAACACCAAATCATACAACACTGTCCACATTATACTAAGTATAAAAAAACAGGCAATTTTTTTCTGTAAAAGATGCAGCATCTTTATAGAATGAAAAAAATACAGATCCACTCACAGCTGGTGTACAAATCATGAGTGTAAATATTTATGCACACACCCCACAGTGTGAATGTATGATGTGGGAAGGAGTGTGTGTGTGTGTGTGTGTGTGTGTGTGTGTGTAAACTGATCTGTTGTGGCTCAGCTACCCAGTCAGTCCTGGAATCTTTTGGCAGCGGTTGAACACAGCAGCTGCCAGCACCCCACCCCATCACACACCCTAACCAATCCCCAACCACCCCATCCATCCACACTGACCAATCTCCATCCACCCCAGACGAAAGAGGACAGATGGCAGGAGACACACCCCAAGGGACGGGTATTGTTCTGTCCCCTTCCCCGCCCAGCTCCTAACATTTGTCAGGCAGGAATGTCCGTGTAAAGCTACCCTTGCCCTCCAGGAGCAGGCCATCTACTGAAACACTGTCTATTAAAAAGTGCTCAGAACCTGGGGGAGGAGAGAGTTCTTACCAGAGAGTGGAGGGAGTTCTCATAGTTCGGGGAGGAAGGGGCCTGTCCAGTCGTGCGGGGCCACTGAGTTGTACCTGTGGAGATGGGGGGAGAGACAGAAAGAGAGAGAGGGGCTGTTTCAGACACCTGAGACATGAAGCTTCAAGACAATAGAAAAGAATAGATGCTGAGTGCCTCTAATGAATGAACAACGGTCATCAGTGTTTTCTGCAACTCTGCATTTTATTGGTGCTGTGTGTTTATTGTGATGTCTTTGCTAGCTGTATGCAAACAAACATACATACATGAGTCTTTATGATAATGTCTAGTGAAGCAATTAGATGTTTGTGACATATGACAATATTTAGTTAACGGACTAATTTACTCATAAAATTAAAGTCTGTCATCACCAAAGGAGCTATTTAGCATTTAATGTCCAGACTGTGTTTTTCAATACAATTGAAAGGGGATGGGGACCAGGGAGAGCGCCACATTGGAAATTCTGCTAGATAATTCATTCTGTGTTCCAGGCTAGAAATAAAGACATGGGTTTTAAACCACATAAAAGTATGTAATAACGGAATTTAATTTTTGGGTGATCTCTCTTTTTAAAGAGAGCACATTTAAAATAGATTTTTGCTGCAGTAGATGCCATCTTTTTTTAAACAAAACATAAAAAAATTACAATATATCAGTATTGCTTTGTTTAGCATGTGGTTGGGAAATAAGTTCATGATCCATTGCACGTGGTTCAGGTCACAATAGACCAAAACTAATTTCCTATCAAGTCTGATTCCAGCTATTCTCAACGTGGGCTGTTTTCCTCTAGGTCTCCAGACGCATGATTTCCTATGACTGAACCGTATCCTGCAATGTGAGAAGGCTGTGTGGACGACCCTTACACGCATACATCCACAAACCAGCACTGAGGGACATCATCAACTTCCTCTCATTAATGAAATCATACTTGGAGAACAATGCAAGACACTGATAAAGGCACTGAGCGTCTTTCTCCCTGCCTCATTCTCAATGAATGGGCCTGAGTGTTTCAGACGTGACAGGATAAGACCAAACCTCTCACTCGGATTTCAACCTACACAAACTACTGGACAGAGACCAATTTCATGTCACATGGTGTCAGAGTATGGTCACCATAGAAAAACCACTGTTTTGTCACATTACTCAAGGAGCAGTTAAACACAAATTTGGATTGGTCAGATTCTCAAACCTATAGACAAGTTGTTTTTTTAGAATCAGTCCATTGCTGGAGTATTCGGTGAATGTGGTTTTGTTCTGTGGCAGTGTGTGAGGCTGGAAGTGACTATAATAAGGATGTAAATGACTCGGGTCTGGTCTCGGTCATAAATCAGCACTGCTCTTAAAGAATGTACATCTGCTAATCACAAATCAAAAACGGTGGGGAGAGGGGTGTGACTTTAGCTTCCTTCATTCCAAGCCCCCTCCTCTCTTACTTGTAACCAACCCACCAATGAAAGCCCTGCATGGAGACTGAGGTGTTGGTCATTAAATAACCAGGTCAAGTAGCTTTAATGTAGCATGACCTAAATGAAGACTTCTGGCTTTTTTTTTGGAGACCTGCACTCTGTATGCTTGAACTTCCAATTGAGACCAAATGGTCTCAACTCCAGGTACATTGTTTATATTAGAGATTTCCTATTTGCCTGTTGTCATAACCGTTGTGATGGACCTGCAGTGGTCATATGTCTGGCTCTGCTATTGTAGCCAGAGTATTTCTTTATAAAACAGGGTGTGTTCCATTCAGAAGAATGCCTGACAGTAAGCAAAGGCAAAGTTAATTTCACCTCTCCTATAACAGGAAGTTATTTAAGACTTTCCAACCACTCATTCTCCCCACAGTCTTAGCAGCCCTCATCTGAAGGAATTTGCTTTTTAAAAAAGATGAAAACCTTCGAAACGTTCATTAACAGCCTATTAAGAATTACTTTGGGGCAGGAAATGAGATCTCTCTTTTCTCTCCCTGTATGATGAGAGCGTAGCGTTTAATAAGGCTTCCTTACCGATGGCCGGCTTTAAATGAGCGTGGGCCTGTGTGGGAACCGGCACTTGGTTCTGAGCTCTGATTGGCTGGTGTGGGCAACAGGGGCCCAGCGATGAGTGGGTCTAATGGCTGAATTTAAGAACTAATCCAGAGGAACAGATGGATGTATTTTGGCTTAATCATAACATCATTAAACTATGTGCACCAACGTCTAAGAACAGCCTAATCAAAAACTTCAATATATAAAAGGCCCCAGATATCAAAGGAGGCTTTGACTGCCTGCTCGGGAATGTAAATCAACTTAATGATGTGATAAAATTGCAGGGAGAGAAAATTGAGTAAGTGTGCCAAATGTGACTAAATACTAGTGACAGACCAATAAATCATCCAGGTCAATTAAACGGCCAATACTGATAAACACAAAATGGCCAAATACCAACTGATTAAGAATGCTGATAACTGCACCTGCTTGGCAGATTAACTGGCAATTTTGTGTACATCATCATTGTGCTATCATTATTAAAATGAATGTGTATAATGCATTATTTATTCCTTGCTCTCTAGATATTGGCACTGACCTGCACTAAAAAAACACCAATAAATATAAAAATAATGTAAATATGAGGTATGGAGCATTGTTTGCCTCAGAAAACAAGCTGTGCTACGTCACAGAACAGGAAGTGACCTCACAATGTACAGGCTGCTATAGGGCTGAGTCACGCTCGCCCTCCTTCATCTCAGTCAGTCAGGCTAATAAATGAGGATCGTTGCAGGCCGGTCTGTCATGGCCAACAGCTGTGTGAGGAACAGGGCAACAGCTGAAGCTGAGGAGCGCGACAGATACAGACACAGCTGTCACCAGTATATCACTGAACACACACACACACACACACACACACACACACACACACTGCCCATTCACCAAAACAACATTCCATTTGTAGCACCTACTGCCTCTTTCTCTCCCTGAGCTTCAAAACATTTCCTCATTTAAAATGACTGCGCTACATTAGTCTTGTCAAGCACTGATAAAATCTTCACAGTGGTGGGTTATCTATCTCCCCCTAACCAGGGCACAGTTCCCCTGACACTGCCTTCCATCTCTTAGACTAAGGGACTACTGTGTGTTTACTCATTTATGCGAGAAGGAAAGGGGCTCTGCGCGTGTAGTCACACTACATCAGTGTGACACGGGAGTCTGTGGTCTCAAAAAATATTTAGACATTTAATAAATTAACGTCTAGAATTTGATATGCCACTTTGATATTTAGTTATTTGATGCAATGAGATTTAATACATTAAGGTATGGATAAAGTGTCCAATCAGTTCCAATCAGTTCATTGTTTATCTAATAATGTGTGTGGGGTGAGGGATGCAGACTGGTGCTCTACCTGCTCTTCCTGCTTGTCCGCTGGCCGTCACCACTGTACCTGCTGAAGCAGCGCCTGCCTGAGCCGTCAGAGGAGACGGAGAGCCCACTGGAGTGGAATTGTTCGAGGGAAAACTACTACTGGTGTGGTCAGGTGAATAAATCTGTAAACAAGAGAGAGAGAAAGAGAAAAAAATCAGTCCAGTCAGGTTAACTAATTTAACAGTCAGGTTAACTAATTTAACAAACCTACAACCTGTCGTTTTCCTCTCTGGCTTTGACATGGTTAGCATCCCTCAGTCTGTCCTTAGCCAAAACTGGCTCGTCAATTCTGCTGATTTTACAAGCAAAGCAGCAGTAAACAATGCTCACAGCATACATATGGGCTTTTTACAACCTACGCCACCCTTTATAACATCTGCAGAAAACAGACACAACCCCTCCTACACTCAGACTGCTGTGACACCTGCAGTTCAGCAAATGCTCACTGGTTTTTCTGACACATCTGTGGTTGTTATTAAGTCAAGCCATGGCCCACGACACACGGCCGCTGCAAGTGAAACCACAAGAGCACAAAACACCAGAACCCCACAATCACAAGGGACAAGGGAGCAAAATAAACAGTGCCAGTAATACTCCCTGATGCCGTCAGATCAAAGATGATCATATGACCAAAATCTCAAACAGCTATCATTTGATACACTTCTACTGTTTTACAGTATCTATAGTCATATAGAAAAGAAAAAAGAAAATCACCCTCACATTTTGTTTACATGCTCCAATATATGTCACTTCTAATAGACAAACAGAGGATATGGCAGAACAGAGAAAACCAGCTGGGTGATGCAGGGGAGAGAGAGTAAGAATGAGGACATGGTCATTAATCTCTCTTTTTGGAGCTCATTAAGGCGAATGAGTCTGGCCTGTGGCTGTGTGGATGGGCGTCTCGGGCTCATCTTCAGTTATGGATGATAGGTAATAAAGCTTGCTGGATGCCCAATAAACAGTGACCGAGACAGGCACAGCCTTGCCCACACCACAAACAAACAGATGCCCTGTAGACGAAAGGCCTCTTACAGTGCCACACTGCCAATTGAGTTCTTCAACCTCACCATTGTTATTTGCGTGAGCAAAGGTTGTCATAGTTCTGAAAATTTCAGTAGTGTTTGTCTTTATTTGGTTTAGTTTTAGCTTAGATGGTTCTTTTTTTACAGAATACACTGACAAATGACATCAGACCATCCAACACAGACACCAAAAATTCAAAACCATACGCAAAATTTTTTATTTTTGTTAAGCCAAATGTTGGATGAAAGCAAACATCCAAGCCATGTGCTTACTATATTTTGCTAAAATGTTTTTTGGTCTCATAATGGAAACCATAAAAGCAACTATGAAACATTCAGGTTTTCATCCCAATTATCTGGCAGGATTTGAGAATAAACTCTTAAGTTGTGGGACATCACTTGCAGGGGATCATCAAGTCCATTTGACTTAAAAACACATCAAAATGCGGATACTATCGTTATTAATCTTCTTATTAAACCCTGAATGCCACACTTTTGTGTTTCAATCAACTCTGCAAATCCTGCCTGGGGCTTTAGTACATTCATCTCTCAGAACAGATAGAGAAGGGGGGGTGGGTAAGTGAGGGTGTGAGTGATAGAAACAGAGATACAAAGAAAGAAGCCCTTTGTGACATAAGATTTAAACATTTGATAAAGTATGTATGTTGAAGATTTTACCTATAGGATTAATAAATAACATAGATTGTTCGCCAGTGAACTGTTGTGTTATCGCGCTGAAGGTGCCAGTGACCATCCAGCTCCTGTGCCCTCCAGCTTCAGGGCCTTTGATGACACTGACTTCTGACCTAATGAGTTGTGGCTGTCCATTCAGAGCGTCCCGGCCAGCTTCTGCTGTATATCTAGTGTAACCACTCATTTTATAAACAACAAACGGATCTCCGCCCCCTCATCAGTCACACTGCTCTTTGCCAGCGGGGGCCCAATGAGCACAAACCACCCAAAAGAAACCCGAACAAAAGCGCCACAATGGGCAGCCCGCGGAGCTGAGGCGCAGCAGTTAGGACATTCTCCCCTCCCCTTGTTTCATTCTCTCTCCCGTTTTTCCACCCCAGCCCAACCGTGTCCGTTTCACTGCGGCTTTATCATGCTAATAGAATTGAGTCTGCAAATACAAAAAGACTTAATTTGTGATTATCTTTCTGCGACACTGTCTTGTGTTAGTGTGTGTGCGTGCCCGCGTGTGCACTCGTGGCCTCACCCAGTCTCTTATTACATTTCTTTCTTTTCTTCTTTCGTTACCCCTATTAAAGAGGAACGATTAGGTGTCTAATTTCTCAGAAGAGGGAGCTACGGCCGCCCTGATATCAAAAACTGAGAAAGGTTGAAAAAGCTCCAGAAAAAGCTGCAGCCTTGTCCTTGGAATCAGAGGTGACTCCCCAGCGCTTTCGTCTGAGTGCTGAATCAGTCCAGATGTGTTCCTACTTTTAAAAAAGGATTGTTGCGACTTACTGTAGGATAAGCAAGTCTGCAAGATATTTTTGAAGCTAAGTAAGTCTTTAAGTTTAAGTTCAGCAAGTTTTAGAGGTTACGGTAAGCTTCGGTTTCAGGACACATTATAAACGAACACGAACGCTAGCGCTCATTATCCAAACCAACAAATAATCCACAGGCTTTTATGTACAGCTCCTTTTCTTGTATACTGTGAGATTAAGAGCACAATTATCCAGGCTTAGGTCCAGAAACATCCACAAACAGATCGCCTGACCTTACTCAATCTCTTAACCTTCTGCACTGCTACTAATACCCAGTCTAAGAGCACAAGTATGCCATTATGTCGGTAATCTCGCTTATGTCTACAACACATCAACACAGAGATTCCAAAAGAAGGACAACACAGGGTATGTTTATAAATGCTGGAAAATGTAGCTCACTCACTGGTTAAAATAATATTGTAACAACATGAGGAATATATATGGATGGAAGTCAATTCATCAACTTTTGGTTTAATGGAGAAAGATCTCACCGAAGCCAGGGCTTTTCCCAGAGCGTCTCCAGTCTGAGAGCTTCCAGTTGCATTCCCTCGATTGGCAACAGCTACACAAAGACCACACAGAGACACTGCATTCATATCGGTACAGTGCTGACAAAGACATTAGTGTAATGTGGTTGTTTTTTTATCAGCACTAGTTATAAATAAAGCACTAGATCGCTGAAATAGCCACAAACATTGAAACAATGTGTGATATTTACAAAAAAGACGTAATATTGAAATTACATTGTGATGTATCATTCTCTAAATGCATATCCAAACTTTAACTTCTTTTAATGGTGAAGTTTGTAATTATTTTAAGGTTAAATTGTATTCTGCTATTCCATCTTATTATGCAGATAAAACTATGGCTTAGCTCCAATAAGGCAGGATAAATTTGATTCCTTGCTGCATCCAAGAATACGGACAGCAATGTGCTATTTTGCAATTTGAGCTTATAAGCCTTTTTTGTAACTCTGTTTGGTAGAAATTACACACTTAAGCTTTAAAGATGTGTGAGACAACCACAAGAATACAGAATGCCTAATAAATCCAGAGGAGCACTATAAATGTGTCATGAGCAGGGTCGCGTACCCATGACTCCCTCAGCGGTGTTGACGGGCGGAGTGTGAGATGCGCTGACGAAGGGCGAGGTGCTGGCACTACTGCGGTGGAAGCTAGACATGGGTGGCAGGCTAGCGTTGATGTCTGTGGGTGACACTGAGTGTGGTGGATAGTTCTGTGACAAGGAATATAGAGAATATGAGCATGAGTTTTAAACAAAATTTTTAAACTAGAAAAAGAAACTTGACAAAACAGTCAACTTCACTGATCGACTAGTCGGTTGTTGGATAACTCGTTGTACAGCAACACAACTAGGTTATTTTGTAAGGCAAATGATACCTAATTTAAATTGTAAGACAGTGGTTTTTACAACAGCCTAGTTTTGGCCACTTAACACTGGACAATTTGTACAATTTGTACAATTTGTAAGTCTTCCTTTTTTAACACAACTGTCTCATCAGCTATTAGCAGAGAGCTACATGAACTGAACTGGGTGTGTCAGATAAGAGAGTGCAGTTCCAGGAACTAACAACTGCTGCGATAAGGTTATATTACAAAGCTATTGAAAAATGGTACTCTACAGGTTATTGTGAGTTTGCACATAATCATGCAGAAAATGACAGCTGCACTTGGCTGAACCCACAAGAAGAGATGCAGAGTGTTCTTACCAGGCGGTCGTGTGCGTGCAGGTTGCTGTAGTTTCCAGACTGTGGCATGTGAGATGAAGATCCTCCCAGCATTCCCCCATAACCTGGCTGGCTGATCCCATTGGATGAGTTCCACAGGTCAGAGGAATTGTGGGTCCCATCTGATAAGAAAACAAGGACGTATGTTTAAACATGAAAAAACACAGTCTTCTGGCTTCAAAGCATGTTACTTCGCAAACTTTGCTGTGGAAGGTTTTAAACTGTGAGCAGGACCAAGGTGACATTTATGTAATCAATAATGCTGATAAACCAGGAAAAACACAACACACAGTTTGATATGTGACCTGAAGTCTGACACCCCCACACTCATTATTTTGGATAGTAAAAATGTCAAACAAGTTGCTCTTTAAATCAGCTTTTTACACTTGAGAACGAGCCCAGCTCGGAGCACAGCTGACATAATATTCGGCCAGGCACAGTTCACTTGCTTCCGCCTCAACATTTCAAGGAGAAATTCTTTACAGACTAAAACATGTGGCTTGAAACAGTCGTATAACTTAAAATCCTGGTAAATTGGTCAACTTCACAAATCATCTAGTCGGTTCTTGGACAACTAGTTGATAAGTAACTCAACTAGTTTATCCTGTAAGACAAATTATACTTAATGTATACTATAAAGCAGTGGTTTTTAAGCCTGGTTTTGGCACTCTGCATTCGGCCAGGCACAGTTCACTTGCTTCCGGCTCAACATTTAAAGGAAAAATTCTTTACTGACGGAAACACGTGGCTTGAAACGGCCGCATAACTGTTAACAATCCTGACTGGCAAAACTTAACTCCGCCTGGTTGGTTTACTATATACATCTGTAAAGTCTGTAGCATGAAGTCGCCAGTGACTGAAGCGTAAGGAGAAGGTTCCAGATTGAAAAAACAAACCACAAATGTTTACAAGGTTCAATTTGTGGGGGAAAGATTGTTCCAGGAACTGTGTCTTCTGAGTGCTGAAAATGTTTATGCAACTGAAATGAACTGAATAAAGATTCTAAAAGAAGATTGAGAATTCCATGTCACAGAATCATTTGGTAATAAAATCAGTCCCAATTATATATAGTGCACATCTTTAAAATTCTAGAAACTGGCAGAGATGTAAATCTTAGAGGGAATATTTTAGTCGTAGGTCAGAAACATGCTCTAGCAAGTGCATAAACACAACAAAAAAGTGAGAGAAAATAATGAGTAAAAGCTGTAATGACTGACCGAAGAAAGTGCTTGCGAACATACTGCTGGGCGGTTTGGGGGACGGATAGGATGGAGAGTCTCTGTTGAAGTCGTCTGAGTTGGGAGATGGTGCATACACCTGAAAAAAAAGAAAAACCTGATGAGAAAATAGGCCTTTTTCACACTTGAAATTGTAAAACAAATATAAACAAGGGTGACTGTCATACGGACACACATAGTGAAGCGTATCCTCATGTACTGAAGTATGAAAACTGTTGGCCTAATTCACACATGCCATGAAATCTGACTGCACAATAAAACAAACAATGCAACCCAACGCATATGGGCAATTTACAAATTCTTTGATGTAACAGATGGCTAATTTGGAAGTCTTATAAGAAATAGGAGAGGATTATCTGCAGTGTTGTGCGCTTCAATGCTTAATTGGAATATAATGACGTTGACATGCACGGCCGCTGAGCGTATGCATCAAAACAAGTGGATTAATATGCAAGTGCGTCAATGTGTTTGTGTTTATGTGTGTGTATTTTAGGAGCTGTGGGGTGAGATGGGGTCAGGCCAGAAGAGCAGTGGTTACAGCTGCAGAAATGCCCATTCCAGTAGAGGAAGATCAAAGACACGGGGCTACAGCCCAGCAATGTGTCTCTCTTAGTTCATCTGCACCAGATGGGACAAAACCAAAACCGCCTCCCAGAGTGAGCGAGCGAGCGAGAGAGAGAGAGAGAGAGAGAGAGAGTGGGGTAAAGATGTTAAAAGAGGATGTCCCTCAATGTTTGTCATTAAGACATAACACACTCCAGCTGCCACCTCAGTGTCCTCTCTTCACCTGGCACGTAATTCCCTGTGAGGACCTGATTGCTTCGTCACATTTGTAAGAACTAATCACTGTAACGTAGAGCAGATGCGCAGCTCAATGTGTTTCTAATTACTCTGAGTTAAACACGATCCATCCTCGGCCCAACATCACACTGGTCTTTCCTGTCCAAATAAAGTCCCACCAAATGATATCATGTTAAATGCTCTGTTTGAAAGACAATGTGATATCAGTTAGGGTTGTGTATGATACCATACAAGACAATTTTACCAGTACACTGTTCTATATCATTATTTCTGTGAAGAAATATATATTAAAACTATTAATAAATCAAGTAATAACAATAATTTTATTAATAATATTTATTATTATTATTATTTGCAGAAGACAAGCATAAATAGAGGGACAATTTACACTGTAGTGGAATACGGATAAAACAATACACCTAGGAAATTGTGATAATTAACAACACATTGCTTATTATTATATTAATTATAATTATTAAATTTTCATTTTCAAATTGACTTATTAATTTCCACTGAGCTACAGTATTTCAGATCAGCTGCATTAAAACACCCGCATGTCACTAGCAACATGTCACTACACACTCTATATTAAACTCAACATCTAAAGCCCTTCCAGTCAGCTAAGCCAGCTGTGTGCGGCCGGCACCTTGCTGAGGCGGCAGTACAGGTCCATGTGATTGGCAGTGAATGTGTTCGTAATCTGCCGCAGGCTCCCGTGGGTGTGCAGGGGCGCACATGTGACCCTGGCGCTGGAAGTCCCCTGGTGATCTCAGGTTAGGGCGGCGTGGGAGAGGGGCCTTTGTCTCCGCCTCATGGCTCAATGGGCAGCATATGGCAGTGGATAATGCTAATTGTCCGCTTTAACCCGAGCTAACCAGTCGACCCGTTAATAAACCTTTCTAAACACCCGCGCCCCTCTCCACCACCAGGACAGAGAATAAAAGAAAGATCAAGAGAGAGAGAGAGGCAGTTGGGAAAGAGAGCTAAGGAAATGCTTCCTTTGACCAGGGCTTTAATTAGGAAGCTGTCAGTTACCCAGAAGTCTCTGGGTACAACATCCACATGTTTAAAAGATTTGTCCCCTCATTGTTTTTTGCTTTTTTTGTCAATAATCAATGAGGAAATAAACAGAGAGGAAATTAGTTAACAGAGGTGTATCATTGTCTGAAAAACAACACACAGTTCGTCTTGAACTATTATTTAAAAAAGGCTGTTTGTAGTCATAAGCAAATAAGCAATACCAATAATATTTATTTCAAGTTGTGTGTGTGTAAATGGTGATGAAGACTCATGCTGATGAGTGAAATGAGCTTTTCTCATCCGCTGGCACGTCACACACCTTCCTTTGATCTAAAAACCGCATCCATCACAACACAGAGGAGAAAAGCAACTGACAACATATGGATAAGCCAAAAGACAACTGCGAGAGAGGCAGGGAACAGAGAGACGAGAGAGAAAGACAGAGAGAGCAATGGAATAAATGACTATGGAAGGAGGGGAAAAAGGCCAAACAACAGAGTAACCCACAAGGACAAGCTCAGAGCTGAGGGACGGCGAGTGACAAGGAAATATCCTGCCTCTGCATGTTACTTGTTTTGAGTCGGATCGAGGCCCGAGGGCCTTCCTTTTTAACTCCCATCTTACACAGTTATGAAGGCGAAAAGGCATGTTATACTCACACAATGAGCCCCTATTGAACACAGCGGCTCTGTCCTGAAGGGACACGCTTTGAGATTGAAAGCAAAGTCTGCTTACAAAGTGAGAGCGGTGAAACTTTGAAACTTAAAAGCATTTTGTTCCTTTCAGATACAGGTGAAAAGACTCTTAAGAACAGAAAAACAACACAAGCGTCTGCTTTGAACAACTAGAGATGAACGCGCTGACGCATTATGCAAAGTTATTGCCAGAACAAAACCATCATAAAGGCCCCAGTATGTTTATACGCGTGTATCTCTATGTACTTGATAATAAACATCAAGCACTGTTTTTTATGTGCAGTTTCTTTAGACCCGAGTTAAAAATCGTCATTTTGACTAATGAAAGCAGAGGCAGGAAATGACAACACCTTAGACAAACGCATCCCTGCTTCTTAAATCCTTACAAATATGTGAATTAAATGCAGAACAGCGCAAAGGAAATAAAATACTTCACACATCATAAACTCCAGCCAATCAAAGCACTTGCCCTTCAGGGCCCGGCCATAAAACTATTGGTACCAGCTTGACATTCAAACAAATCAATTTGACTTTTATCTTTGTTGATGCTCACGGCATCTGACATTTAATAAATAAATAATATCTGTGCCAAGATATAAATAAAACAACAACACAAGGAAGGGTTTATGGGGTATTTACCCACTGCTTGGATCATAAAGCTCAACTCTGACCCGAGTTAGCCACATGCTCCTCATTTTCTCTTTCCTCCCAGACCGGCATTACAAGGCTGGAAATACTTAATATAAAAAGATCAAAGTGAGCTTTGTGGTGCAGGAACAAAGAGATCTGTCATAATGGCCTACGAGGAAAGCTAACTCTGGATTTTGTCAGATGACCTCAAAAAAAAAGTGAAACACAAGCTACAGTCTCATATTTGTCTCCGGAAAGAGAGCGAGATTTGAAGACTGAAAGTTACTAAATGCTACGATTACTGCCACTATTATTAAAAGCAACATTAACAATGTGAATAATAGATAAATGTAATAAGCAAGCAATCTATAAGTGGAAACGACTCATTCTTAAATTGAGCAACCAGATGGAGAATTCTCTAGAGCACTGCATGGAAAGAGGGAGAGAAAGAGAAAAAGAAATGGAGGGAAAGAGAGAGAAAGAGAGGGAGGGGCATCAGGGAAATTTACTGGAAACTTTATCCTCTCTATTTGTAATATATCTTGGAGACACTGTTATTATAAAACTAAGAACACACACTTTTAATATAATTTTGATTTTCAGAAAACAAAATTAAACACTAACTAATTTGTTTATACGAGACATCCCCAAGGAAGGCTTGGTCATATTTAGCTAATTTTTGGAGAACTTCGTCCTTTACTACAAGACAACTACAGACATGTTTACTTAGCTATCTAAATGAGGACATACCACCGGACTCTATTGCTTTACAGACTAGCTAATAATAAATGACTACTATTATTTTTGTTACATTTTTAGAATTTAAATTACATTATTAAAAAAATTTCTAGCAAAACAAAACATGTTTGGCCCCCCATTTATAGCTAAATAGGCCCCTGTGCCACACAACACGCACAAAACTCTCTTCACAATAGACTCTCTTCACAAAAGCAGGAGAGACACCACCTCATCTTTCTCATAAACCTGTACCACCAATCTAATCAACAAGCACCTGACAAAGGTTCAGGCCACACACACACACACACACGCTTGCACGGACAGCTGCACACAGACGGGCAAAGAGGCATTATGAGAGGTGCGCAGAAATCAAAGGGCCCGTGGTGGAGAGGTTTAGGAGCCCCATTAGGATTCCTGTAGAGAGAAGAATGCCTGGCTGATTACAAACAGATGGAGGACCAGGGATGCTGCTGCTCTGAGCTCAATCTGCAAACAGGAAAGTCAAACCTCAACAGACAGACTCTCTTCCTTAATCATTCCCAGACTCCCACTTGTTATTATTGTGAGCCCGTCTCAGCGCTCAGTGAGGCAGCCGCGCAGAACCCGCGCTGAGTCCCGAGCACAGCCAGCATCAGTCAACACAACTACAGACGACACTAAAAACATGCAGAAAAAAGTCTAGCGATACTAAAACAAATGCAGAGCTGCGTGTTTATCAAGAAAATAGTGCCAGACTAGCTGTCACTTTCCTTCTTAAAATCAGCATGAGTCATTTGTTCCTTTAGATGTTTAGCTGAAATATTATTTGTGCAACGTACAATTTTTTTTGCAAACTTTCTACAGCAGTTGAAATCTGGATAAAGCAAATCAACTCACACTTTTTGAAGTGCAAATGTTGACCTAGCTCAGACTGAGGTAATGGAAACACAGCAGTCATACACACACACAAAGCTAGACCCTCAACTTAACAGTTTCAGTGCACCGAACAGCCACGGTTCATCACTCCATTAAACCACAACAGCCCACCAAGTGCACGAAAAACATGTTTACTTACACTTCCTCCAGAGAGAATAAAGCACTCACCGATTTTCCATTGTAGTAATACATGCTGCCCATTCCAGGCACAGGGTAAGCGCAATACATGATAAAAGCCTTGACACTGGAAAAAACGTGGAGCCTGAGAGAGTGGAAGTCTTTCCCTACACATACATCCACCCCGCTGCACAAGGGACTAATTCCTTCAGTCCTGGTCCCCTACACATGGATCTACTCTCAGACAACTTATGCAAAGCAGGACTGTACCAACTCAGCTGGTAGTGAGGGGGGTGGCTTACGAAAGAAGGAGGTGGAGGGGAGGGACTAATACCCAATAGATGTGCTTCCCTAAAGCCTCAGGGGTAATAGACAGAAGAAGGGGTGGAAAACAAACAAGTAAGTGGGTTGACTTGTACTTTAAAAAAGAAAGTGAATTAGAATTGTTGATTCTGTTGTGAGAATAGAGGCCTGATCAAAACAATAAAGCGACTAACATGTTGATTTACCTGTTGACTGCTGTCTGTTTGTATGCAAGCTAAATGTAACCTTAATAAAATACTACACTTTTTTAAATTATTTATGCTCTTCTCTGTGGACTTTACATGTAAAGGGTGCTATACGAAAAAATCATTATTATTATTATTATTATTATTAAACTGCCTAACTATATCACCTTAGGTGCACAAACACAGAAACACACACTGTTCTTTATCCTGAGCTGTTTAATATTACAATTTTCATTTTTGTTTGCTCTTATTGAACAGTTGAACTAATCTTATCAATTCACACTATCAATTAAAAAAAAAACACACAAAATTACAACACATAATAAACACCACTATCAGCCCTGAAATTGTTAGAAGTGTGTTGCAAGTTTGCGAGCTGTGGCTGTTGTTTTAACAGTACCCCACGGTGGCATGACAGCAAACACAGAGAGCTGCTGAACACATCCAACAGCTGCAAAGGGGGTCGAAACTGACGTCAAGCACAGAGAGCAATGACGCTCCACTTCCTCACACGTCTCCACCTCGCTCTCCCTCTCTCATTGTACCCACTCCCCTTCCTGGGCCTCCTGCCCACAGACTGAGGGGAGCAGTGGGGTGTTGGGGGGTGGAAGGAAGGAGAATGAAGGGAAGTGGTGGGAGTGGAAGTGGAAGAGAGGCGAAAGGCTGGACACAGTTATTGAGAATGAATGGCTAGCCGTGCTCAAATAGACAGGGACGAAGCGGCATAGGTTGTCCGCGTGCTGTGAACACGTTGACCTGTAGCGCCGTCGGTCTCTTTAAAGCCTCTACAGCCCGCTCCTCTCTGAGGTCTTTTATGTCTGTCACTGCAGGCTTCCCAGTCCAAACACAGTCCCCCCCTTGGTCCATTCACAACATTATTGTTATTGAAAGATGAAAGCCTTCCTAGAAAATGATACTGTATTATGATTTTCCCTCTAATTCTATTATTATTTATTCTCTTTTCTTCTCACAGCGAGACTCTTTCAAATGTGTCCAAGGTGGCTGAGATGGACAGGCTGGTACCACTTTAAACCTGGAGCCATTTCAAGTCAATGCTTTAAGAGAGACGACCGTGCTACAGGAACGTTTGAAGACTTCATAAAACAAATCCAGATAAAGAATGCACGCTGGGAGGGGAAGAACATGGAAAAAAATTATGAAAGAGAGAAACGAAGAGGGACAAAAGGATCACAAATCACGGACACATGTCCAGAGAGTTCGTCACGCACTCTTGCTTTGTTCTCGCTGGGTTGATGAGGAGACTCCCACACAGCTGCTGCGCACGCCTTCATTATGATGACCATTATGAAAATGACCAATCGTGAGCGAGTATGAACCGTGTCTTTAAACATTTATCTGTGATACAGACATGGATTGTTGCATAAAATTAGTTGCTACTTATGCATGAACTGAAGACTTTATAGTTTATTAGACCCAAAACTATTGCCATGACTTTAACTGGCAATTTTATGTCATGTTTCTGTCTTACACGTAGACTAGTTAGGCATGATGCATCAAAATGTTCCTGGTTTTCATTATATTTCAGTATGTTTCTTGCTGGCTAGGCCCACACGTAGTTAAATGGTTCAAATCTTGCTCCAGCTAGAATTATATAATACGTAATAGTAATATAATAATATAAGTAATAGTAATAAAATATGTAATAGTATATATAGTATATATAATTTTCTGTATATTTCAGTATAAATTTCAGTATATAATTATATCATATACATTACATATATTGTTATATATACATACACAAATATTTAATTTTGGAAAACCTGTTAAGTGGCACCTGGTAAGGAAACTGTGTTAAACCAACCCAGTTCTTTAACATAAAGGTCTAGGATTCACATGTACTGGTTCTGTGTGGATTACGCAGTTTAAACATAGAAACAACAGTAGACAGTCTGTGCCACTAATCAATCGGAAATCTAGACACTTCTAAATCAGCTTCCCCACACACATCCCACGCCTGCAAGTTACAAACATACAGAAAGCTCCTCAGCCCATATGGGCTAATTCAACGTCGCTGCGTTTCTATAAGGCCATTTATCACAACACATTAGGAGGAAAATCTCTCTCCACGGGTTTCGTGGGCTTATGAGCATTGTGTTATGTGCTTGTAATGATTAATGTCTCTCTGCCTGAGGATGGAGCCCAGACAACACACAGAAAAAACGTTGCTTGTGTTCATTATATTAATATAACACAGGTATTTAGCGGGCATCTTCTCCAGACATGATAAATCCACCAAGCCTCTTTCATCAGACCAGACAGGAACTCCAGTGTTCTAGCCTTCCTGTGTGTCTGAGCCAACGGACTAAGCAAGCGACAGGTCTCCATCCAATCACAGCACACCTGACATCAGACAAAACAAAAGCAGCTCGCCCAGTTACCCGACCTGCACCTATGCCCAGAACCTGCAGTGAAACCCTCTTAATCTGTGACATTTGCTGTCTGCTGACCTACAACCGCTGTCTGGGGCTCACGCGAGGGCTGCGCTCAAGCCAGGTAAAGGATGCCAGTGCGTCTTAGATTAACTGTACTTTACACACTTCACACTTAAGATAATCAGCACTGACTGTTGACAGTGCACACTCTTAAAGAGACAACAGCTGTGAGCATACAACACACGTCCACACATCAGACTGAACCAGAAGCATCTAATCACTTATATGATGAGCTCATATCCTTTCAGACACACGCACATACACACACATACACCTAGATATCTAAATACTATAAAGATACCATTCTTTATATCATATTATAAAGCTCATAGTAATAACTACAGACCCCTAAAGCTATTTTACAAAAGCATTTTTAAACAAAAAATTATGAATAAAAGGTTATGGCAATGGTTTGCATACTAAGATAATGATGTTTATTAAATCCCTAAACTTAATCTTTATAGAAACCTGATGACACTATTATTGGATTTGAAGCAAATAAAGGATTATGAGCCTTTTAAATAATGAGGACCATTTCAGACCCCACAAGTCTTTTTTTTTACTGTATTTACAAGTACTTTATTTAAATTCTGGCCTTCACAAGTATAGCCAAACCTGCACGGGTGCACACACCCAATGTACTGCCCCCTGGTGGCAGAATTATGACCTGATGACCTAGAGGACAAAACTCAGACAGATACACAGATACACAAGACACAATGAGCCTAAATATTAGAGAAGCCTAGCAGGAAGTGGTCCGTCTGAACGCCAAGTAAACTAATAAAAGCTACAGCTATAGGATACAATCTGGAGAGCGAAGGTCACTGGGAGATAAAGAGCGACCAGGAGGACATAAAACTGTATGCTGAAGAAATATCAAACCAAATGCATTTTATTCCATACCCTTCTCAGAACATTCTCTTTAAAACAGAGATGGTAAAACCATAAAAACAGTGCTGAAGAAAAACAAAAGAAGATGAGAACAGAGATGTTTTTCCTAGAACAAAGAGCAGTGGCCACATGAAAGACCTACATCAAACCTCAATCTGTACTGTTATTCTTTACAGGGCTTTAGTGGGGCCTTTTATCCCGAGGTATGTTGAACAACACAGGCCCTTCACTGCCAGGTTGTGACCTTGCATTAGAGACAGGGGGTTCAAAGAATTCAGACAAAATGAGGGAGAAACAAGCCAAAACAACTACTCACACACATACATACATTCAAAAAAACACAGTGAGGTTTGTGGCCTGCATCAGCTTGCATGGCCTGTAGGTGGCTGTCTAGTCAAAAATGCAGGATGTATCTTCTGAATGGAGGAGCTCCAGTCAAGCTTGTCTGATTGAGCAGAAAACACACAGAGCTGATATCCTCTGAGCAGCATTAAGCAGAGCTTTGGGGTGATAGTCTGGTGTCCTGCTCTCTACTTTAGATCATAACCTTCTTCTCACTTTTCTCAGCACTTGTTTCCTGCTAAGTGCAACTTTTGCCCAAGTGATCCATCAAAAGCAACTGACAATCTTTTTTGTCATTCACAGGCAACGTTCTCACATGCCAAAGGGCCTGAGGCAGGCAAGGGCTCCCTGCTGCTGTCTCTCCTTGCCTTTTTTCCATCCTCTCTCTCCTTCTCTCAGTTCATCTCTTCTGGGCTGAACATCGGCACCCCGGCGCGGGCACTGTCACATCAAACAGTTGTGCCCATGACAAGGGTGTTTAAAAAAAGCCTGGCTATTTACCACACATAGGCTGCAGTTCCAGGCTCACAGCCAAGTATAAATTTCCTACAAGATGCAGTTACTCGCCCGAAGTCATGGAGGCTGCCTCTGACTCTTTTTCCCCTCTGTACAACAACTGCTGTCAGATAAACTGGGGTCCTTCAGCACAGGTGCCCAAACAGCTGCCTGACAGCAGAACTGCTGCTGAAGCAGTCGCGCATGCCAACCACAGTGCACACGCCACACGTCTGCCACGCTCATGGCAGCGAGTCCAAGCCTGAGCGAGAACCCAGACCTGTGGCTTTAACCTTCATCTACTCTCAGAGTTTCCCAAAAACACTGGCAGATAAAAAAACTAGTGTGGTGTGATACTGAGCCAAGATTTATATGGTAGGCGAAGCCTGAAAACAATATTCAAGAGTTTATGGAAAAGATTAGTGAGTGATTAACACACATTTTACTAAACCTTTTTATATCCTGCTATAAGTCACCGTATTTAAGGGTTAACGTGGTTCCCTCCGCTTCCTGAAACATAAAGTACACAAATCAAACAAGGTTATAAATATTTGTATGTTCTCAATCCACTGCCATGTCTTTTTGGGCTCTATGTTTTAAAGCCCTCCCCCGCTTCACGAATTCAGAACGGATGTTATTGCATAAATATTTACATTTGCACATAAACTACGCCGATCCATCAGCCACACTGCATTTAAAAAAAGTGATGATCTGGTAAGAGGTAAACAGTTGAATTATTTTTAGGTGAGTTGGGGGTTGTATTCCCTGTGGATGCGCTGATGATGTGTAGCATTGTGTTCTTTTCGTTTATCAAGCAGCTCTACGGGCCTCTAGCGGGGCATGTCTGCTTACACAAGCAAAAGCTTTCAGAGGCATCTGCAGCTGCAAGCCCACTGTACACGTACCCTGCAGACTGCGCACACACACACACACACACACACACACACAAACACACACACACACACAGCTGCCCCTGCAACTCTGCGTAGCTCTGCAGGTGCACCTGTGCAGTAGTGGCTACCAGCGCCCGGATTTTCTACTGATCATGATCGATGCCTGTCACCAAGCCCCTGCAACCTCCAGTTTTATCTGCGAAAGGTCCATTGTGACATGCACACACATGCATGCGCATGCGCACACACAACATGGGCTACAGCTGTTGCGAGCGTGATCCT
Source organism: Chromobotia macracanthus (assembly GCA_036877525.1). NCBI lineage: Eukaryota > Metazoa > Chordata > Actinopteri > Cypriniformes > Botiidae > Chromobotia > Chromobotia macracanthus. The sequence goes on from JAZGTH010000063.1 coordinate 7,451,001, forward strand.
GAAGGAAATCAGAGGTGGACGCTCTTACTTAAAACTGTAGAGTGGGACTGTATTCCCGGGTTGCACGGTCACTGCTTTCCCTGTGCTGAATTGAGCTGCTTTGAGTTATGAGTCACACGAGCGCACCTGCGGCCACGTGTTAAGTACTGACAAATAAAGCCCTACGTCCATTTACACAACAAAGAGATGTACCCCACGAGACTACCAATCTTTCCTCACCCCCACATCACCCCACCTCTCCATCTTTCCTTGTCTTACCAATTTTTTGTCTTGAATAAGTAGCAAAAAGTACCACGCTCCCTGGATCCTTTGAGTCCGGTATTACAGAGCAACGCATTCCAGACAAACGACAATTCAAACACAAATTTAAAGACAAAACGTCTTAGGCACGTCTTGTGAATGAGTTGTGCTCGGCTGCTCTGTATGCGATTATTGAGAGCTTACGAATGCTAATTCTGCTGCCACACTGCCTCGTTTTTGTTCTGGGGGAAAAATTCCATATTCGGCTGTATTAATGTTATGGGGGATAGAAAATGTACTACAATAAAGCTGCTGCATCTGGGGGCACATTTACTGCGACCAGCGCTGGGGTTTGAGGGTAAATCTAAAAGGTTTTCACTATCTGGCCTCTGTTTACCCACAATGATTGTTTGAACGTGTGACTTATGCATATCGTTACGGAGAGAAAGGTGTGGGGGGGGGCTGTTGGAGGAATTGGGGGTCACAGGCGGAGTCAAGCTGAGCTCCGCGCTTTCTCTACATCCTAGTGTCTGGCGCTCCATTGGGATTATCGCCCATGGAAATTTTCCCCCAATTCCAGGTTATTAATCTCTGTCTGCCCTCCTGTTCTGGCTACATAATGACTAATTAAACATCAAAAGAGCTGTGCCGGGGATGTGGCATGACAGCTAGTGTCCCTGAGCCCTTGTTCTCATGGGAGAGGGGAGGAGAGGGGGATGCCCACTGACGGGCGGCCCCGCCAAATCAATCAACCATCATTACCACGCATACATGCCCGGTATGCTACGAACGACAGATTCACAAACAGAAACAAATCTGATTTATAAAGCAGGTTCAGCCTCTCGTGTGCACACGCTTGACATACGCATACATATACACCACCAATATGTCAGAGAATGACTTTGACAACGTACAACCACGAGCATGTCAGAATGTGTGCGCTGCTTTCATTAAACCTGTTTGTGTGTATGCATGCATGCTAGCATCTAAAGCAAAGCAATGGCAGGGTATAAAATGATGCTATACTCACAGATGTAGGCAGGCCAGGGGGGACCTTGCGCATTTTTTTTGTTTGCAGAGGATCTGTAGAGATGACATAAAAACAACGTTGAGACATTTGAGAGGAAGAAAGAATAAACAAGCACGCAGAGGCACTTGGTCAGATGTCTTTTTGATTACAGGTTTGCAAAGACAAACTTCAGAGCAATTGTGCTGCAGAAATTCAGGAATCTGTAACAATAAAGGTGCCATAAAAAAACAAGTGCCATATTTCTACACTCAATTGTGTTTAAAGCTACCTGAAACTTCGAGGGGTTAAAAATGAACAAAAATTAACAAACAAAAAATGAGCTAGTACATGATAGATAAGTGTTAAATGAAAATGGTCTCGTTACATCAATTCACAAGTTTATAATAATGATTTAATATTTCCGCTGCCGTGTCTGGTTTCCTGGGAAATGTCAGTTTGGCTTTATTTGACTTCTACATACGTAATGAAAAGTACACAAAGTAACCTGCTATTTTATGTTTCAAACAGAGATGGCGGTAGATAGGCGAAAGTTACGAACTTTAGCGGACATAATTGTAACACTATGATCATGCTGTCAAAAGGCCATTTAGTGCATCAAACAGGCACTGACCCAGTGAAGCAGAGTCCTGAAGGGAGCGTCTTCGTGGATTGGAGCCAGTAAAAGAGTAGAATGGAGTGGGTGACTTCCCAGAGGCGGTGACGGGCCCTGGGCTCGCCAGCCCCATGTCCGACCGCAGAGTGGACTGTAAAGACACAAGAACAGGGGTTAGGAGCTAAAAGCCGAAATCATACACAAATGCCATGAAAAGTGTGAAAATGCTATATGTGGATTTGATGACATCACCAGTGGGGTCCTAAAGTCTGACAGAACACAGAATTGTTACATTTTACATTTTAAAGATTACAAATACATTTTAAAGTATTTAAACAAAACAAAAAGGCATAAACTATTGGGGCATATACTAACTATTTAGAACTGCGCTATTTGTAGGTCACAAATTTGTGACATCGACCATGTTAACTCCTTTGTATGGAAGGCAAGATTTAGTTACTTCATATGATGCATAGAAGATGCTCTTTGGGACAATTTTAAATCATGCAGGAGTAACATGGATGATCAGGTTTCACACACCTGAGAATCAAAAACAACCATAAAGAAGAAATTTCCAATGTAATTTAATATTTTTATGCTAATAATACATTCAATAAAAATAAAAATAAAAATTTTAAATTATACAAGAGAAGCAGATGATTTTTCACTAGCACCCTCAGAATTTCGGACCCCACTGTAACTGGCGCAGTTGAAAACTACAGAGTTAAAAATAAAACTACTATCATCCAGCTCAAAATGTATGTCCCATGAATTAAACTTTTGTGACAACAGGAGACAATCAGAACTCTGGTTACAGAGAAAAAAAAAGAGTATTTCAGCTTCTTCCTCTCTGTGCTGAACACAATTGTGCAGTTATTGATGTGTCAGTGCCAGCAGCCCGGTGAAGTCCAAGGAGAAATCGATCCAATCAGCCCGACCTAGTGATTCCCTCTCTCCTCCTGCCAGCGGTGAGCTTCTATTGATCAGGGTTGATCACGGATGGCTCCAGGGCACATCCACACGTGGCCAGAGACACTTCGGGTCTTAAAGGACAGTGCATTCAGGAGAGTGAGAGATGAGAGTCAAGGTGGAGGAGGGGGGGGCTGTGACAGGGGCCTGCTCAAGCCTCATTAAACCATCTGTCTGATCTCAGGAACTGTCAGCTCTCCTGTAAAAAACGTGCCGGCTTAACTTGACAAAACACCCGGTTATAGAACTCACAAAGTAGACAGGGCCACTAGACTGTTGTTGTCTGAAAGCCAATTACGTGAAGACAGTGCAGAGTCGGGACAGATCCATGGAACGGAATCCTGCGTCTGATGACCGGGAGATTAGCATAGGCTTCAGGTTTTGTTAATGGTTTTCCAGGAGGCTATCATACCCTTGACCAACATCCACTCAATGGGTTGGCCCCAGCAAACTGGGTTAAGAGGCCAATTAGAGAAGTAGCCCAATTAGGCTAATCGTCTACTGAGGTAAAACAGTGTGAGGAGGGGGATGAAAGAGTAACTGAGAATAATAAGAATAAGGTTACAGAGGAAAACCCAGCATGTACCAGACAGCCTCTGTAGATTACCCTGCTGTAACTGTACCCTTAAGCACAACACAAACAGGGACAGCTGAAACATTAAAAACCAGTGAAAATTCAGTCATTTACTCACTTACTGTGGTCCTGCACAATAAGTAAGTACTTTGTTCAATATAAATTTGCGATGAAAAGCCACCCATACATTTATTATAATTTCTGTATTTGTGTGCCAAAGAAGAAAGAGTAACAAATGGTTTGGAACAACATAAGGCGAATAATTCCATTTATGATTAAGCAATTCTTTCAATAAAATCTTGAACCACGATCCATACATACACAACCATTCAAAAATGTAGGGTCACTTGTTGAGTCGTAATATTTTTTCCACATTTTATAATAATGGTAAACTCATGAAAACTGGAATAACACAATTGTAACTATAAGAATTATATTGTGGCTAAAAATATGTTTAAAATGTATTTTAGCATCACCCTGAGATTCTTTTTAAACAATACTGAAGGAGTTCCCATTTATTCTGGACTGTTATTGACTGGTTTTCTTTATTATTCAATCCAAGCCATCCATTAAAAACAATAATACAATTTTAGTTTTGTAATGAAAGTCATTTGTTAGTACAATTAAATTTTAATTGTTAAAATTAATTTGAAACATTTACACATTTACACAGAAACGGTTTTCAGGATCATGAAAACATTTCAGTCAAGTGATCCTAAACTTTTAAACATGCATTTTTAAATATTTTTAAATGTACAACCATAATCGTTATACAGCTTTAGATTTGTAAAAAATAATTCACATTCATTCACAAAAAAATGATCACATAGTAAACAAGAATCCCATATCAAAGTCAAACAGAAGTCATACTCAAAGCCCTAGTCTCAGCCACAGCAGGAAGTGCTTAAAAATAGCTTCTCTTCCTTGAACTTAGCCGATTAAAACAAGGGCCATCAGATCGTGTGAAAATCAGGTTGGCTTCTCCTTTACTGCAGGAGGAATAACGAGCTCTGGAAAGTGACAGGCTGTCAGGGAGGTGGCATCACTGACATTGACATGACAAAACAGACTGACTAGTGTTGCCTCTGTTCAATGATATGAAATCCTTACAGCAATGCCAAGCAACTTGTGGAAGCACTGGGGTCAGATAAAAGACCATGTAATACTCGTTTAACATTCTATCCAGAGTGATATTAGACAGATTTACAGAGCTTCAATGTGACTTGAAATGAGTTCAAATTCTAAATAAAGAGAACCTGTAAAACTTGTGCGTAAAATGACGTTGAAATGAATACAAAATGAAGTAGAATTTTACTTTTACTGATGAGATTGTGAGTGGCCTTTGCATTAACATTTATGCATTTAGCAGACACTTTTATCCAAAGTGACTTACAGTGCATTCAAGCTATATATTTAATCAGTATGTGGGTTCCTTGGGATACAAATACACGTGTGCCCTTACAAACCTTGCTTCTATGATGCCAGAGCATTGCGTTGCATTTGCTATGGTGTTTTGAGAGTCCAATTGCTTAGAAATGCAACAGCACACCTCTCCCCAGCTAGAGCACGATTCAAGGTATCATTCAAGGCTGTAGCACAAATAGCATGAGATGACATTCCACCTTTAAATACTTACAGTAGGGTTTGGAATCTGTTCAAATGCCTAACCATAAGCATGTGCGATGATGATGTACAAAACCGTTCAAAAATTGTTTATTTCTCCCAAGGGCATGCATGTCTGTGTATATGCAAACAACAATGTTAGCATGAGAGAAAAATGACTGGCCACCTCAATTTAGCCTCTAAAACAAGCCCTTGGCTTACATGACAGTCTGGTCAATCTTGTGGACACTGAGCAGCAGTGTTTATTATAAGAACACTTGAGAGAATCACAGGGGCTTCACTGTGAGCAGCTCACATCTGAACAATCATCTTCCTGAGTGAAATGTCAGGCAGATTGGTGGAGATAACAGCAGTCATCTGTCAACCGCATCTTGCCGTAACAATCAGAATAATCCTCTGCACAGGGGACGGGAGCAGAGCTTTACCTTCATCCACCGCTTGGCTGAATGCAGCTCTCTGCCGCTCTCCTCTTACCAATGCAGTAGTTTTACATTTCTGATGCTTGAATCGTGGCATTTGATGGCACAAGGTTAAAAATCAACAGCGGGCAGTCTTTAGAAAGATGATGCTAAAGATATTGCTAAGCAACAAATCATTTATTTTGGAACGTATTATGTGAAAAAATGCTAAATGCAGTAGAAGATCAGGGCAGGATAACACATAGCCATGCTGGCCAAACACATCTAGGAAGGGTATAATATGTGTATGTTTTGCATTTAAATTAAGGCCAAAAATGCATTTTACATCATTGAAAAGCAGCCTTACAAAAACATTTTACTACAGGAAAATTATGCAAAACTATTTTATTGAAACGATAAAAAATAGTGTGAATAATTGTATAAAATAATAAAACTAGGCAACTGTGACGAGTGAAAAATTACACAACGTGCTAGTTAGGAAAGAATACTTTCAATTTAAAGAATCCACTGTTATGTTGCTGAACGACTTCCTAGTTTAAGAAAGCAGCCAATGAGATGCTTTACAGGCAGACATAGCTGGGGGCCACAGCTGGCTGAGACAGTTTGAATATTTAACTCAATAAAAGACGTACAGTTTCACATCAGGCTCAAATGATGCAATAATACCTTGCTGAGGGAGTGGTTCTGCCTGCAAATGATGACAAACCTCATAAAAAGCTAGGCTGTTTGGCTCTGGGAAAATCCTGCAAGCGCTTCCCAACAAACACTTGATAGATTACTGGTGCAGATATTTCCATTCTTGGCGTTCACTGAACAAATAGGGCCTTTTATTAGGTTCTGCAATTTGCGTTGCTCAATTTTTGAAGCAGACTGGGTTATTAGGTGCATGATTCGCTTATTAAAAACACCGCTTTGCTGATAATCTTTGCACCTGATAGTCATCTGTTTATATGCACGCAACAGACGTGGTGGTCGTATAACAAGAATATTAACATAGCCAGCCTGCACCCCGCATTCTTCCCACATTTACTCAGGAACCAAGCGGCTTTTTCGCTCTTCCTGTTTTCTTCAGCGACTAGACAAACTGAGCCTCTGCCAGGCTCTGATCTGTGCAGCTGCAGGCCAGCATAAATTCCCCAGTTCCCACACAAAATGTCTGAACTGGCATTCCCTTTCAGAAAGCTCTTTTATGAATGAGCAAATGTGCCAAAGAGCCGACCGTGTTTTCATTCGCTCTAACTAGCGCCATTCAGCGCTCACTAACCGCATGGTGCTTTTAAAGGTGCGATCAGGTATTTCTCAGGCGTGGGCTGGGAGGGTGAGGTTATCAAAGGGTCGTTGGGGTCGAGGGCTGCTTGGTCCTTGCACTTAAGCTGGAGAGATAGTCTTCCTCTAATGTCTTTGTCTCAGACATGGCATTAAATCTAATCTTAAAGCTAAGACACTGCACGGTAACTAAATCCTTCTGCTAATAACCAGAAGGCATAGCACTAATGGGCAATGCAGCCTATAGTACACTATGAAGGAACTTTTTTCCCAGTAATCAGTATAACAAGGGTTAGAGTGGGGGTAAACAAAATGTAAACAGAGCAAATGAGCAAGCAACAGGCAACACAAAAAATGTAGAGGAAAAGGGGTGGGGGTCTCCAAATGTACATGACTGACTAACGTCAGCTGTGTCAGAGACTGAAAGACTGAACAGGCAGTGCAGAGACAGAGAGAGAGAGAGAGAGAGAGAGAGAGAGGAGTGGTGTGTTCACACAATCCTGTCTTTGTTTGGAACATCTGTGTGACTGAGGGAGTGGAGCGGGCCCGGGTTCTGTGACCCTGCTTTAATGGAAGTGCTGAAAGTCATGTTACTGTGTTCTGAAGGGCTGCACCCTACACAGAACACAAACACACACACATCCCTCCTGATTAAAACACAGACAGCAGCAAGCCACCTCTTCCAACTTCACCTTTTTCTGGAAAAACTGACTGTAAACTACAGACTGGTTCCCACACCCTCTGACCAATGATTTTCCATGACCTTCCCAGTCATTCATGATGACCGAATAAGGGTATTTTTCTATAGAGATTGCACTCACAATATGCCATTTGTAGCAGTATTTTAGAGTATTTTAGATAGTATTTTAGAGCTAAGCATAACTACAAAATAATATCACAATATAAAGTTCCCTGAGATTTTCTTAAGGACTGTGTTCATGTCCATGGTTTTATCAGGGCCGTAGATTTCCATTACAGAATTTAGCATTGGTCATGGTTATGTCAAAACTTTGCCATGAGGAATCAAAGGGTAAGTGAGAAACATGCAAAATTAACCTGAAAAGTAAAAATAGTACTTTCACTTCAACTTTAAGTTGTGATTGTTACCTGGCATCCAGAGACACCTGGCTCCCTCCCGTATCCAGAGAATTGACCCCTCTCAGACTTTCCTGGGGATAACCAAAAAACAAACCATCATTTTAACAGCATACAAATTTGTCATAACATTAATCCTAAAAATCATGTTTTATTAAAACCTGAAAAAAGGAAGCTTCCAAGTAGGTCTGAAAAAAGCTGCCAAAACTCACACATTCTCTGAGAGATAAAAACACCTCTTACATTATAGTGAAGGTCAATAAAGGCCTGATCTGTATATTTCATCAATATAAAATATGTGATTATTTCTGCACCAGGGCTGTCATGATTATGAAAATTCAGTTGACAATATGCTTAATTTGCATGTGAAAAATTGCAGTTTTATTCACATCACTGACATGCAGCACAATTTAATAATTACATAAAGTTTTATTCATGTCACATACATACAGCATAAGTTTAATATACACAGTTAATCTGGATCGCTCACACAAACACACTACTGCACCCGGAGGAGAAATATAAGAATGTTTTCATTTCTGTATTTGCTTTGAATTTTCTAATTTCGACAGCATTATGTGATTAAAATACACTGTAAACATGGTTATCTCAAATAATCATAATTATTAAAATAACTGCAATCAGGTGATTATGTAATCTGCTCATCAGAGAGTATCTCTGACAGTAAACTGGAGGGTCACTCAGATCTCAGTCTGGGGTATTAATCAGTCTCTTCCTCTCACAGCAACAACCCAAAAATTTACAAGAGCCAATGAATCATGCACTTCACAATATCTAAACTCAGCAGTTTCAACCTCTCTGTAAAGAAAAAAGGAAAAACCAAGAGACTCCAAACAGAAAATGATAAACAACTCTAAAAACATCATATATTATACTTGTCAGACTTTCAAACATTAGGACAAATGCATCGCTGAAGCTAAATTCTGTTTACTTCAGTGAAAAGGTAAATATTGTGTTACTTAAACTTGCGCAGTATTTGTGTTTCATCTTTAGTCTGATGCACACGGATTATACAGAGCATGAAACCCTCAGGTTTGTTCTGCCGCGCTCAGGTGCGGGAGGCCATGCGCCTGCAAGCGTGCCAGTTACTGCGCTGGCACAGCCTCCGGAGACACAGCAGTAATCAGGTACAGTGGTTTAACTGAAAACGCTGCTTCCCTTGTGGTGTAAACTGATCTCAATCGACATGATATAACATTTCAGGCTGTGCTCCACTGCAAAGGAAGAGTGAGTAGTTGTGGGTAAACTACTGTGTTCTCTCCCTCTTAGTCACCACAAAAGAATAAAACATCTGTCTTTCAGGGACTTTTAAGTTTTTTTTTTCCCCCATTCTGACTTCCTGGGTTGCTACAGAGCTAGGTTTAAGTTTCTGGGTTTGGCATACACACTCTTTCTCTTTCTCTCTCTTTCTCTCTCACTTAACCCACCCTAACCCCACACACACACACACACACACACACACACACATGTCTTTGCTCTTTAGATGCACTCGTGTCCAGCATTAAAAAATTCATTTACAGCATGTGTTTTGTCACACACTCTGTCTGCGCTGAATAATTTATAAGACTACGTTGTTGTTTCAGATCCTGGCAGAGCTGGAAGCACCACTCATGAAAAACATCCATCCTCGGTCAGGGTGTCTCCTGTGCACAGAGCAGTTCTACGCATGGTTTAGCAAGCTTTTCTGCAGCACAACCCAACCATGCATTGTAACATGTTGAGGAACCTTAATGTGATCAGCGCCATAACCTCAGCCACTAAGGAGGCATCCCAGAGGATCTGAACAGTAAACATGCGTTTAACTGTCTAGCGTGCCAGCATGCATGACCAACCAGCGCTTACAACAGCAGCTGCATCAAACAAAGAGATGCACCTATTCACCTGACTGCACGCATACACCCACATACTGTCAGAGTAATAAATTATGACAGAGGCGTCAATGAGCTTTAACTGTCATTACAATGGCATCTTTAAGTCGCCCACGTATAGTGAAACAAAACAATTTTCAAAAGTTGTCAGCCAGAAAAAAAATTAAATACAAAAAGAAGCAAACATGACAGAAAAGGTGAAATGTTTTCTTTTCTGAAATGAAAAAAAACCCCAACAAATAAAATATTAGTTTAAAAATAAACTGATCATGATGGAAAAATGTGAGGGCTAAAATCACGATGGCCATGCCTTTTTTAAAAAGACATGTAGGAGGAGCTGATGAAGAAACGTGTGAAAAAATGAACCGGATGAGACAAACAGAAAAATTAAGAATGGCTCTGAGAGCTGTGGAGGAAGAGGAGACCCATGGGGGCATGATATTCAGAGAGAAAGTGAGAAAAAGAGAGAGAGGGAGAATTAGTGGCGTGCGTTCAAATCACTGAGTGTTCCAAAAGCTGAAAGCAACCAAAGGCAAAGAAAAGCAAAGAGAAGTGAAAAAAGTCCCTCGGAATGTTAAAAATCAACAATGTAAGACAGCTCTTTCACTGCTATAGCAATTTGTTTAAGTGTTACTGGCAAGTGTTTGTGCCAAGCAGGCTGCCGGCTGCCAGCTAGTGCAGCTGTGAGGCCACTGCCCCCACCCTCTAAACCCCCATACATGCACACCCCTTCCTCTCCTTCACTCCCTCAGTCAAAGAAGGGAATGTGTGAGACAGCAGGTAAGTGTGTGAGAATGAGAGGAAGTGACATGCATGAGAGAAGTGCTCACCAGAGGGAATCTTAGCAGAAATGAACTTCAAGATGCGGGTACAGCCATGTCCTCCATGGCCCAGAAATCCCTTCACTCCTCCTTTATCTCATCACACCCTCCTGCACTTCTCTCTTCTTATAGCTGAAGCAATGACAGGTGGGCAAAGGGGGGTCAGGGAGGGAGGTGGGTCTGATCAATACCTGCCTAGCTTTTCTCTCCCGGCCTTCCTTCTCTGCTAGCTTACCGGCGACACATCATACATTATAGAAGCAGGAAGTGACTGCAGATGATGAATGTGCAGGCCTTACCAGGTTTTAAGGAAAGGGGTGGTGCCGGGGCAGCTGACGAGGGGGACAGAAGCAGCTCTACCACAAAGGGAAGCACAGGAGCAGCGAGGCGCAGAGGTTAGCCACCACGCTATAGGTTATCGATGCCCCTGCTGACTTACAGCTAATGAGTGTTCTAGTCATGCAATCTATCAAACCGGTAACCAGGGAGCATTGAAGGAGAAGATGTTTACAGGGAACAAGTGCAACAGAAGGAAACTGAAGAAGTTTGATGATCAAATGGCACAACTCCTTGAGGAACACCATGTAAACACTAAAGATTGAAGATTTTTACATCAGCTGGAGATGGAGAATGCTGCATTTTGTGTCAGCTTAAGGTAGCTATACTCAGTGGTGGTTCTAGACCACAGTACCTGGGGGGAGGCCAGTGAGGGGTCACTTGTGCTTTTAGGGGACACAAATTGGTCCGTTCCCCATTGGTCCATTTGTGATTGTGTTCTGGTGTGGGGGATGTTCAACAATTTAGGGGGGCAAAGTTTGTTAACACAGGGGCACTGGCCCCCCGGCATTCCCCAGAACCGTCCCTGATTATACTGTACATCTGAAATGCTTTGGGATCAATGCTGCTAGAGGTCCACTAACTGAAGCATTCAAAAATAAAGAGAAATTATGCATAGGACCATATCTATCAGGATCTCACCAACAACAGTCTCACCAACTTAAATCCCTGTTAAGAAAATAGTCTTCCTAACTCTCCTTATGGCATACGGTAACAACAAATAGTTTGGGTTTTTTGTTGGCTGGTGGTGGACGAGTTCTTGTGGCATTGGCAAATGTGAGAGACGCTAGCTGTTATGAAAATGTAACTTCTCACCTCCAATTCACACAGAAAAACTGAAGCCATATTGTACTCACAATATGTGATTGGGATCAAAATTTTGGGCACATCATCATCATTTTTGTTAGTGAACAAGTCATATCAGAAGTCACATTAAAAATGTTATAGCAAGATGCTGAATGCCATACTTGTGAATTGTTTATATTTGTGCCGTGCTCCTATTCTGATTTTGCTTAGCTTTGTGTTTATTGGCTGCCAAAATGAGCCACTGCAACACATGAAACAGTAAAAAATGTCAGATGCACTGGGTTAATTGATCACTCCTCTTTCATTTTTAAGCAGTGAAAGTGACAGACTGTATCAAAAGTAAGGAGTGACAAGATTTTAACAACAACAGTCGATAGTTATGACATCTCCCAACTGTTATCAAAGTGTTACCAGTTAGTGAGTAGGCAGCTGGTTTAACATAACAGTTTGCAGGGATCTGATCTCTTGTAAGCCAATTAAACCCCCTAAAATTGCTTGTCAAGCAAAGTTTTCTAAGGTTTCAAAGTTTTGTTGGGGGAAGAGAGAGCATTTGATTGGACAAAGTGCAGAAGTGCATATATATAAATATATAAAATTATATAAATTTTAGAGAAGACACCACCAAAAGTGGTTTTATAAGCAAAGACATCCAAACTAATACTGCAGGCTGTTTAATCCTGTACTCAAAACCTGTTGAGATCATTAAAACAATAGGTAACAATACAGACAGGGTATATATTTGCATGAGCATTTTCATCTTCTCTAGCTCTTAGCATGTCTGTTGTCTATCTCTTACCACTGGATCATGTTATCACAACAAAGCTCTTAAAACAGTCTTCATATCACCCTCGCTGGATCTGTGCCGAGTGGAAAGACTTCTGCTGTGCTGCTTGGCAATGCTTGTCAGCATCAGTGTTCCTCATCCTGTCTCTCAGGGGAAAACAGGGGCTGAACTGATGGAGTGATGGATGGAAACGAAAATAAATTCATCAATTTCACCGTGAGGAACTGAGAGAAACACATGTTGCAGGACAAAGTGCAACACAAATACAGCAGTTTTACACTAAAGGGTACCAATATAATCGGTTGAAATGTGTAATAATAACAACAGCACTAGTAAAATACTACCGTATACTACATGTAAAAAATGTTTTAAGTTAAGCGTGTAAATGTGCCATTAAATTATTGAAATATTCACCTAAAATCTCCAGGGGTACAAGTAAATAATTTAGGTCAAAGGGGTTAGGCTGACAAAAAAGTTTAAAAAGCCCCTATGTTAAAGCGAAGCATAGACAAGGAACGCCATTAAGTAGACGTGTCTAACTAATTGAATATGACAACAGAAAACATTTTAACAATTAAATCAATACTGAAATCAGTTTTAACTGAACAAACAAATCCTCTTTTTATCCCATTAATCAAAGCACATGATTTTTTTTATTTGTTAACCCAAGACCAAACAATCAATTTTTACACCTGTGATGAGGCTAATTATGAAATATTAATTCACAGTTTCACAGCTGTTGACAAATCAGTGTGTTTAACACACACGTCACCTCACTTTGAATAAAACAGCCCTGAGTTTTGTTTAACAGTCGCTGGAGTATGTAAATATCATTAATGTGCTTTCTGAAGTGCTGACGCAGGCGACGTCCACATCAAAGTCTGCTGAGGGGGTTAATCGGGAATGTAAAAATAGCCCTGCAATATTAAATATTGAAATTACATTCGCAGGCGAACAATTAAAATTTGACTGTGTAGAGAGGCTCCTGGGGTGGCTCCTTATTGATCACAGCTCTGCCAGGCAAGACTACAGCTCTTGTTTTGATACTCAGATAGGTAGTGATCTAAGCATCTCAAGGGATCAATTCAAAAGCGCAGCCACAAAAACAGCCAATTAGTAGCCACACTTCACAGCATCTCTCTTTCTATCTCTCTCCACACCTCCCCCTTGCCCTCCTTCTGGTACATTCCGAGAGCCTAGCTGTTTTTTTTCCACACAGACTCTTTGACCCTGTGTAAACAAATCGACATGCGTACATACATGGCGAGGAACTCTGTGCCTTGTTCCAAGTAATGCTAAATGCAAATGAACCCTTCTTCCCCCGAGAACACTTCCCCCCTGTCCGTGTTCCCCTGTCTGAATTCCGTGTTCGGAGTTTTGGAACCCTGGTGTAATTCATTACGCCTGTCAAGGTAATGTTCCGTGTTGAGCCATATGGCAAGGCTAACATGCGCAATAAAGGAAATTCCTCCAACTTGTTATAATCAGCACATTGGGCTGTCCAAAAACTGACATAAACAGCTTTATTGTGTTTGCTGTATTTTCTCTTAAAATTCCTGACAAAAACAGGAAAGCAGGCAGGAAAGGAGAGACGGGGAGAGTGGGGGGCTGGAGCTAAACTTGGAGGCCAGCAAAAGGAGGGAGGGCACAGTAAAGAGAGACCGAGAGAGAGAGAAAAATAAAATCATTGCTTTTCAGACACTCTACAGCTGTCTAAAGTTTGTGTCGGCAAGAACCTTGAGGTTTAAGTGTAGAGTTCTGGATGCCTAATGCCTACACACAAACACAAGCAAATATACACAATGCTCAGACATCACAATGCCAAACAAAGCAGCACACCCACTCACTCGCTGGCTCTGTGGCTTTTTAAATGGATCCTTTTGTTTCCTTGTCTGGAGTGTTTGTGTATCTCTGCGTTTTTGAGGCTTTTGATATTAAGACAAGTTCTGCTTGACAACAAAAAAAGTCAGAATGGACAAGGATTAGGTCAGGGCCCGATCCAAGGGTCCCCACTTTCTTCTGGCCATCCTTCACACCAATCCCACCCAGAAATGAGTATAAAGCGACATAATTTAAGAAGGGGGTGGGGACGTGTGGGGGGCGGTTCTGTTTTTGCCAGCCGAGCGCACAGAGGGGTACAATCACACACACACACACACACACACACACACACACACACACACACACACACACACAAGAGAAAAACACACTACCCGTGAGCTCAGCGTCAATTTCTGTTAATTACAGCCTTGTCAGTAGTGGCATTATTCAAACAGCTAGCGCAAATGTTAATGAGCTCTTATTTGCATATTTATTTTTTTCTTTGTTGAAATGTCATTGATTATTATGTTCTATGATGATAAATGCCTCTGCTGATGCACTGTGATATGTAATTAGTCATTAGATGGAATGAATAGATCAATTAAAAAAGGGAGAGAAGGAGAAAGAACAGGATTAAGGACGACTCAGAATGAAGATAGAAAAGATTGAAAAGGATTATGGGAGTGGAGAATGAATCAGCCGTCTTAAGGTGAGTCATGTCTCTCTCTCTAATAAAAGGGTGAACCTAGCGGATTCCTAATGTATTTAACATTTAATTTTCTTGCAATGGAACAAACATGTTTTTTGAGGAACCGTCTTTGCCTTTACTCCTCCTAAAAAATTACCCAAACACAATCTCACAGGCAAGGTACAAAACTGTTACTCACCCAAGCACCAAATAAGGGTAAAATTTGGCTCTGATAAGTAAAATAAATTAACTGTCCATATGGCTTGTATCTTTTCTAGGAATTGTAAAATAATCCATAGCTGAAATCTAAATGTATGTGCAATTTAAAGTAAACAAAGCGATTCTACAAGCTGATTATGTCTTACACTGACCTTTTACCACAGTGCAAAATTTACCACAAGAAATTTAGCAAGGAAGCCAAAATATTGTTTTTCTTTTATTTTTGTAACTCCAGAATTTCACATAGCAACAAATTCCTTGTGTTAAGCCACAAGAAGACAACATGAGGAAAGAAAAGTCATGGTACCAATGTTTTTGTGTGAAGTTGTTTCACCAAGATGCTGAGAGTGACACAACAACCTACTTTGTTTCTCGCTAATATACAAGAATAAAACAAATAAATATTTATCATTGGGAAATAATCTGTTATTTTAAAGAATATAATAATTTAAAAAAGAAATAATAAACTTTCAAGGTTGTTACAAAAAAACATATGGCTGGTGTATTTTTTTCAGTTCACTGGCCTTTGGCAGGTGTGGCAGAAAGTTAATTTCGAACCTTTACTCACAGGTTTGTGGTGTGTGGTCCTGTCAACCAATACAGAAACTAGATTTGTCTTAAACACCCCTTGCACATGCCCTGGTCTGGTCAATGTGATTTTCTGTTTGTTACTGGGGAGAGTGGGAGGTAATGTTTTCTTTTGACCTTTGCGGGTCCCTAACTTAACCACCCTCTCATCCAGTGCCCACTACTCTCTGATATGAGAAGAAGGAAGAGAAAGAAATGCATTACTGCAGACCAGATGGGAACATTCCACATGACCAAACCAATCAATCACCTTGGTGGGACGCAGGTGCGCTGCAGCCGTGCAGCAACACACCATTTCACAGTCTATCGGCCACAAACACATGGTCACCAATCAATGGCCCCCCGAGGACATGCGCATCTCCCCCACCTTACTGGTTCATGGCTGATGACTTCATAATCACACATCCCTCTCTCTCTTGCCCCCTCCTTTACCCCCACCCTGCAGAGGAGGGAGATGAGCTATTTCATAACCCTTTCTTTCACCCATCAGATCAGATCTTGCCATGCTGGACGGTGACTCCCCTTTAAGCTAACCCACGCAAACAAATGCGTGTGAGACAGTTACTCGTGGCTGGAGCCAATTGTGAGCATTGAGAGCGCGGTGGAAAAACGGGAGGGCAGGGCGTTCTTTTATGTCCCGGGATGGATATCGCATCAACGGAGCCACATCAAAGGCCCTGCAGCCGGCTGGTATCAGATGCCAAGCGACTGTTAAACAATGGGGCCTCAACTGGAAGGATGGTGCAGGATAAATGCAGGAAGGGAATTTTGATCCCATTCAAGCAGCGCTGGTGGCGTGTTCTCAAACTCACACGCACATTCAGAAATCTTGAAAACACAGCAGAAAAACAAAGAATGGGCATATGTCAGATGTGATGAAAGAGTTGTCAGAGTTAAAAACACTTCTCTTTGATTCTGGAGACGTGTTTAGTAACACCCCTCATGGTTCTGTCAGAGAAAAGACGTGTCACAGAATGGGAAGTGTGTGAAACGAATGCTCTCTATGTGTGATAGCGTGTTGGGGGTCTAGACAGCACCAACCCACAGTGGTTTTTAAATAAAGTTGAATGAACTTAAATTTTCTTGAGTGTATGGCTTTTTCAATCCTCAAGATCAGGGTTACCAATGTATGTAAACAAATTACATACACGTAATAGTTTTAAAACTGTGAAAAGTGTATATTCTACCACCTAACCCTACCTCTGAATCTATCCCTCACAGAAAACTTTCTGCATTTTTAAATTTTTAAAAAGATCTTTCTGTATGATTTATAAGCTTATTTCCTCATGGGGACCTCAGAAACATCAAGGTCAAAATGCACTGGTATTACTATACTTGGGGACATTTGGTCCCCATAATGTAGTGAACAGAAGTACACACACACACAACCAATAAAGTACATCGTTTCCTGGGAATTCAGGACTGCTAGTCCTGTAGTGAACAGTGACTACATTGACATTATAGCACAGATTTGAGTACCTTACTTGTAAAGGACACAAATTTCATTAAAAACATTATTAAAGTAAATTAAAAAATTAAGCACCATCCTTTAGCTATAAGATGCAACTCTGCCAAAATGTTGCTATGCAACAAACCAGCGGCATTGTATTAGTATAAAAGATTAAGTATAACGTGAGGAACTTCAGCATGCAGGCAGGATCTCTATGAGCTAATCCTGTCTGTGTGTTTTTGTATGTAATAGTTACTAGTGAAAAAAAGCCTCTTCACAAACAATGACAGGTCCTTGGAATCAGTGTACTGTATATATAGAAGATAATGAGGTACAGCACTGAGCAAGACAAGACTTAACATTCATAAGAATCTTACACACAGACACTAATTCAATAGACTCATCTCTCCTCTCTGAATTAGATGTGGGGGAGGATGGGTTATTTCTAGGCAGACTGACTGCACGCTCGCCACCTGAGACCCCAAGCCAGGTGTGTGTGTGTATGTGTGTGTGTGTATGTGTGTATATGTAAGAGCAGCACCTGTGGGGCACAGCAGGAGCTTAGCTACACACAGGTGGGAGCCAGAAGCCCCGTTGTCCATCCCATGAGCCCCCTCTCATTTCAACAGGTCGTTCTGTAATTACACTCAACACAGCCCATTAGCCATGAGCCTTTAGAGGAACATATGCCCCAGCATTGCTATACACTGTGTGCCTACATGTGCAAGACTGCGGGGGAAAACATGTTCCACTGTTTACAGCGGCTCTAAATACCTTGAAACTGCTTCAGAGATTTCAAAATACAGGAAAATGTTCTCCCATAGCTGAGATATTGCAAACAGCCACCATGGCAGTGATATAACGTTCACAAAATAATAAGATAAAGCAAATGTGTTGAAGTATCTTTTCTGTCAGTGTTTCTTATATTGACGCTGAGGCAATATTGTGTATAAATCAATCATGCCAATAAAGTACCTGAAATTGAAAATGCTCAGTGCTCTGTTCCAAAACCTAGTTTGCTGTCTACGTTGGCTGCATTTTTATATGCTTGTGATCGAAAGGCTGTTCCAAAAGGTGCAAATCTGAATTATGCTCCCTTCTAAGATACCTTATTTTGATTTTAAGTCAAGACATGAGTTACTTATTTTATAAATATATTTATTTCATGTAATATTAATATAAAATAAATAGTTTAAATAGTCTAGTGCAATTTATAAAGCATTGCTTTTTAAAATGATTTGTATATTTGTATAAGATACCGCATGGTAAGATCAAACTGTATTAAAACAGCCTGTCAAATTTCCCATGGAATCATCTTTCATGGCATTTATGATGCTGCCTATGTAGGAAGCAAGGCAGCTCACTAGGTTTTAGAACAGAGCTAAAGAACAAGAAGGAGAGAGAGACATAAGCAGAGAGAGAAACAGAGAGACAGAAGTCTGGTAAAGTCATTGACATCAGCAGGGTGCTCTGGGCCCAGGCTGCATTTGTTTCACTGGCAGAATTCCTTCCTAATGAATCACCGCCCTTCAGCTTTGCATTTTCATTTAACAATCACTAACATTTTCATTGGCAAGAGCTGCTGCTGAGTACCAAGGGACAGAACTAGGGAGAGGCAGAGAAAAGAGAGAGAGATTAAAAAAGTGATGGATCAGTGGAAAACAAGGGGTTAAATGGAGGATATGGGGATGGGTAAATGGGTGGAGTCAAAAAGAACAGAGGGAAACATTTCAGATATGGAGAGAGAAGACGCTGAATGAAGGAAAGCAGCAAAAAATGTAAAAAGAGAAAGAGCCCAGAATCATGTGTTCAGACTTTAATGAAGACTGAAAGCAGATTTGAGTGTTGTTTTGTTCAGGCTTCGTTATCCATATAACGAGCTTAGGTTAAATAGTGCCAGCTAATGATACAGTCATCAAAAGCCCCACATGCTGCTCATGTGACTGAGTGAATCCAACTTTGCAGCAGACGGATGGTGAATGTAGGCGAAGCTTGTATGTGTCATTCAGTATTATTAAGATTTCTGTTATCTGGGTGCCATCAAGACAATCATGAGTTGTGTAGTGTGAACAAGATTTAAAAGATAAACAAAACAAATATGCTTAAGAAACACACATTCACATTGATGCATTGCAACACGCGACACAATTCACAGTGCAATTACATGTTGCATTTTCAACACTAAATCAGAAGGTGCTACAGTGGAAATGATCATAAACTCCTTCTACTGCCAGTTTTCTCCTTCAGGTCCTTAGTTTGAAGAAAAACTTACTAAGCGTGTTTGACTATATGTCAATATACACCAATATACGTTGATATGTCTATACCAACTTACCTAAACAATAAGAGCCATTTTTACAGCAAAGAAACCTATAAAAGTATATTCTCACAAAAACAGGCGATTTTAAACAAGAACACTCTTTAACTATATATAAATTAAAAAAATCATAAAAATCATAATGCATTCAACAAGCATTCATATTTGACCCAGAGTATCATTGTGGCCTAAGCTTTTAATATTGTAAATAGTTTAGCTGTTGTTATTCTTACATAATTTCCTGCCGGTGGGTTTGATAACAGAGGTCCATAGACACTGCACTGTAGACACTGTAGACAGAACTCAGCGGCTAATTTAGGTCACCCCCAGTGGCCTGTGACATCAGGCTTCCAGGACCTTTCTATCAGCTCCACCACATTTACCCTCACCACTTGGAAATTTCCTGGCCCTTTGCAGCAGCCCTGCAGACTGGAGCACACGAGACCCCAGCTGATGTCTGCAGCTGGCCTGCCCGCCTGCCTGTCTCACCCCCTCCACGCAGGGGCCCGGGCTTGGGGAAGCAGGGGCAAGGGCGAATGATGGGTGGATGGTTAGATGCAAGGATGTAAGGAAGGGAGGAGGGGCGATGATGGAAGAAGTGAAGAAGAGTGATTTGGGGCCTTTCAGGCCATCTTGGCTCTTCACGCCTGGTTGAACGCAGTAACAGATAAGCACACCCTGGAGCTCTGCATAATGACCGGCTAGATCCACTAGACTTCACACTAGCGCCACCAGACTAGCACACCACTACAGACATCTCCTCCGAGCCCGTGTCAGCACACACTGCTTCCAGCATCTTAAACACTCCTGTGTGTGAGCGTCTGAAGTTGCTGCTGCTCAGATGCCTTGAAGTATTCAGATTCTAAACTAGTTCACATGGGTCGTCCACACTGGACACGTTCAATAACAGGAAGGTGCAGTGCAGAGGAATAGAACACAATGCAAGAATCACGTCTGATGCAGGTTTTAATTAAGGTGAACTTTACAAATGTTTGACACAAAGTGAGACGTTCTACAATAATCAAAGATGTCCATCTAGTACATGTTTACCGAACAGTAATAAAAAAAAATGACACATCAGAACAAGATCATGTCTTGTCTGAACGTCCCCATATACTTCCACAGCAGATTCTGAATCTGAAATTGCAATAATTTATTCATTATTATTATTCTATTATTTTTTGGGCCTATAAATAATAGTCACAGAAAACAGAATTTTGGCATTTGCAATTCAATGAGAGAGCTTTCTTAAAGCACTGTGCAATTTGTAAAAGCTACACTTCTATAGGCAGCAGTTTTCAAATATTGTTTATAATAAATTACTACATCGTTTAAAGGTGGGGTCTACATATTTAATGGAAAACGTTTTCAGTGTTGCAAAGAGTGAATGGGGACATACACAGAGTAAACACAGTGGGGGGGGTCGTGATGTCAGCATAGTAAATGAGAGAGAGAATGAAAACAAGGCAGAAGAGAGCAGAGAGTGAATGAATGACAGAAAGGAGGAGGATAAAACAGGAGTATATACAGAGGAGGAGAGAGAGCAGGCGCTCTCCTCTGCACCTGCGACCCTGCTGTGCTGTGTAGCCGCTCCCTGTGCTGCCGTGCACCTGAGCAGCACCTGGTCACAATCATAGCACCAGCCAGAGGAGTGGCCCTCGGAGGCCCCCATTCACACACCTGCCTCCACTGCTGCACACCAGGGAGACGGAGCACAGGGTACAGATCTACACACAGCCTTAAGGAATAATTATAAAGCAAATAAATAAATAACATGCAAAGAGAAAGATACGTGGAGAGAAGCTGAGCACTGAGACAAATCAGCTTTTTATCCCAGTTGAAAAAAAGGACAGCGAAATGCATCCTGGCATCGCTGTGCCCCTCCTCTTGTGAACAGTAAAAAAAAAGTCTACAAAATGCTTGGCACACTTTGCATTGTCACTAAATGACTGCATAATTTCATTTCCTGGAAAGCCATTAGGTTTCATCAAAAGGAGATGAGAAACAGATGAGAACAATTCTCTTATGCATGGAGAATTCATTTAGCGGCGCAGCATGCGCGGGAGCGCCATGCTAACACCACATGCACGGCAGACAGAAAGTTGGGATGCAAATTTCAGAAATTAGTGTGCCGTTCCACAATTATTCTGCACATGACTGAGAAAGATTAAACGACTGCAAACCACCTGTGCGACACGCACAAAAACAATAGGCTATTTCAAGCATGCAGCCAAAACTACAGTAAATCGAGCAAAATGCACAGAATGCTTAATTCCAAATAGGGAAAACTAACTGTTGTAATGGAGGCTAAGAGTATAGATTTATAATGTCTAGTTTTAAACATTTTCACAAAAAATTGTTAGGTAATATATAATGTATTACATTTCTGTACTTATCAAATGTGTCAAAGCATCCACATTCATTTCTGATACATTGATCTCTAATGAATATAGGGAGTGTTTAATTACATCATCAGACTTCAGCATTTCATTAAATTTCATTGAATAAAAATAGTGGTGGACCAACATGGCAGAAAACAAAGTGGTCAGTGACTGATTTAATGCTATATGTTTATGTATAGAAAATAATATGTATATACAATTCAATTTAATTAAGGGAAATTATTGTTGAACTGGAATATCAAGGTGACCTCAAAACTCAAAAAGTGTTGAACAACCTAGAAATAAACTGAGAAAAACAGATGAAAACTCCCTACAAGAAAAACAAGTGATCACTGTGTACGATTTGAAAGCTTTGGATCACAATATATTGGATCACAAATATTATTGTAGTATGGACCAAATATTGATTATAATTGTATTTCCAGGTCCCTGCTGATTCCCAAACTTACTTTCTGTTGCTAAGGCTACATCCAATTCCCAACTCCACCAACATCTTCTGGCAGGGCCAGAGCATCAACAACACTAGATCAGTAATATCTATCTTCTGCTATCTCTGTACACACTCCTGTGACAGGGACAGTTAGGCATCACTAGGGTGAGAGATATCAGACTGGCCAACGATCTTCCCCCTAGAGATGAGAGAGGGGTACACAGAGTGACTCGGAGGAACACTGGTGAACCTTCTAAAGCCCCAGGTGAGAAACACAAGCACCTGGGTTACATTAAAACTTATAATAGATTTCATCTTGCTGCAAAATCACACAGGTGCTTGTACTGTGTGTAATTTTGAGATTTCAGACCGGTCTTCTGAGATCAGCTCAGAAGCTCAGCCAAATAAAGATGTGTACAGAAGGTCTGGACCCAGCAGAAGAAATCCAAGTCCTACTCAATCTCTTCAAATAGTGAGCCGGGTTGTGCGTATGTGTGTATGATGCTAATAATAAGAAGATTATATTTAATAGAACAGAGAGGATGTGC
This sequence comes from Chromobotia macracanthus, assembly GCA_036877525.1. NCBI lineage: Eukaryota > Metazoa > Chordata > Actinopteri > Cypriniformes > Botiidae > Chromobotia > Chromobotia macracanthus. The sequence goes on from JAZGTH010000063.1 coordinate 7,473,909, forward strand.
GGCAGGGCGCAGGAATGTGAGTATGTCGACAAGCCAGTCAGCATTGTTAAAAATACAGATTGGCACATAGACTGAAGTGCTGGCGAGTGACAAACACACAGTCACATGCTCTCTCACACACACACACACACACACACACACACACACACACACACACACAGGGTTTTCATGTTTAATAGGGACATTCAATAGACGCAATGATTTTTATACTGTGCAAACTGTATTCTATTTCGTAATCCTACCCCTAAACTTTCTCCCTAAACTTTCTGCCAATCTAAATTGGGACATTCCATAGACTTCTATTATTTTCATACACGGCTAGTTATAAACATTGCTTATGGAAATTAAAATAATAAGTAAAGTAAAATAAAATAAAATCCCTCAGAAATCTAAATCAGCTGAAATCCTTTGTGTGTGTTGCAGAAGAACAAAACAGCATAAAGAGAACTTCTCAGATACGAGGAAGTCCGTAAATGTCCTTCTTACATCCTTCTCATTGTCAGTCTTTGATGCTCAGCCATCAGTGTGACCGAATGTATAAATCCTGAATTCTTTACCGAGATGGTAACTTCACTGACTTCATCAGAGGCCTCTCTGCTTCTAATCTTCACTCAAACTTTCATCAGAGCAAAGAGTGTGTGAAGTCAATGTCCGATCCGTGTCATCTTGATGCAGGGCCAGGGGGCTTAATGAAAACCGCAGGAAAAGAAGACAAATGCTGCAGATGAATGTTCAAACAGCAGGAGGATGTCTGGCTGGTATGAGTCAATGTGAGATTTTTATGAAGGGTCACTGATCACTAAAGAGGCCAGACTGATGACCAGGCCCACACAGAATCTTTGCTTGCCTGAAGGTTCTGCAGATTCCTACATAATTGGACCGCTTATCATTTTACAGTCCTACTTGTTCCCCACACCATTTATAATCTTTTATAAATTACACCATTTATGTTTTGGGCTACCAAATACAGTTTGGTACTATAAACATTCTTTAACACATTCCATTAACACCCATTCCACAGAAGAAGCATTATTTTGACCCATCATTTGAAAAGTTCTATTTCAAAACAAAAACAGCCCAACTATACTCTAATTAAATGAGAGGTTTCAGCTCAGCAGAAATCAGTGACATTCAGTGGTTTTGGATTCCGTGTGTTCTGCTGATGACAGGAAAGAGGCTCACTGGAAAAGTGTGTGACTCCTCAGACCCCTTAAAAATCGCAGCTTCCTGAACATGCATAAATCCAACAAGAATCAAACAAAAAGCAGGAGGAAGAACAAAACATTTCCCCCTGAGCATTAGAACAAGTTGTGCCTTAGATTTCAGGAAGTTTACAGCAAAACACATGTACAACCGATTGCAGCTTTTTTCCCGAACATTCAATTTAAAACTCATGTAGCGTGTCTAGTTGTAGACCGTTTCATCAAGTCCAAAGCCAAGCTGGCTTTCTCTGTGCCAACTGTTACCCATGGAGTTTGGAATGTCAACAAAGTACTAAACTAATTTGTCTTTTGTGATGGTAATCTGTTTGACCAGTAAATACAGGCTGCGCTGAAGGAGCAGTATTCTCTATGTGTATGCAGATTTCTCCTTAATCTAAAGCTGCATTAAGCCTTATTAAATATTGCTTAAAACTTCAACATAGTCATCATTATGCAACATGCTCCTGCCTCACATTAAAAGCAGGCATGCATGAGGGCCAGCGTACACACAAGCATGCATGCATTAAAATTACATTGGCTGCATGCTACGGATGGCTTATCAATGTCAACGTTATTTAAAATTTGTTAAAGGGTTCCATATATAAAAGTAATGCATAAAATCTGAAAATTGCTTTTGGATTTCAAACAGATATTGTTTAAGTCATGCAGAACTGCATTTACATTCGAAAAGGTATACGATTATGCATTATGCCTGTTGTCAGCTGCTGCATCAGAATGAAGATTGTGTACAGCACTCCAGCCACCAGTGTGAGCGCCACGTGCAAGCAGGAAGGCGAGGAGGATGCTGGGTAAGAGGATTGAAACAGGGTGCCGGCACGTGTGCTGCAGACTGACTGACCTCTGAACTCTGGACCAACACTGACACAGATCCCCAGTACTCTCATGGGCTTTGTTCATGCTTGTGTACACACACACACACACAAGCACAGACGCATGGACAAATGCGCACACACACACCGCTCCCTGGGGTGTAAATGCACTATATAGCAAACTGATGCAACAAAAGGGAAATATCTATCTATTCAGGTACAAACCTAAAAATGCACATAAACGCATTACATCAGCCTTTTTTAATAATAACATCAAATACATATTGCAATATCCAGTTCTACCAAATCCATTACAAATGCAGCGGAACAGAATGTGACCTTTAAAATGTATCTCCATTATTCAGAACAAGCAGCGGTTACTCTAATTAAAATGTTATGTCAAATAAACAGTCATTACCGGCCATCTGCCTAACACTATAAACTGTAACAAGTTCATTATCATACACAATAGCTGACCCCAGGTAACCCCAAGCTGCTCTCAACATGTCATACTTCGCTTAGAGCGGATGGAACCAGGTCAACGCATGCAGTCCCAACAGGCATATTTAGGACCACTGAACGAAGCGTTTAAATTAAACCATTTAATGGGATAATGGGTTTTTAAAACCAAATCTGAAATAGTCCTTATATTTATGTCCCAGACAAACAGCTGCAAGAAAACAAGAATGCAAACAGCTCTGCCTGGTTCATCAACTTAGACCTAGACTAATATCATTTAAATGAAATTCCTTTTTTTACTTCACAGTTTTTTTTTTATATTTATCGATTATAGTTTCCTGTAAAGCACTTTGGTCAGCCTTGGGTTGTTTTTAAATGTGCTTTATAAATAAATACAGTTTTACAGCATTTTACAGCTTGACAAAGTAAACAAACAACTGCCAGCCTACGGTTTCCATTTTCCTCAAGAAACTGCAGACCACCGGGATTTGTCTTGAGATAATCCACTTAGATTACCATGGCTCTGTGTTTAAACGGTACACACAGAAAAAGAAATGGGTCATATAAACCCATGAGTAGCTCATGAGCCAGGGTTCCCTCAGAAATGCCATTCGTGTGATGGTAATGCTTAATTGCATTACACTGGCATTCAAGCTCGGCCTTTTTTATTGGTGAGTAATAACCTTTCAGAGATGATTTAATGAGGTTGCTCTGGAATGGGTAATTCCATGTAAATCCCAGATATTACTGCTGAAATTTAATTTGATAAGACTCTGTCTTCTCGTCCAATCCCAGGAAGATAGCACAGGCAATTTAGCCATGCAATCAGATTGTCTAATTCCCTGACACATCATTGTTCCAGATCATTTCCATATTTTGCTACTTACAGGCATAATTAGTGCTGTATCAACAGGACAGAGGAAAACCAAACATCCTCCTTACCTCAACCACACACACACACACACACACACACAACACACACACACACACACACACACACACACACACACACACACACACACACACACACACACACTTGCATATGTGGTTAACAGGAACTCTCCATAAGCCTAATGATTTTTATATTGAGCTAATCAAACTTTCTATCCACTTCCCATAACCCCACAACTAAACCTAACCGTCAAAGAAAACTCTTGGCATTTTGTTTAATTAAAATAAAAACACCATTTAGTGTGTACATTTGGTTTATGAGGATACAGGAAATGTCATTGTAAACCAGGTTCACGTTGTTCACATTATCACACACACAAACACACAAAGACAGATCAATTGCTAGAAAGATAACATTTTGTTTTGGTGGATTTCGTGTAATAGCACCCATCTGTAAACTTGTCACCTTACATGGCAACTGGTCTCCAGGGTGATGCTACAAAGAGCCGGGATTCAACAGCCCATAAAGCTGTCACATGCATACACAACACAATAGATGCAGAGAGAGAGAAGCCTTAGATCTACCATCATTCAATCACATGCAAGGCATAAATACCCTATTGTGACTCTAACCATGCCATTTTGCCTGATAAATATCTAACAAAATGCTGCTAAAGATCACTGGCTCTCAAAAATGAATCCATATTGAAAAAAAAATGCCAAATGTAAAGGCTAAATCATGTGTATTGTGATGATCAATGATCGAACAAACACAATTTCAAAACCCTGCATACATTTAAAACCCTAAACTGTATTTATTTTAATAGCCCTATAATAAATAATGAATTGAATAAAACTTTGCAGTGACAAAATTATCCACAGCATTAATATGTCCCACATTTACACAAAAGAATTAAGCGTGTGCAACTCTAAGAATCTGCACCGCACATCATCCTGATGCTAAAAAATGTGTAGTTTTCTGTCTGTGGAGTCAGCAAACAACCAGCAAAAACAGGTCGCAAATAAGCACAAACTGATACAGATGGGAAATTATTTTAAACATTTTTGGAAGCAAAAAGGGAAGTGGAGCGAGTTCAGTAGAGTTTCGTACACCTCTTTGGAAAGATGAGAATGATCTGAGAGAACTCGTGGGTGAGGGAGTTTGTGTGTGTAAAATGATCTTTGGCCCATCTGTTTGTTTCACTACTACCACCATCACAACCCCATCACCCCTCCTCTCTCTGAGTCTCTCTCTCTCTCTCTCTCTCTCTCTCTCTCTCTCTCTCTCTCTCTCTCTGAGTCTCTCTCTCTCTCTCTGTCTCTGGGTCTCTCTCTCCTCTATCACTTTCCTTCTAGTGTTCTCTTTAAAATGCACTGTGCCACTGGAAGTAGCCGGTGGCTTTTCTGATATCTAGAAGAGTCTTTTGTGATGGAAAACTGTACTGATGGCGTGACTTCCACCCTGGGGGAGGGTCACATCCTGAAGTCAGTCACACCATAGGAAGATCCTGAAAGTGGGGACAAATTTGAGGCATAAACAAAATGTATATTATCACACACATATACGTACAGTTTGTAACAGTAATTAATATCCACTTCTGAATCTTACTTTGATGTGACTGACTGTATACATACAGTGGGGCCCAGAGGTGTGAGAACACACTGAAAATTCATGATCTTGACCTGGTAATAAACTATTTTGGATTTTAAAAATTTACAACACATAAACATGCAGAAAAACAAAAGGAAGGTTTAATATTCTGCCCAGTTTTAGGTCACTAATAAAATGTATGCAAATTTGTGACATTGTCCATGGATGTTGCTCTTTGCTTTTTACAAATCCTGCTGGAATAACATCATCAGGTTTGCATAAACTAAAATGAATGCTGTCATTAAAACAAAGACAAACATTAATTATTCTTTTACTGATTTATTTTTTTAAGTAAATTCATTTTTAATTAAAGTTAACTGAAAAAAACTAAGTTAGGAATTAGCTAGAAAAATTTGTTTAACAAAAACTAAAATTAGAAAAATGCAAACTAGTTGTTTCAGATCTCTGGACCCCAATGTAAATACATATAGAGACAGGTAATCCCCACCCATCACTGGGACTTCCTGTGGTGACACTTCCAGCGTGCCTGATCTGTGTGTTCACACATTGCTAAACGGATTGACGACAGAAGGACGGGTGCGAAAGAAAGACGGGTCAGAATCACCTTGGATACTCACCCATTATGCTGGAGCTCATAAAAGGTGTGGGGGACAATCCTTCATGGGACACTAATCGACTGTCACTCATGTGATCAGCATAATGAGCATCTCCAAAGCCCTGGGGGAAAGAGATCACAGCATTAAACACATTATTAGCCAGACCTGCTAATTGAGTGCTATGACACTCCTCTAATGACTGAGGGGAAAAGCGGGGCACACGATTGGTCATCTGTCCCCTGAATCGATATTTCTCCACTGTCCTCATTAAAAAGCACTTTCTTAAAAGTCTTTGATGAATTTCATTAAAAGGCAAACTGTGCCTAGACCAGACAATTTTACTTGTGCTGCAATGTGAGTTGTGTAAATGTAATAAAGTTAATGTGGCACAAAATACAAGCAATTTTCATTATTCAACAAATTTCACATTCTAATTTTTTCATCCCATTTTTTCCATTTTTTATGTAAACAGACTTAATAGACTAATGATCAGGCTAATGATCAGGACATTTTTAAACAGAGAAAGGACAGAAAGTTAAATTCTGTGCTTTGTAAAGTAAAATCACAATCTTTACAGATGCTAGAAGATTCTAGCCCAGTTGTAAACGCTGTTTCTAGGCAACACATTGGTTTTTGTGTGGCAATACTAGTTTTTGTTGTCCTTCAGTGATAACTGTTTCCATGTTGTATGTTTCTGAAAAGCCCTAGACCTAGACAGGCAGAAATTTACGAGTGCGTAAGGCGAGGTGCGTTTTTTAAGACGAGGTGCAACATAAATCACATTAAACTGATGAAGTGATGTGTTTGCTGGAGCTTGACAAAGATCATGTCTTTATGCTAAAAGCCTGCCTATACTAAAAAAAGCAGAATAAATAAGTAAATAAGTCTCCTCAGCAGCTGAGGTCTGCCCTTTCATGACCGTTATCAGCTTTGGGGGGCTTAGGTCTAAATATCGGTCACAGTATGGGCCTTTAAACCTCAGAGTCCCCCACAATAAAAGATACTCTGTGAGTGTGTTAATCCTGGAGCTACTGAAAATCTGCCTGGCGCTACAGTCAAATGTGTCCCCCAAACCATATTAACTCTCTCCTGAGGGGCCCGCAGCTGTCGGCATCCATTACTATGGGCTTTTCCTTCTTTTCTTTAAAAAAAAAAAAACAGCAAAAAAGACACACAGTGTTACAAAACATATTATTGTTTGCCTTAATAACCCTATGAACTTCCTGACTGATAGCTTTTCCCCTGAAGAGACAATGGTAGGAGGGTGTGGGAGTGAGAAAATAAGCCCCCGACCTGCACTGTCCTCCCCAGCAATTTGTAGGCACGATTTGGTAAGCTTCTCAACCAGAGGAAGGCTCACAGAGCACACATATGCACAAACACAATTAACCTCATGTGATGTTACATATCAGCTCATCCATATTTTGCTTCCTAGTCTTTTGAGACGTTCCAATGGCAGCTGCTAGAGTGTTGGAAAAGGTCAGAGGATGGGAAGATGAGTGGCTGGGAAGAGGAGATGAAATAATGGTCAAGGAGATGGGAGAGAACCTCTGCTCCACTGAGACCATTAGATCATTAATCACAACTGTCTCATAATCTCTGAATGCATGGCCTTGTTGTGAATGTTTTACTGTCAGCTGCGAATGAGAGGCGCTGGTTAGCCTCGTCTAAATGTGACCCATACTGGCAAAATGAGTCGTAATGTGCAAGGGCTAATTTGGTCTAATTTGACATTTTCACAAAAACTAGTTCATTAAGCCCTCACCTACTAATCTCAATGCTCAAGTAGCAGTTAAACATCTAAAAGTTCCTTTATTTGTATGTTTTCTGAGAGGTGTACTTTCCCAGATCTTCCCTTTGTTTTAATAATTCATGAAAAATTTGTTTTTTCTGCACTTTTCTCGACAAATGGTGCTTCAGTGAGGTGCAGCTCATTCATCAATTTTGTCTGATTCTGACAAATCATACATCATTTTAAGATTATTTAACAAAGAGAATGTGAAAATAACAAGAACTCATTTTTGAAAAGTTGATCATTGTGACTCATTTTGCTATCACGGGTCACAAATAAGTGACCCGTGATAGCCCCCCCCATTTATGAAGTCATGTCTCATATGCTCCTGCACATCCCAGGTGAACGATCGGTCCCGTTTTATAGCACTGGGAATGGGTGATAGCAGACTGATGGACAGGAGCGAGGCACTGGGGGACAGCGGGGTGCGCGGTAGAGGTGGTGCACGTGAGTGGGGCTGTCAGATGGGAGGCCTGAAGCCACGGCTGCCCAGGATGTGATGACTGGCTTTGGGCCAAGGTCAGCTAGTCAGGGCTCCAGTCTGTTCACAGTCCACTAATAATCACACGCGAGCAGGGAGGGAGGGAGAGAGAGAGACAGAGAGAGTGAGAGAATGGGAGTATCTCTAGTGAAAATGAGCCTGCTTAAAATCGTTGAAATGATTCACACCAGAACAAGGAAAACATTAGTCGATAGGATCCCATGTGTTTCGCAGATCGTACCCTCTATTTAGTTATCTGATAGGAGATTTGAGTACAGAAAGCCTGTGAGAAAGTAATGTGACAGATGAGAAGTCTGATTAAATCTTTAGCAGGCACTTCACAGCACTTCTGTCTCACTGCAGCCCTGCTAAAGCTCTTGTGGCTCTTTATGGGCAAACCACAAAAGATTCTCCTAGATTCTCATTATAACCTCAAACCACAAGCAATATCTCAGCCTCTTCACTCTGCTGTTGCCCATGAATAAATAATGGACGTTGCTCAAATTAAATTAATATCAAGAAGCCAGCTGGTGTTTAAACAGTACTTTGTAAGTGTAAGCCCCAGTATTTTATTACTGTAGGTTGCCAGATAACTGTACTGCTGAGATGCTAGTAGAAGTTTCTACTTAAGAAGGCCATAATATTATTGGTGGGTTGCAGGGTTATTATCCTTGACTAAAACCAACTCTTCTTTTTACTTAAAACTCAAATAAAATAAAATACAGGCCTTAATATTAATTGAAAATTGTAAACTTAGATTATTGCCATGGCAGCATTTTTATTAAAAATTAAAATGATTTAACTTGAAAAATATAAAAACTAAACTAAACTAAAACATAATTTAAACCTAAAAAGCAATAATAAACATAAAGACAAAACCACACAAGGAAATGGCTAAAAATTAAACTAAAATTAAAAATACAAGCAACTTCAACATAGTAATAAAACTATAATAAACCTAAAATAACTTCGATGGGTTGCAAATCGACCATAGTTTTCTTGCTGCTAAAAATTAACATTCCACATGATAAGGTGTTTGTATGCATCTAACTTCATTTGCATCTAACTTCATTTGCATAAAGTTCCACTTTTCTCAACTTTATGGAGTTACTGGACACACTCATGTTTACTTTAGTAAAGTCAGACACTTTGGTTGTGTGTCTCTGTACATATCTAATACTTGTCTGTTCACACAACGCACAGAGGTGCAAACAGCTGTCTGCTGATGCCCATCCCCAGCAATGTCACAATTGCTAATGTCCATGCACCTAGAGCAAAGATATCTCATGCGTCTCCTTCTTATAATTCATATCAGACCATCGGCAGAGCCATCGCCTGTAGAAGTGCGGTGGGGAAGGGCATCGTAAATAAACAAGACAATGTGGTGTGAGAGCCTCTGACATATGACTGATTTCTGACAGGAAGTGACAGAAGATTGACATGGAATGAAATTCATACAGGGCGCCCTGAACACACCACCATGGAAAAGACAAACAAACAAATAGGAAGCGAGAAATCTTTACACCGGGGCTGAGCATCTAAATAAAAATCTCAACCATGGCTGATTTTCTTTATCCTCTGTTTTGATGAGGTGGATTTCATTTGCATGCATGAAAATCTATCCAAGCTTATGGTATGTCTGAAATGCGTCAGTAGTTCTTTACCAACTACAGCCATGCGCTACCAAGCCAGAAACAACACAGTTGCATTTGCACTTTCATCTGGCTCTGTTAACAAACAGAAGCATATAAGGACAAACAAAAATTCTTATTTTTGTCTCATTTAAAATCTCATTTAATTGAATGCACTGTAAAATACAAAAATGTTTTGCTGTGTTGTGTAGAAAAGCCATCATGTAAATGATTCTTCAAATATAAAGAAATAAATACACAAAAAAATAATTAGAGAAGTACTCTAGCATGTACTGGACCCCAATGGGGAAATCAATAACAAACAAATAATAACTACAAGACTTGATAGGAGCAGTTCATGCTTCATATATAAATGTGTAAAAGGCCATACAGTTTTCCACACACTACTTTTCTGAGACAGCAGATGGATCAGAGGCAGACACATGACCAAAATTTCAATAGCTGATATAATACTCAAAATTGAAAGTGAAATTTCTCAATACAAATTCTCAATACAAAGTTTGATACTACAGCTAAAAGCTATACACTTATAAAGCTTATACATGAACCAAACAAAGTAAAACAAAGGCAAGTAGCCTTTGCTAGTAAACATTACTTGACAGTACTGTATTTTTTATACTGTTTTATATAATTGATACTACCAATATTATATGAAGTTGCAATTTGCAACTTTCGCCTCTTTACCACCACCTGTGTGAAACATAAAACTGCAGGTTACTTTACATACTTTTCATTATATATGTTGAAGTCAAATAAAGCTAAACTCAGGAAATCAGACCCGACAGCTCAGATTATAAAGCATTGTTATAAACTTACCATTGTGAATCAGGGTTCACAATGGTAAGAAGACCGTTTTAAACAATAACTGCTTTTTGTTCATTATTCATTTTTGTTCAACCCCAAAAGGTTATGGATTATAGCTTTAATATAGAGATGGTTAGTAAATCAGATACTAAAGTTGAGAATCAGAACTCTGAACTGGACTAATGGAATAAACTGGTGTCATAACATTAGAAGCTCTGCAGTCTGAAAGTGTGTATGTGGTGGTCACAGAGAAGAGAGCAGTCTTACCCTGGAGGACTCATAGGATGGGCTGGACTGGCCACCTGAGGCCCATGATGCCCCGCTCGTCCTTTCATCCATACCTGCCAAAAAAACAGATTCACTCCATCAAAAACTCCACCCAACACAAACTCAACACACTAACATACAGACAGAATAATAATGACTGTTTATTAAGATGTTCACTTAAGTTAAGTGAACATCTCTGAAGTTCACTTAAGTTAAGTGAACATCTCTGAAGTTCACTTAAAAATAAACATTTTCCTATCATTTATTCGTCATTCCAAACCTATATGTCTTTTTTCGTATGTATACCACAAAAAAAAGATTTTTTGAGAAATGTCTCTGTGGTTTTGTGTGCATGCAATGGAAGTCAACTGGTGCCGTTGTTGTTTGTTAGAAAGTACTTCAAAATATCTTCATTTGTGTTCCACAGAGTTCTGCAAAAAAGTCATACAGGTTTGGAATGTGATGAGGCCGAATAAATGATGGAAGAATTTTTATTTTTATATTAACTATCCCTTTAAAGTAAATATGAGGAATGGAAATGTTGAGCTCATGGTGAGCCATCATGTCCACCAAGGCTGTCCTGGCACTAGCAAAGACGAAACGCAGCGAAGCTTTTAATCCCTTATACTTCCATTCAAATGCTGCACTTTACAAGCATGTAGCAAAGCCACAGAGCGTCATTTATTTTGCTTCACATAAATCACTTTCAAAAATGCATCGCTCCCTTTCCTGAGCGCGACGCTCTGAGTTGTCAGTGATGTATTGCCACGGCTCGTCAAAACAGCTGAGCGCTCAAACTTTGATAAACCTCATATTTTACGATTCTTCTCAGTTCCAAAATACATCCACTGAAAACACAGAAATATATAAATAAATAAAAACGTAAAGTTGACGCAATTGACTTGATTCAACATCTGGTACGTGATGAACAAATACAATATCTGGCTTTGAAAATTACATTTCTCCAAGGCTGTTGGGTAAAGATATATGACTGCTGGCTTCTTCGGGCTGTTTGAGCCAATATTGTTTTGCAGGTAACAACATTCCGTTTCTCAGTCTCATGTATGAGCCCAAAATTGCCGAGGAAGAAAACATCAATATCTCTCCGTGCTATTGATAATCCATGTTTGTAATTTCAACAATTTGTTCTTATCTGATTCCAGACCATTATAACATTCAGCGTGGCTCAAATTCAAGTAAACAATCTTGGGGAATTATAGAGATCTGTACACAAACGCTCAGCAGAGGTTGTTAAAAAAAGCATGTAAAATAATTGTAGCATTATTTTCATAATAATATTGACAATATGCAAAGCTGTAAGAGATATCTGTATGACAAGGCTGAGCATGCTATAAACTGAAATACAACTATCAGCTAAGCATTTGCATAGGGAGACAGAGTGAATTTTGGTTGCCCTGGGTAATTTACATACTCTGTCATAAGAGCTCTTCTTTTGCCCTTTAAGGATCTATTCAGTCTATTTAGATAGATGGATGGATGGATGGATGGATAGACAGACAGACAGATAGATAGATAGATGGATGGACAGATGGATTTCCCCCAACACAAGATCTAACACATAATCAATGTGTGTGTGTGTGTGTGTGTGTATGTGCATGTATTGGTATTTACTACATATTTACTATGACCAAAGTACAGTAATACCAGTGCATTTTGACATTGGGAAATTTTTGATCTACCCATAAGGAAACAAGCTTATAAATCACGCAGAATGATTTTTTGAAAATCTGAAAAGAAGTGAGAAAGGTAAAAAGACTGTGAGAGTTAGGTTTTGGGGTAGGGTGAGGGGATAACATATATAGTTTGTACAGTATTAAAACCATTATGTCTATAGAATATCCTCATATAACGTATGTGTGTGTGGCCTGATCTACTGCCAAAGACAGTGTACAGACCCAATCTGTGTGTGTGGCACTGCAGGTCATTCAGCACAGGGGCCTACTGAAACTCAAGGTGGGCTTTTCCTCTCCTTTACATGACCCATTAAACATTAGGGCTGTAATTCACAAGAATATCATGTCTCTGGATAATGTTTGGTAATCTGAAGGAAAATATTACTGACTCAAAGACACAATATTAGATAAGAGTGTCATGTTTTTGAAACACAACAAGGCTTATAATCAGAGTGCAGGCGTAAAACAAATAAATAATTGGAAAAAAACAAACATTATGAGGCAGATACAGGGCTGGGAGGTGTCATTCATTCAGTCTCAGAGCTGGAATGTGTAGAAGAAAGTCATGTGTTTAGTATTTGCAACAGAGGAAATGACCTCATAGGGAAGTTCCTCTCTGAGGACCGGTAAGGAATTTAGTGTATTGTAACGACACCATCCATCAATTTTTTTATTGCAAAAATGATCAAATAAACATGAGTTACATAAATATCAAACAAATAATCCTTTACTTCGTATATGGCAGGTCTTTGTACAAGACCACGGTGTGTGCATGCCTGCCACTCTTGTGTGTAAGTAAGTGAGCAGAGAGAGAGAGAGAGAGAGAGAGAGCGAGACAGAAACAGCCTCCTCCTTTTTGTGGTTTGGTTTGTTATGAGTCAGCTGCTCAATTTAACCATCTGCCAAATCACTGAGGACCGATGTCATGAGATGCTCCACGTCAAGGTCAGTGATTGAAAAAACTTGCCATTTCCCAAATGGCTAATTTACAACTGCTCTTATACTTAAGCAGCGCTGAGCTTTACCTGCCTCTATAGCTTCTCTTAACGGCCATTCATCACTTTTATACCAGTCGTCTGCCCTGTACTTTCAGTGTGAGAGGTTTATAAAACATACAGCCTCTACCCATTCGGCTAGTGTGAAACATTACTGTTGCAGAGCCGATGGGTCCATTCACAGCAGCTTACACAAGCATGTCGCTCATTTATTCACATTTATTCACAATCCCCAGTTCACTTGTATATCACTAAACATACAGCACAATTTCCTTTGCACTGTTGAGGGTAAACCAACGGCCAAATATCCACAAATGCTTTTGAATGCCTAGTCACAATCTAATCCATATGACATGTATGTGAAATAAATCAAGCAATCAAATGACCTTATATGCATTTGGCTGATGCGAAACCCTGCTGGAAAAAACTGATGAAAAACAGGCAAGATGAAGAGTTTTAGTTAACTGATCCAAAATGGTCTTCCAGCTCTAACTAGCTTGACCATCTACTAACCAGCCAATCAATCAATCTCGACCAGCTTAGAGTTGCTAGAAACCAGTTAAAACCAGCTATCATCAGAAGGCCTTTGATAGACCCCAAGCTTGATTCTGTTTGCTATTTCTCTTTCTGCCGCCAGCTACATCCGATCTATGCTTCATATAGCTCATCTTTATAATTACTTCAGAGGTGTAATTTTTTATGCTTAATTATGAAAATTAGCTCCAAAATAAATGCAAATTATTCACGCATATGCATCCCGACCTAGCTGCTGTGGATTCTGTGCATTCATTTATATGCAGCTCCGGTACAGAGAAGGATTAAAATATGGATTTAACTTGGCACGGGCTCTGCCTTGTGAGCACATCTTTGTCTTTTGTGTTTTAATGCCTGGCAACCATGAGAGTTCTCTTTAACATTGTTTTACTTTTGCATTTTACAGACTAATCAACACTTTTTTGCTAATTTGCTTTCATGGAATTACTAGGGATTTTAAGGATGTCTTTGTCCTGTGTGTCAGCTTTAATGAGGAAAATAAGCATGAGAAAACCAGCAATCTGGTAACGCACTTGCAGCATTAATAAAATAAAACCCTAGCCAATTGAGCAGTGTTGCATGGGGCAAAAAAGCAAGGTGGATACAGTATTTACAGTAAGCTTAAGAGATAAGTGTAGTCATTTTAAAACCTAATTACAGAGAAATATTTGAAAAGTTTTGCATTGTAATCTTAAACACATACAATGAGCATGACCAAACTACAAAATGTACAGCCCAGCACCCGTTAATGTAACATGCTAATTTTGTAGGCTCATTTCGTGAATGTCTATGTTAAGATGTCTAAATGACCTTCATTTTCACAGTTCGTATCTGTACTAACAAGGAGAATGAAATGCAGTACACCCAACTGATAGCTTTTCACATCAAATGCAACCTTAACTAAGACAAATATTTCCTTTGGCACAGTCTGGAGGCTCTCTTCTGAAGTTGAATTGTTGTACAGGTGTCCACATCCCTCCAAAACAGAAGCATAGTGAGGTGGAAGAAAGAAGGGCAGTGGACCAATTGTTCCTGAAGAAGGCGACTCACTTATTCGCTCTGGCAACGACAGTGTCCGAAAAAGAGACACATTCATTACTTCAACTGACTGTTTCCTGCCACAAAACAAAGCACGCCAGACATGACATCACAAAGCCCCAATCTGTGTCGTTTGGTGAAATTTGTTTCTCGCCAAATTGCCACGAAAACCAAACATTCCGCTCTGAGGCCAGACAGCCACTGTACTGGGGTGGATCGGCAGAGCTGCGATATTGAGCTGCAGGGAGAAAGCGCAGAGTGGATAAACAATGCAAGCGTGGTCTTCAGGAGAGGTAGAGTTTCCATCGCCAGCCTCATCAGGAGGGGCAATGAAATCCAAGGACTGATATGTGCTCTGGGAGAGAGACGGCCACACAGCTCCGATTATCAGAGAATGATACAATACAGCAGAACTACACTTACACAATTACTCATGTGAAACAATATGATAACACAGAGTAGCTAGTGGCACAGATAAAAATACTGGAGAAAAGAAAAAAAACACCCAAGTCTATAAAATCTATAAAACCAAACCATGATATGCAAACTTATATGGGCGTAGAGTTAGGTATGGACCTAGGGATGTGTCTACATCAAAATGCATGGAAATTTAGATATTGAATCTCAGATCAAGGACCTGTTACACGAACAACTTCTTGAAAAACTATACAGAATGCCTTATGGAACTGCAGAATTAGGGATTTTTGTGTGCATGTACACAAAAGTTCTCAGTCTCTAACAATGGCAATAAGCAGCCACACAGGGTTTGTCCTGTGGATCTCACTGTCTTCCTGCAAACATCACGGCTAAAGTATAGATACTGTGCAAGAACATATTTTATGGCAAGTACAAAGTAAAATCTTAGAAGACTTTTTAAGCCTAAATCTCTATGAGTTGTGGTCCTATCCAAGTTTTCCACCTGACTTAAACCTGTCCTAATGATCTTTGAAAAGATAAAAAAAATCACTTTATTTGTCTGCCTTTATAAATTCAAGATGTCCTAACTCGAAGCCACTGTCAAAATATTTTAACTTATACATTCAATCTTTTAACTTATACACCCGATATACATTCAATCAATTAACTTTACATGTTATTTTTGTTAAATACAGTGAAGGAAGTACAACCAGCAATCTTAATGCTAGCTTCACTTAATGGTGCAATGCAATAATAATATCACAATTTTTATCTTTGTATAAGCTTGTTTCTGTACTTCTATTTGATTTCACACCCATCACCCACTGCCACCCACAGGTGCTACCAAACCAGGTGCTGGTGGCACCAGCTGAGGAACTTGGTGGCACCAGTGTCACATTTTCATATGTCCCACACTCCGCATTGGGGGATTTACTGCAGTTTGACAGAATATGAGAGATGCTGGTAGCGTAGAGCCAGTATGAAGCGCGGTGGTGGTGACAGGGGAGTTTGTCATGGCTGGAAAAGCATCTTCATTAGAGCAGCTTCCTCACTTCCAAACTGCAGTGAGTCTGTCACACTTGGGAAACACTGAAGAATTACACACATTGTGACACAACAGCCCCGCTGCACAAAACAGCGTGTCAGTAACTCTCTGCTGTGCATCTCTAACGCACACGCACACCTCTGACACATTTATGGCAAAGAGATTAAAAGATGTTGAGAAGATAGAGAGATCAACATGAGAATAGGTCACACCAGCCTGAAGTCATAATAAAAAAAACACATTTTCTGAAAATGGGGTGGAGGGGGGATGTTGAACGGAAGAGCTTGTTTTCCTACATGCAAACAAGGAGCTGTTTTGAGATGTGCATTTTCAACAATCTAGCTATTCGCTTCAAGTAGAGACAATTTGACTCTCAAAATAGCCCCTCCCCTGATTAAAAGGGGTGTTCCACTGAGGTAGACGTTCCACCTACATATGAAGGGTTTCCATCTCTTTTAGGAAAACCTACGCAATATGACCATCTTACATAAGTGCAAATCTCACCCTGTAACATGAAGTAAATATTCAATGTAGCTCTTGTTTAGGAAAACAAATTGTCTTAAAACAGATTTCTTGCGGCTTAAATGAAATAACTATAACCTATATGCATCTCACAAGTAGTCTTTTCTGACAATAAAAAAAAGTTTTTCTGTCAGTACCATTTACCACATAAAAATTCAACCGGATGCCCTAAAACACTATGGTGCTAATACGTAAGTTCAAACATATAGGCTGGATGAAACCAGCAAGGGGTCATGTATGAGGCAAATTACACCGTAGTTACCCATTTGTTCCAAAATGTCAATTACAGATTTGGACTGACTTATTTGTGGCTTGCATTAGTTTGCATATTGCTAGTCACATACGCAGAGTGCCGACAACCAGCACTTATTCTGGCATGCCCTTCAGCCCAGATAGCTCACGTTATCTGAGATCTAGCCAAACAGAAACAGACCACAGAAATAATATCACCAGCCTGATATTTAAGGAGAGCTTCATCCCTTTTTGTCCAAAGAATCCCAGATATTAAACACGACCTCAGAGCCCTCTTATAGGTGTGAATGAAAGAATACACAAGCCTACTGTTCTGTGTTAAGCACTCTATATTGCGGCTCGTCTACCTCATTTACTCAGCATGCCTGCTGAGCCCGCTTCACTCCACCCCTCAAATTCCTATCAATAAAGAGTGCTACAGCTTATAATGCAGCGCCTTTGAAAAAAGGCTGCGGTTTAAATGTTCCTTTACCTATCTCTCCCTTCCCCCCTCCATTCCATCCAACAGAGGGGCCGTAAAAGGGTCCGGGCAGTGCAGTTGTGCTGGATTTGTCTGGCCATGCCCAGTTCAGATGCATTAATCCAAACTCTCATTCTCTGCAATTTCCACACTTCCTTCCTGTGCAGCGCCCCGCACCATATGTTCCCAATCACTAAAGGAGGAAAGGTGCTTCTTCCTCCAACCTTGAGCTTCATCTGAGGAACTGAGGCACACAAGCCAAATAGATGAGAAATTTATCTTCTTCATAAAAAAGGGCCAGACTGCTGTGGGGTTTGCACAGTAAAATCCAAGAGATTTCCCTTCGCCTAACACATAATTAAATTGAGTTGTGTTAGAGCGCACATTAAACTGCATATGCCTCCTACTTCCTCCTCCTGACGTTTCGTGGGACAATGTGTGACATTAACTGAACTGAACTGTCGGCTCTCATAAGCCTGATAACAAATCAAAACCATGATGCTCCAACCATTTAAAGCTGCAATCCGTAACTTTTTTTCGTTAAAAATAAACAAAAAACAGTTATTGAGCAAGTACATGACAGATCAGGTTGTTCCTGTAGCTCAACTGGTAGCACATCGCATTAGAAGTGCAAAGGTTGTGGGTTTGATTCCCAGGGGAACACATGTACTGACAAATTGTATACTGTAAATGCACTGTGTACGCTTTGGATAAAAGCATTTACCAAATGCATAAATATATAGATCAGGGTTCAAAGTCTCCTTACCTTACCCTGATTTACAACGGTGCACTCATAATAACAATTTATAATTTGAGTGGTAAGGTCCAAATTCCCAGGCAATGTCTGTTTGGCTTCATTTGACTTTATCAAACATAAAGAAATTATGTAAAATAACCTGCAGTTTTATGTTTCAAACAGAGATGGCAGAAGAGAAGCAAAAGTTACAGATTGCAGCTTTACAAAAGAGAGGAAGACAGAGAACAGCATGTAAACCACTATTTTATCAGACGAGATGTATGTATGATTATTGCTGATTCTCAAGCATGTGCCGGATGCATCTAACACGCTGTGCATAAAAGGATTACGCTGTCACACCCCCAGGCGCTTGCAATCAAGGCAGTGTTTATTGCATCAGGAAGATTTATTTTTATTGAGCTGCTCATTAGCTGGGTTTAATCAAAACGGTATCAGTTCTAACGCTGATATCACATTGCTCATCAGCAGTCCAGGAAAGAGCAAACAAACTCCATCCTTACCCCTCCGACTCTCAGATACTTCTCCATCACGCACAGGGATAACAATGTGGATTTGAACAATCATGTAATATTGCCATGCAGGATTATGTTAATGCGCTTTTTATTTGCCTATGAAGTTTCCTAAAGACTGTCATCAGACCAGTCTCATGTTTTAATAGTGTCTCTGATTTAAATTTTGACTGTTTCAACAAACTGACTCCTTACTCATACTTAAAAATTTGATGGCACCACTACTCAAAAATGTTCATCATCATTTTATATATATATATTAAATGTATATATAAATGTATATGTATATATATAAATCAAATATTACAGCACAAAATATTTTAACAAATATAGATAGTTAAACATCGCTGTTTATTATATTTCTATATTGGTAAACAAAAATGAAAATTATGAGAAACATGTCTTACAATAAAGTAGTTAAAAAATATTTAGGTTCTTAAAATGTTTAGCATTTACTTGATTACAATGGCTGTTTTTTAAATGATGGTTTCTCAGACCATTTTAAAGCCATTTTAAACTGCAAACATAAATAGGCACATTCAAAATTTTCAAACAACTACAACATTTTAAAATATAATTGTTTGTTATTGTCCAGGCAGATAACCAAACATTTTCTAAAACCAACATTTTCTAGTAATGCAGGCATCTGCTAAGAATGCCTAAATATGGCAGTTTCTGAGGGAATATGCTCTGTAAAGTGATAATTAAAGCGAATAAAGAAAATCCTCATTCTCTCAGTGTGGATCAGGATAAGCCATCACAGAAGGGCACTCAGACGTCATTCTCCCTTGATATCCTCTGGAGAAGCAGTGGGTTCTGCAGGGGCTGGCAGGGCAAGAGAGCATACAGAAGCCAAGCCTAACAGACAGCACTGCCAAACCAGAAGCCTGACCTCATACCTCTCCTGTCCTCTGAAAGAAACCCACCGTCCCCGGTCATCCTTCTTCATGTCAGGACAGAGTCAAGGGTCCTCTGAAATAAAAACACTTATCTGTGCATGAAGAGGAGTAAAGGGAAACGACAGGAAGACATTAATGATGTAATAAACTGATTGATAGCCAATAGAAGCGTATGACCACTGTCCTCAGAGATCCCATCTGTCACTGGGAGAACAGAGCCAAAATGACAAAGACTACATAACAAATGCTAGCTTTATATTGATTAACTCTCTCTGGCCCTGAGCAGGGAAGACACATTGAGGCTTAATTGTAAGGTAAAGAGAAGTGCCTCATGCTTCAGACTGCTATCACAATCTTTCCCAACAACCACAAACACACTGAACATTTATCATAATTATTACTGTGATTTGTGGCTTTTGAAGCCCCATCAAACTGTTTTTAACTGAAGGCTAATGCACACAAACAGATAAACAATAACAACATAGATCGTGGTTTATTCCATTTGACGCTAGGACTTGTAAATGTGACGATTTCCATACATTACCAAAAACAATGTCTTTGGCATAATTACCATGGTAACAAACGAGCGGGAGGCTCCACAATGCAAAGCTGAGAGCTTTGCGAAAGCTTTAGCTGGAGTACATCATCTTTAATTTATTACTCCAAATCCTTCAAAGGACAAATTAAAAACGAGGAACAAATCAGTGGTACACACTAATCCTCAAGTCTTTTTCAAGAGAAGAGATTGAACTTCAATTTGATTGGTATTTTGCACAGTAGGATAGAGGCGGAAAAAATCATTTCAGACTGCAGTCCTAAAAATACCAGGCCACGTTAAGTGCAAATGCGGCTCCGACTAAATCTATACATAGAGGCTGAGCCTGCTACTACCAAGGATTAAGGCCTGCACTACAATTCTACTCCCCATCAGCGTTTTGTATATCTAAAATGGAAATCCTGATAAAACTATCAGAGCGTGAGTCACGTACACCCCACTGCACACTCACTGACTTCACCTGTCACACACGTTGGGTTTGGAGTGTATATTGGTGATCCCATCAACTCCAGTATGTTCTTTAACATGACGAACTCTGGGTTTATTGGCCAAGTGCGAATCGGCATGAAGCACTATTTTATTTCCGCCCACTTCACCACCTGCGTGGCAGGCCTGGACCCGGCCGAACAACTCGAACCTGTTGCTTATTGCTGAAAACTTTTTTGGTGAATGTGTGAGGCAAGATGTGATGTTTAATGAGTGCAGGAGATGAAAGAAAGCCTTGAACAGAACAGAAGCCTCTTGTATTGTGATTGGCAGGGACACAGGAGACACTTCTCACACGTTTGAGAGGTCAATAATATTTTCATGTATACACACACTTCCTGAGCAATAGCATTGCTATTCACTACTAGCTGTATACCTTTAAACAAACCAATATTTTATGTGAAGCTGAAATTATTATTATATAACTAAAAATAAAATATATTAAATTTAAATTACAGTTATATATTATTCTAGGACTATATAATTCAAAAATTGGTCTTAAAACCATAGTGTTCCATTCCATTTTAAATGTTCCCTAAGTAACACATCAGATCAGAGTCACGTGAACCCAGAGTCAGCCAAATTATCTAGTTGTTCGGGCAACCCACCACGTACCTGATTTTGAAAATATATAGTTCTGCACATCCCTAGTGGAGAGAAATGAGACGTAAACAGAAGACCATACTGAAACCTGCATCACCAGAATGAGCATCACACCTTAACATATCAAGAACACGCATTAACTGCTGCATCACAGCTCCATCCTAAAGTTAAATAAAGGAAAAAAGGTTCGATTTCATACTCTCTCAATTTCAGCAAGGATTTTTGTGCATAATTCCAATCCCTTTGGATCATGCTGAGTGGACCAAATGGACCAGTTCCTACAGTCAGCGCTGTGCCGCCTCCTCAGAGAGCTCAGAAAACCACAGGGACACTGAGAGATCAAAAAGGTCATTATGCACCCACTCATGCCAAATATCTGCTCTCTTATTCCCAATCGAAATGTGCTCACAGTCCCGCTGGTGTGCACTCGGCCAGGCGGAGCGTGCAAGGCTGCAGGCTGTTTGGCCATTAGAGCAGCAGGACCATTAGAACAGGTTTTGGGGTTAAGCACGTATGCATGTGTCCTTCTGCACAGCACCATCCGGGGGCCCACTGGTAAAGTTCCTAGCAACTGCACTATTTTAAACTTGAAAGACATAAACAAAAATCATTATTTATTTTTTTTTCTCTCTGTTAAGCATGATACTGAAGAAAAACGCAGTATGTGATAACTTGCTAAATAATGCCATAAACGATATGTGATACAAGGCTTTACATTTGTCAAATCAATTTAAATGATTAAAATGTATTTAAAAATTAAAAACTTCTGATATCTGATGAAAACTTCTGTCTATCTGCCATCTGCATCAACCTAAAATTGTCTATATGTGACTTTTTAAAGTATTTAAATAATTCAGACCATTGAATTGCAAACCACTGCGATATGTACTGCGATATGCACATTTGCGCATATGCACATTTAATATATATTGTGCAGCCCCACTCTCTGTATTACATATAAAAATACAAGAAAAGTCTTCTAACAGAGAGGCATGGCAGGAAGAATAAAAACTGACCTCACCGCAACTATATTAAGATGCAGCATGTGTTCCATCTAAAACTTGTTATACTCTAGACATATAATTAAGTGTGAAAAATTGTAAACAGTATTAAGAAAGCAGTGACATGATTTATATCACGTACTAGCACCATGATTATAAAATAACTGCTGTTTTGATTAGTACTGATGGGCATGCAGGGAGACATGGATGCACCTGCAAAATATTTAGGTGCATCCGTTAGTCCCGGGCAAACACTTTAATATTGAATTCTGAGGTACAATTTAAGCTCGCAGGGCCCTAATCTTGTTTCCACATAGAGAAGGACTTATGGGTCAGATATGTAATGAAATTGGAATGTGATGGAAAGTTGATCTC
The DNA here is from genome assembly GCA_036877525.1 of Chromobotia macracanthus. NCBI lineage: Eukaryota > Metazoa > Chordata > Actinopteri > Cypriniformes > Botiidae > Chromobotia > Chromobotia macracanthus. The sequence goes on from JAZGTH010000063.1 coordinate 7,496,638, forward strand.
TCATAAAGAAAGGATGATGTGACTCCGCCCACAGCCCTTCAGCTCTGACTGGGATTAATAACTCTGGGTATTTCCCCCCACATTTTCACCACTTGTCAATATCAAAACCCCTTCAGTTTCTCATAACTTCCCAAACTAAACAGCAGCTCAGAATTTCACACCTGGCCTCTTGTTGACAATAACAGTTTGTGTAAATGTAAGACTTTTAATTTGCTAACATCATAAGCTATTGTGAGCCAAAGAGGATGAAACGAGCAGGAAAGGGTATGTTTAAAGATGTCTCCCGCCGAGACTCTCACCGTCAGCTCAACTGTGACATTGGCCCTCGGCCTGGGGCACAATCACTGGTGGATACAACCACAACTGTCAACACGCATTCTCGACTCAAAACAATACTGTCCTGTGTGTTAGCTTATATTTTTGTATATAAAAGGTTTAAATAAGTTTAGGATTAGGATGTAGTTTATCAAATACTTGAGACATATTTAATATCACATTCAAATACTGAAGACACGTAAACGTAGACAAAAATGTAAGACACATTTATGACAATTTACCCAAAGCCATTAAGTCTTTCAGAAAGGTAAACATCTCCAAACATCTCCAAATCTAAAGTACATGGTGTTGTTTTTAATGATACTCTATCAAAGCTTTAGTTAGAAATCTACATTTAACAAGGAAATTAAAGACTGCTGGCTGTTTCACTGCACCCACAACAAAGGATTTCCACCAAAAAACAAAACAGCAAAAATATGAACAGAAACATGCAAACAGCCTCGCCGAATCAAATGGCCTAAATTACTTAAAGCTGCTTTCCCAGTCCTATAATAAGGTTAGTCCAAAACCACACTGGATATTTAATACTACATTACTACTGATTCTAACTCTTACTGGTAAACCAAAAAGATTGCAAGCATTTAAAAAAGCTAATAAATGAAAAAATCTCTGCATATTTGTCACAAAAGCACAAAAGAAACCAATCTGTAGAAAACCTGTGCATTGTTTTTCCGTTATTATTATTTTGATTTTACTTCCGATGACACACCTGAGACATCTCCTGCCACATCCACCAGACTGTTCCACAACAGATGTGAAAGTTTACAACATCTCTTCTTTGTTTCAAACACAGCTGTCCCCCACAGGACACGTATTTATTCATCACTGCCAGAGTAAACTCAGCTTTTTCAAATATATTGAAAAAACAACTATAATATAAATATGCCCTAGTTTAATTTACATTCTTTGAACTGACATCAAAGTTGTTTTTTTCCTCCGCAATACAAATCAATCACCAAAAACGACAACAAATCTGCTGTTGGGGGAGATTTGCTGAAATGCTGGAAAAGATGCACGCGCAGTGCCAAGCAACCTGCCTTCAAAGGGCCTTGATCGCTATGGAAACAGCATGATCTTCCATAACCAAACCATGAGGTGACCTGCGATACACAAGATGTCCAAAAAAAACCCTCCCAGAATTCTTCCTGCCGTGACAGCACGAGCCTGCCAGAGGAAGCCACCACTCTGACGGCATCACATGCGCAAAGTGGCCAACGGTTCACAGAGCTAGCAGCAGGTTAGCTAAAAATACACCGACTCCTGACAGAAAGAATAATAACAGAACAGGAGTTTTTCAAATATACTTTTGTATATTTATGTCCAGTGAGGTATTTTTGGACAATATTTTAATAATTGCCTTCAGTACATAATGACTTCTGTACATTTGTTTTTGAGCATGCATACGTGTGAAAGACAGAATACCATAAAATGCAGTTACGGTGAAATTCAGAGAGGTCAGAATTAGACTAAATGTTGCTAAAAGTCCAAGGGTGGATAATAATAAATAATAAAAAGAGATATGAATAAAGAAACCAAAAACACAGAAGTTGGCTGAAGGAGTCTCAAGAGACAATGGCTTCCGGAGTTCAGAAACATAACGGGTTCGTTTCTTTACCAGAAACGACTGAAAGCCACGGTTTGGTGGTTATTGACGCTGCAAGTATTTGAAATAATAATCCATTCTGAAACAAACGCATAACTAAATGGGAGAGAGTCATTGTTTTAAACAAAAAAGCCCACAAACTCCCAAATCCGTTGAGAAGCCTTTGATGATAAGCTGTGCTCAAGTGAGGTTTTGTCACCTTTTATATCTTCATTATACAGCAGAGCAGTTTTATTTTTCTACCTTTGAAATTATCTTAATATTCAAGGTTTCTTTGAGTTCAGAGACTTTTAACAAAGAGGGATATTCGAGCAGAATAAAACGGCGAACACTAATTATTCAAACTCTTTCCCTCTCATTAATTATTAATCAGAAGATAAAGCCTAATCCACAGACAATAAGGACATTGATGAGTGAGGTACACTCTCAGCTCACACTCACAGAAAGACTTCAGATGTGAGTTCAAAAGCCAAACTCTAGCCAGCTTTGTGGATGAAGCAGAAAACAGAACAAATCTTGAAAAAAATCTCTCTCAACATTTTAATCAACAGCTTATACTCAACAGCAACAGCTTATTATAAGTATGCAGTGAATGCTGAGTACAGCAAAGCAGTAGTACAGTACTGACTGTTGCCTTTGTGATGGACAACAGATTTCTTACAATTTATGAATAGATTTGACTTGTAATTACGTAAACAGTTGCCTCATGTACAAAGAGACACTGGGTGGGGCTTAACATTTGTGTTTGCAAAAATATTCTCTGATGGCACGATTCCACTATTGTTTTAAACGCTTCTTGGTAGGTCTGTTTCAACAGCTTTTTTCTGAAAAGCAAAGGACATTTATTTTTGCACAATGCCGCATGCCTGTATTACACAGCAGCTATGAAATGAGGAATAACAGTGTTGCAGACAACAAAAGCGAATTTTGTTATCAGACAGGTGATACATGCCTCACTGAGCTGTGGAGGGCAAATCACAGCATTCTCGCACAAGGGTCGCTCTTTACAAAGGTGCGACAGATTAGCAAGAAACATGACCAAACCTAGCTCCAACCCCTTTACACATTTGCACCAATCAGATGTTTACTACTACCACTACATATTCTGATTACTAGCATTAAAAATCAATATTTTTTGTTTTGTTCTAACACGGACACAGAGCTTTGCTCCTGATGGTCTAGTTTAGGAATCAGATCCCAAGTCCCTTTCTATGTAGGTCACTTGATAATCAGGAATGCCAAGCTATATTGAATTATACAGCATAGAATGATACAGCGAAATGCCTTTTCTCCACAATCTTAATTCGTCACCCGCAAATCTCTGATGATGTTTCAAAAAATGTCCCACAGTGTTTCCAAACCATCTTTAAAATACTGACAAACAACTTTCCACAAAACAGAGAATTTACAAATGTTTCTTGCAGACTTGTCTGTCCTGCTATTCAGCAATTCACTTAAAGTGTGCCCTCTAGATAGCAGATGAGTGTAACAAGGGCTGTGCATTGTTAACTTTAAATAAAACAAGCATTGAGAAGGAATAATGCTGGATTGTTTCCTTATTCTAAAGGCACATTAGACAATGGTCAACTTTACAGCTTTGTGTAGCCAGTTCACCTATGACAGGATTCACATATAAACAGAGAATGCATCACATGTATCTAAACACATACAACAAACACACAGTCAACTGTCTGCTTAAAAATACAAGCTAATTTCAATTGAATACTTTAAACAAATCAAAAGGTTAAAGATGTGATTGGGATTTCAAAAGAAACTTTGAATCATTCAGCTAAAGAGTCCATCTTTAAAAACATCATCAAAAAATAAATAACACAAGCAATATAGAATATAATACTAGGCCATCACAAGCCATGAATCTGACAACACTGTATAATACACTGTATTATAACATGTATAAGAAGACCCCAAAAATACACCTTGAACTGGTTTGATTCTGGTTCTTAACATGAATAAGCCAAAATCAAAAATACCTCTGGATGAATTTTGTTATATGACCAGCAGCATCAGATTTCAATGACATTGATGAGGTGGCTAGTCAGAGGAAGGCCATCGTTCATTAAAGGATTTCCACAGGAAGTCTTACCTGGTGCACTGAACTGGCTGCTTCCTAGAGTGGTCGGCCTGTTTTTCCCACTGTTTACAGGTGGAGAAAACATCTAGAGGAAAACGCACAAACGTTTTGCTTAAATGTGTTTCAGACCTAATAAACACAAAGCACTTGTGAAACTTCTTGGAGATAAATAAATATTTTAATGAGCTCTAAGGAGAAGCGTAATTATTATTTCATATATTAATATTAAATATTAATGTATTAATATTAAAATGGAATTAATATGAATAACCAGATGGTTCTTTTATATGTTAATACATTTTGTTTTATTAAATGTATAGTCACACTGATCCCCTAAGGTATGGAAAATGTATGTGTAAAAACAAATAAGTAGGCTAATCATAATTTACGGATACTTCGGTAGTAAGTGGTTTAAAGAAATGACAACGATTTGAAAGAGAGTTGCTTTAAAAAAGAGTTGCAATGTGGAATAAAATCTTACCGCGCTAAAATCCAGCAAATCGCTCAGCTCCTTATCCGTCCCGATAGCGGCAATCCGCTGCTGAGGGTTCATCCTTACGATCCTTTACTGAATCTACAAAACACAAACATCATTCCTCTCAATCCGCAAACCTGATGTGCGCTGTAGCTTCACGCTAGCCAACGCAGCTTATGCAAATGACATCAGCGAACATCCGCAGTTTGACATTTGCTTCACATTCCCACCTCCAGTCTTCAGCCTAACTTTTTGCCCCTCTAACACCTTTACCCCACAAGAGCAACACAAGGACCTTGTTGTCCTTCATCAAAACCGATTAAAATAGTAATACATAACCCCCCAAACCCTGACACAATGCCCTTAAACCTCGTAGTATTGCCGGGAGCATTGGACAAGATTTCTGTAAAATAATGGCGATCGCATGGATAAGTGACAGTATAAAGTGTTGTTGTTTTGCTTTAATATAGCAGGCCTAATTGGTTTTCAGAATGACCAAACGTGGACGTGTTGAGAAAGACGCTGTGCTCGATGGTGTCACACACACACATGGATCCGCAGCATCATTTTTCAACTGCATGTGTTTGATTCCTCGATGCGCTAATGATTACAATGCATCAAAAGTCGCGAGCTCACAATGACCGCGCGCTGTCAAAACATCCGACACGCCACGCTTTTGTTGCTACATTACAGGACAAATGGTTACTTTAACAAACATGCTGTTTTCGTCGCTCAGTTATGGCCAGTTACAGTACCTTATTGTACACAAAGGTGCGATTTTAATCGTTGAAGCTAAAAGCGATCCCGATCGCTGACATAAAACATATTTAAACACAGAGAATAAATAACGCCGCATCAATCGGAAGCATTAAAGCGCATGCCGACCCCTGTCGCTCCAGCGGTTCTCGTCTTTTCTTCTATCCCAACTTCTTTCACCCAGTCCGAAACCTCTTACAAACTCTGTGCAATATTTTACCTTTGCTGTACAATATCCAACTAGGGCGATCGGGTGTGCCAGTGACGGCGTGGGCTGCTTGTTTCGCGTCTGAAAGGTAATGAAATCGTTATATTTCGCGACTGTATTTTGCAAATATCCAATATGTAACTTGCGAGTTTCCCTTAGGCGGACATTTTTGCTTGGCGATAACCAGAGCACGGAGATGACGGTCAAAATTGTATCCTTCCGCAAACGCACCAGTAGCCTGCGCTTCACTGTTTCACGACTGTGCGGATGAATATCTTATGTGGCAAATCGTAAACCCTGACACACAACCTTGCTAGGGGAGAAAAGGACCGCTGGAGCACCTCCTAAATTCAGTTTGGTTTACCTCCCAACACAGCACACAGATATGGGGCATAGTTGAGAACGTATTAAATGTAGCATAAAAGACAAGGAACGAACCATTTCAGAATTAAATGTTCTGCTGGAACAAAATGTTGCATGTTAAACGCATGGGGCTACACAGTTTTAACCATTATACACTTTCCAAAAACTATATCTTTTTATATGCACAGCTTTTCGGCCTTATATAACTCGAGATAACCTTGGTAACGATCACCACATTCTTGTACTGCATCGTGTTTACGTATTGTTTTATTTTGTTATTGTTTAGTTTTTATTTTTATACACACATTGTTTGCTATTGAAATATGATAATAGAAAGTGTTTTGCGAAGCAAAATAGTTACATATTGCAGTTATACATTTACTGATAATTTTTTTATCCTACACTTACATTTAACATGTACATTAAACATACCACTTTTAGTTATGTAATTCTAATTTTACAAGATTGTAAGTCTGTGAAGGTGACTCAATGGGAGCTGTCAGCACTTTTAACACGTTACGGGGGACCTATTTTTTCATCCGCCACCGTTGACGCAAAGAGAAAACGTGTGCTCAACTTGACTACAACGATGGAAGTTTCCGTGATATTAAAATACAACAGACATAAAGCAAACCAAGAAACACTTTAACCAGCTCAGTTGTTTATTCTTTTATCTGTTTATTCTTGTTATTTAAAAGGCACATAACTGTTTTATATTGTTGTATGGTATGTAACAGACGGACTTAACTTGAGGGTTTATGTCAATGAGGGTTTATGGGTTGTCAATGTAGTTACTTTGAAACACAAGTAAATAGAAACTAGGGCATGTATTACCTGCATTGGTTCAGATTATGGTTCAGTCTTTTAACCATATGTCCACTTTAACAATTTAATAAGTCCAACCTTTTACTTTAATACAAACAAGGGACAAAAGCAAACGATTTAGGTTAACTGAATGATCTAAAACTTCTTTACCATCTAACGTTTTAAATAAAAGAAGGATATGCTTTATGGATATGTAAGGATATGTTTAATGATGGTATTATTTAGGGTACATAACGTCACAATAAAAGATCCCTAACGCTTCACAAAACTCATAGTGCCACCTGTTGGTCAAAATAAATTGTCGGTAATTAAGTCTATCAAGATTCAAAGTTGTCACTGACCATTTTTTACATTAACAAGATACGATATTAACAAGATACAATTCGTGTTACTCTGGTGTTTTTGTTGATTTTAAGATATCATCCATATGTATACATAAAATGTTTAGAAATAAAAACAGATCTCTAAAACAACATCATAAAACATTAGATTAAAGGTACAATTGCAATTAAATATAAAGTATCTTCAAATGCACACATTGAACGGCATGTTCTGTACATGGATATACGGATATATGTTCCCATTACACATATATGAGCGTTTAGTCCTCATTGCCTGCCGTATCAGTTTTTTCAATTCATCATATTATGTTTCGCACATGAACTTTAAGTTCTGCGTTTTCAACATTATAATAAACCGAGATGATTTTAAAGAGGTAAGAGGTCTCGCTTTTTTTGGAGATTCTTGGTCTCAACAATAGCCCCTCTTGTTTCCCATGAGCCTCAGCGCTTCATGCTGCTATGTCTGTGTTCGAGTCTACCCCGATGGTGTTTGTAAATAATCCAGTATTTTAGAAGGTAAGGTCGAATTTCAGTTTTGTAATCCGCAACATTTGCCTGTGTTATATCACAAGAAACCCACTAAACATTTACAGTGTGTTTTCCTCTTTCGTTTCGAAGCCGCTTACTATTTCTCTCGTTTTTTAGCCTGTTAGCTGCTAGGCAGAAAAGCCGAGCCACTGATGGATTTCTAAACAACATGCTAGTTAGAGAGCCTGTGTGTGAATGTTTCTGATTCCTTTACATTACTGTGCTTCTCACACGATTGATATTTGATTCCTAGTAAAAACAGAGTTCAGTGATAACGTGGGGTATCTGCATTAGCCTGTTAGCCGGTCTGTTCCCGCGGTAACAGTCTCTCATAATAGAGCCTTGCTAGTGATGGCTCAGATGGTTCACAGGGTTTGCATCACTACAGGTTATGAACCTCATACTAACGGGTCCAGATCCATTTCCTCTCCTGTGTGCAGTAAAGATGATTTGTGGTATTGCAGTGATCATCCTAGCACCTCAGTCATTGTCTAGCTTTGGTTGAGGTTTAATTGTGCTGGTGTCTTTGGGCCCAGTGTAAGAAAAACTGTCTTTATGTCACTTGTAGGTAAATGTTTGTGGCCACATAACGTTGTGCTAACATTGTACTGACTATCTTCTCTTTTCTCCAGATGTCTGAGCTGTTTATGGAGTGTGAGGAGGAGGAGTTGGAGCCATGGCAGAAGGCAATACCAGAAATCAATCTGATTGATGATGAAGATGATGATGATGAGCCGATATTTGTTGGTGAAATCTGTAGCTCTAAGCCTACAGTGAACACAAGGCCAAGTATAACTCTTATTTTATTTACTCACCACCACTTCTGATCTTGTTTAAATAGTAAACCGTTTCTTTTGTACTTTGTGTTGATCATTGCGTTTCTCATTCTTTGGATAATCAGGGGCTGGTAACCAACAGAACCAGCGTAATGTTGCGGTTCAAAGACCCTCAATGTTGACATCGCCACAAAAGACAACACAGGCTCAACTGAACTCTGCTAGACGTGCTTCAGGGTCTGCAGTCATGGTCAGAGGTTCAGCTCCATCAGGGGGCAACCCTGTTCTTATACCCATTAACCCTCCTCAAACAGCACCTCAACCCATCATTATTAACAATCAGGTATACTTTATATCCATGTCAATCTGCCACTGTTTTTAAAGTTGCTAGCTGAATAAATGCAACCCTGCCTGTGAAAACCCAAATAGAATAATTATTTTGTGATTTGCTGTGTAAAATCCTCCTACATAATTCAGAAAACATTCTGTGAAAATCTATTCTTGATAAATTTAATATTTGCTGAGTAAGTTCATGTCAAAGATTGAAATCATCAGTGAAATTAATGCATCAAAGAAGTTAATAAATCAAAGACTTTAGCCTGAATTTTTCAGGCTAAATGCACAAAGTAGCTCCACCCTGTTGCAGTTTTAATGCAGTTGCGTTTTTTAACTAATGTTATGTTAGTAGTAAATATTGAGGTTTGTTTGGTGGAAGTGTATTTTTAAAGGCTGGGCTATTTGGTCTTTGTATTTAATCTTCATGAAACTTTGTGCATCACCAGGGTTACATTGTGGCATCACCACAGAATCTTAACAGCAGCACCTCATTCATCAGCTCTTTGGGGTCACAGTATCCAGTGGGAACAGCTATTGCTGTTGTGCCAGGTACAATATGTAGCTGCTTTAACCGGAGATGCCAGTTTTAAATACTGAAACCATAGTGTTTAACCTCATCTGAGCTCAATTAGTTTGTGATTCTTTCTTTGTTTTGTGTGTTTGTTTCCCAAGCAGCAAGCCAGCAGATAGCACCACAGGTCAGTTCAGCACCAAAACCAGGAGTCGTTCACAGACCTCAGGTAAAGCTCATCCAGGACAATGTGGTGACCTTGTCTAATGTACAGGCTCCTGCTGACGTTTCTCAGCAGTCTCGTGCCACTCCAGACCATCAGCCCATTCGTGTCTCACAAAACAAACTGCCAAGCCTATCCAAGCAGAAAACCTCATTACTACAGACTATGAACAACAGAGGTATGTTTAACTTTGTGTTTGCTTTTGATGCACTGACTGTATCAGATTATCTGCTAGCGTACAATTGAGGGCGACACCAGAATAAAATCCCTTGCCTGTATAACCTGTTATCTAGATTAATTAGTTTACCAGTCTAAGGTTGAGTGGTCATTACAGTCTGTTAGTTGTACTGCAGTATTTGAGCATTACACTTGTCATTTTACTTGTCATTTATGTGCCATGCTACTTAACTGCTGTGTGAAGTCATTTATTGCTGTTCAGTCAGGGGTGACTAATTAATTGTTCATTTTTTTAAATGCAATTTTTATTTGTACCTAATCGTACTAAATTAACATATTGTATTGACAGCTCTAGCTTTTATGCAGATGAGACAGTTTGAGGATGTTTTGATTTTCAAGATTAAGTGCCCCAATGAAATAATTTCCTATAAACATGCTTTTTTGTGGCAATACAAATTGTTCCACTATAAGATAAATTATTCTTGGCTTTATTGCACACATTAGACCCACCAGATTCACTTTTTCATCAGAATGGAAAATGTTTTTTTAGGCAGCACAGTTAAGTGATCTGTTTAAAATTAAAACGCAGCGGTTAAAGTCTTGTTTTACTTATGTAATTGCTTTTAAGACAAAATGTGTCCTACTTGTTCTAAGCTACACCTGAATAATAATAAATAAATATTTATTTCCCAAATAGTTTAGGCCTTATGCACAGTTATTTCCTCAATAAAGAGAAATGTTTCAATGTTGGATGTTTCACTTTTCTTTACTCACAGATAATGGTACAGTGATAAATGACACAAACAACTGTGTGCCCAAAAGAGGCAAGTCTGACATGGGTAAGTGTTTATGTAGTATTACAGGATTACCAGAAGCCACAAGCTCTGCACATCTTTTTACTGTGTTTGTCTTTGACAACTGCAGAGACTGACTTTCCCTTCAAAAAGAAATGTCCCAGGTGTCAGAATGCGTTTGGTGTTCAGCCTTTAAAAACTCATATGAAGGTTGGTATGTTTCCTTATGTTTTGCTCATAGTGAATCAGTGCTCTTGTCCATTGTAACAAGAACATCATTGAGTTGCATCTAAATATTAATGTAACCTTTTGACATCTTGAAGGTTTTGGTATAGACAGACCAATTTTATTGATCCATTTGAGAAACCTTAGTGTTATGACATTGTCACACACTAATATTTTTTTCAGGTTTGCTGCCCTGAACTTTTGAACTCTGTGTTCCCTTCCACATCAAAACCTGACAAACCAGCAACACCTGTTGTAGCAAAAGCCAATGAGTCCGACAAAGGCAAACTCATCATGCTGGTTTCAGACTTCTACTATGGGAAATGTGAAGGAGACCCATCTCTGATGTCCAAAGTCAAAACCACCACTACCTTCAAGTGTAACAGCTGTTTAAAACTGCTCAAGAACAATATCAGGTATGATCTTAGTCATGCTGAAAAACATAGTGTAACACTTCAGATTGTCTCCCTGCACAGGGTTAAAGACTCAGACTCTTGATTTATGTGTTAATGTGCATACACAGCTAATCGCAGACTAGGAGCAGCAATTACAAGAAGATTCTTGTGCTTAACTGCACATATGATCCTGAAATGCTGTCTCATGCAAACCCACGCAAATAGCAACACAGACTTTGTGAATAACTGATTTGCACAGAGCTGGTAAAAGGTGTGTGGCGCTATTTGATGGCTTTCTTAGAAAATAATAATAATGTATTGCTTCTGTTTGTTGTAAATATTTTTGCAATTCCTCTTGGTGCCACTAAAAACTTAAAGCCTTTATTATACTACATGCAAAGACCATGGAACTGGTTCTAAAATTATAATATGTGCATAATTCCTCACAAGATTCTCTGCAGCTTCTGTTTCACACTGAAATTCAACAGACATGATATGGGCTCCAGGTAAAATGCTAAGAAAGTTTTTCTTAACTTCTTAACTTATGGGAACGCTGCTCATGAGAGCCATTAGCTACAGGAGCCCAGAGATGGAAAGAACATGAAGTAAAGAAAGAGACAAGGGAGAATCAGCCATTTTCAGAGCCCATCACTGTATTCCCCCTCAGATGGATGACATTATCAGACCCCCACTCTCTCCTGGGGCCCTAAATGAATAATGGAGGGTAGTTTGACTGCTGTAAGAACTGTTCCAGTGATTAAATAACTTTACTCAGCCACGGCGTGAGAAAAGCCTCAGTAAGCTTCTTTTAATGGGGAGGAGCGCTTGCCGCACACCCCAAGTCCTGGCAACGGGGGTCACAGTTCAGCTGCATAAAAATCCCTATTAGGGGAGCTGAGGTTGCAGAATGTGCCGACTGAAAAATGGGCCGCTTCGCGTTAGGGCGTCAATGGCAGAGAGGCAGCCTGAGCATCACATCATTAAACAAAATAAGAAGAGCAGTATAATTGCTGGTATTATAATGCCTATTATGCACAGTTAGAATGTGAACTTTAAGTGGAGTTTTTGTTCATTTATCTCTGGAAAACCCATGGGAGCTCAAATGCTTCTATAGTTTACATTCAAAGACCTTGAACTGTTTTTAATAGTCAATGTTGAAATTTGGCTAATTACATTAATCTGTACGTACGTTTTGTGCCGTGTTCCCAGAAGACATTGAACATTAGTTATTTGCATTTTCCCCTTCCCTCAGACATATTTGAAGAATTATGGTTTATGAGTTGATAGTTCAAGTCACTGCTCATTTGTATCTTCAGATTCCATTGTAATTTATAGACTGTTTTTTGTTTGGAGTCTGACAAAGTAGGGCATGAACTTTGGCTGCAGTTTCTGAAACGGTATGTTCACAGTGCTGTAGGGATGCTCTGTGTGTCTGTTTTTACATGCCTTTAGAAAAGCAAAAGGAGCTTTCACTTCTGAGATAGAGCAGACACTGTAGTGGTTTGCCTGTTGGAATGTTCTACATCTGTTTGACATTCACTTACACATCAAAGGATTTCCTGTCGAGTTTTCACACTGTTGTCGACAGATGTCCTGCTCATGTCAGACTGGTTCTCCCATGATAGCAGGTGTCTGTTGAGAGAGCCATTTACTTCATAATGTCACAGGCTGCAGGTGTCCCCAATGACTTCTCACTCTTACTATGGCAGTGTGTCTCTAGCCGACTTTAAACAACTCAGATTTGTCAAGGGGTGTCATACATATAGTGTGGTTGCTGTAACATCACCCTCTTCGATCACACTCAGTGGTTAAGAACATTGTGTTTGTGATAGTGTGTGACAAAATCAAATCTAGAACAAAAACAAATTTAGTCAACTCTGACTGTTGTGTCTTGGTTTATTTTTAAGTTATTTATGTGTAAGAAAATTTACATAGGTTTAATGTTAAATTCAGTTCATATTTATTTATATAAATAAGCTTATGTTTGCATTGTTGCAAAGCGTTCCTTTATAGGAAATGTTTTAGAACAACCTGTTGAGACAGGAAAAAACCAAGTAGAAATATAGAAGAAATGATAGAAATCAGGACAATTATTAAATGCTTTTGCTATATGTAGCTTTGTGTTTGCTAAGGAAAACGTTTGGATCAGATCAAATCAGGACATTGGCTTGTCAGTTCTTCAGTGTGTTCATTGAGCACACTGAGTCCACCTCACTAACTGACTCCCTCATCCTGCTGTCATCTTTCTCGCTCAGGTTCATGAACCACATGAAGCATCACCTGGAGTTAGAGAAGCAGAACAGTGAGAGCTGGGAGAGTCACACTACATGTCAACACTGTTACCGGCAGTATTCCACTCCCTTTCAGCTCCAGTGTCACATAGAGAGTGCCCACAGTCCCTTTGAGTCCAGCAGTAAGTCACAACACTGTAGAGAAATTACAGTGCATTTACATCTTTTCAGTTTATTGCCAACTGACTGATTTTTTTCCATGTCAGTTTTTACTGTGCGCCAAAATTACATTTTCTCTCATTTCATGTAGCAGCATAACAATGTTAAAATACATAAATGAATCATATGTATTACACAGCTAATGTGCATATTCTGCACTTTATTTTGTTGAACTAATGCTAAAAGAGCTTGTAGGAAGTGGAAAAGAAATATGAAATTGCCAAAGTTGTAATCATAATTTCCAAACTTGTAAGAATGACTTGATTGTTTTGAGTAATGTGTATTGTGTATCATTTTTCTCAAGCCAACTGTAAAATATGTGAACTGGCTTTTGAGACGGAACAAGTGCTTCTGGAACACATGAGAGACAATCACAAACCTGGAGAGATGCCCTATGTCTGTCAGGTAAGGCTTCTTCATTGTTCTGTATAATTGTTAATTCATATAACAACCTGAGTTTTGCTCTTTTGTTTTTGCTCTATTAAAGGTCTGCAACTTCAGGTCATCCTTCTTCTCTGATGTGGATACGCATTTCCGCACAGTTCATGAAAACACTAAAGACCTGCTTTGTCCCTTCTGTCTAAAAGTCCTTCGCAGTGGCCATATGTACATGCAACACTACATGAGACATCAAGTAAGTGCGACTTTATAATATGTTTGTTTCTGTTTGGATTTGTATTTATGCTTTTGCTTTTATCTAAAGCAACGTTCAATGGATTGAAGGTATGCGTTTTATCAGTATGGGTGTTTCCTGGGAATTGAACCCAAGACCTCGAAGGTGCAAGCGCTATACTTGCAGTTGAGCTACAGGAATAATGTTATAAACTCAAGACTGTATATTATGTATTTTTGACATGTTCTTGGACAAGCCTTCATCTGTTTCTTTGTCTGTGGATTTGGGGCTCGCTGATCTGAAGTCAGCACATTGGTTCTCACTTCACGGTGGGATTGATTTGGTTGTCTGCTGAACACCTAGGTGCAATATATAACCATCTGACAGTGGCGGCCTATTCTCTTTGCTTTCCCTGGTTATTCCTTAAGGGCTTTTCCCTGGCAACAGCAAACCAGACCAACTAGGAGTTGGTCAAGAGGAGGAAAATAGCCTGAATTGTGATTAAAAACAACAGCAGTGTTGCAGTTTATTATGCCTAATATACAATGGCTAAATGTAACATGATTGTACTACGTATACTGTTTTATTGTGATTTCATTTCTTAGAAAAAGGGGATACAAAGGTGTGGAAAGTGTCGATTAAATTTTCTCACCTACAAAGAAAAAGTGGAACACAAAACACACTTCCATCGAACCTTTAAGAAGCCAAGGAGCCTTGAAGGACTGCCTCCAGGAACGAAGGTCAGCTTGAAGCCACATCCCTGAAAATGAAATACTATCAACATTGAAATGAGATTCACAAATTTCAAAATCTACTTTTCATCCGCATTGTTTTATCTTTTCAGGTGACGATTCGGGCCTCACTTTCTGGTACACCAGCGTCTTCTGACAGTTCAAGCAAGTCCTACATCATACCCACAAGTCCTGAAACATCCAAACAACCCAGCAGAACAACAGCAAAGACAACTAAGTCCAGCTTTAATGGAGGAAAAGCAAAACAATCCTCAAACCAATTAATTAGGACCCGAACTATTCACAATAATGAGCTTAAACGTTTAAAGTGAGTATTTTTTCAAAATATCTTGGTACGGCTAGACACCCACAGCATTTTTTTTCAGAAGTATATTGACAAGATTTTGTTGTATACAGACTTCCAGATGGAGTATATAAGTGTGCCGAGTGTCTCACTGTGATTAGAGATCCCTACGGTCATTTTCCTTTAACATTGAGGTGCTCCATATGCAAGTACAGAACAAGTTGCCAGAATGCATTTGGGCAGCACATGATCAGGTAAAGAGAAAACATGGATTTCGCTTTTCCGTACTAAAGTGGTTAGATCTATGTACCTTTGTTTTTTTGTTTTTTTTATGCGCAGGTTTCACAGCAGTTCATCAAAAGTACGATTTGGTAACATGAGGAAGACTCTGCGCGGTATACGGTAAGTTTTGAGGTATTTTTGATGTCACCATATCCCGTTTACTAATGACTGAGGGTTTGTCTGAACATTATTAACTGCAGTAAATGAAAGATGTTTTCCTCTGTTCCAGGAGTCTAACGCTGGTGTGTCTCAAGTGTGACTTTTTGGCAGACACCTCTGGTGCAGACCAGATGACTGACCATTTGCTCAACAGGCCAAATCACACCTGCCAGGTCATCATGGAGCCAGGTATGATGTTTGGCCATAAACTCTAAACTGCAGAAATATCAGGTTTTCTTTATCTTATATCTTTTTCTTTGCGTATTTTAAATTCTTTTGTATTTTTGTTTTAAGTTGCCAATGGAGGATCAGAAATCAAGCGGTAAGAAGCTTTTTTATTAAATTATTTGTGTTATTTGTATCAAATCGTTTCTTGGTTTTTCTTTCATATGTTAAAAACTGTTTAAAAACTGTAAAAACTGTTTTTGGTTAAAAATGAACAAAAGCAATAATAATGAATTATAATTTGAGCTGTGAGGGCCAGTTTTGCAGAAAATGTCCGTTCGTAAACAAAGATAATCAAGCTACTTTGTCGCATGTTCAGGTACTGTAGATGGTGCAGCATTTGTAGCTTCTTCTAACAGCAGTTGTTTAGAATTTAATCTTGTCCACATTAAAAAAAATAACTCGGGTACTCTGCAATTTTATGTTTCAAACAGAGACGGCAGTAGAAAGGCAAATGTTACGGATTGCTGTTTAGGTTCTATTATTGTGTATTGTTAAAGCTTGATATGGGTCACTTTAAAGAAGTTGGTTTCAGTATTCCCATATACCTTTTTTGCTCTGTTTGCTAAGTACATGATGTATTGGTGTACAGTGACACCAGATGCTTATTTGTATTTTTGCTAAATGTAGAGGTTAGGGCTTTGAAAAGAGGGGAAGTAAAAATAGCCTGGAAATGTAGCTTGCCTGATTGAGACAAATTACCTTTTCTGATGAAATAGGGTGTGAAAACAGAGCCTCTGACCTATGAATTGTTTGGAAATATCACTTGTTGTAAAAAATGGCCCATATTTTTCATTAGTGTAATTGGGGTGCATATTAAGTGGTATTTGAGAGAAGTTGCTTAAATTAAAACATGAGTTTTGCATTAATTAAGGCAAAAGAACACATGCTTATTAATGTGGACCACAAAAGGAGTCCTATGAGTTCCTATGAGGGGGAAGTGGAACAATATTTGTACTATTTACTGTTCTTGTTTCTTTATTTGGAGACTTATAAACAGGAATTGTTTTGACTGCGTATTTACTGTATTGTGAAATATATATATACTGTACTTTATATATTATTGTATTTTTGTTGTAATATCTTTAATTTAGGCTAACTAAAATATATTACAGGAATTTACAGTAATAACTTTAAATTATGTCAACAGCCTGATATTATTTCTTTTGCCCAAAAATGAGTCAAAATGCTTAAAACCTATTTTTGTGATTAAGATTTTATCTTTTTTATCCAAAAATGTTATAGTAACCTTTCATATAATAGTAACATTGCACACATTGTGTATCCCTTTCCAATTCTGTTTTTCCCTTTGTTCCCCATGATTCAGATCAATGGAGATCAAAGAGGATTCTGAACGACTCCCTACCAATAAGGCAGATTGTGAGATTATAGAGGATGAGACACAACCCATTCAAATCACTGACGTACAATCTATACCAAACATGGACAGTGTAAGCACAGAGGATGAATCACAGGTTCCTGAAACTGACCAAAGTGACCTGGATAAGATGAAAGATGAGACAGCAGAGCCCACACCCAATGATGTGTCAGCAGGGGAGTCACCTAAGAGCCTTCCCCCTCAATCACCCTCTAAGGCTCCTGTCAGCCCCCTCTGTTCCCTCACAGACGGAGGTACTGTGAGCTCCTCTGACTTTCTGTGTACAGATGATAGAACGGAGTCTGTGAACACAGACTCACAACTGGAACCTCTCACTCCATCTAAGGTGCTAGAGGACGGCACCACTGAGAACTCCCAAGTGGAGATGGATGGTTAACTGTTACCCAGTACAAACAGGAATGAGGGGTTCTTGAAGCAAAGCAAGACTCTAGAAGCAGCAGAGTTTCTCGCGGCCTCTTTCTCCCCCCTTTTTATGAAATATGCTTTAGAACTCCATCTACGGATGCAACATGAGATGAAAGCATATTGTTTGTGTAAACAAATCTTTATACTGTACAAGCATTATGTAACTGTACGTATGTAAAGTTTAAAGTTTAAGATACAGCATCTAGTCTGAAATTGACTTGCAAAGGAGGTAATTAATGTGAATGTTCTTATACATAGGATTGCTCTTCAGCCGTTTTGCCCCACAGTTGTGCTCTCCTATTTGGACTGTATAGAGAATCACATGAAATGATGGAAATAACTAACCAACTTGAAGCTGATTGAACATCTGCCTTTTCATGTGGTGGTTTTGATAGAACAAAGACCAAGTTCAGCAGTTTCTCAGTATGCTTTACTTTGGAACTATAAAATGTCTCTTGGGGGTTTTAGTCACTATTATTTTTTTGTTCAGACTGTGTTTTAATGTTTCATGTTCTTCATCAGGATAGGACCCTGGATTGCGGATAATTTCTTCCAAAAGTTGAGACTGAAAGCAATGTAGAGACTCCGTTCACGTGTCCTGATTAGTAATAAACTTTTGTAACGTATTCTTTGAAGTCGAGCGTTCTGTATTCATAAAACAAATGTTGATTTACAACAGTAATATCTTAAAAGTTTATATCTTAAAAGCAGATATGACGTTCGTGTTTAATTTATGGAAGAGCACCCTCTTGTGGTCATGCTGTGCGTATGACTGGGCAATGCAATCAATATCAACGCAAATAATGTGTATTTATTTTAAGTTAAGAGTTAAATGCATCGTCGGCTGTCACAGTGCCAATTTTATTAAATCATTTTTCAAGATGTAAATAACGGGTAACGTGAGAGACATAAACAGCGTCACTTCAACATGGCTGCGCCCACATGCGGTTGTTTGTTGACATTTGACGCTTTACCATAACCTTGCGACAGACGTCTTCCGATTTGCGGATTGATTTAGTAAAAACAGCGTTGAAATAAAATTGTGCAAAATGTCAGCAGTGGTTCAGCTGATAATGTCATTAAATGCGTGTGACTTTTCTGCATACTGTTAAGTAATCTTTAAGTAATCAATGGCAGCTAGTAAAGATTGCGTTAAGTAACCTAACTTTACAGGATGTGGAACCCAAACTGGTTATAGATCAGGGACTGTTGTAAATGTATCACGTTGGATCGCTATATGTCTTCGTCAAAGTCATAAGCATAAGGGAAAGACTTAAGCAGAAACGAGCAGTTTGTAACTCATGTCTGCTTCCAAACCACCCCGGCGAATATTATTCTTTGGAAGTGATGATTTTGCGGTGGAATCGCTGAAATAATGTAATAAATATAAAGCCTTATATAGTATAAAATCGCTTTTTGTGCTAATTTAACCATGTTTCGTCATTTATGTCATTGGTTTTGTTTTCACGTTGTAGAGATGACACAAAAGCTGGAGTCATTCACTGGTCCAGAGATGCTTCAGTAGGAGTGTGCAGAGCACAGGCTGAGGCTTGATCATTGGCCAGATGTGGATTTAAGTCACAGTTTGATGTTGGCTAGTGGTGTTCTTTGGCTGTTTAATTTAGGAAAACAGCATCAACAAAATGCTGTAGTAAGTAACCAGGATTCAGAAAGTTATTGAATACAGTGGTCTTACGCAAGCAACATGCAATTTTATTTGTCTTGTGTAGTCAATGGGATAGTTCTTGTGTTGAAAACTGTGGGACCTTGGGCCATTGTCAGCCCATGATTTGTGTTTGTTTTCACCTTCTAAACATGCACCCTAGCCACTGTTGTGGCACTGCCCGTCTTTCACACAATTTCACAAGGTGATAGTGTCACAAGAGTGACTGTTATGGAAATAAGTTCACATAGTTGTGCATAATTGGCAGGAACAATATAAATGTTACGTAAAACATGCAAAACAGTCTTTTAGTAGCTCTTGTTTCATGTCAGATTTGACGTGGGGCCCATTCTCCAGCAAGAGCTGTATGAGATACCCAAGAACTGTACTTCTGATGAGCTGGGGTTTACTTTGGCAATTGTGGGTGCCTGACTGGTAACTTTTTTACCTGTTTGAGATCTATAGTTAAAATGAATTGTTCTAAAATGTTATGATATAACGTAAAGTTATCAGTTTGTGACCGCATTGATTGATTGTATCAAGCTATTGGGTCTCAGGTAAGACATGAAAATTTTACAAAGCATGTCGGAAATTTAATCAATATTAAACAGCAACACTTTTATAATCAGTTTCCATTGAAAACCATGTGGATGGGCAATCCTATCAAACTTCTGGACTTTGTTGGCAAATGCAGTGTGTGTCTAGGTAACAGGAGTTACTTACTCGACGATTAATTTACTATGTCTGTCTACTGAAAGAGTAAAATAAGGTTGTTTTTTTATTTATTTACAGCTGATCCATATTTATCTGCAGTGCCAGCACTGCCAAGGTCTGTCCTTTATCAGAAAGAACCAAATGCTTTGCTTGTTCTCTGCAAGGTATGCACATGAAGTTCTGAAATGTTACTATAAGTTCTGTTTTACTGCATGTGTCCACTGAAGCAGATGATGTCTGCTCAGTATCGCACAGAAATTGCAAATGTCTGCTGCCTAGGGGTTGCTTTTAATACATGGCCAATAAGCAATCACGTTTATGCATGAGTGAAATTTGGACAAATGCTAATTTTGTTTCTGAATGCCTACATCAGAGTTGTCAAACCGTGCTCCTGGAGGACCATCATCCTGCAGTGTTTAGTTTCAGCACACCTGTCTGTAATTTTAATGATAAAATTAATAAATGCACAGGTGACTGCTTTTTCTGTATTCAAATGCCAGATTGGTTATAGTAAACAGCCTACAGTTAGGCTTTTAAACTATTAACTATTGTACAGTAAACAGTAAATAAAGTACAGTAAATATTTGACTTGTAGTTAGCCAAGGAAGAATTGTTCACTTCATGTTGTGCCAAGAGATTCAAGAGATCACTGTCATGCAAGGCTTATTGTTTTAAATGGTAATAACGTATAATGCCTTTAAAACTTAAGCAAATGATGGAAATTCTTTTATATTTCACAACCTTGTATTTAACTTTACAGCAGTCACATAGCGTCTGTTTTACTTTTGATTTTTTATTTGCATAAAGTTAATTTTTTTTTTTTTTTTAAAAATGCTCTCACTGTTTACTCCACACCACTTTCAATCCCACAATCCTCTGTGTGAACGCAGCAGCTCCTAATTGATTTAGAGAATGAATTGGAAAGTGCAGATTATACTCTGCACCAGTGGACACGGATTGAATTTCATGATATATGACACTGTACTACAAATTTATGTATGTATAGGTGTGTGTAACTTAATAAAATATTGTATTACACTGTGCTATTACACTGATGGTTCTAAACCATATCAACCACTATTGATATTATATTATAAGCACACAAGGTTTCCATAACCACAGGAATAGGCCGAGTCACACTGCTGTTCAGTTTGCATAGTGTAACAATACATTTTGCTGCAATTTCTTTATTATATGATGGCTGGGTTGGATTCAGAACTGTGAAATTCAAGAAACAAACTGTCAGCAGCAGATTTCTTTAAAGGATATCTCCACCAGAGTGTGCTGAAGAAATGTTCATCACCAGACACCTGTCACTTCCAGAGCTACAAGAAAAGTCATCTGCCAGGAGGGCTGGACAATACCATGCGATTGCAGAATAAATCTTTTTTCTCATTTTGAAGCCTAGCTTTAGAGTATTCATGAACCAGTCAGTTAAAAATGACAAAACTCTTTGCTATTAAAACATTTTTGTCTGTTTTAGGACAATGCTGTACTTAGTAATGGACTACATATTTGCAGAATTCTGCACGTGTGTACAGTAAATTAATATGAATGCAATAAAATTAATATTGAGAATTTGGAGTTGAATGATATTGATTAATTGAATGATTAAATGTATTGGTCAAAACCAAAACGTTAGCCGTGCAAGTGTCACATATCCGTACTCTTGTTATTTAAAACTTGGTAAATAGTAAAAGTTAACAGTATAAGCGCATTTAATGCGTTTAGGTTGGTGAGTCTACCGCTGTCGCGTAAGCCCCGCCTTCTTGTCGCCTCGCACATACGTGAGGCTGGCTGTCGTAAAATCCTGCTCTCCTATTGGCTAAGCGCCTTTGTTTATTTCTTGCGTCCGAAGTAAAGTTCGGTTTCATGAACAACCTGTCAAATCCGAGGACAGCTGTGTAACCATCAACTCCGTGTCCCATTTCACGTAGTAAGTAATCGCTGAAATAAATGCCATTTAGCCCTGCGTCACAGCATTAAAATCAAAAGCTACAATATTGCGGAAACCGAGAATTGAATTGGCTTCCGTTGTCATTCTGCAGTGACAGAAAAAGTGTCTTGTTTACACTGAGCTAACGAATAGCCGTGTTGCTAGCTAGCAACAAAGCCTACGTCCTCTCTTGCACATTTAAAAAATATCTGGCAGCAGTTATCTTTATTTGTAGCTATTGGCATTTGATGTGCACTTTATGTAAGTGAAGTCGATGTTTAGCTCATGGTTATGATAGGAAAGCGTTCCCCGGTGTCGTGCTGTTACCTAGTAACTTGATACTGTTACTCTCACTGTTACGCAGGTATTTTTTGGGCTATTATTCAGAGAGCTGTATTAGCTCATTTCTGTGCTTTGCATGTATTTGTAATCTGAATGGTAATAGATGCCGATCTATATCTGTGTCCGCTTTAATAATCAATAAAGGCTTGGAGAGTATATAGTACGTGTTATGAAAGAATATAGCTTATGAATATGAAGGGCGTGCAGCCAGTTTTTTGATAGTGTTGGTTCGCCAGTTGAACAGGTGTAAATAGGGGATTTTAAGCTTCTAATACTCCTGAACGTCTAATACTTAGTGTGGCTGAGGGATAATCGTGTTAGGTACGGAGCTAGCTTTACCCAAAATAACGTGTGCCAAGACCATAATGGAATCATACGGTTGTTAATCAATAATGCAATACAATACATATCATTTTTTCCAGAGGTTGGTACATGGGGCAAGCGGAAGAGAATCTGAAATGTCATTTTCCTGATTATTCCCCAGTATGTCATTCTAAACCATGTACAGTGTCCTTAAATGAAAGCTTTTGTGTGGCACTGAATCTTCAATGATACCTGATACCTGATCAGTGTTGATGTTATATATACTAATGTTTGTTTAAATTCTGTATTTTGCTGTTTTTTATGTATGGCCTGTGGCTCGTTGCTGTTAGGTGTTTGTTAACCAGAGACAAGTTTTTGATTAATGTATACGTTTATTTATCAACTAACTTTAAGTGGGGGTGGATCTAGATGGCCTTATCATGCACTTCAGCTTGCATGGTGCAAATGTATTTTAAATCTCTGGGAACAGAGCTCTGTGGCCTGTGGCCAGTCTGGAAAATTTGCTGACATGAGGGCTAGAGCTGTAATGTGAGTGCAAGCATGATAATGACAATTGGCAGTGTAATTCTGTCAGTTTACTAGGACTACAGTGTCTATCAGTCAATCCTCTTTGAGCTAAAACAAACAGCACAAGTCCTCCTATTGCAATCATTGTAATGCATGCACTGGATCACTCACTAATCACATGTTTTTGTTTGTTTGCTTTTTGAAGGAAATTGTGCTTTATTTCATCATTTAGGTCCCTCTATGAGGATCCTTTAATACAGCTGGAGGAAGATCCTTCTGAAATAAACTGAAAACAAAATAAGAAAGAGTCTGTGTTACCAGTCTACCAATATTCATACCTCCCAGTAACTATTCATCTGCATTTGGGCAATCCTCATTCAGCCACATTTCCAACTTACACACGCTCCGCTGGCGAGCCCGCTACGGTTCCTGCAGACAGGGTACGGAGCTGGTCTGGCCGTGTGCCCCTCCAGCTCTGTGTATTAGTGTGAGATGGGGCGGCAGGAAGCTGAGGGTCGCTGCCGCTGCGGACTGTAATGTCAGAGCCCAGCAGCCCCGGTGAGAGCCAGCGCAGCGCTCCCAGATTCTTCGTGGGCTGCGCGGAGGATGAGAGCGAGGGCCTGGACGACTGCGCCAGCATGAGGACAGACATGGAGCTGTATGAAGATGACCTGGAGGATGACTCGGTATGGACAGAGAGCAGATCGATTGAGTGTGTTTTCTAATGGAGGGGGTGTCACAGGAAATGCTTCATGTGCCTGAAGATTTAGCAGTCTAAGAGCACTAGTTTGTTATTGGCCTAGTTCCAAACGCTGTACTTGATGTGGACTTGATGTGGACAGTCTTGTGTCTTTGTCCACAAGACCGTAGGGTGTCGCATTTGTTTTTTATGGTTTCAGAAAGGTGCTTGTGGCTTGTGTGACCACCTCCATACTATTTTGACTAAGTGTCTAGCGGTAAATGCAACTGTAATGCATCTTGCAAGTCATGAACTGCTTTATAGAAATTGTAGAATTATTTTCTTTAGAATTATAGAAAATGAAGTCTTATCTGTAATTCTTTAAAAATTTTTAGCTTGTCATTTTTTAAAACCATTGAAGTTTTCTGTTTTAAATAAAGCAACCCACACACTATCCAGATTTATCAGATTCATCTGCGTTTGATACGTTTTGGTAAAGGTACGTCTCACTCAGGTCCCTGCTATGTCTATTTAGCCTCCAGAGCGTCAGATCGTGGTGGGGATCTGCTGTATGATGAAGAAATCAAAGTCCAAACCCATGACTCAGATCTTGGAGCGTCTTTGTAAGTTTGAGTACATCACTGTGGTCATCTTTCCTGAGGACGTCATACTCAATGAACTGGTGGAGAAGTGGCCCCTCTGTGACTGCCTGATATCTTTTCATTCTAAAGGTATGTCCTGTGCTCAATGTGAGCTTGCCCTTTTGAACTGGTCTTGGATCAGTTTTCTCTGCTGAAGTCTAAAATGAATCAAAGCCTTTGATTATCCTCTTTGGTGAAAGTTACTTAATGTCCTGCATCACTTGACTAATCGAAAACAAAGTCTGGTTTTGTCATGTAAAAATATAGCTGATACAGGTTCTGTATTATGATTTGAAGTTATCAGACAGCAATGCTTTCTCTTGAATTAGGCTTCCCTCTGGATAAGGCAGTGAGTTATGCAAAACTCCGTAACCCGCTGCTAATCAATGACCTCAATATGCAGTATTACATCCAGGACAGGTATTTCATTGAGAAATTCACCATATTCTTCACAAGCCAAACCGCAGTATTGCATATTAACGCTTATGTTTACACATTTTTGAGCATGAGTTGTACAATTACTTGTAGGAGGGAGGTGTACCGTATCCTGCAGGAGGAGGGAATCGATCTGCCACGTTATGCTGTGTTAAACCGTGACCCTGACAAACCTGAAGGTCAGTCAAAGCTTAATATGAAGTATTTTTTAGTATGTAAATCATTTTCTTCTGAAATCTTTCAAACAGTTGTCCTCTTGTTATTTCATTTCCTTATCATTTAGCAGGAAAGCTGAACCTCCATCTTTGTCTTTGTCTCTATGACTTATTTTAGTCTTTGAGTAGATATAGCCCTTTATGTAGAGCAATTTTAAGTGTTTTAGAGGCCAAAGAGACAGATATTGCTCCGAGGCCTGTGATGTGATCGCTTAGTATCCACCAAGGCATTATGTTCTTGGCAACTATGACAGTCCTCTGAGAATAGGTTGCTGAATAAATGTACTTATCTCTAAACAAATGACAATCACAGTGTTAAATTTATCCAGCTGTAATTCCACATTATGGTCATATGTCAGGCCGGGAATCTGTTGTAGCTGTATCTGCTCACTCTTTGTTTCTATACTTTAGGGCATTGTATTCATTGCTCTTCTTCATGTGTTTTGCCACAGAGTGCAACCTGGTTGAGGGGGAAGACCAAGTTGAAGTTAATGGGGAAGTCTTTCTCAAACCCTTCGTAGAAAAACCAGTTTCTGCAGAGGACCATAATGTGTATATCTACTACCCAACCTCGGCTGGAGGAGGCAGCCAACGCCTCTTCAGAAAGGTCTTTGTTTTTGCAATGGCTGCATATTATCCCATCACATCATTTGATGCTGAACTCAAAATAGAGTAGACTTTGATGCCTTGAAACAGTGAAGAGCATGCTGACTTTTTGTTCTGGCCTCGTCTGTCAGTTGTTTTTAAAGATGAAGACATAATTGCTGAGTTTATCCTACAATCAGTGTTGGGGAGTATCTATAATTAGATATGCTACTAACTAAACATTTCTCAGAAGCATGACAGTGGCTCAACTGTTTTTAAAATAGCAGAACTTTTTACGGTGTCTTTCCTTTACAAGAAGCGGTATAGTGTGACCAATGGATCACGTCACTGTTTTTTATGTTCCCAGCAGTCTCTTCATGGCATATATATTCTATTTTGTATTTTGTTCATTAAGTCCTGCTGTTTATCACTATGTATTAAGTTTTAGTTGTATAAATTAGTGTTTTTTATTAGTTTATTTGTGTTGAGGGTTAAAGCTGTCACCTGTTGCTAACTACTTCAAATGTTTCACTTTCCTGTATTTTAACTACTTAAAAGTAGCTTATAGGATAATGCAAAATGTTGAGTAGAGAAACATGTGAGTGTGAATGCTTGTCTTTCAGATTGGGAGCAGAAGTAGTGTTTACTCTCCAGAGAGCAGTGTGCGGAAAACTGGCTCCTATATCTATGAAGAGTTCATGCCAACTGATGGCACAGATGTGAAGGTAAAAATAATTTCCCCTCTTTCCCACCCAGAGATTGCATTACCCTGTTGGTGTATATTGAGGAATGTTTTGTTTCCCTACGTTTGTTATCTCAGATTTAAATTTGCAACTTTTACCCAAACAAGCAGCAGCATTTTATAGACGGATATAAAAGTAGTTTTAGACTTTGATTCTGTTGTGTCTCTGGAAACTCGCATCATTTGTAAATATCTTAATTTAAAGCTCTTTCTG
Source organism: Chromobotia macracanthus (assembly GCA_036877525.1). Lineage (NCBI taxonomy): Eukaryota > Metazoa > Chordata > Actinopteri > Cypriniformes > Botiidae > Chromobotia > Chromobotia macracanthus. The sequence goes on from JAZGTH010000063.1 coordinate 7,523,167, forward strand.
AGATATCAAAAAAGAAATGACCCCTTATCTTTTGCTGTGTTTGTTTTGTTACAGGTGTACACAGTAGGGCCAGATTACGCTCATGCAGAGGCTCGTAAGTCACCAGCTCTCGACGGGAAGGTTGAGCGAGACAGTGAAGGCAAAGAAATTCGCTACCCGGTCATGCTCACTGCCATGGAGAAACTTGTGGCCCGTAAAGTGTGTCTTGCCTTCAAGGTCAGACAGACTGTTTGGTTCTTGCTTCTAGAAGTCCAAAATGAAAACTTTCTTGGGCTTTAGGGTTTACAGTTTGTCATTTACAGGTCAGTTAGAACTGTTCATGTTGATTACATTCTCAAAACCTCTTTGCATGGTAGCAAACAGTGTGTGGATTCGACCTTCTCCGAGCCAACGGCCACTCGTACGTCTGTGATGTCAACGGCTTTAGCTTTGTGAAGAATTCTATGAAATACTATGACGACTGTGCTAAGATTCTAGGGTAAAGCCTAATGATTATCAGATAAATGCAACATTATATTCAAGTTCAGTATGCGTTTATGTTGAGTTTGGGCTGGATGTACTGTGTTTCAGAAATATTGTGATGAGGGAGTTGGCTCCTCAGTTCCAGATTCCCTGGTCCATACCTACAGAAGCAGAGGACATTCCAATTGTTCCCACCACATCAGGCACCATGTACTAATCACATGCAACTCTGACAGACTGACCTTTGTCTTATTAAAGTAGTCCATTGATGGTCATAAGATTTAGGATCCTTCTTATATTACAGTCTCCTTATATTAATAACCAGCTGAGCAAGCACAAAGCAACCAACTTGTTTTATTTTTTATCAAATACACCAAAACAGTGTAGCGGTGTCTGATTGAATGGCATTTACAGTGTGTTGCCAGTAATATACAGTATTTTGACATCTGAAATGTATGAATTTCATTGTGTTACATAGGCTTAGTATTTGATATTCTGGTTTTGATATCTTTTTAAAATGTTGCTGGTTTTGATATTTTGTTCATATTTGTGTGACTTTTATACATATAACGTTGATGTATTTAATATCACAATGTGTGCCTAAATAAGCACTTATTTGTTGAGTTATCAGAATGATTTCATTTGTGGTTCTCTCTAATAAGGATGGAGCTGCGCTGTGTGATCGCTGTGATCCGTCATGGAGACCGTACACCGAAACAGAAGATGAAGATGGAAGTGCGAAACCCCATGTGAGCTCTTGTCACCTGATCAGTTTTCTCACAGCATGATTGATGGATCTACACATCTCACAAAAACATTGCTTTTTCTTTGCTAAGGTTTTTTGAGATTTTTGAAAAATATGGAGGATATAAAACAGGCAAACTAAAGCTTAAGAAGCCCAAACAACTGCAGGTAACCGTTTTGTGAATTCTATAAATAATTTTGTCAATGTAGTTGCATTTAATAACGAAGTTATTGTCAAAATGGAACTGTGGTGCTACTCCATATCTGTGTGTGGTTTCCACAGGAAGTTCTGGACATTACCAGGATGCTCTTGGCAGACACTGGACAGAACACTGACTGTGAGATTGAAGAGAAGAGGTCCAAACTTGAACAACTGAAGACTGTTTTAGAAATGTAAGCTTATGTAACTGGGCCATTCTAATTGGCAAGCTTATAGTCTGCTTAAGTGGTCTGCTTTCAGTCTTTTCACATATTATAACATTTTTCTGACAGAACATATATACGTGGTTAAGCATGACTTGTTTAAAACTTGTTTAAAGATACTTCGATTTAGGATTACATGACCTGTACCGCAGCAAATAAACATAAAAAAATGTGTAGCCTCAATTTTATGTAAAACATTACATTTTTTACATATATGTTTTTAACAGAAGCTGGCTTGCTAAACTCTAATACACTAATATTTCTACTGTATCTAAGGAGAAGTCTGAAACATGTCTTAAAGGAGATGCAGTTTATGGATATTGGAATATGAACACTATGCACAATATTTTCAACATGGAGTATTATTAGACTCTCAGTACTAAGAGTCACTCTATGACACAATATAACAGCCATCTCATATTTCACTACCATCTTCCCTCTTCATGCTTCACTCAGCACACAGGAATGGTATAGATACACTGGCTTAGTTTCAGAGCAGCTGTTCTGGCATGTTTATATAGACATCAACCAAGAACAATAAGATGGAAGGCAAATTTCTTCAGAGCCTGCAGTATTTTCCCCTAGTCATGCTGTTGTTTATGCAGGTATGGCCATTTCTCTGGAATCAATAGGAAAGTGCAGCTAACCTACCTTCCTCATGGACAGCCCAAAACATCCAGTGAGGAGGAAGGTACGAGGACTACATTGAGTCATAACCAGACTAGACCGTTGTAAACAGATTTAAACAGTGGATGTTTCTGTAAACTCTTCATGTTATTTAAGTGGCATGTGTTCCTGTATCAAGACTGTTTGTTTGTCCTAGAACAACAATCTTATTAACCAATCAGATTTTAGGGGGCGGTTTAAGAGTTAATGTTAAGTTAGGCTTTGGCACGGGGTTAGAGACGCAAACAGCAATCTTATCACCAGTTATATCCCTTTGATTTTAAGGATAGGTTGTGTTTAGGGTTTTAGCTGTGATTGGTTGATAAGAATGTTTTTCCAAGGCCAATAAGGGATGATGCCATTCTTAATGACACGGCTGTATGTGTTTTGTGCAGACACTCGTAAGGAGGGCCCCTCTATACTGCTGGTGCTAAAGTGGGGGGGAGAGCTGACTCCAGCTGGCAGAGTTCAGGCTGAGGAACTGGGCAGAGCCTTCCGCTGCATGTATCCTGGTGGCCAAGGTAGGCTATCTTCTGTCTCTCTTTCTGATTCATCCTGTCTTGCTGTGAGTGTAAGGACACAGACATTCATCATTGGTTGTACCTACTTCACACTTCATATGTTCTGCACCATGGGTGTTTGTAAACTAGAGGAAAAACAGCCCACAAAATAAAGTCCACAGACCTCATGCTTTCAGCTCTACATCACCAATGCTTCTTTAATCTAACAGCTCGTATAAACGTTACACCCAAACACATTTATCAACACACATTCACATGACTTGTATGATACAATATATTTTATAATAACACTCATTATTAAGTCGTTAGCAAACATATACTGCATAAATTAATAGTGGATACAAATTAAAAATAGATTCGTCTATTGATGACTTATGAGTTAAATAAGTTTACTAACTGACTTTTCTAACTGACTAGCATTTGATTAATGACTAAATTTACCAACATTTCTCTCTGAATACACATTAACTAAAGATCTGTTTTTGCATTGTGTAATGTAGTAATGTTTGCTTATGATAATACATGTTAATAAAGTTATTATGTGTTACCCAGTAATTTTGTTATTTAAATATCTGCAGTCTATATTTAGCAATCTTACTATCAACTTCCTCATTTTCTTGTTTATAGTATACGTTATAATTTCTGCATCTTTTTCTGTACAGCATTTTTATGCCTTGAATTTATTACACTAAAAGCCTCACATCTGTTGTTTATATTGCTATGTTCTGCACTGCAGAAAAAAATACAGTAATTGCAGCAATAGAAAGTTCAAAACATTAAATATTACCAAACCTTATGCTTTTGTTATTAATTATCCATTGCTATTTTTTCATAAATATTTTGTAAACTATTTTGGTTCAGGCCAAAATGTTGTCATCATGTACTCATGCCGATGTTGTTCCAAACCCACAATAATATAGTTCTTACATGAAACAGATCTAAACGAAGAATGTCCATGTTTCTCTTGCCATGTCGCAATTAGTCACATGACATGCAAGTATATATACATATAAGTATATATATATATATATATGAATGATATGCTCTTATCTGCTTATAGGGGATTACGCTGGCTTTCCAGGCTGCGGCCTTCTCAGGCTACACAGCACCTACCGACATGACCTCAAGATCTACGCCTCGGACGAGGGCAGGGTGCAAATGACTGCTGCTGCCTTTGCTAAGGTCCATAGCCAGAACTGTTCAACAAATGCAGGGCATCTAAGGTTGAAATATATAGTATTCACAGAAGATGTTACTGAGCAAGAGTTGGTTGTCTGCCTGACAGGGTCTCTTGGCATTGGAAGGGGAACTGACACCCATCCTGGTCCAGATGGTGAAAAGTGCAAATATGAACGGCCTGTTGGATAATGATATTGAATCCCTCAGCGGCTGTCAGCAGAGGGTTAAGGCCAGACTACATGAGATCATGCAGAAAGATCAAACCTTCACAGAAGAAGACTTTGACAGGGTAAACTGGAATGTCAGGTTTTGTTTTGAACCACAGGCTGTATTTCAGCCTTGTGCTGACTTTTGAAACGTACATCTGTGTCCAATTCATCTCTTTTGTTTCTTCAGCTGGCTCCTACATGCAGCAGTTCTCTGGTGAACTCTATGAAAGCTGTGGAGAATCCAGTGAGTATGTGTGATAAAGTCTACGCCCTCATCCAGAGCCTCACCTCACAGATCCGCGAACGACTTGAAGACCCCAAATCAGCAGGTATTGCTTGGTGTTAACATCAAAAGAAGGCAAACACATTAGACTCCCTTAGCAAGCTCATACTGAGAAACCTTTGAAAGAACGTCCTAAGTAATGAACCATAAGTCAAATAAACCAAGCTCAGAATCTGTTGCTATCTCAGATTTACAGCTGTACCACAGTGAGACGCTGGAGATGATGCTGCAGCGCTGGTCCAAACTGGAAAGGGACTTTCGCATGAAAAGTGGTCGCTATGACATCAGCAAGATTCCTGATATTTACGACTGTGTGAAGTATGATGTGCAGCACAACAGCTCACTGGGACTAGAGGACACGCTGGAGCTCTTCAAGCTTTCTCGAGCACTAGCCGACATCGTTATTCCACAGGTTTGTGAAAAGTGGACCTGTACAGTTCACAAATCCAAAGAACTGGGGGTTTTTATTCTTTATTCACGAAAGTAGACTTGCTGTGATACCAACATTTCAGTAGTTGAGACCAACAGACCTTACTCAAGAGAGGACGGCACTTAAAGGTGCACTATGTAGGAGTTATAGGTAAATAAAATAGATATGGACTCATATAAACATAATCCCTATCAGTCATTACTTATAAATCACTAGAAGTGTGAAGCCAATAATGGCACACAGTGGGTGTGCACTTGTGCTGGTGTTCCTGCATAGTTCACTTAAATTTCGTGCTAGTAATAAGTTTAAAATAAGATAGAACTTTATTCAATCCTTTATTCAAGGCAAATTCTTTTACGAGAAGTTGCTCAAACCGATAGATTACGAGAATGTAAGAATACAAGAAAATATGGTAATAAAAGAAGTAGTAAAATAGAAATGAAAAGGAGACTGTGAGGACTAATGTGTTTAATGTGTTGTGAACCTTAGTGTCATGCAGGCATTTACTCATGACAAAAGCTCATTGGTTGTAAAATGTGTTGTAGGAGTATGGCATTAATAAGGTAGAGAAGCTGGACATTGCGTATGCCTACTGTCTACCGTTAGTGAAGAAGATTCAGCTGGACCTACAAAGGACTCATGAGGACGAGTCTGTCAACAAGCTGCATCCATTGTGAGATTCTTTCACAGAGAGATCTCTCTCTCTCCATCTGCATGTCTCTCTTTTTCCCTCTCATATTTCATTCTGTCATTTATTTAGTCTCTTAAATGAGCATGAGGGCTCAAACTGTTTGTGTCCTAGATATTCCCGTGGAGTCCTGTCGCCAGGCAGGCATGTCCGAACTCGGCTGTATTTCACGAGTGAGAGTCACGTCCACTCCCTGCTTAGCATCTTCCGTTATGGTGGCCTGTTGGATGTAAGTCTCAGTGAGCTTCCTTTGCTGTCTTCTGCTTACATAGGCATTTATGAGCTGGTGTAATGCACCTACAGTATGATACCCAATTATGCTGTCTAGGTAGGCAGCTTATTAGGTTTTGAGACGCAGCCAGAGATTTTATTCTTTGATTCTGACTGGGCTTTCAGGAGGAAAAGGACCAGCAGTGGAAGAGAGCCATGGATTATCTAAGCGCAGTGTCTGAGCTCAACTACATGACCCAGATCGTCATTATGCTCTATGAAGACAACAATAAGGTACTTCCTGTTCTCACTGTTCGTTCTGCTCGTCTGAAGCAAAGAGTAAACAAAAGTGAACTGTCATAAACGAATAGTCTGATGTTTTATGTTTGAGTGGAGACTGTGTAGTCTCAAGAGAATCATGTCTATAGTGACATTGTGTTTATAGGACTCATCCTCGGAAGAGCGTTTCCATGTGGAGCTGCACTTCAGCCCTGGGGTTAAAGTATCTGAAGAAGAGAACGCTCCAATGGGCTTTGGCTTCCGACCAGCCTCTGCTGAAGTATACACTTTCACTTCTTCCATTTACTTTTTATTCAGCTAGTTTCATTTAAAGGGATAGTCCACCAAAATGAACATTATTCCATCATTTAGTCACACTCATGTCATACCAAATCTGCATGACTTTTTTGATGTCTGACTTCTGTGGAACACAAAATTAGATATTTTAAGAAATGTCTCAGTGTTTTTGTGTCCATACAACGAAAGTCAGTAAGTGCCACTTTTGTTTGATTATCAACATAATTCAAAATATTTTCTTTTGTGTTCCGAAGCCAAAAAGTCATATAGGTTTGGAATAACATGAAGGTGAGTAAATGATGTCCGTGCTGGCTCTCAAATGCATTTATGTGTTTTTGGCACAGAATGACCAGAAGCAAACAGACCCCGGTAGTTTGGAAAGCCTTGTACGAGATGAGCCCGACCGAGCCTTGCCCCTTTCTGACGGCATCAGCACCCAGAGGAAATCCCCACTGATCCGGAATCGCAAGACTGGATCCATGGAGGTATCATAGTTAGCATCATACAGGACTATACTAGCCATTGTACAACAGTGTGATGCAGTACGTTTTAATACTTTATATATCTCAGTCACACCATGTTTTATGTGCTAGGTCCTGTCTGAAAGCTCATCCTCTAAAGGGGGAAGTTATCGCCTCTTCTCCTCCTGCTCACGCCAGTCTCCAGAGATGAAACAGAGTGGATTAGGTTGGTATCTGTGTCTGTCCCTTGCTCAGTCTTGACAACAGCTGTTCATCTTTTTCCTTGACAGGAAGTCGTCTTCTGAATCCCAGGCAGCTCATTGTGTTTGGTGTAAAAAACATTAGCTGACTTCTTGTATTTAGCATTGCCAAGGCAATTGTTGAATACAATCACATTTTAAATCTAGATAGTGATGATGTTGTGTGGGGGTGGGATGCTATTTTGTGGCTATAATGTCATTTTATTGTGTTTCTGTTCTGTTTAAGACTGATAGTACCATGATCTCTGATGACAGTTTAGTTTGGTTTTATATGTAAACAAAGGTGCTGCTTATAAGATAGAGATAGCCTACAGGAATCATTTACATTTTTGAAAAATTTAAACTTAAAAAGAATACTAAAAAAAAAAAGTAAATTCTTCTATTATTTATTTTTATTTTGAATTTTATTTTGAAGACTCTACAGCAATTAATATTAAATGACAGTATATGAATTTGGAATGACATGAGGGAGAGTGAATAATGATGGAATGATTTTCATTCCTAATGGTTTGCATGGTAAAAACAGATTTGACAAGAGTGTACATAAACAAAATAATCACGCATGCGATCAGAAATCGTATTTATCTAACCATCTGTTGTTTTACACAAGTCTTTCATTTGTGTAATTGGCTCCATTTACCATCCATGAAATGTGAACACTAATGTTCACTAATACCCTACTCAATGCATCTGGCATTGTTCATTATAGCTCATAATAGATATAAGGTATATGTTTTCATAAACATTTCCCTGACGGAAACATTGCTTCTTTAATAAGATTTGTGCTCGTCTAGCCTCTGCCATTGATGTCCGAAAAGCCATAATGGTTTTGGCGTGAGTCATATATTATGACTTTATAATAAAAGATAATACTCTTACTGCCCCGGCAGTAGCTGCTCTGTTTTGATTAATAAGTGCATGTGTTTGGAGTGCACACTAATTCCATGATCTAACCCCCTCTGCAGGCTCACAGTGCGCTGGTCTCTTCAGTACCACCGTCCTGGGGGGTTCCTCTAGCGCCCCCAACCTTCAGGACTACGCACGCACAAACCGCAAAAAATTCTCCTCGGGCAGTTTGACCTATAAAGACGGTATGTGCTCAGTCCCTCTCATAGAGCTAATACAAAAGCTTAGACACTATAGGAGAAGGGCACTTCCTGAGTAGTGAGTAGTATAAAAATTTGCTTTGTTGCATCATTTCCTGATGCTGTATCACACATCTTGCTCTTATAGTCACCATTTTTCATCAGGTTAATTTCCATGTTCTTCAATGTTCTCGTGTCAAAAGGTCATGGGGTCTTATGTGCCATTCATTGTGTTTCAGCAGTTATGTTAGATGTTCTCAGCTCTGGTCCGCAAGGTCCACTTTCTTGGAAAGTTTCAGCTCCAACCCTGATCAAACTCACCTGCCTGTAACTTTCTAGTAAAACTGAAGACCTTGATTAGCTTGTTCAGGTGACTTTGATCAGCTAAACTCTGCAGTAAAGTAGACTTTGGGGGCCAGAGTTAATTTGTCTTTGTTTCTTGTCTTTCATCATATTTTGTGACCAGTGTTTCCTTCTTGACATCACTCAGTTGGGAACACGTTTTTGGAGTTTTTCTAGTCTTGTACAGAGATTATAAAAAATCCAAAAGATGAACTTGAAAAGATGAACTTTATCTCATAATTAGACGAGCCTGAGGTTAAACTTTGATCTTTCTGTATAGGGGCTCTTTGCTACGCTACATTGCTACTATGAAAGCATCACAGTATTTAGGAATAACAGTTCTTATTAGATTTAATATTGGATCTTTCACTTCAGATTTAGGTCTAATTTAGAATCATACCTAAATTTAAACTGATGAATTGTCCCTCCAGTTATTACTGAAGCACTCTAATATCTAGAATCCTTCTAGAATGTTCACTTCATGAGAAAAAACCTTTGCCCACAAGGTGTCAGTGTGACATTGTTCAGAGTTCCTCCTGTTTCAGTTTCCATTTCTTGTGTCATCTTTTCTTTATTGCTGTTTTGTAACAGATTTATTCTCTTATTCTTTTTTACCATATATATGGGCGTATCCATAGCTCATTTAACTTCATTAGCTTCAGTTTAAGCCTACTTATTTGTTTTACGTGTAGTTTGACTGGCCGGTCATTGAACACAATCCTCAGTCTCTTTGTCTTCAATGTTGTGTGTTGTGTCCTGTGAGGGAGTAATAGCTGTTTATTTTATATGACAGATATGACTGGTCAGTATGACTGTCTCAGCCTTTTCAGGCTTCTGTCCACCATTTTGTTTGTTTTGAGAGATAATTCGTAATAATATGGCATCTCTATTTATAGTAAAGAAGTGCCTATAAACTCACAAGGTGAAACCATTTAACTAGACTGCATTTTTTTATTACCCCACTTTTTCATTTAAATGATTATTTCTTGTATTTACCATAGACAAGGAATAACACCAGTAGACCCATCTCTGAGATTAACATTTCACATAATCTTACAAAAAGGAACATTGCCACTTATTAGTTTAAAATCTAAAGCTGTATCCCAACTCACTGTCTGGGTCACTGAGACTCACTGTCTCACTGTTGGCCATTCTACAGTGTCCTGAGCTAACAGCTTAATTATCTATATATTTAACTTTTATAACTCATAATGCACTCTTATTTATAGTGTACAGTTTGGCATCCACTATTCAGGTAATAGAGAGCCGTGGGGATGACATATTTTTGTAGGCCAACCTAGAAAGTTAGCTTCACATGGGTTCCCTTGACAAAAAGTAAGTAGGATTTTTCTAAAGGCTTTTGGATTATCACAAAAAATAAGCTTTGCGATCAACAAACGTTTGATACCTACATGTTTTGTCCATCAAAATAATCTTCACAAATTGAGAAAACTTTTATGAATTTTGAAGCCTAAATGCAGTCAACAGAGATAAAGAGCTAACCTTATGCTATAAACAAACTACATTTCGACCTCAGCATTACCACCACCAAACGTCTAGAAACTTTTTTAAACATTAACACGTTTCCTGATAAGGAGCCACTCTGTAGATGGATCTTCATTTACATTATTTGGAGAATTGTGCCCACTTTGCATTATTTTAAAGATTTCTATGTGTGATGATGTTTAATGTCCACAACAATGTCTGTAGTTCCATGTTAGCAACCTTTTGAAGACACATAAAAGCTTTAAAAAGTTATGAGTGGTGCATTACTGGTGCATTTTATCTGTAGAATAAAATGTGAAAATATGTGAAAAATTTAGACCTTATTTCAGACCTTATTTTAAACATTTCACCGCCTATTAAAAAAAAAACATCAGAGAGAATCGGAAGTGCTAAAATCCTTATTTATTTCTGTGTTTTGCCTACAAAAATTCATCCCTGCAGCTCTCCATACTGAATGAGTGAAAGAATGAGACAGAGTAGCAGCAAAAATTCACACACCTTCTCTCTCACACCTTCAGCACTGTAACACCATCCCCATCCTATACAGGTGTACTGTAAAATATGGTAACTCTAGTGACCTTTTTTATTTCCTCAGAGTTGTTGTCTATGCCGGCAGTAAAACGATTTTCTGTGTCGTTTGCAAAGCATCCGACTAATGGTACGTCTGCTTCTCTTCAAGTATATTTCCTGTTTCTCCACCTCTCCTATTTTGCATGTCAATGGAAAAAGTTCCATCTTTGTTTTGTTTTTTTTCCACTTTAACTGCCACATTTCTTTTCACATTTCACAACCCTTCTGGTTTCATCTACATTTTCCTCATTTGACCCCTCCCAAACTACTATGCAATCTGTCACTTCCTGCGTCCAGCTCTCACTATCACCCAGTGACTCAATGTTGATCGGTTTACAGATGGCAGTTTGTGTGGATGAGTGTGGGTAGGTGGGTGAATTACATCAAAGAGAATGAATCTGAACCACTATAGGGCAACACACCAGTGATTAAACCTTTCCCTGTTAGCAATTGACATATCTCTGTCGTGTCTGTTGTTAGGAAGGGTTATGCACAATGCAACATTAAAAGATTACTAACAGACAGGGATTGTTTACAGGGAAGTGGTTAACCTGTCACTTTACCCTCATCACTTTTCTCTCTGTTTCTGTTGAACTTTTGTTTAATGTGACTGTGTACTGAAATTATGTTCAAATGTCGACCTACAAAGAGTGTTTTGCTCTGTTTCCCTGACTCTTTATAGAAGACAACCTAAATCAAAATATGCATCACAACTCCATTGCTTGCAGATACAGATATATTTGTAACTCGTGTCTGTTGTTTTGTTTCTCACTCTAAGTAAAAGTGTTATGTATATATGTTGGGATGATGTGTCAGGAGATGTAAAAGAACCTGCATTCATGAACTGAGATACAATTTATATATGTATCCATATACGTGTGTGTGTGTGTGTGTGTGTGTGTGTGTGTGTGTGTGTGTGTGTATATATATATATATATGTATTAGTTTATTATGTAAATATGTTAAACAGTGTGTGTCTGTAGAAAGCATAAATAGATGTGTTGTGTTACCAAAAATTAAGAACTGTACTTAACTGATATGCTAAACTGATGTGAATTACTGCTGTTATACATTTATGTAGGTGTACTTGGACACAACATTGCATTTGTTCTCAGCACATCTCAGAAAAAGCTTAAAGATGGTCCCTCTACCACCTACACACTACCCATTCCCTGCCGAATCCCACACACTCTACCCACCACACATTGCCAGCCATGTAGCTCTCAAAACCTTTCATGAAGGAGCCTTTTGCCTGTGCTAATTATGTTTCTGTAGTTATTAAGAAATACTTACCTTTATATTATATTTTCAAGCTTCCTGGTAATTGTGTGTGACTGTGTGTGTGTGTTTGTGTAAGTCATTCTTAGAAGGGATCAAATGTCCCCACAAGGGTCGTAAAACCTATAAGGATTTAAACTGCTCACTAAAAGAATGAAGTAATGTCTTAATTACAATAAAAACATTCAAAAAGTTTTTTGTAAGGGGTAGGTGTAGGGTTACATTATAGCTAAAATATTTAGCCTAATATAAGCATGTCGAGTGTATGTGATTTCCCATCATTATATATAAACAAATGTGCGTTATTGCAATTTTAGATATGATCTAATGACAAAGATTGTGAATCTATTAAAACTCTAGTGTGCGTTCAGGCTGTTGTCTGGACACCTTGAGAAAGTGCTTTCTTCTGTATAAGCCATAGCTTGATTTTTCTTGATAGAAACAGCCCTTGTATATACTTGAATAGTATTGATGTGGCTACCTCATAGTGTGTGTTTTGGAGGTATAACGTTTGACTCCACTAAGCTCTATATTCACTTTAGGCACACAAGATGATACTTCTGCCATGGCATGTAAACCACCTGTATGGTGGACTGGCTCAGGTAACAAGACATCTCTGTTCCGCAGCTTTAAACCAATCATTCGACTGAATGAATCGACTGGACCTAGCTACTGTATATACTGTAGTGTCTGTATGCAGTGTGAACAGGATTCGCACCAAATGTCAGTGAGGATGTGCAGACCTATACCTTTCAGCATGTTAGTTTATAGTTTAATGAGTTCCTTGAGTCCTTGTGGTCTTGTGCCTCAATTAATGGACGTTGAGAGATGGTGCTGTGTCATTCACAGAACGGTACCTGTCTGAATAAAGGCAGTGGACTACAACTGACTTAAGTGCTTCTGTGTGTCTGTTTGGGATGGTGTGCTAGAGACTGGAATCTGGAGTCACTCACCTTTGTTTAGATGTCTTTAAATATGGAGAAGTGATTCTTAAAACCTGTCAGAGCTGCTGTGGGGAGTTTGCTCTGATAGCATGCTAAGTTATGAAACAATGATCTTAGAACTGTAGCCTACGATGCCCCATAGGTTGGTTTTGTAGACCTCCATCTACCTTCCAATCCCCCCTCTACTCCCCACCCTTCTCTTCTTCCTCAGAGCCCCTGGAGGAGCACCAGGTAGCCCAGCTGCTAAGGCGCTTTTCCACCGACCCCAATATTGGCCACCCGTTGTCATTGGACAGTGCTTTTGCCCACCACCTCCATCAATGCTCCTATCATCTTCGTCTCTTCCGCAACTGGTTAATCTCCGGCCAGGACCCGCTAGAGTACCTCTACGGTCAGCCCCGCGGAGGTCCCTCCATGCCCTGCTGTGCTATGACTGCAGTAAAGGCTTTGCTATAGCAGCTCTGCTGTTTGAAGCATGCTTGTGTTATTTGGAAAGCAGCTTGTATTGACTCGGCTCTTGTGTTCTTTTTCTTTTTTAACTTCTTTAGCTTTGGGAAGAGTGTAGCTTGTATAGTTTAGGTTTATTAGTTTATTAAACAAATAAATTACAATTAGTATCTTTTTGGCAATAATGCATATATCAGATGTTAAGTTTTCTGTAATTGGCACTTTCTACTTTCAAAAGGTAGTAAATTCAGTCATTTAGCTTCTCTCATAACGAAAGAGACCAAAAAAATATGCAATATTTTTAGATGTAGCCCAGCACTAGCTTGGTGATAGGTCAGACATGTTGAACTTTGGTAAAAATAAATTCCACAATACAAAGCCTACAGTTGACTGTTAAAAGTCTAGTGTGTTGTGTCTAAATATTGACACCTGTGCTGGTTTTCAACAATTCAAACCAGTCTTTGGAAATGACAGAGCAGACACGTTCTGTCTGAATGTTTTACTCTCAAATTGGGTAAAAGTGTTAACCGTTTTAAAAACATTTAACAGTGTTAAGCATATTTAATTATTCTCAAAATGAACGCGTTAAATTTGGTAGCCCTAGTATTTTTAATTAGCACCTCTTGAGCAGTACAGTACAGGCTGGATTGGTGTGTAGCGTCTCTCATTGCTGTGTGCTGGGGTGTGTGCTGTGGCAGATGCATGCCAATGGCATCTGATTGCATCTGTGTCAGCTTACAGTCGCATCAGCTCTGTGAACTATTAAATAGTGACTGACGTGCATGAGTGTGGCAAATGATTTGCATGGCACAGGCCTTCAGGGATTTGAAAAAATAATGGAAATCTCTTAGAAATTGCTCTAAAATTAGCATTATCAGCATTGTAGGAGTATTTTACACGACTTGGATCTGATATGGATCTGTTAAACTTGTTAATTACATACATGTTCATTCTTTGTTCTCCTCCAGAATTCTCAGTATACAATATATTTTCATGTAATGTAATATATTGTCACAAAATATGTCTCCTATATATATATATATATATATATATATATATATATATATATATATATATATATATATATATATATATATATATATATATATAATTAATGTGCTGATTACATAATGATCCGCAGGTGCTTTTCTCCCATTCATTCCTGTGTTGTTTTATTTCTGTTTCTCAAATATTTGACAGATATCTCAATTGTTTCTTGCCTCTTAATGTACCTTTAATCCAGAGAGTTTGTTTTTCAACTAAATGAAGAACATAGAAACTCTAACAACTAATTAACATTTTTTTTTTTTTGCTCAATGAATTTGCTTTAGTGGACCAATAGTGAGCAGATGAATGATTGTGGCAATATTGTGTGTGTGTCTTGATTTTTGAATGTCATTTAGATCATACTGGTTTCCTATGTAACAAGTGGCAAGTCTTGAATGAATGGTAAGAGAGTGAGATGGGTGTCAGGTTTGTGTGTGTGTGTGTGTGTGTGTGTGGGGGGGGGGTTACTTAACCATGTATTGGGAAAATTTGTAACCAGAAGTCAGCAAAACCTCCTTTTGGGAACATCCCCATTTGTAAAAGCACTATAAAAAATATAGTAAATACATTTTTAAAAGCACTAAATGCAGTAAATTTTCTGTGTTGGTTAGGATTAGGTTATAGTGTTTAAACGTGTGTATGTGTTTGTGTGTGTGCCTGTACATCCTATTGTTTCCTGCCTGTGAATTTGGTTCTGTCACTAACAAGGGTGTGGCAGTAGGTGAAATGGCTATTCACATTGGTTTAATGGTTGAGAACGTGTGGAACAGACTGTCTAGATGCAGATTGATGTCAGGATTGTCTGCTCTCATCGCTTCTCTCATCTGCAGGTTTTGAAGGCTGCTCCATGGTGCCCTCCATCTACCCTCTGGAGACCCTCCACAACTCCCTCTCGCTCAAGCAGGTGAATGAGTTCCTGACTACCGTGTGTGAGAATGCAGAAGATTCCCACACCAGGACAACCAGAGGTGATGCCTTACATACCTACTCTATATATGATACTGAATGTTGTGTTTATTGACACCCTCAGTTCATGTGGTATGCATTGCAATGCTCTTGCGGATAAACTGCGTGTGTTCCTCTCTCCATCTATAGCTCTCTCAGCCATGTTTGATTCCCACAACCAGCCGTCAGTGGACTCATACAACCCTCACAGGGTGCTGACCTCTTCAGCTTCACTGCGCCAGCGCTCTGATCGTCCACCCTGGTGTGAGTACTGCTGCCCCTGTGTCTTGAGAGGTTCTCCGGTTCTTTTAACAAACACGTGTTGCATGTTCAACACACTGCTCACAGTGTGTGCTTGTGTTTCTCCATACAGACAGCAGTGGTCCCTCTAGTACAGTGTCTAGTGCTGGACCCTCGTCTCCCACCACGGCTGATACCTCCCCACGCTTCAGCTTTAGTGAGAAGATCACTCTCACCCCTCAGAGCAGCGAGGAGATCAATTCAGCCCTACACAACAACAGCCAGTTTGTGTCCTCCACATCTGCACTCAACAGCACTGAAACCAGCCTTCACTCTGAGGAGCCACACCCCTCAATACCATCTCCCATCCTGGAGAGACCTAGTGAAATGCCAGTGGACAGTGCAGATTCTGTAGGCCAGTGTCTAAAAGAAAGCCCCTGTTGTGATGAAGCTGAGGAAGACACTGCAGAGGAGGAAGCTCCCATTCTACCCTGCTCACACTTGGCAGACAGTCCACCAGTGGAGTCCTTCTGTGGGTTGCCCGGCTCCCTGCCTGTGCTTCTGGAGCTCCGAGAGAGCAGCTCTGAAGCTGGCTCCAGTGCTCAAACTCCTCTCACTCCCGAAGAGCCAGATGAGTTCTTTGACACCCAGGAAACAGTTGAGGTGTGGAGGGGCAGTCCAGGGGCCCTGCCTCACCCCAGCACTGCTCTGGAGGTAGGAGCTCCACATGTGCCTGAGCCTTGATGAAGATAGAGAATAGGCAACACTGTTGTCAAACATGCATCCTTAACCCTGTTCTAGTGATCTAGCATGCTCTTGCTATAGTACAGTGGAGACCTTCATTAAGTCTCATACAAGTCTATTCAAAGGACAAAGTGGGATTTTCTTGAGGAAATGGAAGCCCTGCCTATCTACAATCTGCCTGTGTGAAACTGTCACCTGTTATGTGAAGCTCAGATGCATCTGTTAACTATCTTATTAAATTTCTGTATGTGATACTGTAGTGGTCTTTCAGAAATGCCTGCCGTATACCTTCACTCTTTCTTACTGTTGCATTTATGGCAATAGTAAAACGGCCAGTGATCCAACATAAGCTGGTAGATGCACTGAAAATTATGTTAACATATTGTCTTAGTACAGGCTGCATTTCTTTCATCGTTGGCTGGTCTGAAAGATATTTTTCTAGGGGACATAATGTTTGATACAAGCTTGGGTTTAGTGATGAACCTCGACTGCAACAGGCAACTGAATTCTTGAATAATTAACTTATACTGCTAAATGTATATTAAATAACGGTAACTGTTTTATTACGCTTTGCCAAAGTCTGTTATACCACTGTCATAATTTATTAAATCGTTATAAAATATATATAATATACTACATATGTATTTTATAATGCAATATATATGGTTTAAATTTATGCACTAATAAGCAGCATATGTTTAACAGTGAGACAGCACATGAATAATCGGTCTCATTTTTTATATTTTAGTTTTTATTTTTGTAATGCATACAGTACTATCACGGTTTATAGTAATGTTATAACGGTCATTAGTTTGTCAGACATCTCTCCTGCTTTGTAGCTGTCATCTCTAACATTGAGGTAATATTTTTGTATTGTGACCTTCGGTTTGAGCAAATGATGAGTGCAGTGTACTGACATTACAAAACAATGTTATTTTTAATGCACAGTCAAACAAGGGGAAATAGGTTATTTAAAATTGGTCATGCTACTTTACTTTTGGTCATGAGAAATATGCTACTTTAATAAGCATATGCTGCACTGTTTACTCTGTTGATATACACAAACAATCTGTGGTTGGGAAAATCCATCATTATTTTTGACCTTGATGGTGGACATTGTTGTTTACTCAGTATGTAGAAGCTGTTTGTTTCTGATGTAGGAACAGCTTTGGATTCTTGTCATTTTTTCCATCTACATTTCAAATGTAAGACCTCTAGAATCTAGAGATGAGCATTTCATTTCCACTGTCCAGCACCGTCAGTGAATATTTCCACTGCTTTGAGTACCCTGAGGCACACTGAACTGACTGCGAACTGCTTCTGTTTCATTTGTAAACACTGACAAAAAGCGTCTGTCTCTCTGATAGATTCAGTTCAAAGATGTTTTGCTGTTTGGTGCTCTGTATTCAGTCTGTGCAGTTGTAATTAATGGCACTTTGATTTACAGTGTTGAAAGTAAAAGTGGCTTTGTCTGTAGGAAACAACATTAAACTCTTCATTGAGCATTTGTGTTGGTGTTTTATTTTTGCTTGTGCTAACTGTTCATAAATGCCAAACCTAAACAAAAGAATAATATGTGGTTGTGCTTTTTTGCACAAGCAGACTGTGCCTCAGTCCTACTCTCTTCTTCATCTGAACAAATCAACACTCTTCTGGTGCTTTGTGCCAATGTAATATTCCTGAACCACAGGAAATGAGTGGTTTCTCTCTTAATTGTTTAACATTTGTTTTCTCAGTACCTCTTACTGAGAATCTCTATATGTATGTATTTGCATATGCATCATTAGCTCTTACTTTTATTCATCCTCATGTTCTGGGTTCGATTTGTGAAGGGTTGGCATGACAACAGGGTTCTTATAATTCATCACCTAGAGTGTTTTTATTCTGTCAGCCACAATTGCCTGAAGAAATCGCAGCTTCTGTAAGACAGAATACACAGCTGGCATTTAACATCATACATTTATAATTCACTCCCACCAGCTACTATTATCACAAATATATATACTGTATTTCCATGTGAATAGGATCACAGAACAGTGAGGCTTTGTAAGCCGCTGTGCCTAGCACTGCATTTGGTTTAACCACAAGGGCACTGTTCATTTCTGTTACTTTCCTCTGAAAAAGAGGGGAGAGAACAGGGGAGAAAAGATGGATACTAACAGATAAAGGCATGTGACCCAGACAGTGATGTCATAGTCATATGAATTCAGCTGGCTTTTCTTTAGCTGCAATACACTGCTGTACTATTCTCTTAATCCATTGAATAATGTGAATATTCACATTGTTACACGCATTATTACTACTTCATCTCGGACTGTATAAGACATATTATGTAACTAGATAACATTTGCCAGACACATTTATTTGAATATCTGCCTTGGTCAAAAAGGACAAGCTTCCCTCCCAGAGTTTCAGTATATAGGATTTTTTTTATCTGACACCTTATTTGAGTCACCTGGGGCATTAAGGTTCTTTTTTATTTTTACATTAAGGGTGATAGAAATTTGATAGAAACGGACTTGTCTTGACTGCAGACTCTTCTACATTAAAGCTGATTGAAATGACATCTGTTCTAAGAAATAAACAATCATCTAGGTTTTGATCTTTTTATTTTACAAATAATTAAGCTGTCCTCATTTATTTGTTGATGCATTTTGTTACTCATTGACCACTGACAAAGATCGAGTGTTTGTTTGCCGTTAACATATTTTATTAGTGATTATCAAGTTTACCTCTACAACATATTTGTAGACACTCATTTAGCTTAAAGATACAGAGTATTGCACATAAAAATAAAAACATGAAATGAAATCAAACTTCATGAAAATATGATAAATGATAAAAGAAATCCAAGTACACATCATTTTACAACACTGCACGCCAAAAATGATACCGCGGCCTGGTAATAGGTGCCTTTCAGTACAGTTAGCCTTTTAATATAAGTTTAAAATAGTATTTTATTTAATATAACTATGAACTATTACATACAAGTTCAAACTTAAGATCACATGCATTAAATAGCTAGGCTCAATGGAATGCTATATTTTAAAGATCTGACGCTATCAAACTCAGAGTTCATAACTAAGGGATGTTTTGCACAGCACACCTTGACTATTTTATTTTTCGTATTTTTTAAACATTAAGTCTTCAAAAAAGAACAGATAATCACAGAGACACTTACAAATCTTGAATATAAAATGTGATCAGTGATCTAGTCACTTGATCTGGCAGTCTGCAGTCTGGTATTTGTTTGCTTGTTTGTTTTATTCTTGTGGTACTGCGCAGTCACATCTGGGTTTCACCATTTCAGGCAGAACATCTCTGTAGCGAAATAACCAGTAGCTCAAAAATTACAGCACCTTAGAAAACATTAGAGGCAAACATTGAGCATTCTCATATGTATTTCCTCAGAGAAGTATAAAGGATAACGCTGAACCGTTTTCCATTTTCTGTAACCTTGTCTAGGCAAAAGTTGTGTTCAACAAACTGCACATTTGTCTCCGAAGACATTCAGTAAAATTTAAAGACTAACAAGACTATGAAAATGAATCAGAATTGTAAAGACAAAAATGAAGACATGACACTTAAGATTAAGGATTAAAAATTAGAATGTTGACTCAAATGCGACTGAAATGAAAACGGTTTTCAATTTGATCAACAAACTTCCTTTAATCAAGAAGTGAATTTTGAGCCAGGCAGCTAAAAACAGCAGTACACAAATGCATGTTCAGCCTTTAGTTTATGGAAACATGCAGTGCATTCAGTCCCCCTTTAGTTCTCTATTAAAGGATACATGTTCATCATCACCTCCTAAGTCATATTGTGCATCTCAAAATTCAGTATCATTAGCAGCAGAGCATAATTTATTTTACTCAAATTTAAGCCTAATACATTTACACTATTGAAAATGCACAAACAAATAATTCTGCAAATCCGAGCTATTCAGAACACGTTTCCTATGAAATGGAACTCACTAATGGCATGGAGGCATACTGTATAGAAATAAAAACAGCAAGTTTAGAACTTGCCTTGTGTCTTTGAATCATTGGTCAGGAACAATATATTTTCATCTCAGATTTGCTGGAACTACAATTAATCTGAAACATGAGCTTTGCTAGTGAGGTTAAAGACAAGCCACAATGAGCTTTAACGATCCCTAAAACAAAGAAAAACTCACTTGCATGGAATAGCTTTAAGTGCATTTTTCATTTCACATCTGACCTCATTCTAATACGTAACCCTATTCAAAATGCAAACAGGGTAAGACTTTCACACATTACATACTTTCAAGGAAGTCAGGAACTCACTGAACACCATGCATTTCAACTGCCAGCAAATTTGGTTTAAATAATCTCAATAATTTTATATACATAGTTTTATAATTTAAATCAGGGAAAATTATTACATGGTACAAATTAATTCTGTTTTGAATGCTGTTCAAAATATGACGAAATTAGAACTAAAACATCCCTTTGAACTAAAAATAATCAGAAACTTTGTCAACATACATTTTGTACATCATTTAATGACAAAAATAAGATTTGACAATATCTCATTTAAAACAGTTGGTAACTAAACTTATTCAACTTTTAAACATATATTAGTACAATGAAATGATCCTTCTTTAGTCCTTTGATTTTCAGCATTTGGATCTTGTACTGTACTTTGTACTGTACTAATGTATTTTTTTAATCGGGTGTCACTGTTGATGGTATTCTCACTCTACATATTAAGTGTATAGTAATTCAATTTCATAGCATTAATCTCTGAGTGCAGGAATGTAAAGCAATTTTGAAATTATTTTACATACTTTTGTATTGTTTATCTTCTTTGTTTTCTAAACCCGTTTCTGGCACCCAGGTATTTGTATTGTGTGTGTTTGTGTGTGTGTCAGAGGATGATGTACAATGTTTGTAACTGTAAAATGAGAACAATACTCAGATAAAAGCAGGAGAATCTCGTTCATTTGAGCTGTATTATTTGGGAACTTTCTGGGGCTTTTGTTCCAAATAAGTAAAGAGGTATGCTTGTGCTTTAGTTACATGTTATTGTGAACAAAGACAAATAACATTTATGTGTATTGTAGCACACTCACCCTGTTGACTTGTTCATAAAACTGCAGTTTGAAATGAGGTCTTGAAAAACAGTTTAAACAGGCTCTATAAACTGAAATCTAAGGGTTAAACAATTCTAGATTAAGGGTTAAAGAATTAGATTCTCATCTAGATTCTAGATGAGAATCTAGATCTCTGTTTGTGTTTATGTATGAGTTGTACAGCGTAAAGGGTAAAGCCGCCCTGAAAAGTATGCAGTGAAAGGCACATCTTCATTCTGTTCTCCTGCTCTCTGACAAGCTTAATCACCATGAAACAATCATCAGTGTTTGTACCATATAATTGGGGTTTTTGGACAATAAATAACAAACTGATTTAAAACATGGGCAGTTAAATATCAAAAGGTTAAAAATTGTACACAAAACCACAATTAAGGCTGTAAGGGACCATTTGAGAGTAAAGATGTGAACCTGGGAGCCATGTTGAATTTAGAACTCTATTTTGCAGGCTGGGAATGACTCGTCCTGCATCACTACTGTGCTGCTGCTAGCCAGGACCATGATGTTCAGCTCCTGTTGTTTCTCATGGGTCTGTTGATACCACTCACGGGTTACTTCTGTGTCATGTGTAGGTATCAATGTTACCTAAAAACAGGACAGAATAAGACATTATAGCATTGTATAGCATAGGATAGTACGGCACAGTACAGTATATTATAGTACAATATAGTGTTGTATTGTGGCTAACTTTAACCTTTTTAACCATTTCGATTTTAACTTATATAGACAATATCAGCAACAGAAATATTCAGCGAATTACACTCTTGATGTCTACCATATACAGAACAGTTAAACAAATACCTGTAGATTGGATCCCCACTGTGCCTTTCCCTCTAGCAAGGCATCTAGTACATTGCGACTTGGCTCTCCATTGCTGGAATCATTTCCGCTCACTACATAATATGCAGAACGAACACGTTTAAAGAATTCCTGGTCCACATTTTTAGCACTGCAGTGGTTGGGAATGTAGGCCAGATCCACATAGATAGGAGGACCAGGTGGCACAGCTGCACTGAATTTAGCTGAATTTGAACCTATTTGAAATAATTAAAATGCACAAAAAGACTTGGTGTCATTATGATGTCAGGAAGCCACATTCTATCTGAATGGGCATTTTTCAAGATTTATGTTCATACCTGCACTGTTTTTATAGCCATTGACAAGGCCTTTGCCAGTGTTGTGACTTGACCTTGACAGATCGTCCTCTATGTCCCTCTTCTTAAGAGAGCTGGAGGGGTCCTTGGAAGGAGACCTTTTCCGCCTCGCATCAGTCTTTCTAGCAGGTGATGAGGACTTTGTTTTACCTAATTTACGTAAACCCTTTGTTTTGGTGTCTTTTTTGATTGGTTTGTCTGTTAGGCTTGACAGGGCCTCTGGATCTACCATACACACATCAGGGTGAGGGGGATAAGGAGCAGGGTCCATCATTGGTGAGGGCAGGGGATCCTGATTTTTCTCAGGTGACCTAGATGAATAATGTTTCCCCCCAAAGGCTCCAGCTGATTTATCTACAGGGAGGTAGTCTGTATCCTCATCAGAATCATTGTTCCCATCTCCTGTAACTGATGGACACTCTTCTGTTCCTGGAAGAATATCAGAATCTGAATGGGAATGCAATGGTTCACTGATTGAGGTTGGAGGTGTGTCCTCCCCACTGGCACTAATCCCAGCAGCCATGGCTCCAGAGAGGTGCTGTGATTCACTGTCTTCACCCTGATGTCCATGAGATTGGTGGTGGGGCTGTTTGTGAGATCTTGTTTTACCAGAAGGCTGCTGTAGATCAGATCCCTGGCTTCTCTGTTCTTCGCTCTCCTCGTCACTGGAAAGTTGACATAAGCTTGGGTTGATGAAGGATGGAGATGTGTCTCCTCTCCTCTGCTTATACTCACTGGAGGAATAACCTGGAGAAGCTTTTGATGAATGTGGACGAACACCAACATCTGACGGATAGTCAAAGTCATCACCGTGTCTGCTTGGGTCATCTGCATAAAAGGAGGACTGTAAAGGTTGGTCTGCGGATGAAAGGGAAAGAGGACGTACTGGGTGCTCTGGCTCTGTTTCTTCTTCTTCTTCATACTCATCCTCATGTCGATAATGAGGCGGGGAGGCCCTTGGGTAGATGTCTCGTTGCTGCTGCATTTCCCATTCATTTGGGCCCCTAATTGTTTTTATGTCAAACTCTTGGCTTTTCAACTCTACTTTTGACTGACCTATTTCCACCTTGCTGGTTCCACCAAAACTCTCCGGTGCACATACACTGATATCTGCAGGCCCATTTGATGATTCTGTTTTTACATTCTCAGGGAAGGAGGAAGTGTATGAAGTAAGCACATCTGAAATAGTGCCTCCCAGACCAGAACACATGTCCATTGTTTGTTTCTCACAGAAATAGGTGGCATCTTTCTTGTCTTTCTGGGTTGTAAGTGGAGATTTTTGGTACTGTAGTTTATCCTGTTCTATTTCATCCATATAATCATCTTCCTCCTCACTACTCTCAGTGTCTTCATAATACTGTTTTTCAGGGGCCTCAATTTCAAGCGTTGATGAAGCACCATATAGACCTTCAAGAATGGAGTCCTTCTGTGTGGTCTGAGGAAGAGAAGAACACAGTCCAGTTGCCCCAAAATCAGCTTGTAATCTTGAATCCTCATCCCATTCTGTCTTGTATAAGCACTGACTCTGTAAACCTTGATCTGAAATAATGCTTGCAGAGCTAACTGGGTCTTTCTTATCACCTTTACAAGTACCAGTGTTTGAAGGGAAAGGCTTTATTTCCTCAAAGGGCAATAATGGTGAGAATCTTGCAAGGCTAGAGGTGGATTCAGCTGTTGTGGTGACAGGTGTGAACTTCTCTGAAACTTCTAAATATTCATCCTTTACCTGCCCACCAGAACTAGAAAAGGGTGAGTCTATTACTGGTGAATGTTCATCTTTGAAAGAAGAGTACTCAAATCCAGTACTGGCTGGAGTCTCTAACTCATCTCCAAACTGGCGGCTGGTGGACAGAGATGCTGAGGCTGAGGAGGAATGACTGTAAGAAGAGGAAGAAGAGTATGCTGTTGCTGACATAGTAGTATAATTAAAACCCAATGCAACAGAGTCCTCAGATTTTTTCTCCAATGCATCTGGTGTCTCCTGTTTGTCAAACTCAACGTCTTTACTTTCGTAGTGATGTTTAATGTCAACAGGCTTCATTGACAAGGGCAAATGTGACTGAACATCTTTCTTATCTTTTCCTACAAACGTATCTTTCTCCTCACTGGAGAAATGTTCAAATTTAGAAGAGCTTGTAATTTGACCTTCAGTGGGCAAAAATGAGGTATCACTCTTAGCAGTTTGCAATGAGTCCTCGGGACCCTCATGTTTACCATAGGTGTCAGAGTCAAACCTATAATCATGTGTAGCGGTGTCTTTCTTTTCATCCTGGAATTGGGCAGGTACAGTGCAGATGCCACTACTCAGTGGGCTCTGGACATCTTTCTCTGGTCTTTCTTTGGCACCTTTCTCCATATCACTATCGCTTACATGCTCTCCATACTCGTCCAACTCATCCTCATCATCTTCTTCATCCTCATCATCTTCATCTTCATCCTCATCTTCGTCTTCTCCA
This sequence comes from Chromobotia macracanthus, assembly GCA_036877525.1. NCBI lineage: Eukaryota > Metazoa > Chordata > Actinopteri > Cypriniformes > Botiidae > Chromobotia > Chromobotia macracanthus. The sequence continues at coordinate 7,548,150 of JAZGTH010000063.1, forward strand.
TCAGCAAGCATCTTCATGTCTTCAGCCATAGCTTTTTTTGTACCAAGTGCAGTTTGGCCTACTGCAGAGCTGGTACTTTTAATACTGTAATCAGAGATGAAACTGTCATCTGCATAATGGCCCGACTGTGATACATGAACCTCTGCCATTGCACTCAAATCAGGCTTTTCAAATTGAACTGAAAATGGGTCTCTCTCTGCTGGAATAGAATGAGAGGTTTTCTCAGTTGTCACCTGTTCCACTTTGCTTATATTCTCAGAGAATGTTTCTTCTGACATATCCCTAAACTCAGGTGCCTCACATATACTGTGTGTTTCACTGTATGATGCTGGTGATATTTCCTTTTCATGTGATACTTTAAGGTCAGGAATCTTACCAGCAGAAAAATCTACGCCATCTCCTTTCTCTGTTGTCTTTATGGCTACATCTGTATCTTCGAATGTGCTGTCCGGTGGCAGATTGGGAGAATATGAATCCACAGAACTTGACTTACTGTCATATACATCAGAGTATGTAAAGCTCTTCCCAACATAGGGTGTATCTTGCCTTACCACTCTCTCAAAATCCCCCCTGAGGCCTCTTTCACACTCAGGGAAGGAATACAAGTTGAAGTGAACACTTTTATCGCTGTCTTTAGAGATCGCTTTTGGGTCATCTATCTCTGAGAATGATACATCTTTTTTGTCTTGGTCTGCTGACATGGAATCTAACTTGCCCTGGGGTCCCTTTACACTTGAGTAAGTACCATCCTCAGTTTCACTTTCATCTTCCTCTCCTGAGCTGAGCATCTGGGTTTTGTGCTCTTGACCCAAGTAGGTCAAATTTTGATCTTCCTTATCCCCTGCTTTATAGGTGTAATCGTCATCCAGAAAAGTGCTCTCCCTCTCCTCTTTGTATTTGGTTTTACCACACACTTTAAAGCTGTCCCTTTCATAATAATCATCTTTCTCTTCCTCTTCTTCATCTGAATCATATATCTTTGCCTTTGTGCTGGAGAATTCCTTTTTGAAAGGGTCCACCTCATCATCAATTATTTTTACAGACTTTATGTCAGCAGGAGCATTATAAGTCGAATGCCTCTGAAAGTCAATAATCTCTTTGTCAAGTTGTTGTTCTTTCTCCACAATCAGTGGCTTTTGTGCCCTCTCTTCAGTTGGAGAGTAGCTACTGCTGGTAGGTCCAGATTGTGTGGGTGAAGCAAACCTCATAGTGCTGTCATCTGGGCTGAGGCATCTTTCTTCACTCTCTGAAACAGCGCTTGTCTCTGAAGTACAAGGTAAATGGGGTGAGAAGGACAAACTTTGGCCAGATGCACCTAATTTAGGCTCATCCTTTTCATCTTTTTCTTGTGTGCCAACATACATCACAGGAGATGAAAGAGGTGCCATTGATGATGGAGCTTTATCAACAACTTCCTCCTTGTCTTGGAGCATGGCAGCAGATGCATAACCCTCATGGAGCTTTCCAAGAGGCATGTCAACATTTGGTGTCTGATCCTCATCTTCTTCCTCATCCTCTTCATCCTCATAATTTGTGTGAGTGGTTGCCTTCTCAGAAGCTTCCATTTCGGGCACAATTGGTTGGCATTCCTCTGAGGGAGGTGATTTAAAACATTTGTCCTCTTCCAAGGAAGAAGTTGGAGAAATAGTTCCAGCTGAGTGAAGGTACTCCTTGCCTTGAGTGGCATCTGTCTGAACGGATGATGGTATACTATTGACAGTATCCAAGAGTAAAGAACTTTTTCCTGCTTCCTCAGTAGGTGGTGCTGTCACTGATGCTATAGACTGATCTTCAGTAACAGATGTTGCAAAAGATGATAATTTGTCATATTCAGTGATTGAGGTGGCCGATGATATATGCTCTTCTTCAGCTAGTGGAGCCGCCACTATATTGGTTGCATAAGCAGACAGCACTGGCTCTTGGTCTACTGCAAATCCCTTTGATGATAACTCAGAAGCAACAGATATAGTTGGTGGTTTCATACCATGGACGGTGTCAAAAGTCCCCGGTTCATCAGGAACTGATATGTCATAGGAGCTGACATCATATTGAAGATGTGGGATTCGTTCTTCTGCTTCCTCATTAATCTCCTCATCAGAGATTGTATGCTCTGTCTCTGAATACCCTGGAATGGTCTCATCTTGGATAAAAGAAATGTGTTCTGCAGCACCTACAGGTTTGTCAGATTTCATGTTACTTTGTTTTGTCTCCAAGTCCTTTTCCAGTTTCTCTTTGCTAACCTCATCTGATTTGTACTTGAGCTCCTCCTCATGTACTACGTCCTCTGCTTCCTCTAGCTCTGCTTTCTCAATCACATCCTCATCCTCTTCACTGTCACTCTTTTTGGGTTTAATTTCAAATTCCTCTTCTTCCTCTTTTGCCTTTTCTTGCCATTTTTGATCATCTACCTCTTCCACAAAGTCACTTTTCAGTTTTGTGGTATATTCATCTTCTATGTCATCTTCTGTAGCAGCACCTTCATCCTCAAACCTATCTAAAGTTTTAGAGGGTGATTTGCTTGTCTTTTCTCCATATGGTACCCTCTCCTCATGAGGGGATTCTGTCTCAACATCTGTTGTGTTAATTCCCTCATCAGGAGATTCAATATGAGGGACAGCAGTGTCAACTGCAGACAGAAGAGCTGAGAACTTGTTGCTTTCTGTGGGCTTGGCAAGCTCCTCTTCCAGTTGCAATGCTTCAAAATCCTTAGTAAGATCCTCTGGGGAGGAGACTAGAGACCTGTCACTCTCCTGTTTCTCTATTGAAGCTTGCTTTGCAGCTGGTCTGTTTTCTTGTTCTTTTACAGCTTTTGTTTTTTCTGTCTTAGGCTTTACTTGAACCTTTGCTTTGCTCAGAGTCTTCCTGACCTCTGGAGTGAAAGGCTTTAAGTCAGGTTTAGTGATTTTTCTTAATTCTGGCTTAAGCTTTTCTTTTTTCCTTCTCCTCTTTAATTTTGGGTTCTTTCTTGACCAAGTCCTCTTTTTTGACATCTATCTTTTCTTTCTTTGTTTCTTTCTTTTCTTGATCTTTCTTTTCCTCCATCTTGGCAGCCTTCTCTTTGATATGTTTTTTAGGAGATTTCTCTTTCTGCAGTTTCTTTTTCTCTTGTTTAACTGGATCAGGCAACACTGTTTTGGGTTTCAGTGGTTTTGGCATCCTAACACTCTCTTTCACTTTCTTTTCTTTCTTTTCAACTTTGTTCTCCTTAACTGAGTCACTCTTTGACTCAATGTCTTCATTGGCCTCCTTCTTGCTTGCTTTTGTAGTGGGAGACATTTTAGGGGAGGATTTAAGGCTTTCCTTGCTACCAGTTCTCAACTTCATCTTAGTTTGTTTGATCAGTGGAGGTGGGGCTCCAGATGACATGTCCTTTTGAGTAGCTACTGGATATCGCAAGAAATCGAGATGCCTCAGCTTTTCCAGCCCCTCAAATATCTTGTTTTGTGGGGCATTTCCAGGAAACAGCACCCTGACAATCTTTTCAGTTGGACTAGCAGGGACCCACACAACCAGAGCTGTTACTGATGTAAGGTAAGGAACAGAAATCTCACCTTCTTTGCCATTGGCCAGGACAATGCCAGTTTTTGCTTTACTGTTACCAGCCCACTTCTGCATGAAAAACTGCATTTCTTTGCTGTCTTTGAGTGGATTTAAAACATACATGTCTAATTTGCCAACACCCAACTTGTGGAAGAGTGTTAATGGCTCAATTGTGTTGCTCACAACTCTGTATAGAGGTTCAGGTTTGATACCCAGTTTCTGAAGGTACTGCAATGTGAGAGAGGCCTCCTCAATGCTCCTCTTTGCTTTCAGTGCTGTTTCAGGCAACTTCAGCTTCTCAGGAACATTAAAGAACACAACACCAAGCTCTGGTGAGATCAGGTTTTTCATCCAGTCTCCATAGGCATTTGAACCACGGGTCTTCTCTTCTTCCTGCTCTGCAATTTTTCTCTGCAATAGTCCATTGATGCCAGTGAGATTATCTGCTCCTATATGGGTAAGGAGAACAGAATCGATTCTATCTAAATGTCTGACCAGCTTCCAAAAGCAAGACCTTCTGTCTGATCCACCGTCAATCAAAATATTAAACCCATTAACTGCAAACAAAGCAGAGTCTCCTCTCCCTCCAGGAAAGATATAGCAGCATGGCTTGGACAGCTTCAGGAACCCTCCTGAGGTTGGTGGTTCCAGAAGCTCAAAAGGAGAGAGAACATCCACCGTCTCAGAGACATATTCTGTGAACTCTGTCACACCTTCCATCTCAGCCAGCAATGGCTCAGGGTTCACTCTGTACACCAGTAGGTTCTGCTCCTGTATGGACCCTAGGGAGTTCCAGCCCCCCTCTCCTTTACAGGACACAGTCAAACAGGCTTGCGGACTTGGAGACGGTTGGCTTAAGAGAGCTTTAATCTACAAAAAATAATAAATATGTCGTTTTTAATCAATAAAAATTCCATTTAAAAAGTAAAGGCTTTTAAAAAGGATGAATAAAACACTCTCTGTAAATCATTTTGGGATCTGTAATAGTGCACTTACCCTACGACTTGAGATAATGTCAGAGAATTGCTTCCAGCCAAACACTCCACTTTGCAGGATAATGTCACCACCCTGTTCAGTACTTTGCCCACTTAAGACCAACAGCTTGTGTCCTGCTGAGTCACAGAGCAGTGTTCTGATCTACAAAAAGAAAACAGGAAAGAGTGTGTTTATAATTAAAATGGACAGCCAAAATTACAGTTACAGGGCATCTCACATGCAAATACAACAAACTTGATGAAAACTGGGAAAAAAATATTACCTCTATATTTATATTCTCTTCAGATGGATTCACTAATACAACAGTCTCAAGAACATCACTCTTGTACTGCAGAAGTCTTTGTCCTAAAATAAACAGGACAGTTAAAAGACTGAAAACATGGTCAAAATGTACAAAAATGCGGGCAAATATTATATTATATTTATATTAATATATATTATATTAATATTATATTATATTATATTTCCAACCTGGTAGAATAATTTTATTCCTATCTCATTTCTCCTCTTATTATTATATTTAGGGCACATTCAACTTGACTGCATTATAATAAATTATGGATAATTAGTTATCTGCCCTATATTGAGTATAATCAGAGACAAAATGTTGCACCATATTTTGGATGATGCAATCACTGCCTCCATACATTGCCCTTCTTTTTTTCCACAATATTTTGTCTCTTCCTGCTGCTATGCAAGAGTATACTAATCCTGTATACTCTTCTCAGCCATCTTCTCAATCCCAAGCAATCAAAACAATATTGCAAAGCTCCTGCAAGCAAATCTATTGGCTGTTGCCATGGGGACAGTGAGCTGGCGATTGCCGCCAGCCGCGTTACACTGACCCAGTCTTAGTGCTGCGCGACGCATTGCAGCATTTCTGAAAAGAGTGAAAAAATCCCCCTAGCTCAAAATGTAAATGGAAGCAGAGCACAGTTGCAACATACAAACAAATTTATTACCCAGTAGATTATTAGGCTATATTAAGTACAAACCTCTCATTTGCTGTATAAACTACTTCAGATCTTTCTATAGGGTATCTATAGGGGCATTCTCACAGCAGTGAGAAAGGAACAAGGGCGTTGGGACTTAAATAGCAGATTGATGATATGCCTGGGACCTTTATACACTCTCAGCATTTTAACATAGGTGTGTGATCAGCTTGTGAAAAGCTAGAATAAATTAACATTTGAAAGCATGGTAAAGCATACTTGGTAAAGCCAAAACAAGATAGATTAACAAGCTTATTTTTAAGTGTCAGTGGAGATCAAGAAAAAAGGAAGGAAATAATGAAAGTAGAGGGAAAAATGATGGTAGTTAATAACTGCATAGTCAGATAAACAAATGAACTCCTGATGTAGCAATGAACTAAATTAATCCAATTTAATACAATATTATTTAACATATATGATTTGTTATGTTATTTTTACTTGTGAAAAATGTAAAAACTTGATTGCTGTGTGAGAATATGATATAGAATATTATATAGTATATATATATATATATATATATATATATATATATATATATATATATATATATATATATATACATATATATAATGATTTTGTATTGTGAGATAACATAACAGCAGTAATTTGGCATTATAAAAATTTTCCACTCTCATTATGTTTTGGAAACCAGATGACTTTAAAGGGGGAAAAAGCAGCTTGTTATATTTCATTCTAAATAAATCTGTCCGTTTATACGCTAGGTTGAGTTTTAACCCTCCAGACAGCTGACATCATTTTGACATCCTTTCCTACTGAGCCAACAGTGGGACTAATCTTTGTGTACTGTTACAAGATGCTGTGGGACATCTGTCAACATAACCTTCAGATGTGCTTTTACTTCAAGAAGGACTAGAGATAATATTATAAGCAGCTAAATCAGGCTGCAGGGTCTCCTGTGACATTGAGAATACAAGCGATATGTGTGGCTATACTTCACACACCTTCACAATACAGCCAGTTTAAAGTAATGCATGCTAATCTCACTGTCATATACTTTACTGTAATTCATAACAGTTACAAGAATTTGGGTAAGGAAGTAATTTGTGCTCCTTATGACAAACAAACGCTAATTATATGTTTTGTTCAGTTAGCAAGGAAATTAACTATCCTATAGGTTATTATATTTATCGTTTAGGTTAGTTATCCATAAAAATACAGTAAATCTTCTTTAGCACTGTAGCTCTAGGACCCAGGTAACTTCTGGTGATTATGCACCTGAAAACATGCTGAAGCAATCTGTTACCTACTATATTAAACTCCTCCTCCTTACTCATTATGTTCTGTAGCAAACAGTTGATCCAGTTGCACATTTTAAACAAACAGTTAACCCGCTTGGACCGTTTAAGGTTTTGCTTCAATGCATAGGCTTCCCTAGGTGAGTTAACAAAATAAACAGGCTGATTTTGTACATGAATTCTGCGGGTTACTGTCTTGAAGTAAATTAGGTTAAGAATAGATCCATTATTCAGGTCACTACACTGAACATATGCTCTGCTTGTACATTCTGTTATTTCAGCACAAAGAAAATGCTAGTTAAAAGTTATTTCAGGTCAACGTTAATCCATAAATGCTTTTATGCATTTAAATCACGTACACAGATATTTAGGAGCTTGGCAGATGGTGTCTAAAATTAGCTAATTCAGTATCACTAAGTCACCCAAGAATGTAAAACACTGACAAATGGGGTCAGATGCATTTTACACTTGCTGAAACTAACTTGGTCACAGTCGACCTAAGAAGATCTTTAATCGGTGCATTTTAAGCTTCACAAGCAATTATGGCTTTTGGGATTAAATGATAACCACAAGTCAGCCATGCAACTGACAGACGCTTTCAGTGAGAAGAAATTACTGGGATTGACTGATTGCCTCACAGGCTTAAACAGTTTCAAGTCTTTCTTAATATCTGCCTTTGAACTCACTTTGCCTCCAAAATCTTTATTCAGGAGAGGCTTGGGCTTATTTTAGAACAGCGACATGTGCCTTTGTGTAAAATCATTATTTTTAAGTAGGTTTATAGTTATACACGAGACATCAGAGTTCACATTTTGCTTTCCACCAAATACAACTAATGGTGTTTGATAGTAACAACTGAAACATACTTGCAAGGCTATTTCCTCACTCATCAGAAAAATGAAGGCTAAATGTGATTATACTGTCAAATACCTGAATGCCAACATTCCAACACATCATTATCCTTAAACAGAACAGAAAATAATACTTTATTGTTATTGCACAGCTGTACAATTTAGTGCTTTCCTCAGTAGTGCACATACATCAGAAACACATACTAACATATAGGATGAGACACAAATATGTAAGCAAATATGTACAACGGACATATAAAATGTAAAAATACGAAAAATGCAAAAATATGTAATAATAATGAAAATAGTTTGTCAAAACTGAAACCGAAATTACTGCACAACCCTGTAGCTTATGTTGTGAACAGTGTATAGTCCTCAATATTACTGCACAGACAGCATCACACAAACCTGTCGTTATGATGGTAATGAACAGTATATAGTCCCTGTTAGACGAAGTTCCAAAAAGACCTTAAATCTGAAACTCTTCAGCTGTTGTTGGTTGATATGAGCAATTACATTTCCAGTCCATTACAAGTCAGTGATGAGATCAGATACATCTACCAACAACAACAAATGCATCTATACGAGAAAAGTATTACATTTCATTGAGCCAATGCTATCTCAGTCTATCCTGGTCCCTAACCACAGTTCAGCTGCCTCTGAAACACACTGTGTGGGACAGAGACAGAGAGAGAGAAAGAGAGAGAGAAAGAGAGAGAGAGTGTGGTAGTGATTTAGTGATCTAATGGTAGTGATTTAGTAAGCAGTAGGCTTCTGTGTTTAATGTCATTACAGTCTCATAATTGTCTCCACAACAGTACAATTCTGACCGCTACTGTAGCAGGAAACTGTCTCCTCTGTGCCTCTGAAACCACTGTAACAAGTTTAGGTCAATCAAATTCCTTGTTAACAAGTAAGGGTGATATTGAGAAAAAGCCCCCTTATAGAAACGACAAGTGTTGAGCTCTTATTTATATGTATGTGCTTTTGCTGTGTAATGGACCCATTATGCTATAAACAGCTGGGGTGCATGAATACAGAGAACGGGCAGAGTTTATACAAATGGCTCATTTAAATGCAATAAATTACTGAAGGGGTAAACACAGTACAAAACACTGAGAGACACTTGAACTAAAACGTCAGAACTAAAATAAACTAAAATGTACTCTAACATACAAATAAATTGAAAGCTTTAAGGCACCATTCTACAGAAATAAAACTGCATCCATAATTACTTTTGAGGATTAATGACCAGGGAAATGACCATGCTTTTGGCCATGCCTTGGCCTTCTAACAAAAACCGTTAGCTTCACATTAACAGATGCGATGCAAAGAACTGGTATTAAAAAACCAATAGCATCAAAACAAACAGTAACTTTGACAGTGTGGTGCTGAGACAAAATCCTTTTCTCTTCTCATTAATACAGCTGACCTCAGCAAAGCAAACACGTCCAGGATCTTTAAAACGACCCAACTAGTAGATATATTTCAGTGAATGTCAATCTAAACACACGCACAAGTAAGACTTGTCAGAAATGGACTGTTGGTATCTCAGCCCAGTTGAAATATTATGAGCGGGTCAAAGATGAAGACTGAAACACCAGGCCCTCACACCATTTACATAATCATTTGACACAGCAAATATACGGTTTACTCCTTAAAGTGTACAATACATCACCTTGTGACTGCCTCGGCCAGATATCTTATTAACTTGTATATGAGATGAATGTCTGTCCTCTGAAATTTCCACATATTGTCTTCATTTCAGACTGATGGGTACGCGAGGGCGCGCGCTACAATCACGCGTTCTTGGGTGCTCGAATGCATCCCATAATAATCAAGGAGTCACAATTACAATCTGGGTCACCGATAATTAACAATGTTACGAAATGCACTCATTCAAAGACTGACAACACGCAATGCGCGAACTGTTAATGATATGCGTCCGGAATAACGTCAGTTCACGTACATGGAAACGGACTGAAATCGAACTAACGAAGAAAAAGTGTGAAAACGAGTTACAAATAAACGACACGCTTTTCTCCATCTTTTCTACGTTTACTCATCATCTTATCATCAGGCATGCGATTCCTGCTGCTTGATTTTCAGTCCGATCACGCAGAGTCAGTTAACAACCTTGGAGGCACAATTAAAAGGGCACAAAAACATTTTCAGCGACTTCTTACTCTACATGACCGACAGATGTCTAACCCTTACTATTCAACAAGCAAGAGAACGACACGGACCAACACAACCCACGGTAGAGGTTAACACAAGACCAGATGATCATTCCTGCACCCCTGATGAATGAGTAACATCGAGCAGAGATCGAGATATTTGAACCATATGCCAATAATCAAACATCTGAAAATATTTATGGCTGATCAGACGTACCGTTGCTGATGCTGAGCTGTTCGTATCGCGGGTCGAGCTGCCCGAGAGCGCGCGCGTAGACGCGCCAGCGCGCGCTGGAGAGAGTGGGCGTGGCCTATGAGCTTGCGTTCAAAGGCATACTACGAAATAGGAATGACTCTAGAAAAATGAGAAACATGCAACAATGCGGCCCAATTTCCTCACCAATTTGATTCTTTCTTCAACATATTTATTAGATTAAATATCAATTTGATGTTTATAACCCATTTCAAAACCATAGATCTCAGCCTGTGCCTTCCGAGTTTGATTCATTTGTACGTGTATTTGAGATAGTTTGAGACAGCACTAGTCTTTGAGAGGGAGTGAGAGGATCTCATACTATGTTTCCTTAGTCTTAAAGAATCACCACTCCCATTTATTGGCAAATATTCTAGCATTTTGGTTTATTAGTTTGTTTGATTGATAATTGATCAATAATGCCAAATAGAGAAATTAAATACTGGGAGCAGATTGACTCATGGTTGTCAAAGACTCCATCCAAACCCTCTTCAGGCTGTATCTGCTGTCCCAAATAAAATTTAATCTATTTTTATATTATATTGATATTTCTTTTCTGTTGCCCACTATATCCATCAGTGTTAATATAATAAAAACAGCTTTTTAACACACTTTCAGAGGCTCTGCTAATAAAACTTGGTCTAAACTGACAGCATTAAAAACAAAATGTTTTCTGACTGAATACAGCACTATAATATGAATTCATATTAAATTGTTTGGCATACTGTAAATGTTTAACATAAACACAAACTATTCTATATTTCTCTGCGACACTAGGTGCTGGTCAAGAATGGTAATTTTAGGGTGGTTTGTGTATAGCTGATCCCAGCCTGACAGCTGCAAAGCGAGGCGGCCAAATCTGACCCATTAACTGCACTCCCTCAGCATTCTCTTGCAGACACAGTCTGCCTCTCTAACCACCTTTTTGAAAATGAGCCAGAGCAAAATTGGGTTTACAGTAACAGTGATGAAAGTGTCAAACTTGAAAAAGTAAAACATGAAAAGAAAACTTGAACAAGTAAACATAAAAAGGAATACAGATGTTGCATTCACACTTTTAATTCAAACACTTCAAATTGAGGTACTGATAAAGCTGAAACTCTGAAAACACATCAAATCAAGTTGTAATACCAGGTTTTTTAGCCATTGCTGTTATAAGTTAAATGGGTACAAACAAAAGTCAGACAAATAATCAAAATCAGATCAAAACAGGATACTGGATTGTGGAAATATGGACTAATTAATGGATTGAGTTTTTAATAGATGTATGAGATGAAGGCATATATCTGCTACAATAAGGCATTGCATTTGTTAAATCACATCTAAACTGATGCCATTTCAAGATTATAAATAGACACCTCCAGACAAATCCTAAGCAACTGGCTGCCGCGCCCTTGCTGCTAGACAGGCTCTGTCCATCTCTTGAATTATCCCAGTTATTTCATCCTTTCATTATAGTCCCATGATAACAGCTGGCTCATCTTACAAAATGGTGGTGCATTAGCAGAGTACCACAAAGTTCTACAATCTTCCTCTGCATTTACAGTAATATTCAACAGATGCAAAAACAGATAGTACGTTAGCTTTAAAATCTACATTTTGATACCCAGGATTTCTTAAGCCTCTGTGAGACGTATATCTTTGAAGATATTTACTGCAAACCAGACACAATTTGTTAGGCTCTAGATTCTAACAGCAGGGAGTCATTGTTTTGCTTTCTAAACAATAACCCGCTGTCTTTCCTAAGACCTTTGGTCTAGAGTCTGGGTGTGGGCTCAGGTTTCACTGTGGTGCATGTGGTGCAAGATCCAGAAATCAATGCCACCATCAGGCAGACTGGAGTCTTCTGAGCAGCATGCTGACGCTCGTGTGTTCATGTGCAGACTGCAGGGCTATAAAAGACCAGAATCAATAACCCATCCTGAATTATTAATCAATTCTAAAAAAACACACCCTTGTGAAGCCCTCTGCTATGGATAACAGCTTTGGGAAGGATTGGTACTTCTTGCTTTTTTCTCAGAAAAGAGATTTGCACTTTTTCCTGCACTGATGCTAAGGTGAGATAATCACAAATCAACACTTCACCTAACAGCTCCAGTATCAGTGTTGTCTGTGAAAATATGTTCCATGTTCTGTGATCTCAAAAATCTAATTTTACATCACCAATGCAGCTTCATGGTATAGTGATGTACTACATTAAAGTGGATCATATAGAGAAGTGATAGCCATACCATAATGTATAAATAGCTTGAACTGTGAACTAAGTCCATTAAAACCACACTGGATATTAAATAACAAGATTAAATCTTCGAAAACACGTTACAGCAGAGGTACGTACTGCTTCTCCTTGTCTTTATCAGGGGGGAGGGGATGCAGTTACACATCAACACCTCTGATTGGCTCATTGCTCATTTTTCTCCACCCTGTCAATTTTCCTGCTTATTGACTTAATTATGTTCCATGCATCTCATAGAAGCACATGCATCAAAATCATAACAGCATACATGGAAGACTTTATAACCAAACCTTCTAAACTAAAAGAGATTATAGCAATGAGTCGTTAATATCAGGCATGTTGCTAAAAAATCTAAATTATTGGACAATGCCTGAGACAGCTGGGGCCATGGTGACCATCCCACCCTCGTGCCTGCTGTCTCTAGGGAGGTAAAGGGATCTGTAATCATTATTTAAGGGCCCATCCATCTGTGTCGATTGTAAAATCCCTGGCTGAGGTTTCATGAAGTCGATCACTTGCTATTCCCATTTGAACTGATCAAGACAAATGGGAAAGTCTACATACCACTACCATCCTATTATTTATTAAGAATCAAAGCATTAACCTGCTACATTATTTGTCTTCTTTAAGTCAATCATTTTTTGTATCATATTGCTTTATGTCATTCATAGACCTAATAAAATGGTGTTATTCTGTATCTGACCTCTATTCATAGGTTCTGTACTTTGTTTTTTGACCTTGGCTGTCAGCATGCAGCACTAATCTTGCTCAGTTCTCAGTCCAGCTCAGACATACAATAGGTTGACATGTTGCTAGAGGTTCTTTTCATGTCTCATCTTCAGCGTTTCTTACTCCTGAGACAGAGGTCATATGGGGATTCAGTAGCAGAGCTTCAAAACACAAATCCAGCTCTCCTGCTAAGAAGCTTTCTTTTCAAAACATATGCATCAAATCTCTGATATATCTATCAAAAACACCAGCTGCTTCATACATGAGTCAATATTCAAAGATTCAAAGGCAAGCTTAGATGCCTAATCTGTATTTCTTTGTGTAATATGCATTCAAAAATCATATCCTAATTAACATATTTGTTATTTTCAATAGTCAACATGTTTTCTCTTCCTCCAGATGAAAGTGCAAAAAAATAAAAAACTGCTTTATTTCATATCCTTCAATTCTGACCAACCTTTTTCAGCATTAACTTAAAGTCACTCCATTTTCTGTTCTGACATTTACAAGCAGTCAGCCATGATGACAATGCACTCACGTCCTGATCAGTATTCCAAGCACAGATGCAGGAGTGGCAGACCAGCTGTACTGAGCATGCTCAGTCTCCTCCACCACCTTCCACTGTTGGTTAAAACAATGAAAGTGATCTCTGATGAGAGCAGAACGGCAGTGACTGCCACCTGTCAGAAATCAAAGTGAAGTGTAGGCAGCCACTCTGCTATCTGCTGAGACACAAGCGAAGCAAGTCTTTTCTCATTAAAGAAACATTTCCTTTAAAATTCTCCCTTTCAATTGCACTTAAATGCACTGAGAAGAAAATCGGCAAGTCAGTCCGCATATGTGAAGTGTGTACTTGTGACACTGCCTCAGATGAAATATTTACCTTGTGCCTAATAATCTATAACTGAGTTCATAGAAGTAGATCGTTTTGTGGCCAAAGCACTGAATTGGACTAAACAGGAATGGCAGAAACATTCTCTCCCTTATCAACAGCTTACACAGTGACATCACTCAACAGAGGCAGCCTTCATGTTTTCACAGTGAAAGACAAAGAGACAGATTCCTATTTTAAAGGGTTTCTGAACTGAATAAAGCAGCAGGCTTGCCTGCAAGGCACAATAAGAGGTAATAATAAAAGACAGAAAGAGTTTGCAGCCAGGTCAGCCCACTTCTGCACTAGGTCATGCTCTGATAATGATGGACTGCAGTGAGTAACCAAGACATTCACTGAAACACAGATGAATGGTCCACTATAATCTACTAGGAACTACTCTGACTTTAGCACCAAAGCAACATCGCCAAAAAAAACAAATTTCTCCCCAGTGTTCAGAGTAATAATGGCTGACCAATACAGGGTTTTCAATGGTGATTTCTAAATTTTTGCATTTGGTACCCCCAGTCCTGAATACGTGGTTACATCTATGGTTTTACATAATGTTAAACAGTTAAAAGTTGTCTCAAATTTTATTTGCTTTGTTGGATTTGTAGTTAAGACTCCCAGTCTTCAGGAAACAAAGTGAATGACCCAGTCAACAATGTGGAAAATAATGACCTGACTTGTTTAGCCTGATAGTGACCACAGATGAGATAAACATAATGTTATTTACGCCCCGATTCTTGTTCCACATGTGTACATGCATTTTCATTGCTGCACAGAAAATGCTAACAAAGCTGTGTGCTCAGACTTAATTCATTCCTTATACACTGCTCAACCTCTACTAACCAAGTTCAAACAGCATTTAGACCCACAATGTTTTCTTGGTCCCAAAGGCTGTTTGAACCTGGTCTTTTGAGGCTGTTGGTCTGTAGAGATCAGTAGGATGGCACTATGCTATTGCTACAAAGTCTGCCCTTGGGAATGAGGGAGAGACTACCTGGCTTCAAAGCATTGATAGTATTTCATCATAAATTATAATACTACCCATACTGTCTACCAAAACTAATTTGAACAGTTTTGGGCTTTACACATATATGTACTCTTATTAAAAGTAATATACACTCTTTCTAACAGACTATTTAAACTACAGATTTTTAATGCACAACAATTTAAAGTGCAGTGAATGAATTTGGAAGTGCAGTGAAATGAATTTGGAAGACTGAAGAAGGAAGACTGAAGAAGGGCATTATGATTATGCACTGGTAAAGAGTTATGCAGAAGGGCCTGATAATTTATTCATGCAGTGATAGATACAGAGTCAGCAGTCACATATGAGAAACCATATGGATGGAAGGAAGCTGACAGGAAATTTAATTGAAAGCCATGAGATAAACACCACCGCAGAACAGTAAGATCAATAAAGAGAAGGAAAATAGGTGACTGGGCAAGTTGAGATGGCCAGAGCATGGTGGAGTGACAGAGTGATGTGAATGAGAGCTTGTGCATGCAAGAATACAGTATGTAAGAATACAGTGCGTTTGTGTGGGCGTAGTTACACCACACTGCAGTGGAAGTAAATTTAGATGTAATGCTTTATCCCCTAAAGCTTCATAAATGCTTATGGCTACAGTGTGCAGCATAGCATGTTGCCATCAGAGCTGTGCTTCACACGAATACCGACACTGTAGACAGACGCAGAACAGAAAGGGTGAATGGAACAACCAATACATCTCCTACATGTCCTTAATAATAGAATGCATAAAGCATTTTTCGACTATATAATATTTCAAGAACGCAGACTGCAGCACTACTTTACCGCTCTACCTTACTAGAAATATAAAACTACTATACTTGTACATAACAAAACATGTAATCAAATGTATATATTTACCATGTTTACCATGTCTCTTTTTTATAAATATAATGCAGCCTTACATACAACAGAAAAACAACCGTGCACTCTAATGTAATACATCACTGAAGTGAAATGTACATAAACTCAATGCACCCCATAATGTCGTGTGTTCACAGAATGTAATGATGTGATTGGCTGTGAGAGATCAGGTGGGTGTGGCGGGGCAAAATCATAAGAAGCCATAAACCAATGGAGTCTAACCTTTCTCCCCCGACATAGAAACTGTACCACATTTATCTTCTCACCTTCACACAAACTATTCAGATCATGGCAAGCATTATAAAGGTTTTGAGTATTGTAGATTACTTACAAATAATTTGAGTACATTAAGTCTCATTGCTGTTTGTTATAAATAAATCTTTATGATTTTGTCACAGGGCTATATAAAATCTTTTTGGAGCTTTAAAAGCTGACCTTTTACTTCTGAAGAAAACTGGGCTGAATGTTTTGTTTCAAAGAGCGTCAGTTCCTTGTTCAAGTCACAGATGGTCAAATCAATCTTCCATGATAGGATTCCTGTTAGATGCAAATTAATAAAATAATATCACACAATGCAGTTTGAAGACTTTGATTTTTTATATAAATATATAAAATAGTACAGCATAAGCATTAGTGTTTCCTGCTTTTGTATTGTACTTAATTATTAATAACTTAAGGAGCTTTAGCAGATTTCCCCGTCCATCAGTCTACACAGTTTTATGCAGTGCCTATCTACATAAAGCCCGAGCGGTCCTAATCTCTAAGTAAGAAGCAAACGTTGATAACTCACCCTGTTTTATGTGTTCCTTTACTAAATCAAGATGATAATCCGATGAAATTTCCCCGATGACAATGAGCATACAATATCTTGTTTGGCAGAAAGGAGGGCCGACACACCGCTGCTGTCCAAGGTTCTGAATAAACTCGCGCCTCTCCTGAGGACCTATCTCTCCATCTCCTAGTGGCATTTCCATGGTAACCGTATCGGGAGCTGAGGGAGTTCTTGCATTACCATGACAACTGCAACCATGAGCTCCCTGCATGAGGCGGGATTAGAGGAGGCGCACAAGGCGTGGCTCGGGAATGACGCTCTTCTATTGGTTATTATATGGCAACAAAATGCTAACATTTCATCATAAGAACTTTAGTACCAATTATGCATTCAATGATACCTGGGGGAAATAACTGTTTGTGCTCCATCAGTAAGTCGCAATGCATATAATGTCTGAAAAATAAGGTTCTCACAAGAAAACAAGCACAGGCAAGCTAGTTTAGATGGCTTACAGGGATTTATTCATCCGACTACTTCACAATTTCCCGGGAGGACACAGCGCACAACACTTTCAAGGCATCAGATCCTGTCTAATTTGTGTTGACAACGTGTGTTACAATAACCTGGCTGTTAATGCCCTTCTGTTTTAAATTATTAATTTTAAATGATTAAAACACCTGCATAGCCTTTTTCCATCCTGTTCTATCACTAACAGGTTAGTCAGAAGAAGCCCATGTTCTCCAGCTGCTATAATGCTGTAATGTGATGTATATCATTCCCACAGTGTCTGTAGTCATGAGTCAGCATTCTTGAGGAGGTTTGCTGCAAAGTACTTAATGGAGGTATAAGAAGATGAAACGCAGGATTATATGCTGCCCTCTGCTGTTTCCTTGAATGCACAAACAACGTGTTTGTTTTTGAAGACAAAGAAAAACAAGACAAACAGACAAAATGAAAACAAATATGTTCAGACTGTGTAAACCTCACCTTCACATATCTGAAAGAGCCACCATATTTATTCACAAATTTAAATCGGTTTGATCATTACTACCTATTTATATCACAGTCTGAACGCTGAAAACTATTAAAAGGTTAACTGAATGTTTTCACTTCTATCTGATCTGGCCCTTAAAAATGACTTCTGATGGCGTAACCTGATGTAGTCAGGAAGATTCAACTGTATTAACTAATATTTTTACTTAACAAAACATCACAATGTTACTACACAATTTACTTTTTAGGGTTACATAGCAAAAAGAAAACAATTACTATTGCAACATTATGTTGTTGTTTTTATAGCACTATGGACAGCTTCTCTCTGTAATTGTTTGAGTGTCTGTATTATTTTCCAAACTTTGCTATCTGCGTAATTGCTTTTAGACTACCTCCCACAGACAGCTCTCAGAATTAATACTTTTTGTATAATCACACACTGTAGTGGCAACTTGCCTTCAGGAAAAACATAATTAACAAGAAAACAAATGTATGTCTGATCAAATGTCATCCCTTAACAGGAATGGTGCTTCTTAATTAACACGGATCAGTTTGTCCTCATTGAAAGATTTTGCACATAAAGAAATGATCAGTGCTTTTGCAAAAGTGTGTTTAAAACAATGTATTTTCAAAAGAGGTAAAGGATCCATTCACATATCTAATTAAAGTTATTTTACCTTGCATGGAGTGGGTTAAGCCATGAAATCTGTCATGAGGGGATCACATGACCAGCCAAATATTACTCACCTTTATTATGTAACCCCCTATTGTCTTTCTTAGGGGCTGATTTCTTTTTATTGGCAGGTTGGCTAGATTTTTTTTAACTTATGCATTGGCATAATTTTCCCTTTTTTATTAGAGTGTTTTGTAGTCTTAACACCAGTAACTGTTATTTTTGCTCCAAGACAATTATCCTATTCCTGTGTTATACTGCCAGCAATGACCAACAATCCCCAACACCTGAACCTTCCAACCTTCTCATTTCAAGAATGAATTAAAGAGCCTCAAGGTTTAGTAACATCTCCAAAGTCTGTCTGTTTACACGCCTCCTCATAAACTTGCCCATATCCCATGCTTGTTTTAATACTGACCTATCTGATTAATGATCGTGTAATCATTAAACAGAGTAAGGGAGATAAGGAGATAAAGTTTAAAATGAGCATTGATATGTCACATATTACCATATTTATACTTTTTGCTGGTGCATAAGGGTGTCTTCCTTGAAAATGATGCACTCAAAAAACAAATCATTAAAATCAAACTCTTAAAAAAAATCAAACATTAACATGTTCATGCTTTCATCTGAAATGCATTTGTCCCTATTAATTACCATGCGCGCGCACATCAAAAAAATGCAAAGCAGAGCCAAGACATCGTCAAGTGACATCCCGTATCCCCCACACACCCCATTTTCATAGAGAGATAATCGACTCACACAACAATTCATTTCTTTCTGCATTCTTCCAGAAATAGACAAGACTACGGTTTTGCAGAGGATCCATTTCTCAGGTAATAGGCTGATTTTTGTAAGCTCTCGTCATGGCTGTGACTTGCATTTTGTGCCGCCAGCTTATCTCTTACGCGTTGAAAGAAGTGATATTATAATCTTGCATTGTTGATCCAATTTTATGATGGTTCGTATATTGCTATCGCTGTCTGTGAGCACGTAATGCCGGGAGGGTAGCGCATCGTGTACGTTTACTCTATGGACGACAGCGAATAGCTGCCATGGTTTGCTAATAAATGTAGTCTTGAAAATACATTGCGGCAGACACGTCAAATAGCTATAGGAAGAAGCCATCGATCATTTGCCTCGATATTGCATGTCTCGTATGTTTCCAGAAGCTAAACCAATGAAATGCATGACGCTTTAGTGTTTGCCATCATCACTGATAATTCAATGTATTGAACAGCTGAACATCAATACAGACCTGAAGCAGGTTTAGATTAAATTTATAAAGCTGAATATATCTGGTTCGTTCCAGAGAATACAAATGTTTTTTAAATACAAATATTTTGATATTTTAAATATATAGTAATAATATAAAATAATAATAAATGCAAACATTTAGAATATAACAAAAACAAAAAGTAAGTGCACGTGGCCAGTATAATTCAACAACAATGTATTGTTATTTATGCAGCAAATGGACTAAGGCTCGTCTTAGTCTTATTAACATATCTTAGCATCTTAAATCTCAAATTTCCTAAACCTCAATTTCTATCAAAATAATAACAAAACAGGGAAGCCATTAAACAAACCCGAAAGCCCACTTGTCTGGTTTCAATCCGGTTTTAAATTCTCATCTGTCCTAATAGTGACATTTTGTATCTGTAATCCTTTTTCTGATCTCATTTCCAGGATAGCCACTTAACCGATTTGGTGTCGTTGTAGCTTTATTAACGGCGCATGTTAATGTGTTCATTGTCTTCGTGGCTCTGCTCTGTAATCGTAAGTGTGTTTTGTTATTTAATATTCAACCTTTGTATGATGGCCGACTAAAGGGCTGGTAAACTAAACAGGGAAATGAACCCAAGCCCTGCTTTCTTTAAACATCTGCGCAATGCCAACAACAGAGCACAAAACCCCGCCTTCACTTTATTCCCAGCCAATCAAAAAAGGTCTTGTACGCGTTCGGTTGCGCTAAGAATTTTTCCAACCAATCAATGGTGACCTTTTCTGTAGCGTTATTTGCCGCGAAGGGTTTCTCTAGGGTTAGGGTGTGAAAGTATACAGAAGTTCAGACTGGAAACACTGGAAAGGGCTAACTGGTTATTCTGATGGATAGAGCTAGGGATGCAGCATATGTGATAAAGAAGTAAGTAACTAAAAATCCCGGTGTTTGTTTACAGGAAGTGTTGTTTCCCCAGGTGCGATGTTTGATAAGTTACCTGTATCGGTGTAAGCACGTTGTCCACAAGAAAGCTAAAGAAGAAGAAAGTGTCCATGTGTTTTCCAGATGTGTTTTAACAAATAGTTTTGTACTGTTTCCTGATTGTTTGCATTGACTTTTCTCGCTCGCTGGGAAATCTCGCAGCTCCATGAAGCAGTGCGCACGTCTCGCGTTATCGGGCAGCAAGGCATCTCGTGCACTCTTATAATAATTTAGGGATCACGATTCTTGTAACTTAACCCAAACCTCTTATACAAAACATCTTAAACTGTGTGTTCTGGCTAAGACACATTGTTATGGTGTTATATTTTAACATCTTTAAAATATCCACCATGTTTATTGTAATGTCCTCCCCCTCAACAGATGTTGTGCTGGCTAGGGTTAGTGGTAGCTCAGACACATAACCCTGTCTGCCTTGTGTTCTTTGTACGTGCCAGTCTGTTTTATCTTAGCTTGTCTCTATATATTAACCCGCTTTTCTAATCTCTGTGTACGTAGACATCTGCTAACCCTGTACCATCCATATGGATTCTGGTGAGAGTGATCTTGATTCAAGTTTTCCTCAGACAGAGAACCCCTGCCTTATAGTTGAGGACTCCCAGCCTGACAGTGTTGCCCTGGAGGACGACCCTGACACCAGTTACTCTGCCCTTCTGGCCCGACGCCTCTCTAACCTTCAGCCAACATCCCACAGCCCTGTTCTGGTGAGTCTTTACAGACACAAGCATGTGTCATCCAAGTTCTTATTGTTTTGATAAATTGGGATTTAGTTCTCTCTGTGCTTATAGCTTTGGCCTTAAGCCTGTGTAAACACCTGACTGTGTCAGTGACTGTGCTGCCTTTCATAATGTTTTTGCAGGAGCTGATTTCTTCCCCTACTAAAAGTAATTTACAGTCTGGCGGTCAGATTGATAAGATTGACAGTACTGCCCACTCAGGTACTGTATGTATCTCGCCTCACAAACAAGGGATTTTACTTTCTGTCTGTTTAATTTCCTTTTCATACTGACAAAAGCTTTTTTATTGTTTGTTTCAGGCAATTCTCAGTCCATCCTGGGTTCAGCACCAACAGAGCAAAGTCAGGTTTTTGAAGTTTGCGCTCTTCCTAACCCAAAAAGGTAGTAAAAGTTTGAAGCAGCTGAGCCATCTTGACACTCTTTACACTTTACATGCAGTGAGAAATACTCCATGTCTTTATTCATACCTGTTCATGCAGGGGTGTTAAAGATCACATGGAGTCTGAGGCTAATTCTACCACACACTGCACAGAGACAAATGGTGAGATATCTTTTCAGTCTATCTACTGAATGTATACAACATATCTTTGTTGTCTATTTAGCAACCTGTTGTGTGTTTACTAGTAAAATAATTGGAATATTAAATGAATGAAATGCTTTCTTTATCTGATTACAGATGAGATGCCTCAATTTGGCCTCTTGGAGCTCTCAGAGAGCCAGGGTGTCCATGATGTAAAAGAGCAGCTGGGTGGGGCTCCGGCCAATCAGAGAGACAGTCAACAACCAGCCAGCCAATGTATGTTTAATTTTGCTGCAAATTCCTGATCCACAGGGACTGCGGAAGTTTGTAATAAACATACTGGATTGGTTTATTTTTCTCAGGTGGCTTGAAGAGTTCAGAGAGAACATCAGGCCATCAGGATGGAAGTTCTAGAGGGCAAGCATCTTTTTCAGCCATGGTACCAATGATGACTTTCTCAGTTCGTTCAGTTTGACAGTTCTGATTTTGATCTTGTAGATCAGAGGTCAGCTCAAGCTGCACCTCAGGGCCTCAGGATGGGGACAGGAGGAAGCTCAGTGTTCAGGATATACTACACTCTCAAGTACATGACAGTCAAGAGAATGAAGATAATGACATCATTTCCTCTCAGGATGATCTATTTGAAAAAGAGAGAAATGGTATGTTGGCCCAGATTGTTCTGCTTGTCTCGTGGTGCAATTGTTTATGTTTTGTTTGATATTAATATAGTGTTGTATTGCTCACTATCACAGGCACCAAGGCAGACAGCAGTATCTTGCCAACATCCACGCCTGCACAAAGCCTTCGATTGCTTCATCTGTCTGGCCAGGGCACACTTGTGCAGGAGAGTCTTTCACAGTAAGGGGTTATTCTTGGTGTGATTTTATGATATAGTTTTTTATATGTTTAGGAAGTATTTGTTTTAAATGTTTTGAAGAAGTCTGTATGAGGAGCAGATGTTAAATCAACTTTCATCTAAACTACTTCTTGGTGATTTTTGGAAGATAGAATGTCGTTCTGATTTGTGACATCATGCGGATGACTTAACAATGACAAAAAATTCAGGGTGAATTATACTTTTTAAAGTTTTCATCAGTTTGTCTTAAATGCTGATGGACTTTGCTCTGTTTTACTCATGCAAAAAACATAAAAAATAAATAACTGGCACGTTCCTTAATTTTAGGCAATCTGTTGACTTTGTGGCAGCCACTCAGGACAATTTAAGCCAACCACCTTACGTTGTCCCAAATTCACCAACAGAAAAAGAGCAAAGTAAGTGCATTACACATACAGGCATGGATTATGTGATGTAACAGCATTTCTAAAATCCTTTCCATATTCTATTTAGATTATAATGAAGCTGCTGGATCCCCAATGGATAAATCAGGCCCCCCTGAGGACCAGTCACAAAGGAAAGAGGAGGAGCCAATGGACATGGATCCCTTCCTCAAACCACAACCCACAGCCTCCACTCCAGTGTCCCAAAATTCTCCTGGATTTGTTCTGGAGAAAAGCCTTTCTGTTCCCAGCCAGCCTGAATTCTCACATGTGGGCAACTATTCAAAGTAACTTTGAATTCAGTTTATAATTCACACTGTTTTGCTCACAAAGTATTTTTCTATGTTCTCATTGTAGGATGTGTTTATTTCCACTCCAAGCCTTGAACCTCAGAACAATAGTCAGGGCACAGATTCCTCAAAGAAGTTGCTTCATCAGACCATCCCAGCAGTAACTGAGTCCGAATCTCACAATCAGACTAGCCCACCAGAGAAATGGAAAAAGTCTTCAAGCAGCTTTTCACAACTGTCTGAGGTAGCTAAGTGCTTTCAGTTGGAGCTCAGCAGTGAAAACAATAACTCCCAGAAGACTCAGGCATTCATTATTGAGGAGGATAGCCAAGCCACACAGATAGAAGAAGGAACTCTGGATGTTGACAAGAGTAATACTGGCCCTAAATATTCCCAAAATGCAAGCAAGAATGGTATGGACCCAAAGCCAGATAAAACTTTGCAGAATTCACAAATTATATCCAAGGTTCCTGACTTCAAAAGTGCAAGTGCTGTACCTGAAAAAGTTGATGACTGTAACTCTCAAAAGTTCTCACAGTCTGGTAATGTAGGGAACAAGGGTATAAGCACTACCCTGAGTGCCACTCAATCTCAGCTATCTGTCAGTGCAGACTGCGTGTCAGACACCCCTTCTGTACCACAGAAAAGTAATGCCACCGATCTGTCAGCTGTCAGCTCTTCTCAAACCTCACTGTTAGCTGGTAGACCTTTAAGCTGCAGTCCTTTTCCTGTACCCCCACAGTCTCAGTCTTTATCTGTCCTCACAGTGTCCTCTCAGAAGAACACTGAGGCTGAAAAAGCACATGTTAGTCAAAGTCAGAAACTCAGTCAGCCAGCGTTACACAGCCACAGTGTTATTACAGACAGTGTTAGAAATACTGAAGTGGAGGAGTGGATGGATGAAAGTGAGAACCAGAGTACTGTAAAAGGTGAAGACACCGGACTCAACTTGGCATTGTCTCAGAGCCAGGTGCTTTCTCCAGAACCCATGGAGGAAGAGGAGAATGAGGAACAGGAGGAGATACCTGTACCCAGCAGAGGCCCCCACTCCTCAAGCAAAGAGGAAAGCTTTATTATTATGGAGCTAGAGGAGAGCCAGAGGGTCTCTCAGGAGAGAGTGAAAGATCAGAGGCCCCAGCCGTATATAAGCTTCTCTCAACCTGTAAGGGGCTCCATGCAGGATAAACTTGAGCCTACAGCCAAGTTCTCAGGATCTCAGCCACTGAGACCAGCTGAGGATTCACCTCTACAGCTTGAGCAAACCAAGTCACAGAGCACAAAGGCCAGCGATGCAGGACAGCGCAAAGACCTGGACAGGATTAACTTAGGGAGTTCTGCCAACAAAAGTCTGAGCGACAGCTCTGGAGGTGGGATTATAGTGCAAACAAATGATCTATTATCCATGGCTGTTACATAACCTGTCCTCTGTAAATCTAACTAGCTCTTGTTTTTTGTTCTTTCCTGGCCAGAGCTTCCGTTTCACTTTACTTTGCCCAAAGAGGGCGAGCTGATTCGCCCAGCAGTGAGTGCAACTCCCCCACAAATTAGTCAGCTGAAAAAGACACCAAGACACAGTACTCCTATTGGTGGGTGCCCCCTCTCTATTCATTGGATAACATTCGGATTTGTGTTTAAATGTTTATCTGGTAACACACTCGTAACTTTCCTGTCCTTGCTATGCTTTATTTCCTGTTGTTTTTATCACTTTGTACGATCTTAATTTTCCAGAGATGACCTCATTCTCAGAGCCATCAGAGGGTGACGTTACAAGGGAGACAACAATGGCAGCTAGTGAGATTTCAGTAGAAGAGAGCAGAGAGGGCGAGGAGCCAGCTGCTGTGGAGGGAGATGGGAAACTGAGTCTAAGAATGAAACTGGTGACCCCAGTGGAGGAGGGCAGCTCAGGCTCAGAACATTTCAGCTTGCAGAGTAAAAGCCTTTTTCTTTAAACATATTGACTTTTCAGGTCAAGGACAAAGTAATTATATAAACTAATATATATATAGTTATATATATATGTAGTTATATATATATATATATAATTAGATGTATAGATTATAAATGACATCAGTTGTTTTTTTCCTAAATAGTGTAAAGCTGAACACTTTTTTTAAAGCTCGCTATTAATGCTTTCCTAGAACCACCATTAACAGATGAGGAAGGCTCTGTCTCCAGGGCTACCACTGTTGCCATGGCTGTAACCAGGTAACCTGTGGTAGTTGCTATGCAAGAAGCTTATCTGTGGGCTGGATTCATTTTTTCTCTGTCACTCACAGCTTCTGATTCACAGTCTTCTAAAACTGCAATACAGATCTGTATTCATGTCTAGACATCGGGATTGTTTTAATTTAAATACTGATGATTTAAATTATTTTAATTTAAAAGTAATGGAGATTACCTAAGAGTGGGAATCTTTAGGTGTCTTACAGAGTTAATATAGATTTGTTTTTAATTTTATTCTCATCTCAGTTTTTAGCAACAGCATAGGCACGGTGAACCATGCCACATTTGCATCTATTCTATGTAAAGAGTCTCTATAAGAGCTGCACAAAGATATGTCCCCAACCGTATTCCATATGTTCTGTAAGAAATTAGATTGGTATGAAGTGCACTGACAAAATGATGTGCTATATTTCCCTGTGATTGTTTTTTTAGTCCGTCTGTCTTTAGTCGTGTAAGGGAGGCCCACAGGCGGGTCCAGGTGGACGAGTCCAGTGACCTTCATCTCAGGTACTGCAGTCCTCTGAAATGCTAAATGTTTTTGTTGCATTACCACCACCTCCTGTTCATTAGATTTAGAAGTTATTGAAAACAAACATTTGTTTATATATAGTAAAAAAGTGATAATGCCGAGAATTGACAATACTTTTCTTTATTGATTAGTTGGATATCTCAGTACAGTTCATATTGTGCTATTTAACCCAGAGCCCTCATGAACTGAAATATTTAATACCATCACAATGTGCTGTAAAGCACTTCAGCATCAGTTCAGTGTTGCATGGGCACGAGTGCTCCATTACAGAAATATAAACCCTGTCTCAGGTCATTAGACTGCATAAGAATTGTCTTGGGCACACATGCCCTTGAATTTTTTTTGTTGAGGTTGTAAATTAGGCTTCTGAAAATATCCATTACCAAGGGAACTGTAAGTAGGTTTGGTGCTGTTTTTTTGGCCTGTGGCCTATTTCCACAGCTTCAGGTTGTGATTAGTGGGGATATTCCATTAGGTGCTCTCCTGGTGCTTTTGGGTTCATTATCTGTTAAGCATTATATAATGTAATAATGTTAAAAGTTATAATAGTTAGATACCTATGGTTTATAGGGAAAAATACACATCAGTAGTTTATTAGATGTGTAACAGGTTGTTGAAAACACATTGCTCACAATTATAACAATTCTAAAACCTTTAGAGGAAATCATTTTTAAAACATGCATTTTATCTGTTAAAATTTACATTTCAACACAAGTATTATTCGACATTGAGTTGGATATTGTCAGTTTTGTCTGTGTAAACTGTTATTTTGCTTGCTTTTCTTTGCTCTTTTCCAGCAGGCATCAGAGTGAAACGCTCCACAGCCCACCCAACACTAGAAACTCAGAACTGTCTCCCAACCGTCCAAGAGAGACAGGGGGCAACAAAATCTCAGATGGAGTCAGTGAAGCTGTATTGCGTCAGTCTCGGCATCCTTGCGGTACTGAAACAAATTCTGAGCCGCTGGTTAGTGGTCCATCCTCCCCTGCTGGAGAGCAAGAAGTCCTTAGCACTTCTGAAAAAGCTTTATTACGAACACCTGTTCGACAGAGAGCCGTGTCACAGCAAACTAGTGTGGATATCACTTCAATCACAAGTCCTTCCAGCAAAGTGAGACAGTTACTGATTGTTTTAGGATAAATTTGATAAATGATGGATGCAGTGCTTTATTTTTCTCCTGGTCTGTTTGGTGTTTCAGAGAGCTGTGTCGCAGCAAACTAGCGTGGATATCACCTCGACCACCAGTCCTTCCAGCAAAGTGAGACAATTACTGGTTGTTTTGGGATAAATTTAATAGATAATGCAGTACTTTATATCTTTGCCTGGTTTGTTTGGCGTTTCAGAGAGCTGTGTCACAGCAGACTAGTTTTGATTTGTCTGGACCTCATAACCTGTCTGGGAGGGTAAGTGTATTAACACTAAATGAACATGTTAAAATGACAGCCCTATTGACAAATACATTGTCATTAGCAGCCACAACATAGCATGCCTTTATCTGTATTCATTGTGTCATTTCATGACTCTTCATATAAACCAATACATACTGTGTAAAATAAAGGCTAAGCTTAAAGGGAGGGTAGACAATTTCGGAGGCAATCTAGCTTTGAAAGCATAATATTCCACTATCTCTTCATAGCACTTTCCAAAGCCACGCCTCCTCCAACATATGAACACACACAGTTTGACAGGCAGTAGCACATCTTATTGTATTCAAATTATTGCAATTATTGGACAAACATTTTATGGTCATGCACCTTCAATAGAAGATATGTATATAAATATATTTAGACCACTTGTGATTGCTATCAAGATATGAAGAGACTTTCAACCGGCATAACGAAAAATGTTTCTGGAAAAGATCACCTATCCTGCCTTTAAATGACTACAACAATATTCAAGGTCTTATTTTAGTGGGAAAGAATTTGTGGTGAAGATAAAGGGCTGTAGCTAGTTAGCTTGATCTTCAAGCTTTATTTCTTAAAGGGAGAACACAACACACCCAACAGAAGCCAGCCAGGTCCATCAGTGCGCCGACATGTTCGCACCATTCAGGAAGTCCGCACAACAGTTACTCGCATCATTACAGATGTCTACTATGAAGACGGCAGAGAGGTTAACCGCAAGGTTACCCATGTAAGAAATGTTGTGAAACTTTAATTACATTTTTTCTTAATTGTAGGTAAATGTTTAATAGAGACAGTTCACCCAAAAAATGATAATTTTTCCATCATTTACTTGCCCTCAGGCCTTTCTGAACCTGTATCACCTTTTTCTTCTGTGAAACACAAAAGAAGATTTGGAGAAACGTCTCAGTGGTTTGTGTCCATACAATGGAAGTCACTGGGTTCCCTTGTGTGGTTACAAACATACTTCAAAATATCTACTTTTGTGTTTTTTATAAGCAAAAGTCAATCAGGTTTGCAATGACATAAGGGTGAGGAAATGATGGAAGAATTTTCATTTTTGAGTGAACTCTCCTTTTAAGATGGTCAAAATATTGACAGATAATATGTTTAAAGCCAATGTATATCCATACGACCACCATTATAATGGCTGTTAATCAAACCTCTGCTGTATCTCTTCTTCAAGGAGTCTGAGGAACCCACAGTGGAACGCTGTGTTGTGGATAATGACATCTCCCCGTCTCGCACAGGAAGTTCTATGACATCTGGAGACCTAGCTGATGTCAGTTCGCTGTCCTCAAAGGCCACATCACACCACAGCAGTGGAACTAGCAGCGGGGGCCTGGGACCCAGCAGAATGCCTGATTTTATTATGCCACCCAGCAGAGGGGGCAAGTCTGGCAGGTGAGAAGAAGTGTAAAGCCCTGTGTCTCTTTACTAAACCTTCTTGTAGTCTGTCTCTTCTGACTTTTTCCGGGGGTTACACAATAATTCAAAATAGAATTTTCACTTTAAATAGTTTAAAATGAACACTCCTCCAGGACATGGACTAAGTCATAAGTTCATTACAATCACACGGTTCCACATAAGTGCATGTGTGCAAACTTTAGCAGACATTGCAAACATCACAAAAAAACATCACAAAGTGCAGACAGTTCAAAGACATTGCAAGTGTAGTTTTTATTCAAATATTTCCTTTCTCAAGAATTACCCATAAATCTGTTATCATATATGTGTGTGTGTATATATATATATATATATATATATATATATATATAACATATGGAGAATTTGCGGAGGATTTTGTTTGGAAACAGTCACATTTGTGTTTGTGTGACTGTCAAAATGCTTTTCTAAAAAAAAGGTAAGTTGCTTGAAGAAAGTTAGACAGTGTCGCAGTCTGTATATTTTAGATCATTATAGATTTCACCATCACCATCCTCTCATGGCTGCTGCTCCCATGCACATTTGGTCGAGGGCGTTTCGGCTGAGCGCATCCTCTCCCTGTCTGTGTTCATACATAGCCCCAGACGGGGGGGACGACAGCAGCCGATGGTGCACAGCGTGGCGGTGGGGTCAGAGGTGACGGATGCACGGGGGTCTCGGGTCATCACCCAGCTGAGCCCCCGTGGCCGTGCCCGGCGAGGAAGGCCTCCTTCCCGCAGCCCGCTGTCCAGGTGAGCTCCTGCTGGGTGGGCTTACTGACAGACTCCAAGATGCTATGTAGACCCCCCCAGTTCATTAAACTACTGTGAATGTTTATTAATCTTCTTGCATGATCTTTTCTTCTTTTAAAGGGTCTAGACAGTAGTATTAATTCAGCTGTTGTTTCTTGGTCTGTGCTTTGTTTAACTACCTCACACACTCAAGTGAGAATGTAATGACCATCTTCCCATCTCATCTTCTAACTCAACTAATTTTCATTCTCAGAGGTGGAAGAGTAGGACGGAGAGGTGGTGCCCAGGGCCAGGCAGCATCATCGTCAGAGGAAGACCTATATGTCCAGAAGCATACGCGAGCACCAGGCAGCCCATTGGAGCCCAGCACCACAAGCTGCTCTGATTCTCTCAACACCACCTCTCCTGACAACAGAACTGGGACCAGTAGTTTTGTCGGGTTGCGTGTGCTGGCCAAGTGGTCTTCCAACTCATACTTTTATTCTGGGACTATCACACAAGACCTGGGTGAGAACCATTTCCGCTTGCTATTCGATGACAACCAGGAGTGTGAGGTGCAGGGGAAGGACATCCTGCTATGTGATCCTCTTCCTCTGGAGACAGAGGTCACAGCCCTGACTGAGGAAGAGTACTTCAATATAGGTATGACTGATAGAAAAACATTATGCTGTTTAGATTTTGCTGTGGTTAAAAAAAGAAAAATAACAGTAAAAACAATAACTTTTCTCACCTCATTTGTTAACATGTTTAAATATTAAAGACTTCACAGTTTAGAAGTTTTACATAATCTTTTTGTGCATTTTTGTATCTTTTGGGTATCAGGTGTAGTGAAGGGCCATAAGAGTCAAGGCTCTGATTTTCTCTACTGTGTGGAGAAAGATGGCCAGAGTATGTGGTACAAAAGAACTTCTGTGATTCTCAGCTTGGAACAAGGCAGTCGCTTGAGGGAGCAGTACGGACTGGGGCCCTACGAGCCTTCAACACCCCAAACTATGGCCTCTGATATCAGCCTTGGTGAGTGTTTCACTGTCCTGTTGTGTTTCTGTAAAAAGCCAGTTCTGACCAGTGATCGCCAGGCTTAGTCTGAAACAGCCAGGAGAAATACCTCACCTACCTGCAGAATATCTTGATCTGCTTTTCTTTATAGAAGACTATATAAAGTCTATAAAGGCCACAGGGAGACGGCGAAGTCTTTTATCTACTGCATCTTAACATCTCTGTAATAGTGGTGTAACCTAGTGGTTAACAGTTAGGGGGTTGCATGCATAACACTTGCTCAGTTTTGTCCTGAGCTTTTCAGCAGATTTTCTAGATATAAACATTGAAATTGTTCCTTAAAGTTCCAATCCGTAACATTTATTGGTTAAAAATAAAAATCAGTTATTGAGCAAATTTATAACAGATCAGTGTTCAAAACTGCTTTACCCCAAATAGCAACAATACGTTTATAATAAATGTTTTTATCATTTGATTTATAATTTGAGCTGTCAGATTTTGCGTGACATATGAGTTTGGCTTTAATTGACTTTAACATTATGTAAAGAAAAGCATGTAAGGTAACCTGCAATTTCATGTTTCAAACAGAGATGGCGATAGAGAGGCAAACGTTACGGATTGCAGCTTTAATGACTAGCTTTGGAGCTGCCTGTGAGGTGTAAGTCAGAAACAGACAGGGGTGAAGTTACAGCAGAAAGCTGTAGGTGAAGTGAAGGTTCAGCACAAAATCAATATGTGTGAGGTAGGCCAGCCAGATGGAGATTAGGAAATATGTCTGATGGTATCCAGCTTAGTAAGCAAGATAACTAATGTAAAGTTAGAATCCGATACTTAAATGTAGATTACTCCGCCATTGTTTTTTTTGTAGATAACCTGGTAGAAGGTAAACGGAGACGCAGGGGGAACCCCAGTGGAACAGGGACCCCTAACCGCAGCTCCAGCAACAGCCCGAGAACCCCAGGGAAGCGAAAGCTCATCAGTGGAACTGAGGATGAAAGGACACCTACCAAGAGAGGACGCAGGGGGGGCGGGGGAAGATTGGGTACGATGCCCTTTGTAGAGGGTTCTTCTTAATGCAGCAGTGTGGATCAGAAGGATCATAAGACATATTAGGAGTCCATTTTATTTTTTTATTGCTTTTATTTACTTAATGGTTTTGCTAAATGTGGGATTTTATTATTTTTAGCAGTATTCAGATAACATTTTATGCATTTTAATATCTATGAATTGATGTCACATTTCAGATATGTTTTTTATGTATTTTAAATGAACTCAAACACAGGATCAGTGCCTCTTTTCCAGTGTTTACACTGTTGTGTCATCTGATGTTACAAACCAATGCTAAAATCAGTGATGCGCTACTTAAAGGTGTGAATAAATGCGTTTATTACTACTATGGAGTGCAGATCTTCAGCTTTAAACAGGAACTGGTATGTGACAATATTTTATTGTTTGTGTGTGGGTGAGCACTTAACCGGCAAATGGAAGTGGTGCCTATCTAATTCCTTACAATTCAGTACACTAAGCTCTTTCTTTAACCACTCCTTGGTGTTTGGGTTGAGTAATTTGCAAGTCCTCTGTGTTGTTTTGAGTGTTATTTTGTTCATTTGAACAGGTCAGCGGACAGCTGCTTGTAACACATCTGGAAGCGGCATAGATTTACCATCTGACCCTGATGACCTGGTGGCATCACATGGTCCTCTCCCTGAAAACTCCTCTTTGTTCATGGGCTTTGTCTTCATGCTGACGGCCTCCTCTGACAATGACAGAGACTCCAACCTCCAGATGAGCGATGACGATGAAGGTAAGGAAATATAAACATCTTGCTTCTGCAGGTATAATTGATTTTTAAATGTTCAATTCAAAAGCTGATTCTTCTGTTATTAGAATATGTGCAGAGAGCTCCATATAACAAAGAATATACGGTGAGACAGCTGGAGGCCGGGGGAGGAATGATCCTGCCTGACTTTAATGAAGAACAGGTCACCCTACCTTCTAAACAGCTCTCCTACTCTGTCCAACAGACTCTCTGTTCTGTGTGCTGGTTTTAACACGTGTGATTTCTGCACCATCAGTGTAAAGCAGCCTATCAGAGCCTGCTGATTGCCGACCAGCACTGTCGTACCAGGAAGTACCTGCTGTGTGTGGCAGGTGGAGTTCCCTGTGTGTCTCAGATGTGGGTGAGGGACTGCTGCCAGGAGAAGAAGCTGCTGAACTACAGGAACTACCTGCTGCCTGCTGGTCTGGGGCCAGAGGGAGGCATTGTGGAGTGGTAAGGTCTTGTTCATTTTCTTATCTTATATTACTTGGATCCATGTGTTCTCTTTCATAAGCCTTGTTTCTTGTGCTCTCTCATCAGGCATCCTCGCTGTAGCCCCTTTAAAGCACTGAAGGTGCTGCTTCTATTAGAGGATCGGGTGGATTTGTGGACCTCCCTGCTTTCCATGGGTGGTGCAGCAAAGGTCCATCACCATAAAGAAAATGAAGACATTTCTGGTGAGCAACACTGACTTTATAGTTCAGTAGTAAAACATACAGAGCTTTATAGATGCACAGTCGTTTAATTGTGTTTAGACTCATGCATCGCATATATCTCATGCAGCAAAGGCAAATGTGTAGTTACTGATTCCACTGGAGAAATACCCAGCGAGTAGATGTTTGTCCCCCATGTTTTTCTTATACTGTAACCAGAAGTGTTTGATAGTGAAGGGTTTACTGCGATAAAGGGAGTAGTATTAACTGGGCTTGTGATTCATCATGACAGCCACCATCATGTAAATATAGCTCAATACTGGTTGCATGTCAATGTTTTCTCTTTTGTGTATATTATTTTAATCATATTTGTCACACGTTCTATTTGTGTGTAGGTGTAAATTTATTACGTTTTTTTTAAGCAAAAAAACTTGCTGTACCTTTAAAATAATTGAGTGGTAAGTTGACATGGTGATTGGAAAAACCATGTTTTTTTTTTTTGTTAATACCAGACATTCCTGCTGTGAAGTTTGACGTGGCAGTGACTGCATCAGCATGTCCATCTGAGGTCCTGAGACACATGACCTCGAACATGCCTGTCGTCTCTCTGGATTGGTTGATTCAGAGCCTGATCTGTGGAAAGTGCCTCGGCTACGACAGCAATTCTGAATTCTGTCATAAGCTGTCTACATGAACCACAGTCCGACATCTTCAGTCGTCTTTTAAATGTCTTCTGTGATTTAGTGCATGCATTTTACTGTATATAGTTTTTATTAAATAAAACAATTGTGATTGTTTCACATGCATGTTTTATTGTATAACAAATGATTACATTGCTCTATATACAACTATACTGTACTATATTTACAAAGTCAAGACACAAACAGACAAGAGCATGTCATATTAGCAAATTATTACAGAAACTGACACACATACTGTATGATACAATAACTTATAGTAAGCTGAAATGGACACTGGTGAGGTTTGTGTCCAAGATCTTCAAGCTCTGCTTTAGAGTCCAAAACTAAAAGATAAAACAACCCATTAGTTTCATTTGGTATAAATTAGTAATTATTATATATAGTAATTATATCTATCTCTATATATATCTATATATATAGTAATATAGTAATTATTATAATTAGTATATATACTCCTGCAGTACTCAGGCCTACCTTCCCAGTGTGCCTCCTGATTGGGTGTAGTATTTGTTGTAGTCCAGTCGTAACAGCAGCTGAGCCAGATCAGAGTTTATCTGGTGGTTACGCACACTGGACAGAATCTTGAAGAGCAGGAATGACTGACGACTGAAACCCTGTCATGTGAAAATACAGCAACATGTCATAGTAATACAGTCCTGATTTTAGAACCATTTTCAAACTGATTCACACAATTAAAGCTACCTTGACGAGAATATCCAGCTGGGCTGCTCCTCTTTCATCCAGAGGCCCAAGATTCTGACTGACCAGGGAACAGAAATTGTGACAGAGATCCAGGATTTCATTTAAACAGTGAAACACCTGGGAGCAGAACAAAGTTAAAGAGGTCACACCGTGAAGAAGCAATTTTCATTGATCTTTTGAGGTAAAAGGGTTTAATATAGCAGTTAAACATACAGTAGCATATATAAATGTTTCACAGATCATTTAATCAACACATGACCATTAACATGAGCTAACAGGCAATCATAACCTTTATTTACACTTACATAAGTCTACAGTGCAGCAGCCAAAAAAATGACCTGTTATTGTAAAGATTAAAAAGTGGGTGGAAAACGATCATGAAAAACAAAAACTGTTAAAAAAAAAAAAAAAGAGACCGCAGTGATAAAAATGAAATGAAGTACATTTACCCTTACATATTTAACCACACAGCAAAATATAGCCTTTTCTGAACACATTACTTGAATCATGAGATGCAGAGAAAGTTTGTTCTGGACACTCACTGGCTTGAGCAGAATGAAAGACTGTGCAAGAAGATTGCTGAGAAAATGGTCGTGGGCCAATCGGATACTCTCAAAGTCTCGTGTGGAGTTGATTTGTTGTAAGAGCTGTGAAAACTGGGACTCCAAAACATCCACCTGATGAAAAAAGAAAAATCTCCCAAATTAATTACCAACTAAAAAGACAGACACGTTTTGTAAGAGATGATGCAAGATGATGCACCTGCAGGTAATATTGAAGGTTATCCACTAAGAAGGCCATATGGTTGCGAAGTCTCCATTTAACTGCATCTGTCTGGTTTGATTTAAGATGCTTGCGCTGCATCTGCAGGGCCCAGCAGTGCTGCAGCTCTGACTGCACACGTCGCACACTCAATAGGTAACGGAACACCACATTATACCTATAATGAATCAAAAAGCGAAAAAATATGACACACGGCTGTGTTAGTACAGTGTGATTACATAAAAATAAGAATATTAAGGGAAGAATGGCTTACTTTTCCAACACAGCAGGTGTGAAAAGAATATGCAGGGGCCATTGAACCTTGTAAGCCAATCCCAGTGCTGCCCAACCAGTGGGTGGAGCCTCACGAGGAGAAGTCTCCTGTGGAGGAGTGGTGCCCTCTCGATTCCCAGAAGCCTCTGCAAGTGAATTGATCCAATTATAAAATGTATTTAATATGTAAATGTGGTTGTGAGGGCAAATTAAGTGTGCAGGCAATACCTTTGCCTTCTTTCCCTTGGTAGTCTATAGTGAGGTGTAGGAGGGGCAAAAGATTGTCATCGTCTAGCAGAACTTTGTGAGCTGCTTGCTGAAATGCCACATTGACATCTGAAAAATATATAGCAAATTATAAATAATGAAGAAGAAACAAAGATTTTGGAGAGGCTGATATGATACACATATCATACCATGTTCAGTAACGGCAGATGGTGGGGTTTTTAACATATGCTGAGCAAGGTCAATGAAGACCTGGTACAATTCACCACGGCCCAACAGGTAAAAGTCCTTTATGATCT
Organism: Chromobotia macracanthus; assembly: GCA_036877525.1. Classification (NCBI taxonomy): domain Eukaryota; kingdom Metazoa; phylum Chordata; class Actinopteri; order Cypriniformes; family Botiidae; genus Chromobotia; species Chromobotia macracanthus. The sequence goes on from JAZGTH010000063.1 coordinate 7,584,197, forward strand.
AAGTCAAAAACGCAACAATTATTGTAAAAGCAAACAACTGTGCAGCATGTACATAAAGAATTTGTTATCTTTATTTACCTTGAGCTGTCCCAAGAGATCAGATTCTTCCACCATTAATGTCCATAAGTGCTACAGGAATAAAAAAAGACATACATAATTTCATAATTAATTAATAAATTAATAATTAATTTGATCTCTTATTTTCTTGATTTCATTTTGATTTTGGGGTGAAGCATGACCTGTACGTGTTTTCTGAGCAGGCTTTGTGAAATTCACTCAATAACACAACAGCACCAACCTCAGCAACTGTGCTCCGAATGCCATCAACAAGATTTTCAAAGTCAACCAGACTAAAGAGAGGCTGCTGTTTAAGCCTGTGGAGCTCTGCAGCAAACATGTCCTCCTGATGTTTCAGAATGGACCCTGAGCAACCACATGGTGGCAGTGTTAGTCAGGAAAACAAACACCAACCTCTGGGCTGCTTCCAAACAGCCATATGCTCACCTGCTCGGGATGGACTCTGATTGTGATTTTCAAACATTTGCACAGACTCCCCGACAAAAAGGATTTTTTCTGCTACTCGGACAGGGATGTATGAGGGTAGCATCTCGACACGCAGCGAGAACTGTTGCAGGGAGGGAGCGAGCATGTTTTCTTCCTCGATTAGTCTCTGCAGAGTGGAACAGTAATGAACTGAAGACAATGTAGTCACAAAAAAAGGAATCAAGTGGTACAAAAATGGCTATTGTTCTTGTAGCTCAATTGGTAGAGTATGGCGCTAGCAACACCAAGGTCACAGTTTTGATTAAAAGCATCTGCTAAATATATAAATGTTAATATGTTGCTAGTACAAATTAGTTTTGTACTTTTGAACTTTTACACTGAATACCATCTGTAGTAAAAATCTATGCTGTCATTCGAGCAATTGTCACAGAAATGAATAGCTAAATTGCTAATGGATAGATTTCTCCAAAATCAAAAACATTCTTGTTTAGGTACCAGTCAAATCAGACACAAATAAGGAAGTTATCAGACTCACCACACAGACACATACATATTTAAAGTTTGAGAAATCACCACCAATACCACTGGGTCAATCACAAGACCCAGCCTGAATCACTGAATCTCAGGAGTGATATTCAGGTCATTTGTGACTCACCAAATCTTGCAGCTCTCTGAGCTGTTTTCCACTCAGCCCACCGATACCCAGGTCCTCCTCCTCATCCTCTTGGGAGGCTGCAGCTCCGCCCGCACTGGGGCCCTGCTTGACAAAGAACTCCTCACTCTGATCCAGAAGCAACCCATGCAGCATCCACGCAGCCAGTTGTTTATACATCACGCCATGGCACACTGCAAGTATTCTGAGAAGATAGACACTACCATTAGAGCAGTAAAAATAGAACTGCGTGTCTCACGATCAAGCTGAATGTGCAATGAATGATCACAATAAAGGCTGGGTTTTGTCTGGAGCTCACTTCTCCAAGGCCATCCTAACAGGAGGCAGACCTCCACAGCTGTGCTTGTAAACCGTCTCTAGGATCTGGCAGCCATGAATCTGTTGAAGGCAAGAGAAAGAAAAAAATGTTTGAAACCCTGCACTTTTATAATGTTAATTTACTCAAAACTGGTAGCACTCTATCAAGTAGGCATCATATCACCAACCTTCTGAGATTTTATGGTCTCCACAACAACCATCACAGATGGGAAGAGAAGCTGAAACTGAGCAAGAGAAAACATAACTATTATGTTATGACATAAAATGGGGTTCAAATGTTTCAGTCCACATTGGAGCATTCGAAATCTGGTTTTAACAGAGAAAGATTTGAAAAATTAAAAGAAAATTAGGCCCTGCATCATTTCTAGAGGGCAAATCAAATAATAAAAATAACTATAGCATAATTCAAAGACACGTTCATTACCTGCTCCAGCATGTAGTTTACGTGTGAAATGGAGAGGTGTGGATCACCGAGAAACTGTTAGGAAAGTGTAACGTCTTTAATATTATTTTCCATTATGACCATAAAAGTACCATAATGACTTTTAAAGTCCAAATGTAAAACCTCTTTTTCAAGGTCCAGCAAAGCCTGTCGATAGGGCTGCAGCATAGAGTTGAGCCCGGTGCAGAAAGCCCGCAGGTAAATGCCATGAAGCCCAGACTGACTGGGCTGGGTGGAATAATGCTCCTGAGACACCACAGAAACACATAGACAAAATCACATTTTAGCTTCATGTTATCTGCAAAATGCAGAATAAAGACAGTTCACCTGCTGGTGGACGTGACCCGTGTGTTGCTCTATGAATTCAGTGAAACGCATATAGTCGGTGCCCATTTTGCAGAGTCGATTGAGGACGCTGGTTTCACTGGGATGGAGGAACGGCAGATCCTGGGAAACCTGTTAGAAACAAAACTCTTTATTCCATCTCATGTAATACTGGCATGACACTGACAAAGTTAGTCATATATCAATAACATATTGGCTTATCGACACAATGTTTATGTCAACTTTATCATTATGTACATTATCTTCCCATTTTATTTCAGTACTGCTGCAATTTCTACAACCTGTAATTGAACTAAACATACACAAATGCATAACTGCATGCATATATGCATCACTGACAGCATTGCACAGAGAACTGCATAAAATACCTGCAATCCGTTCCGTTTATTCCAAGTGAATATGGTCCCCGGATACCCACTTAAAGCCAACAGTAACTCGTGTATCATTTTACTGGCACTGGTAGTGAGATAGCGACTCCAAATGAACAACACAATAACAGAAACAAAAGGAAATGTCACATCATTCACGTCATTAATTTTCTCCCAGCGCCAAATCCCGCGTCGCGTGTTGATGACGCACCCCTGAGCGCGACAAGGGAAGTGCTCAACCAGCTCCACTTCAACACTTGAAGTAATATTGCAATATTTACAACTGATGAGGAGTCAACAGACGGAATCATTTTAGAGGTAAACGGTGCTTATTTTAGCTCAGCGATCTGTTGTAAAGTTTCTTCGTGTTTGCTCTTTGCTGTTTTATTTAGCAGTGTATCTTGAGGCACCAACTGCTTGCTCACTGTGAAATGAAATTAAAGTTGTGATCAGAGTCACGTATGTTCATGTGGGGTTTAAGATGGCGATCTTGATGCAGATCATACGTACCTAATTGCTTTAGCAGTTACAACGTGATCATATACATATAACTATAACAAGATATGAAATCTGATTTCACGCTATGAAAGCAAGCATCAAACTCAGATCTTTAACATTTACCACACTGAACCACATTCAGTACTACAAACTTATATTTGTAAGTTACATTTACAGACTTACATTTGTATGTAAGCTGTTATATCCAACGTTACAATGCCAATCACATCCCTGTATACACAGTGGTTATTTTTATAATACAGCTAATACACACTCTTACTTATGAACTTGATAAACCCTAAGCTGAGAGATTTAACTTTACGCTTTGGTTGTTCTGTATGATTTTAGTTATGGCGGCGGGGAGAGGAGAAGATATTGTTTCAGAGTTCCTCAGTCAGAATCCCCATCTTACCAACTGGGTGGAATCGTTAAGAGAACACAGTGAGGCAAACAAACAGTGGCGTGCTAGAAGAGAGTTTGTTCTGCGCAACATGGAGGTCTTTCCCACCATCCAACCTGGCACTCCAAGTCCCAGTTTGGACAGGCTGCTCTCACTGTCCATGGTTTGGGCCAATCACGTGTTTCTGGGCTGTCGGTAAGTGTCACATCATGCATTTTGGACATTATCATTTGGATATTACTTTGGACATTATCATTTGGATATTACTTGTACAAATGTATTTGTTTAAACATCAGTGGCAACTGTATGGTTGTTGCAGATACCCAAAACCTGTAATGGATAAGGTGAAGGAGATGGCAGAAGGAATAATTGTAAAGGATGCCCCTCAGTGGAAGACTAGAGATGAAATCATGGGCAAAGCAAAAAGATCTGCTGACTCGGGTAAATTGCATTATATGTGATGTCATTTAATCTATAACTAATATAATTTAATTCATGTATAAAATGCAGATTATAAAATGCATTTTAAAATGGATATACATTATAAAATGGATAATTCCTTTTCTGGATGCTGATTGGTTAAAACATTGTTCCATTTGAGCAAATGTATTAAAAATTTTCTATATACATTTTCTGTAATTATGGGAAAAGTAAAAAGACCTGTTGACTCAGGTAAAATACAGTATCTTTGATGTTTTTATCTATGATTAATATAATTCAGTTCAGGTTATATAGATTATAAAATACATTATTAAAAGGATATACATTATCAAATGCATATTTCTTGGATAATTTCCTGGATGCAGATTGTTCATGTAGTGTTCCATTTGAATGTATGTATATATGTTTACTGTATTTTGCAGCAGTGGATGCTGACTACCAGATGAAGAAAACCAAACCTAATGATACAGGCCTTAAAGGTCCTGTAAAGAGTGCTGGGCATCCAGTGAAATCGGGTCCTCCAGCAGGGGCCCCTGCGGAACACCAGCCCTTTTTCAATCGACTGTACAAGGCCGTTGCATGGAAGCTTGTGTCTGCGGGAGGCTTCGGCCCCAACCTGGAACATTTCGAGATCTTGCGCAGTTGTGTGGAGTCATGCAAGGCCGCTCTTAACTGTGTGTTTGTTCCACTCAAAGACATTCCTGACTTGCCTTCAGGACGTACCCAGAAAGAGGGGCAGGTATGTGAACTGCGCTGCCACACCGTCTACGTGGGTACCGGCTACGGACGTGATGAGTGTGCCGCCAGAGCAATGGCCTCCAAGGAAGCGTTGAAGATTTTTCAGGGGAAGAAAGTGACAGTGAAAATGTGTCGTCGCAGGTTCCGAGGACGAGACGTGGAAGATTTGGTTCTGCTAGATGAACAGCCCAGGAGTCAGGTTTTCCCCCCCGCTCTGAGCTACCCTTTTCAGGAAGACCAGTAAAGCTCCATTCTGTCAGAGTGGTATCAGGGTTACGCTGTATATTTGTTGATTCAGTTGTAGCAGCCATGGAGATTTTCTTCACTGCAGTTCCAGCTTCAAGTTTCATTATTTTATTTTTTCAGAGTTAATGAGTTAATTCATGTTCTGCACAAGGTTATAGTCATTCAGAATAGTATTATGAAAAAGACACAGTTGGTTTATTTTGTGGTTTGTGAAAGGGACCTAAAATAGCAGTAGCCATTTTTTATTTTATTAAACTAAGCCTAACTTTATTGCTTTGAAACCTTTAATGATTTTTGGTTGCCAGATTAAGACATGGGTTATTAGGGTTGTGTTATACACCCAGTTTTATCTGACCTTAAAAATGTTGGACTTGTTGGAATTTGTTTGGAAAATGCTTTAAATACGCTGCTGTTTTAATTAGTAAAAAAGCAAAATTACTTAAGATTTGTTTTATTTATTGCTAAACATTACAAGAGAATATATTAGTCTACAAATGATGAAAATTGTCAGTAGAGTATTTTAGTGTCCATAGACTGAATTTTCAGTTTATTTCTGAAGGCTAAAACAATTTTAACGGTCATTTGTTAACAATGTATATGTCATAAAGATTTTGTTCTTTTTAATTTTCAATGACAAATATAAAACTGTTTTCCTTGCACCAGCCTTTTCAAGAATCAGATTGTAATTCTACCATGAATTTCTTGTTAGCTTGATATTCAGCTTTAATGTGTATTCTAACAGTTTTGCTTAACGTGACTCAATTTTTTGGCCTTTTCATTGACATTTTCATTTAGTAATACATCTTAAAACCACTTTACTGGTCATACACTGTCACAAAAGTTGGTTACTTAGTTGTTGTGGAGCTTGGGCAGATTTGTTGTCAAATATTAAATAAAAACTGCAGTCTGTTTGAACCCAATGTTAAATGTGAAAGCAAAAATACTGAGAACTGGTGGAGTATAAATGCTAAACTATGGAGACTGTTAGGCAGTTTGCTCGAGTGTTAAGTGAGGTCCAGCTACTTGTATTCTATTATACTGCATCATACTCTGATTTTCATAAGATCATGTGACATTTAAGTCGGACAAAGAAATGTTTCTTTTCTTTTTATATTGTGGTGACTTCATGAAAATAAAATGTGCTCACTATTTTCAATCAAAATTTAAAAGTATGCTTAAAATATGTTTTGTTAAATCACTTTTTCTGAATTTTCCAGGTTTAATCAGCCTCAGTTTAAAGCACTTATAGTTTATTTGTTTCCCTGAGAAAAAGATAAAGCCCCCTTACATAGCATTTTTTATTATTAATTTTGTACACACAAAAGTCTCAAGGTTTTTTATATTGTTCATTATGATAAATTCCTCAGACATGGTAGTAGTTTGAGTAGACATTGTGTTGTGGTAGATTGCATTTACATAATCTCAGCGGTCATTTATTAATCTTGTGAATGCAATGAGCAGATCTAATTCTGTTACCCTAAGCAAATGAAAGTTTTATTACAGGTCACATACAGCTTTGCTCACATTTACATCACATGTAATTAGCTTCCTTCCTCTCCAGCCCCCCAAATACAATTTCACAACCAAATGAATAACTTGAATAATGAAAAATCATTGTTATAACATCAAATGCCCAGAAGGCACACAGATGTTTGATTGCGTTTGTTAATAAAGAACTTCTATGAATTTAGACCAAGCATCTGCATTCAGTATGCAGAGATGTCTAACCTAGCTCACACCTTTGAAATCTCTCTCATGAGCACCTTGTTAAACGTGGCATGTACAATCATATTAACATGGACTGTTTAATGTGGTTAAAACATTAGATAAATTATATCTTTATTCTAAATGTTGTCATTTTATTTATGAAAGCTCTTGACAAAAATGAATCCACAGTGCAGACACGCATATCCCAGAATTCTTTGTGCTCTTCTGCTAGACATGTAAAATATTAACAAACATAAATAAACCTAACAAGGAGTGAATGCACACATTTGAGTTTAGTTTTGACTGACATCTCAGGAAATCTGAGTGTGTTTTGCTGCTTGGCTGCATTCTGGACTCAGTCTGTCCAGGCAGAAGTAATCATGGGACAGTCTGTACCATCCCTGCACTTTTCTCATCCGCTCTTATGAGTCAAGCTGTAATAGAGAGAAGTCACATATTTCATATCTTCTTTATACTTTAAGCTTGAGAAACACATGCAGATAGAATGAGATGTGCAGGGAAGGCACACCAATTAAAATGGATTCAAGCATACTGAGGCGAATTGTCATTTTGTTAAACCCCAATGTAAAATCCCTTCATTTTATCACAGCTTCTCATATTACTGTGGATTAATAGTTTGAATCCTAATGCAGAGAAACACATTTCACCCGGGTTACACCAGTTTCTAAATATTATATAACATTGGACCTATTTTAAGTTAATTACAGTTAACAGTATATTTTGTAGGCATGAAATCCTAAATGTACAAGTTAAATGTAAAGGTTCTTTTACTATTTACCATGGCAATGAATAGTGCTGATATTTCTCATAACAAAGTATGTTTTTTATGTGCATGAAAACATTTAAATGCCATCGTGATACTATGAAACAAAGAAACAGCCTTAGAAAACAAAACACACCATTTATTTAGGTTTCAATACACATTAAGAGCAGCAAATGACTGAACAATCTTTCAAATTCATCTGTTCTTCTTACAGCACGTCATAAAAATAGAAATAACGTAGAAATATCTGTAGTATCTATGTTTGTATTTCATCTTGATCTTTACAAGCACTTCAGCAAAAAGTAATTGCAAAACGCTCCACGTGGACAGTCACACATTTTGCCAATTCTTGATCCTTTCCTGATGGCGCATTGCTCCCCAACGTCGCACTGATGTGAAAACAGAGCATCAATGTTAGCCTGCATGCCCTAACATACAGGCCATTTAATAAAGCAATGCATCGCAATAATTTCATGCATAGTGGGATAAAACACAAATGGTAATCGTATTTTACTATGTAATAGGTAAATTGAATCTTTAAACCCGTTTTTCTCATTGCAATAAAACTGATCTAATCTAATGATGTCGTTTCAGGTATTAAACAGTGACATTTTGTTTTAAATAAAATATTGCATTCAAATCTTGTCTGGTGGGCTGCTACTCACTGTGGGAACGCGCCCAAACTTCTTTTCCCAAAGTGAGATCCGCTTTGTTTGCAGTTTCGCCAGCACTTCGTGTAAAGCCCCGAGCTGTGAACATGTTTGTGTACATGGTTGCAAGAAAATTCCTTCAAAAGCTTTCAAAATATTAAAATAATATTAGTAATAAAGTCACAAACGTGCCAGAGCGACGATTGCGCAATACTTACGAGCTGCTTCTCGTTGGTCAGATTTGGGTCCTTTGGGTAGAAATCTCTCAAGGCTCTGGTTTCTAAGTCGGACTCTTTGTCAAAGTCATCCATTTCAGCACCATGAACAAAGGATAGCAGCACAGCGCATGCCATCGCTGTTGTCCAGAGTTTGTAGCTCTCCATAGTCAAACCCAAGATTGAACACGTCCTCTGCACAGAGACTTAAATTATCATACACTCCCCCGCTGTCCAGTTACCTTATATCTGCTCCACTAAGAGACCCCTCACTTCTTTACTTCTTTTGCTCCACCTTATACATTGATTTTGCGCCATGCGTAATAAGGACGCAACGGTGACTCATCGCGTAAAAGTTGGCCACTTTCTATCCAAAACAAGAGAGAAAACGTCTGAAGGGGCAAACAATGTTACTACATTTAAGGCTGGGAATTTTATACGTCACTGGTGTTTACGCATTATTATGCATTAATATTATTATGAGTTATATTTGGTTTAAAAGTAGTTTTTTAAGGAGATCGCCTATGACTTGCTATGACTTTGTATGCACGTCCGTGGCTCTGTAGCTTGGGTATATATACCCTCAACCCACTGTTTTGTTTCATGTGTTTTTTAACACGTTTTGTTTAAGGTCTGTGATTCAGTGTTTCAATATGATATTTCAATATAATATTTCCATATTTCTTACAAATTAGTGTAGAACTCTGTTATGTCTGCTTATCACCAAACTGTATAAATAAACGTACAAAGAATGCTGATGAAACAATAACAAGAAACAATGTCTTAAATTTTATGCAGGATTTTATAGTGATAATCAAATGTTTCACATTTTTTAATTGTCATTCTATTCCCAATCACCAATCTCACCCCATCCCCATTTCATCTAAACATTTTTTTCCAAAAGGTAAACATGTAGGAAACCTTCAATGTTCAATGCAGCAAATAAAATAAAAAATATGTTAACAATTTTAAAACAACAATGTCTGTTATTAAATCTTACAGTTGTGGTAAATGTAGGGCTACACTGTGCCAATATCCAATACATTTCTGACTAGTGTGTGCAGCCTTTATTAAACTTTCAAAAGAACATTGAGCAGCTTGGAGGGAACAAAACCTGATATTTTGTTATAAAATATTCAAGATAGGTCAAACCAAAAAAATCAAGTGTCAGATGGTCATTCCTAATGCATTTTTTTAATAACACTATGTCTACCAGTAGGTTAAGTATACTGAGACATTTTCACTGGACAGCAAGAGAAAACTCATTTGCAGCAGTCTGGCATAGGAGATGTTTACACATTTTCGTTTAATAATCCCATTCTGAGCACAGGAAGTGGTAGTATGTTGTTTGCTGCTGATGGGATGCAAAGCAAACCTTCACTTTGATCATATCCGAGTTGCGGTATGATACTTTGTCAGCTAGAAGCAGGAATCATATCCTTCTGACGGCTCTGTGGGTTGCATGAGTCATATCATTCCAATTACTGCATGTATTATTGTTCGTCAGAAACTTTTCCATTAGCGCACACTCTTACCTGTTTATTAATACGCCCAGTTCTACGGTAGCTGTGCTCACCATTCACGTCAAACGAGCACTATTTTCATCTATACCCAGAAAAATTATTTCATTTTGTCCAGGCTGATAGTTCATAAATATGCATATCATTTGCATGCTTTAATGCAGGCAAAATATTCGTTTTTCATGGTCATTAGACATCTAACTTTTTTCTGCACTGCTAAAATTAGGTCTTGAGGGTGTCAATCCTGTCATAACAGTGTGGACAATTTCTGAAGAGACGATTACGGGGTAGGACAGCATTGCCACAGGGTGTCAAATCCAGAGCAAGTGTTAGAATGGCTGAGAGCAACAGAACCTAAAATACACATTGGCAGTTGTGGTAAACCAAGCATAGGCACAGCTACCGTTGTGCATGTGGACTTCATTCACAATTTGAATTGACAGTTTATAAATGGCAGTTTGCCGCAATTTTCCAGCACGATAAAGGTTTGCCATCCTCTAATCAGGTCTGGCAATGATTGAAGTGGAAGAAATCTCCCGTGCTTCATACCTTCAATCAAACAGGGGAAGTCTGACAGCCTTTAATAATAAAACTCTCACTATCAAGTTCCCATTAAGATAATTGGCCTTGATAAAAACAAAGCTTCCCTGAGGAGGCTGGTTGTGTATGTGGCGAAGTGAGTTTAGTGCTTTGAAGGTAAATCTCAAAGAAGAAGCAATAGTGTGGGAGAGATTGGAATTCATTATCTTCCATGCTTATTTATGCATTCCCTCAAACTCTAACAGGATCCTAGCATATTTGTTTTGGTTCAAAGATATTTGAATTCTTACTCCTTCGGGTGGCTTGTCGATGATCTCCCACCCTTTTCCTACCTTGTGAATCCCCTTGAGAGAATCTGGTTACCTGAGCTGGAAAGACCTTCTGTTGAAATTGATTTTGTGTGAGTGTGTGATTTCTCTGTGCCTTCAGGTGATTAATCTAAGTGTATTATAGCCCTGCATTGTCTCCCTGATTATGTTTAAATGAGTCTATTGTTTACAAAGAGCGGGCATACTTATTTATGCATGTGTCATGTCAAGATATTTTGAACAGTCATATATTTGTAACCATGACTGTTCGTTCAGATGCAGTATGACTCAATATATTGGATGAACATTTGTAATGTAATATAAAGCTTGCAGAAATTATTCTTCAGCAGTATCAGATCATCTTCCACTATTCATTAAAGTTGCTCTATCACTCACACGTATGGTTTCAGCAGCTGAAAGCCTGGATGACTAAAAATAGGCTGGAAGAAGAAAACAAGTTTTTCACAATCAAATCAAACCTGATTTTGGCTGTAAAAAGACACTGGAAGAAAGCCAGGCAGTGTCAGGTGGGCGAAGCTGAAGAGCTTGGCATGCCAGCATGGCAACAGGGGGACTTGCTAACCCACAGCTGCATCTGAACTGTCAATTACTCAGAGGGCTGCAACATTTTACCAGAGCGCCAGAGGTCCCTTGTTAGTGCCAGACACTCATTTGTCAATGGAGCAACACAGACTCCCCATTATATCGGGGGTGAGGGAGGGGCTTGGACCCAAAACACAAAAGCATGAACGCTGGAGGACAACAAACAACATTTATATTTCCAAAACCCCAAAATGGGGCTGATAAATGGGACCAGAGACAGATAATGAAGCTGTGAAATGGACAGTGGGTGAGGTTGAATGTCAGCACGCTAAGAGAAACTGAATCAGGTCACTTCATTGAGTAGCAAAGATTAACTCATGTGTCAGTGACAGTCACTCTCCAGTCCACTGATTGCATGAATCATTAGACCAACAGCAATGGCTTCGCTTATTAGTGAGTGCCCCTATCTATCAGTGTTCCGGGTGTCCTGCAGGCCAATCCAGGATCTGTCAAAGGAAAGCACTGCCACAAACTCATGATCTGTAGGTTAAGATGTAGGAGCCCAGATGAGAACAGAGTTTTGTAAAATTGTGCTGTGATTGAGCGAGCACTAATACTTACAGGGGCCAAACAGTACACAAACTTAAAAAAAACATTTATGTATCAGCACATTTTGTTGTATTAATCTTATAAATTTCTCCTAAATTCTATCAAACCTTTTAAAAAGAAATTTTTAAATCAACTTCAGAACTGTATGTTTTCTGCAATATAATTTTTACAGCAAAAATGTTTCTTTTACAATTATGTCTTTTTTTCCTAAATTTAATATATGTTTAAATCTACATAAAGAATAAATTGGTACATTGGTACATCTTTGGTACATCTTTGACTAATTTTAAAGTTTAAATGCTGCTATTTTAAAAACAAATGTACATGTCTTATGTTCCATGTCTTAATAATCTTAATAATCTGTTCTTTATAGGTGACAGGAAAGCTGCTTCACGTTTATCAGGAAAACAAAGCAAGAAATAAGATCAAATGAGCTGGTCATTTGTAAAGCAGAAGAGCATTACAAGTGATTGTGGGATGAGGGAAAGAATGATAATCATTCTTAATGAGGGAAAGAATGATAAATAAGAGAACAACAGAGGTGCCTGAGCTTGACTGACTGTCAAGACCTCTTCTGGAATGTCATACAATAGGAGAAGATCAGAGGGGAAAGCACACAGAGCAAAACAAAGTGTACAATATGGCACTTTAAATAACAAAGAGCAACGTTCTGTTCCTACAGGTTTTGCAGGGGATTTTGCTGTCAGCTGTGCTTGTTACTCTTTTGACAGTTTTTACATGTGTTCTGTTAAAGTGGATAAATAATTAAACCCCCATTTCCATCTTTGCTCCTGATGCATCAAAAAGACAAGTGTAGCTTTGAAGCACAAACAGCACTAATGTCTTATTTAACGGTGTTCATGTTTGTCTTTTGAACATAAATATTCTTTACTGACGATGTCTCATGCATATTGCATTTGTTGTTTTTTTTTTACCACAAAGCCCCATTTGAGTTCAAACGCAGAAAATAAATGCTTTTCTATGTCTCTCTATCCACTCCTTTTTGCCTGGGGCAAAAGCATCAGTGATGAATTGTTGGAAAGGCTGTCTGCGCACTGGGGTCCACAGTCTGAGATGTTGTGCGTCACTGTGAGGTAATTAGGGGTCTCTGAAAAATCTGCCTCAACACTTCCCTGCCTACAAAGCTTTATTTATTCTGATGAGGAGTTGCTTATCTCTGTAATTGCACTGTAAAGCTATCCTGTGTGTGGTGTTAACCTTTATAATATTGCTTAATGCCTCCGCTTGCATTCCGCCCACTCTCTCCAAATCCTTTTTAAGACATCTTTAGACTACGGTAAACAAAACAAAACAGCAGGCTGTGGAGGAAAGGAAAAGCCCAGAAACACAAAGGAGAAACTTTGATAAATTTAATGTCAGATGTGAATTCTCCTCTCCTGCAGAAGAATGCAGTGTCAGAAACCTTTAAAAGGCCAAAACAAGTTTAAGATTGTAACAGTTTTGTCACTTAAACACTGGCACATATAGAATTTTATATAGGTTTCTCTTCTGTGAAATGTGACCACTGACTAACAAAACCAAACATTCTCTGATCCAGCAGCTCTCTTGAACATGGGGTGGGGCGGGATGGGGTTGTCTAGTTATATAAGAATGTCTGCCCTGTGTTGTCGGGGGTTTATTTTTGGCCCTCTTTATAAATAAGCACTTAAATTAAAGCAGACAATTATGTTCAGGAGACACACAATTTAAAAAACTTAAAATGTATCCCATCTAACAGTTTTAATTTATAAGTTTTTATTTTAAGCATTTGTAAATTTTAATTTGTTTCAATTAGGTAACAAAAATGTTAAAAATGTTATTCTGAATAATCTAAGAATGCTCAGAATATCCAGTTTTAAGACATTGTATTAATGTTATTGGTTATAAAAAATATTAAAACTTCAATTCTTAATATTATTTCTGTAATGTTAGAATAACATAAGAATAATACATTTTGATTTGTATGATATATAACGTTAAAAACATTCTGCTAATGTTACTGCAAGAGCTTTTTTGATAACTTTGAGAGAACTTTTAGAGAACTTTAGCCAAGTTGTGAGAACGTTCCCTGTTAGTTGGGATGTCATGTTCAGAGGTAGGGTCCGGTCAGGTCTGGTCTAGTCCGGTTAGTTGTCACAGGGGAAGATAACTGGAGAATACAAACAGGATATTATACTGAATACTAGTTAATCAGCCTTCAGGTGGAGTGACTCAGAGGCTGTTCATTTACCCTACACACAAGAATCACATCTAGCAATATGTCTACATCACTAAATTGAATTTCCATCATCCAATGAGTATTTATTTGAAAAACAGGCACTTCAGTTCATTTTGCCGGCCTCCTCCACAATCACCACAGAAACATAATTACACAGCATAAATAATTAAAGAAGTGAGCAGCTGGTTATTGCAGACCTAATGACACACTCACTCTCTCACTAACAATTTCCTCCTGATTTAAACATTGCAAAAGACGGCTGCAGCGTATTATTCTTCACTGCTGGAATGTCTCATTTCTGATGGTCTGATCTTATGAAATACTAAGCTATTCTGAGCTAGATATCAGATCTCAGATGTATTTGCTTTTCCACAATTTAATGGCATAGTGCTTTTGAGGGCTGTTTTTTAATTATTTGGATTATGGCTCCTTTGCTGAAGTCAAATCTAATTAAGAATCAAATAATAATCTCATCAGTTTAAGTGTCTCAATGCGGCATTATCTCTTTGTGGGCGTACTTGTGGGAATTTAAGCCTTTTAAATCTTATAGTTGAACATTTTCTGTCAAAATTAGAAATAGCATTGAAAGCGTACAGCAAAACAGCAAAGGAAGAATAATTATGCAGATAATTGGTGAATAAACAATGCCCTCTGGTGCTGAATCTAAATAATAGAGACAACAGCCGAGAAACTGATTTCTATGTATTTTATGTGGTTATTTATCTTGAACTTGATAAGATATAAGAGATACATTCTGAGGATAAAAAAAGTTCCTCTGTGATAAGTTAAACACTGTTGCATTGTTGAATGTTTTTAACACGTCCTGTAGGTGACATGATTGAACACCAGAGGGAAGCACAGTGACATTTTATTCCTTCTCAGATATTGACTGACTAACAAGAGTTAATAGTTAATGTAGTGGATGTGCTAAAGATACAAAATTATTTTGCACCAGAATAACAATATTTATGTTCATTTATCTCTTTTGTGACATGAAATGAACATTTAAATATATTAAAACAATTGGCAAATCCTAAAAAAACACAACAACGGATGTACAGAATAACACTAGCAGATATAGAGTATTACAGATATAGTGTAATACATACATATGTATTATTCTGTATTAGAAGCATAGTTGAACGTTTAATAATTCAGAGGTTAGGCCTTTATGACTAACAAGCTAAACATATTTATTCAGGGGTTATTAAAACCAGAGTGTGTGTTTAATATAGGACAACTAAATAATGTACCACTATATATCTCAAGGGGATAATAAACTCACCCACTTCAAGAAATGGTCCAGAAAGTTGTGCTCTCAACCACCAATATATTGACAATGCTTTCTTCTCAGGGGAAACATTCAGACTGCAGTCTTGTTACAGAGCCTGACGTAAGTCATAAAGCTGGTGCTGTTTTAGACACAATGATGAATGTAATGTGAAAGCGAGAACATCCAGCATTGAGGAATATTTCATCACCTTTAATCATTCATCAGCACTGCAGTGTAAGAGAGGTTTAAATGGAGGCCTGTCTCACAAATGTTTCTCATTACACCATACTCCTTTGTTGTTACCCAGCTAACAGGGAATGTTCTCAAAACATGTGTTAACTTTCTCAGAAGTTCTCTCAATGTTACCAAAAACCATTCTTGCAGTAACGTTAGGACAACATTTTTCTAATTCTATATTATATATAAAAGTTATTCCTAAGTGTTATAAAAACATTACAGAATGAAAAAATGTTTAAGTAATATTCTTATAACCAAGCAAAAATGGTAATACACAGTCTAAAAACTGGATGTATTTAGACTGGATGAATGTTCCTAAAACTTTCAAAATAATGTTTGTAATGTTTCTGTTACTTAATGGAAATGTTATGAAAACATTCTTACAACCTAAAACTGTTAGCTGGGTAGATGTACATAAATATCCCCAGTACAATATTTAAAATGTTGTGTTCTGTGCATTCTGACATTATGTATTATGTACTAGTGTAATGTGAAGAAAACAGAATCGGAGTATGACATGGTACAACTGGGAGATAGTATTTGCTTTAAACCAATACACTTTTATTATACCTCAGAGGGACCGCTTTTGTATTGTGTGGCTTCTAATAACATTTTGGGCTAGCTATTCCTTATCACAAATACTGTCTTACAGATGAGTTAATTTTAAAATAAAGCATCTTGTGTTTGTTATTGTTGTGTTAAGGGTTATTTCTTTCTTTTGATTTGGCTCCAGTTGCAGCTAACTGGGGAAAGGAAAATCATTGTTCCTCAAGATCAATAGGCAGAAGGCCTAGATCACACAGGGTAACGCAACAATTGGACCCTTGGGTTTTAACCTGATTGACTGTAATCAAGAGAAACTAAAATCAAACATGATGACCCAGATGCATCGATGAACTGAGAGTAATCTTCAGGCACACAGCACTGTATTATTGTCTTAGTAGAAAGCATTCCGATGTAGCATTACTATTCCTTCTAAAGGTCATGAAAGAACAGGATTTTCTTTTATTGATGATGGATGATGGTGAAAATTACAAGAATTCAATGTACGTGCAATGTACCTCTGCAGACAATGCTTCACATTTATTCCAATCAAGTTATAATCGAGCTAACAGACAGTCATAATAATATTAATACATATATATTAATGCTAGCCTTGGTGTTGTAATTATTTGTGCCGTGATATTGGGTTTCAACAGGTGATATTGGGTTAAAACACTGGAAAACAAATACAATAGCTACTAAAAACAATCCTTGTTTTGTCCTTCCTTTGTATGGGAATAGAGAAGCTATCATCACTATGGGCAAGTATGCTCTGTCCTTTTAAAAATGCATACTCAGTATCAGAGCCAACTGCTGGTGACTTAGTCTTAGTGTTTAGTCTGTACATTTCTAAATGTTAACATTTCTAAATGTTATGTGGTAAAATCAATGTTTTCTGATTTGCTGAACAAAAATTTTTTAGAGTTTTTTCCCTGCAACTGCTAAGCTTGTTTAATGAATTCACATTTGACAATTGGAAAAAAATGTCTTTTTTGTTAAGCTTGTATCATTTGACAAGGAAGACAAGGAAATGAGCTGAAAATTGTTTATTTGATAACACAAGACAACCATTCATATCCTTTACAAAATGCAATAAACCCATGCTTCATTACTGCTGTCATGCTCATCTATATAACATTTTGAAGAATGTCATAGATTTAGAAAATGCAATTCCACTCTCTTCCTCTTTTCAGTATAATTCCGTACATGACTATAGAGCTTTAAGAACAGTAAGTGTCTAGGCAGTGAGAGGATTCAGGAATTTGCTTCTTCTCATAGTGATTTAAATGCATTTTAGGAGGAATGAGTTACAGTTAGATCCTCTGCCACATTCACACAGTTTTCCAATGCGTGGACCCAGTTTCATTGCACAGCGGGACCCCACAGCACACTGAAAAAAGGGTGAAATCAAATCATGACTAGATGTACAGATGTATGTTACAAACAAATGACTCCTAATTAGATGAAAATAAGGTTGACAAAAAGATGAGAAACAATTTACCTGCGGAATGCCACGTTTCTCTGTTGATGGTAGATAACTCTGGTATCTTCCCAAAAGTGCTGTCATAGCTTCAATCTATGCATAAAAATCAAGCATCCAGAGGCAAATGTCAACCAATTTTTTAAATTGTGTTTGGTTTACAGCAGGTAATTGACAGCATATGTTTCTCACACAAATAAACAATAAAAACACTTTATACTCACTAGTTCTTTTTCAGTGTCCTGCTGGGACAGTTGTGTGTCATCTGGGGGTAGTTCCTGAGAAACTTCTCCACTGCATATGACAGTAAAGAGCCCGACTATTATCAGTCCTGTCAGAATTCCTGAGCTCTCCATGATCCGGAGTCGTGTGAGCTGCCTGGGGTCAACAAGCACTGGACACAGAAGGTCTGAAGAGTCGGATAACTTACTTGACACTGACTACTTAACAGTGGCCACTGTCTACTTTATAAATTCACAAGCCCCGCCCTGACTTCTTTTAATGGATTACATTGGGTCAGCTATTAGGGCAAAGAATAATTACGGTAAGATTTTTGAAATGGGCATGTTAAATAATTAATTTTCAATAATTACCTCCACCCCCTGTTTTGTATACATAATATATTGCAGTAGATGTAGTAAAATTTAGAATAGATTACAACAGAACTGAATAGATCCAACCCCTTCAAAAAACATTAAGTCTAGTGTACTGACTTTCAATAAAATGTATATACATGACTTTTGGCCATCCCATACACCGTCATGATTTATGCAAATAAAAATATTGATGTGTTGTGCGCAGTGAATCCATATTTAGAAAACAGACGACCACATAAATGAGAAAAGATACATCATTACATTGCTGATAAATAAATCTGAATCGATAGAAAATGAAATCTGTTGCTGATGAGTTTAGTGACCAGCTGAGCGCTTTGTCTGATTTTGCACAGCAGAGGGCGCTGCGGTCGTTCGCAGAGTTTAAAGTTGTGAAATGGGTGTTTCCTGAAACATACTTTTGGATTTAGGAAGAAACACGCCCATGACATCGGTGGGCTTTCAAGAAAAAGTCGCTGAGACTGCAGCGAAGAAAGAAGAGGGCCAAAGGTGCCTTCTCAAAGTCTTAAAATTAAGCGTACAGGATACAAATCAGGACCCCAAAAACCCAACAGGAACCAGGACATCGTACCTTTTTGAGAAAACATGTCAACCTCTGAAGAGACAGACGGTTTCCGACCTAGATATGGGTGTAAGTGTTATACGTTTTCTGTTGGCTTCTTAATCGCCTTTCACCTTCATCAGAAAAGTTTCTCAGTGTCACTTGTCCTTTCATGTCATTTATGCAAATGTTGAATTTGTTACTGCAGTCTGATTTTTGATGCAGTTGCATGTCTCGTATTTTAAGTTCAGCGTTACCGCATGCAATCGGCGTGGGTAACTTCCGCGTTACGATACTGATGCACAGTATTGCACATACGTGCAAGATAAACCTTATTTCTCCGACAACTTCACAAGCCTCTTTTCGCAGTAAATTTACACGATGCATCGATATGCTGTTTCAGCGACTTCATTGCACAAGTTAACTTTGAAACCATTGCGCTTGGGGATCGTCTAAACGTTCAGACGGCCGGTCCGGGGTGAGAGTTGCACTAACGAATCGGTGGTTTTGCTATTAATTGTTTTTGCATAAGCGACCTTCATCGGACGCCAAGATGAAGGTCCGATGTCAGGTTTCGTGTCTGTATTTTCCCCTACAGTTACTTGGCAGGCGGGAAGACTGTGAACTGTTCCTGGTCCGAACAGAAAGTACATTGGCCGCCTGTTTCCCTGTGTTTCATTAGTGCTTTCTTGTAGGGAAAAGCACGTAAAGATTCCCACAGTCATCTAGGAGTTTAAAGGAGGTGTCAAAATGTGTAAAACATTCATTATAGTAAAGTAATTCCAGATATAAGGATCTCCATCCCCTAGTTCCTCCAGTCTGAACATGCCACCATCATCTGGTAGGGTTTCCCTGTGATTTATACTATAAAATCCACTGAGCTACAGGAATTAGTGCTTTGCGGGCTGATTTATTTACTGAATGTTAGTAATCCAACAGTCAGAATGATTGAATTGCTGAATTACTGTTGCACCTCATTGGCAAAAAAAAAAAAACACCAAGTGGATTATTGCAATTCAGATTGTATTCAAGTTTTCCTGCATAACTCCAGAGATCGTGTGAGATTTGAAGCGCTCGGTAAATTATCTTTGCGATGTAGATCATCCCCGAGCTATCAGACAAATGTGTTTTTCCAAAGTTTCCTTGTTTCTTCTTCTTCGGTCTGGAATATATGTGACCATTGACAGTAATAAATAGATTTTTATTCTTTTTCCTGACGTTGCGCCCTGTTAAACTATTTCAGTATGTGGAATAATCACAAATCTTAAGGACACTATAGGTCAGGCATTCAAGACAAATTTTGTATTATAAAATTAACATAAATACCTGAAATAGTTTGGTTAAAGAGTGGAGATGTTGACTCACTAACAGATCATTAGTAACAGACCATTAAGTGTCATTATATTTCAATGACTTTAAAAGTGAAGATTATGTGAAATGTATCCGTATCTCAATGTCTCTGTAGTATATCAATCCCACATTTATAAGATTTATCTGCTTTCCTAATTTTAGCCGTTCTGGATGGCGTGGAGAGGCTCACAGCTGAGGAGATGGATGAGCGCAGGCAGCAGAACATGGCCTATGAATACCTGTGCCACCTGGAGGAGGCCAAACGGTTAGAACTCAGATCTCTTTTCAGCCCCTATAGAACAGACATCCTGTTCGGTTCCGCCTCAGTGGGAATCAGCAAATGCCTTATCTTCTCAGGGGTGTCTCTTAAGTTTGCAACAGATAATAAAAGCATAGTTTGTTTTAACTGTTAAGAATGGCTTAATTTATTGAGGCAGTTGTTAGTTTATGATACTGATCTCGGAGTAGTTCTGGTAAAATTGCAGCGTGGTTTCAGTCGGTAGTTTGTTCAATGTCTCTGACATGATTACTATTAGATAGATGGAGTTTCCTCTTCCAGGACAATAAAACTACTTGTCTGTCTGTCAGTCAGTCACTTTTCACATGTTTGTGGGTGTCAAAGATTTCCGTACATGTCCCAGCAGGATGCATCACAACACGTTTATGAATAACCCAGGCTTTGCATGAAAGAATACAGTCGGTTGAAAAATTCTCATTTCAGTTCTTCATTCTTAATTTTTGGTTCTGCGATATAATTCAGGTTCCTCCTACAATGCAAATCTGTGGGATTCTGCCAAGTTAAAAATATAACTGCAATCACTTAGAGAAGTAAAAGCATAGCTCTCCAACACGAGACACATAATTTGAGCCATCAGAAATGGTGC
Source organism: Chromobotia macracanthus (assembly GCA_036877525.1). Classification (NCBI taxonomy): domain Eukaryota; kingdom Metazoa; phylum Chordata; class Actinopteri; order Cypriniformes; family Botiidae; genus Chromobotia; species Chromobotia macracanthus. Next base: position 7,605,186 of record JAZGTH010000063.1, read on the forward strand.
AGAGGGAGTTAAAGTGTAATTTAGGGGTGTGTTCAAATCCTTAACTCCAAGCAGAAGTAATACTGATTTTGTCTACAAACAGTACTAATGATTGTCTATCTGCTGACTGAAAGAAAGCTTCTAATAATGCTGTTGTTAGTCTATGCTATACTGCGCCATCATTAACCTGTGCTTAGCTGTGCACTTATTGACCTGTGTTTTATCTTGCTATATTTTGATTTGTCTGATCTTTTGGAGAATATGGACGCTGTGGTCTGTCAGTACACCCATTACATGCGCACACACAGACACTTCAGTAGTGCAAGAGGAAGTGAGTCAGTCCCTGTTGATTTCAGTATCTCACTCTGTAGCTGTGGCAACACGGGGTTGTCATAGAGACAGGTTCCGGTGTCTGCGTGTTTGAGGGAATGAGTGCGTGACATAGTGGGACAGAGAAAGAGAGAATGACAGAGAGAGACCATACTGTACTGTATATTTAGTGGGCAGATAAGGTACGCAAAGTCTACACTACGTATCATAGTTTGTATTCAGTTTTCACAGGACTTTCTCAGATATGTCCTCAGTTGTCCTGACCTGGTATGCCTTTATTTATTGGTTTCGATAAAGTCAACCAACCCAATAACATTGCTTTTCTCTACGTCATCCATCATTCTTTGGCCTGGAGGATGAGAGAAAGTTTCTCTCAGGCTTTCTTGGGTTGACAGAGTTTACCTTAAGGCCCGATTCAAAAATGCTGGAATGCATGGAGCATGCAGTGATACTGAAGTGCACCAGACTGGTATGAAGGGAATTTCTTAGGTTTACGTGCAGTGTCTAAATGCAATGGTGTGTTACTTTGTTGTCAGAATACGACAGTGCTGTTATTTTTAAAAGGGCTACCATTGTTGGTTTATTTTTATACCGCTGTCTGCTTTGAAACTTGAAAGGCTGAGCTGTTTTGAATGTGCAGCTCAAGTGAAGAGCATTTGTCCCTGTGCAATGCCATGCAAATTCAACACCTATATTATCCTGTGTTTCTGTTTATGCACCTTTCTTGGTGATGATCATCTACCCACAAATGTCAGTTGACTTTTATATGATTTAGGGAGAAATGTGAATAATTGACCTGCTGTAAATTTGCTTATAAACATGGTCAGGAAGAAAAAGATAAAGATCAGAAGATAGTGTCACAGCTAGGCAGATAGAGTTGGTTACCTTGTGGTGGGTCAGTCAATTTTTTGGTTTCCTAGCCATTACTGGAGAAGTGGGTGGGGAATGTGGTCCAGCTTGTCTCTGGTATGCTGGAGTTTCACTCTCTAGAGGCATTTACAGTCCTGCTAGAACCAATCCAATGTCTCCTGCACATTCTTCCAAGGTGTAGTGTGTGTGCAAAGTGAAACATACCAAGAAAAGTTCAAAATTATGGCTGTGGAGAAATGTCAGCATTCCTCAGTTGAATTGCAAATCTTCTCAAGCCATAAGATCTCTGAAACAAACTGTTCGCCATCCTTGTTATACGAACCTTTTATTTTGCTTGCTAGTAATTGTAGGCTATACCTAGAAGGTGATGCAGGGAAAGAGAACTGTGAGAGAGGATCAGATAAGCCATGTGTGTTTCTCAGCACTGCAGTTTCCTATGAGGCATTATGGTTTACCACTGCTATTATTAGCATTCACACTGGGATGTGAGAACACTGATCTATTCCAAAATTAGAACTCCCCTCAATATCATTGTGAAGTTGTAATCTACACCACATGCCAGATGCCTCTGTTGTTTGTATATTAGTCTGTATTGATGGGGATACAAGCACAATGTTTATACAAAGTAGTTTGTGTCCTGTTAGTTTCAGTTTTCTTTGAGAACAATATTTAGATCAGATGCATTCATATTTGGATCTTTAGATCAGACCTCTTCGGCACACTTGAATGCCTACATGATAGTTTATTTTAGATTCATAACTTACTGTGTTGATTCAGGCTGCAGTCCTCTGCGTGTTGTACAACAGGAACACAAATGCTTTTCTGGGTATTAAAAACTAAGAGAGATATTATCAGGAATGGTACAGAACTGAGGCAGACTGTGTGTAATGATGCTTGGCGGTCCGTCCAAATCAATATCAAAAAGTTTTATAAAAACAGCGGTTCCAGTTATTACAGAAACATTTTTATGCAATTTCCTGTTGTGCTACTGAAAGTCTTAAATAGAGAAACCACTGTGTGTGTGTATGTGTCTGTGGGTGTACTGAACCATATATTGTAATAATAATTTTATATAATAAAGTTAGTATAAGGTTTTGGTTAATTGTAAAAATGCAGAATGTGCGTGCGTCGTGCGTGCGTGCGTGTGTGTGTGTGCGTGCGTCGTGCGTGTGTGTGCGTGTGTGCCTGCGTGTGCGCGTTTCCTCACTGTGTGCGTGCGTGCGTGCGCGTGCGTGCGTGCGTGTGTGCGTGCGTGCGTGCGTGCGTTTCCTCACTCTGTGTGTGTGTGTGTGTGCGTGGCCATCTGTAGAGAATAGTGCTCTAATGTTATTAATATAGGGGATATAATACTGCCCCGTTTCCTACATCCTTTGATTCTGGGTTAAAAACAGCATAATCTCCATGGACAGAATCTCTTGGTTACTGTTGATTTACATCAGAAACGTTTTGGGTTGTTATTTTCTAACTAGAGTGTAAAAAACAGATGTTTCAGATGTAAATTAAAACGTACCCAGTCTTTTTGACTATGATTATTAATGCTTTCTGGCTCTAGTATTTGGTGTGTCCCTTTTTATAATAGCAACATGCACTTGATGCAAAACATGATGATCCATGTTATTTCAGGATATTTAAAGTGCGCCAAAGAGCATCTTGTGTTGCTCAGTGAAATTTGCCCTTGTAAAATAGTTAGCATGGTCATTACACAAATTTGCTTACATTTGAATATCAACCTAGAAAGTGCAGAATCTTGTTACTTTTACGGGATGCCATTTGTTCTTTGTTTTGTTTTTCCTAAAATGTTTAAGTCTAAATTAGTTTTTCAATAGGTCTGTATTTGTTGTGAGCACCAAACAGCTCTGAAGCTGGTGTTAATTACTGGTAAAATCAGGTTACCGGGCAACTCCAGTGAAAGTGAATGAGTAAATTCCAGCAGTGACTAAAAAGACAAAAAATGCCTTTGGAGTCAGGGAGGAGAACTGTGTCTGTGTTAATCTCCAGAAGACGCCGCCTCGTTAACTCACTTCTGTAAAGCGATGCAGTGATAAAATTATACAGAAAGATGAGGTCATTGCTTATTATAAGATTTGCTTTGCCACTTTCGTTCACCCTCACAGTAGAACCTCAGCCTTGTTTGGACAGGAAAAAGCTCACACCCCCGTGTTTGTCCACCTCGCCCTTCATTATCCACAGTTCTCTCTCCCTCATGCCCTTCACAGGTGCTTTCCCAGGAAAATAGGTGCATCCAATTGTCTGTGAAACTGGAATCATGTTTTGAGAAAGATTGCCTTTGTCAGGACCCGGTTAACCATTCAATCTAAAGTTACTCCATAAGTTTCTTTAATGCATGTTTGGTTTGGACATTTAAAGGCTGGTTGTTGCTTTATCAAGCATTTTCTGTGGGAATATGTGGGAATATTTATCCTCCATGAATCAATGACTTTATTTATTTATCTATTGTTCTCTTGAGTCATAGAAAAACTGTACAGGGTCTGTTGGCCCCCAGATCACAGCTGTGATATCATTGGAACAAGCACACACTAAGTGCATTGTCACGCACTGAATTGTAGAGCTATGTAAGCTGAAGGGAAGCTAAAAGGAGGAGTATTATTTTAACACTGTGGTACAGTAACTGTTTTAAACTAACCCACTCTGACGCCTCAGCTGGTCTATTTCTTTAGGAAATTAGAGATGTTAAGGCTCCAGGGAGCCACATGCTTACTGTGGGTAGGTTTTCTGTACACTTAATTCACACATAAAAATGACTTACTGCATGAGATAACAAACAAAATATCTGACAAAGTAGCTTTCATAATGAAGCTCAAAAGTCCACAATGTAATGTTTTCGGGTTTTTTTAGAAATGAAAATCATATGAAGTAAAATGAATAATGTACTATTTGTAGATCACTAATCACAGAAGCAAATTTGTGACGTTGAGAAAAACTGACTTCATACATCCACTAAAAATAACCTTGAAACCAGTTGGTTCAAAGTAATTGCAAAAATGACTAAGAAAGGGCAGGGTAGTGAAGTCAGGGAAAAATGAAGTAAGTTTGGAGAAAAGGTCTGGCTTTGTCTGCAGATGTCATTTGGTTTGATATTTTGATTAAACTAATGTCGTGGTTAAATGCATAAGTGTCTAAACACTGTTTAGCTGTCATATCTGTTCACTGTATTTCCAAACTATCTGTATCTGTCTCTGTCAAAACTAATCCAAGATAAGAATGATATGGTAACACTCAAACCTGCCAACTAGAAGACAAGACTCAAGGTAATGAAGTGGCACAGCTAAAACAGTCAGTAAGGGTGTGTGAGGCTGAGTGGGTTTCAGACAGCAGTTTCCTGTTGAGTTTCAGAGCCACCTGATGCTGGAGGTCATGCACTAAATTCCACTGCTGCAGTTAAGCATGTAATGGAACTTTTGGCTGTTCCACATGGTGAGACACTGTCGCTCTCTTATTTCTCGCAACCAGGGCTTTATCCCTGTCATTTATCTTTATCCTGTAATCCAGTGTTATTGTCACATTTTTAAGACGGTCATAATTGTTAGTGTGAGACTGACAGCAACCCAAACATTCCTATAGTGTGTATGCTCAGTCATATGCATGAAATGTAGATTCTTTATCATAGATCTTTTTAGTTTTTGCTGACATAATGCATAGATGAGAGACAGTGGGTATAACCACAAATAGGTGTGTCTGCACTTTTTTTTTCCACTGCAGTCAGATAAAGCTTTACCACTGATTTGACTATACTTCGCCCATCAGAACTGGTACACACAAAAGCAGAAGGAGGGCTGACCAAATATTAATTCAAAAATTTGTATTTGTTTTAATTTACTCATACGTTATATCGTATTCTATAACTTTTTTTACTCAACTTATTGTGCTGAAATTATTTTAGAATATTAATGCTAAAACATTCATTTAGAAAACTAGACGCATTTTCACAAGTGGATTGTGCACCTCTGCTAACTCTCGTAACTGCTGCTTACTCTTACGTGTACAAGTCTAAACTCTCCGCCTCCTCACGCAAAGCTGTGTTGTCATTGGTGGAATAGCCAAACAGAACTTGCACTTTAAAGATCTTTGTATGAGTGAGGAAGTGGCTGTTTGTGGTCTGCAGCTGCAAGACGGCTCAAGTCTCCAGAGTCAAACAGAGAAGAAAATGCAGTTACTGCGTTGAGACCCGCAGTTTCAATTAAAATGCCATTTACTGATAACGTTTTTACTGATGAGGGATTTGCACTAATGAATATTTTGTCCAGTGTTTGTTAAGCTTAAGTTGTCATACTTGTATAAAGTACTGTACAAAAGTCTTGGGTACATTAGATCGTTGCATAAGATGTTTGTTTCTTTTGCCTTAGGGTGTCAGTAGGAAATAACAATATTCTTACATTCTTTGTCATTAACTGTAATTATCAAGTGAGATTTCTGTGTGAACAACAGAATACAACATACCATTTGTTGTAGGACTCCTTGCTCATACAAAAATATTTAAATAAATCCTTAAGTAAATAGTGTGTGTATGTTTGGGAAAAAAAGGAGGAAATATAATATTAGGAAAATGTGATTTGATTTTTTTCATATGAACCCTCTAATATTTATCTTCGAGTGTTATGTAAGTGTTATATAGAAGGAGAAGGAAGTCTTTGTGTGTCTTTGCCATGATGCATGAAGCTCACTTTTCGTTTCCTATTGAAATGACCTCTGAACTGTGTCACGTTACTCTTCCTGTGTTGTGCTGTAAGGAAGTCTGTTCCTGTAGATACTGTTGCACATTCTCAGCTTGAGTTTCAGTTATTATTAGCTTATGTCTCCAGAATGTATGCGGTAATTCAGGCATGCTTCAATTTCTGTTACTAATGGAATTCATCTTCTGTAGACCATTCCCAGGCCCTATTTATAGCATTGACATATTTATGGGTGTGTCTTCTATACATGTGTATGAATGCAGGCATATTGTTCATAAAGAGCCATTAAAGTGAGAGTATGAAAGGAAAGTTGTTACCTAACTGCAATGAATGTGTGCCCTGTGTGGAGTCTCTCAAAGAGTCTCTAGATAGATTTCTGTTCTCTAGATCTAGATTCTCTAGATCTTTCTGTTGGTTCATCTAGTAGGGCCAGTAGGCAACAGCCAATGATATCTGCTTTAATTATCAGGGAAAAGTGATGCAGGGAAAACAATCACTGGTCAGATTAGCTTTCCGGTATCCCCTCTGGCTTCCGATTAAAAATGGTTCCCCCAAAATTATACTTACTGTGTACTTTCACACTGTGTAAAAAACTTTGCTGCCTTAAATTTAAGTTTAATCAGCTTGGCTATACACGTCATTTCGACTTAATATTGTAAATCCTGACTGGTATAACTCCAACTATTGGAGTTAGTTGGATTCCAGCAATTTTCCTACTATTTCTTATGTTACCTTAAACTTAAATTTAAGGCAGCAAAGTTTTTTTTACAGTGCAGGTTTTAGTGTGTGTGGGGTGGGGGGCAGTTCAAAAGAACTATAGGAAACTGTAGGTGTTTATGGCTCAATTAAAAGGAAACTGAGCACTAGTAAGTAATAAGTAGTACTACTATTGTAGTAAGGTGGAAATCGCACGTAAGGCTGCAGTGTGTAACTTTTGCCTTTCTATCGCCATCTCTGTTTGAAACATAAAATTTCAGGATACCGTTCATACTCTTCATACGTATGTTAACGTCAAATAAAGCCAAACCGACATTTCCCAGGAAATCAGACCCAACAGTGCGAATTATAAACTTAATGCTGCAAATGTGGGTAAGGTAACCGGTTTGAACACTGATGTATGTACTTACTTAGTAACCAATTTTTGTTCATTTTTACACTCAAAAAGTTATGAATTGCAGTTTAAACAGAAAAAACATCAAAGCTTGTATTATGTTTGTCAAAAAGCACCTGGATGATCCTTAAAAATCTGGGATAATATTTTACATACAGATGACTAAAAGGCTTTCTATAACTGGCATAAAACAATGTTATGGGAATGTTTTGCTGTTTTGGGGTTTGTCAGATAATAAAAAAGAATAGAGCAAAGTTGGATGATGCAGTAGGACAGTGACCCACACAATGAAGTCCATGTAAAAAGCTTCAAGGAAACAGAATTTTAGTTTTGCTGTGTGGCAGGACCTGAAAAGAGCAGCTCATATTTGAATACCTACCAGCCCATCTGTCATATCAAATGATAAATTATAGATGGTGTTCAGTTGCAAATATTGCTGGTAGATGCCAACCAAATAGTAGGTGTTTACTTTTTTACAGGGCTGAGATGTGTCTTTGTTGACTATTTGTTTTTCCAAGGCAGACAATTATAAAGAACAGCATGAAGAGACAAATATTCTTTCACAGCACTTTATGTAAATAACATGGAAATCTCATGGTAATTAAAGTGTGTGCTTTGCATCACCACCCATTATTGCTGACCTTTTAAGACTTCCACATAGGCTGAACAAGAAATTTTTTGACTCTGTCTGGTGTCTGTGTTTTGTGAGTTAAATATTAACTAGATGTTCAGTATTTAAATAAATTATTCAATATATAAATTATTTAGATAAATAATTTAGCTCTGAATTTAATAACGCTTTAATAAATGAATAGACAAGTAAAAACATGCTTTAGGAGTCAAGATATTGCTTTTTTCTATATCATTAAACATGATCCATTCACTGGCATTCTGTCCACATCTCAGTCCGTCACAAATAAAGCTTTCTTATGTTCTGTTTGTGCATTGTGTCTCGCACATTAGCATTGCATCTATAGGACGTAATATCAAGGTAAAAGCTTATTCAAAATTTGTTGGGTTTGGTTATACTACATTTCATCCAGCTGTTTTTGACTTGTGTGATGTTTCGTATGATTGGCTATTTTCTCGTCCTGTGGCTAAGCTGTCTGCTCTCGGGTCAGTGTGGTTTGAGGTGAGTTGTTTGTAGTCCGCTCAAAAAACACACAAACATGAAACTCGTATTGTACGGATGGAATGAATTTCTTGTACAGGTCAGATTAATTACGTAATTTTTTTGTCAACACATTTCTTTGACAATGCATTAATGTGACAGCCTTTTAACTTGCACGTATGTTGGCCTTTGTGGAATGTTTCTGTGTGTGATCTCTGTATAGGGGAATGTTATGAATGCGTTGAACATGTGAGCTACTTGTAAACAGCTGGTATGTGACTGAGGCGTGACAGGACGTGTCTTAAGTGCTCATTTTCATAACGTCATATTGTATACTGGTTTCCTGAGATGATTGTAGATATTTACCGTTATATTTAATTAATGCCTGACGATTTTAATCTGTATAAAGACATTCAAATGTGTTTGAAAACTTTGCCAAGTCACATGCATGACAATGGATGATCCTTGTAGTCTTAACAGTGTCTTAATCGGGTGTGTCATGACAAATCGGCAAGCGATTAAAAAAAAAGGATGAACTCTTATGTTATTTTGATGAACTCTTATGTTATCTCTTATATTATTTACTTCTTCTATATTAAAACGTCATTGGACCTCTCCTCATTAATATGCAAAATATAGATGATGAGAGATTGACTGCTAAAGTTTGGTTAGTTCGTTTTGTTCGATTGTAATAGTGTGGACGGACAAAAAGTTCATTACTGGAAAATTTGTGTATCGTTCTTGCTTCAAAATGTCATAGCTTTCTGGCTTTTATACTAACATAACCATTTTGCATTTCTTCATTATTGTGTCAGTGGTAGTACTCTTGCATCTTTTACAGCAGGATCATCTGCCTTGCTCAATACATCGTTCTGTCTCTTTCAGATGGATTGAGGCGTGTTTAAATGAGGAGCTTCCCCCCACCACTGAACTGGAGGAGGGTTTGAGGAATGGTGTGTATCTGGCCAAGCTGGGAAACTTCTTTGCTCCCAGTGTGGTCTCGCTCAAAAGGATCTATGACCGTGAACAAACACGTTACAAGGTGAAAATCTTAAAACAAATAATCAATATGAAGATACTGTAGCGGAACGAAATGATTCATTTGCTGCTTTTTCCTTTGTTCCACTTTTAGGCCACGGGGCTCCATTTCAGACACACAGACAATATCATCCAATGGCTGAATGCAATGACAGATAAGGGCCTTCCAAAGGTGAGTAGTACAGCTAGAACACCCTACATACAGACGGAAGGAGTTACAGTGTATAGTGTACAAGATTGCCTTATTTCATTAGCAAACATTTTTTCCTCATTATTGAGTCACCAGCATGACAGAGCTTGTCTCTTAGCTTCCCATGTTTGGCTGCATTCAACCTTATTAAAGTACACACGCTTGTCTTTTCCTGCCAGATTTTCTATCCTGAGACAACTGACATCTACGACAGGAAGAACATGCCTAGATGCATCTACTGCATACATGCACTCAGGTATCTGCCATGTCCTGAGGGGCTTATTCATACGTATTAACACATATGTATTTGATAAATGCTTTTTCAAATCCAGAGCGCATTCACAACATATATTTAATCACAATGTGTCCCCCAGGGTTTGAACCCATGACCTTGGCGTTGTTATGCTCCAGTTGATCTACTGTACAAGATTCAATTCGCTTTGTGGCATATATCTCCTTGTCAACTTTCAATTAAAGAATCAGAATTAATGAGGAAATCTGCTCTGGTTATTGGGGAGAAAGAGGATAGAAAATACTTCCACCATTGGTAGCACGCATTCCAGCTCAATGCAAAACTGATGGTCAACCCACAGGCCATAAATCTGACCCTCAGAAACAGGAAATAAAATATCACTGGGGGCGAAAATTTGGCAGAGGCCTGGCATTGGGTGAGGGGTACTGAATCCAGTTATGGAGCATTGCAGTTGGTTTGCATAAGGAGAGCTTGTTTGGGATATGTGTTAAACTTGAAAGTCATGCAGATAACATCTGACCATGATTTCTGTAGAGCCTTTCCTGCGCACAGCTAGAGTTCTCCTATAGGGATAGTTCTCCTCTGAGTGTTTCTTTTTCCATAATCACGTTTTGTTTTCTCTACAGCCTTTACCTGTTCAAACTTGGCCTTGCGCCCCAGATCGCAGACCTGTACGGCAAGGTTGCCTTTACAGGTGAGTCAGTCTTGTTGAGATATCAAACAAAACCTCTAGATTATACAATAACAGCATGTTCAGAAAAGCCCCTGCTCCTGGGAGCTGTTGTCAAATGAAAGTCATTACCAATTGTATGAGCGTTTCCTGTCATTTTGGCTCAAGGCTGGGAAACATTATTACCAGACCTATTGAAAACAATGTCCAGCCAATCACATCTAGTCAAGGCAAAAATGCGCAACCAAGATAACTTCAGAAAGGTCAACATGCTCACTAAAGCATGACATGGCAATATTTGTCCTGAGAATCATACAATTAAAAAATAATAAATACCAAGAGCAGAATCCCTGTTTTGACTGTTTCTAACATGTTGAATGCTTTTTTTGTCTTCTCAGAGGAGGAAATTAACAACATGAAGAGTGAATTAGAGAAGTACAACATTCAAATGCCAGCGTTTAGCAAAATTGGAGGGATTTTAGCCAACGAGCTGTCTGTGGATGAAGCAGCCTGTAAGCAATGTTTCAACATCTGAAGATGTTTAAGGTCAAATTCCTCTTGGCGATTTGGCATAACTGTTAACTTGTAAACATAAACAACTAGACTTAACTTACAGCCAAGAGTTTATAACGGCTCAGTAATTTACGACTTGTTTAACAAAAGATCTTCTAATACAATGATTCAGTACACGCTGCTGTGATCGCCATCAATGAGGCCATTGACCATGGAGTCCCGGAGGGCACTCTAGCTGCCATGAGAAACCCAAACGCCATGTTACTGCAGCTGGATGAGAGGACTGCCCAGGAATACCAGGACACTCTGTTCCAGGCCAAGAGTGAAAAAGTGGCCAACTCCAGAAAAAGAGTACGAACTGCACCCTACAGCCAGTTTCCAAATATTACGTGTTTCACTTGGGAAACTAAGACACAGTGCATGACAATGACATAAAGAAAACGGCATAAAATGAATAAAAGACTTTTGATAATGTATCCATTATTGCACAGTATGAAGATAAGACTATAAATGTAACATGTTTTCTATGTGTAGATTGGAGAAAACTCTGAGGCTGAGAGGGATGTTTATGATGAGCTGCTCACACACGCTGAAATCCAGGGCAACATTAACAAAGTCAACTGTATGTACATGAACCCATTAGCTCTTTCTGTTCTTCTATAGATGAGGTCAGTTGATGAGTTCTTTATGTTCCGTCTCAGTGTCCAAGGCCCTGAATTCAGCAGAACAGGCCCTGCTGAGTGAGGATGAAAACAAGCTCTACGATGCTCTCCGTACTCCAGCTTTAGGCCTGCAGTCAGTACAGGCTCCAAACAAGGGATGGTATCTCAAACAGCTGCTGGCTGACCGTGAGCAGAAGGAACAGGTAAGAGGGCTTTGCTACCAAGTGGTTTGCATTAAAATAATTGTAGCAGGCATTAAATAGTTCCTTAAAAATGGTTTGTCACACACAGGACTTCTAAGCATAGTACCAAACAGAACCATTTACCATGACCTTTACTCCCCTGGTTTGTAGCATCATACAATACTTTCTCTTTTTAATTAAGTTGCTGTTGCTTTTTTGTTCCTCCTCATTCCCAGAATGCCCCTGGAGAAACATTGACCAAAGAGGAGTTACAGAGTGGAGTGGAAGCAGCCAATGGGCTTGCAGCAGACTATCAGAGATGTATGTACTCCCTTCTGTATCACTACATTCTTCTGAACTTATGAAATTCTTGTGCAGTTTGTTGTGCGGAGATCCAGACGTGTCATAGAAATTTCAGTATGGTCATTTGACTCTTTCATTTCATTCATTAATGCCAGCTCACAGCTGTCACTTTATATGAAGAACAATGAATGAGATGTTTATTGTGTGACTCAGTGCTGCGGGCGGTGGAAAGGATCAATGCTGCCATCAGAAAGGGTGTAGCACAGGAAACGGTGATTGAACTGATGAACCCGGATGCCCAGCTGCCACAGGTTTACCCCAGTGCTGCAGATCTGTACCAGAGAGAACTTGCCAGCCTGCAGCAGCAGAGCCCTGAGGTCAGAACACACCCACAAATACAATTAGAATAAAATATTACAGGCCCATACAGAGTCAGAACCTACAGAACTCTGCAGAAAGATCTAAAGACCTCAGCTGAATTGAAACGCCAGCCATTATTAAAGTTCTACACGTTCCCCACCCTTTTTTGCTTATCAAATATTTTGGCAAATGTAAAAGAGTATAGTATTCTTAGCACTGCAACACACTTTAACATGTTCAAATCCATGCTGCCAATTTTAAGTCACTGGCACGTTACTTTGCTTGTAACCAGAACTTTAAAACGAAACATTATTTACATGAGGTTTACATAAGCTAATGATCTGTAACTGTACTTCTCAGTGAAGTCAGAGTGATTTTCATGCTTGCTTGACTGCTCAGGGCTCCCTGTCGCACCCGGAGCTGCTGGTTGCCGTGGAGATGCTGTCCTCGGTGGTGCTGATAAACGAGGCTCTGGGTGTAGGGGACCGGGCGGCGGTGTGGAAACAGCTCAGCAGCCCTGTCACAGGCCTCAGTAATGTGGAGGATGAATATTCCCAGAGGTGAGTCCCAGAATGAGGAAGGCAATGTGATCTTATTTACTTCCTTAATATACGTTCTTGGCCTTTTGCACTCAATTCATCAGTGCATGTTTTTCCAAGGAAAACATGGCCCATAAATATTAAGTCTTCATTGTGTCATGTTCATGTTAGTCCAAAATCTTTGAAAATACTTTATTTCACTGATGTCACCTAGGCCATATGGTCTATAGTTAACTAACTGTTTAGGTATTGTTGTAACAATTATTAAGCTCTGGCTATCTAATTTCTTAATTCAAGCAATCTCTGATGGATATCAAGTCCTGTTCTGTGTTTTTTTTTAATCTCTGTTTCCCTCAGAAATATGTCATGTTACTAAAGTAAAATGAATTATGTTTTTTCATATTAACTTTGAAGAAGCGTGCTAACCTGCAGCACAAATGATTAAAAGTGATGATCCACGTCTTATTTATCTATAAACTGTTTTCCTGCAGGTATATAGATGAGCTGATACGCCTAAAGGCAGCTGCGAGGGAAGAAGGTTGTGACTTTCTCACCTGGAATGACATTCAAGCCTGTGTAGACCAGGTCAACAGTACAATTCAAGAAGAACATGAAAGTGAGTCAAATGTGCTGCAAGAGGTTCTTGTAGTGTTCCTGTAGCTCAGTTGGTAGAGCTAGCAACGCAAAGCATCTGCCAAATGCATACATTTAAATGTTAATGATCTCCAGGATAATTGAATAAAATTCGGATTCTGCTGCATTATGAACAGTGATGGTGCTGAACCTTTGACTATGTGTCTTTAGGGATTGCTGCTATTGGACTGATCAATGAAGCCCTGACTGAGGGAGACCTACAGAAGACAATGGCTGCTCTACAGCACCCAGCTGCCAAGCTAACAGACATAGATCCATCTTTGGCCCAGCATTATTATGACTTACTGCAGGAGGCAAGGAGAGAGAAGGCCCATGTATGTAATCAACAAAAACACAATTCAAACTGATATCTGCATCACTTTGCACCTGCTCTGGTTGGGGTACATTAAAGGGTTCTTATAAGATGTGTTGGTGTATTTGAAATCCCTTCATCAAGGGAAGTGTAAGCTTTAAGTTCATGTCATGTGAGTCAGTGCTCAGAGCTTCTCATGACTAAAGTCTGATGACATCATGGCTCATCCCATCTCACCCTCATATTTGTCTGGCCAAAGATTATAAAATGAACAAAGTACCCCAGTTCTGTTACTATGAATGGGGGAAACTGCAACACTTTGAGGACCTTACAGAATGTTTCAAAGGGACTTGACAGCCTTTGTGCATACACAGTAAAATAATTGTTTTTATGGTGCAATTTGAGCTTAAGAAGAAGAATTTAGGATACAGCTCATGTCAGGTTTAATAGTTGGCCTGAGATGTAGTGTTTAATTGTGAACTTAGTCAGCATTTTATATCTGTCTTCCGTCATAGCAAAGATGGCTGCGCAGAGAGTGCAGAGACTTCCTTAAAGAGACTTTGGTCTGGCTTCTATTCATTAGTTTCCTCAATAATAAAAAAAGTATTTAAATGTTAAACCTATGGTAAGTAATTGTAACATCTAAACACCTCATCTGTCCACATTGAAGAATGACTTTCAACGTGTATGGTTAAAATAGAAAAGAAGTACCAGGGTACAACGTCTAGTAGGCAACCACATTTTGACACGGTTTCTAAGCCACACCCCACATGTTTCCGGTGGACCTACAACTGAAACCTGTAGCAAGCAGGAGAATGTTACAGGGCACATTGGAGGCCAATGGTTTACCACAAAAGTGTGCCACTGTGGTTCAGAGCTGCACTGCAGTCCTTTAAAGTGACCATACTGAAAAAAATAAACCTTTAATGATGTACCCAGATAACTCATTACTACAGACACTAAATTCCTAAATCTCTGTTTCCTAAATCTCTGTTTGTTTTCTTTTTTAAACAGTCCTCACATCAGACAGTCCTTTTTTAAATCTAAAACATGACGCCTCTGGTAGGCTCTGTTAGCTACCAAACTCTGTTAAGAGCCATGCTGGCCAAAAAAACAGTGGAAAAACAGTGTGTTTCCTCTCGCCATGATTTTCACAAGCATTGGAAATTACTATTACAAAGCTGATGACTCCATCTCTGCCTTAAAAGGGCAAAATTTTGACGGTTTACGCTGGTGTAACTCAGTAAAGTGTTTGTGGGTCTGACACCACTCCTTGTTTTTACATCAGCACGGGGTCACACCATTGTGACACTCAGATAAAACCAGATCTGTTCTGCTGAAACAGGGAGTGGTTAGACAGGAAGTGTGAGGATCTTTTTTACTTCTGCAATTTCAAGTGATCTCCAACTAAAGGGATACAAGGAAAGATGGAATGATGTGTTGACCGGACAGAATAAGTTGTAAATTCTCCTAATTTACATAAATAATGACACGTTTTGAGTAGAATCGGAGATAAATGATGTCTCTTGATGTCAGTCTTATTCCTGGTAGTAATGAGAGCAATATGAAAATTTACACATACAAAGGCATTATATGCATTTAGATAGTGATGTCACACCAGTATTAGTGTAACATCCTGTTTGTACTTTCATGGTAAGCTTTTGTTTGCGTTTAAAGATCTGTAAGTGTGATGGGAATAGAACTACTTCCTCTTTTTATTGTATGGTATTATTATCGTAGAAGAGACTGTAATGTAATATAATCCTGGACATCACACCACACCCCTCAGAGTAACTTTTGTGGAGCTGGTAGACTTCTAATAGCTGACAGAAGTAATTGTAATTTCCACTCCACCCTATGGGGACACATTAAATCATATTTGCAATCTAATCCAGCACACATTAGTTGTATACTTTGATTCAGTGTTAGTGAAGCAGAGCCTTATCAGCTCTGAAGGAACAACATTACCCTCTGTCTCACAACTTGCCACACCCTCAGGTTTGGTGTGCTTCTGGAGATTTGTAATGAAGGCGGGCAGATTGCAAAGAGCGGTATTTGTAGTCGACAAATCGGAGCGCCACAGATTATGCTCCGGAAACTGAGCTCAGCATGTGGTTAGGGTTACTGTGAGAGAGATGCAGCACCACCTAGAGGTGCTAGTCATGCAACTCTTAATTTACATGTGTTTATTTGTATTGATTCTTTAATCCAAAACGACTTACAAATGAGAATTCAAGCAGTAGTGATTCCAAGTGAATCGAAGGAAGAAAATAATAATAAGTAGTCCATGCAGTTATATATAATTACATCGAAGAAACGTATCTGAATTGAAATCAGTAAGCTCCATGTAGTCTTATTTACTACATGGCTGTATTTTCCTGAAAGAGTAGTTGTTACATGTTTACAGGCCTGTTTGAGTAATGTAGTGTTCTTTTACTCAGCATCTACACACATACATTATTTGTGTTTTTAATCCAGGTCATATTCGTTGACATTAAACACATGTTCATTAATGGAAAGAAAGTATCTTATCTCTCAGAAGGACTGACACCTAGTGCCAGTATCGGAAAGCATAGGTGATATTTGCCACCAGTGACTCAGAAATGACACACAATTCCAGTAGAGTGATCAGAAAACCAAATAATTTCTTGATGTGGTTTTAACGTTGTACGTGAATTTAAATCTTTTATCAGGAGACTGGTGATCCTTCTGCAGTGCTTTGGTTAGATGAGATCCAGAACGCCATCTTGAGAGCCAATAAGGACTCAGAAAAAGCACTGCAGTGTAAGTGTGTCTATTCATTCAGTTTGTTTCTCTCCTGGCTTTAATAAAGAATGATTATTTTCTATGAATCATCCCAGTTGTTCTAAAGAATTATCTTTATCTAATTGCTTGTCTTCAGTCTCTCAGGCAATTCAGGCCATTAATGAGGCTGTGGATAACAGGGACACCTCTCAGACGCTGGCCGCCCTGCGCACACCCGCAGCTGGTCTGTATGGAGTCACTCCAGAGTGTGCTCAGACATACCAGGATGACCTGTACAAAATTAAACAAGACAAGAAAAAGGAGGGTGAGATAGGAGTTTATGTATTGTAAAACTTACGTTTTTAGGGGGTTCTTTGTGGCAGCCGTTGTCTGCTTATGCTCTTAGTTGAAGAAATGCTCAAATAAAAATGTTGAAGAATCTGGGATCTGCATGTTCTCAAATGAAGAGTGAGATTAATAGAGTGAGTTGTGTTTGTAGGGGATAATGGCAGTGAGTGGATGAAGCACTGGGTGAAGGGAGGACACAATTACTATTATAATCTGAAGACTGGAGAAGGCACCTGGGATGTGCCTGCAAACTTGGTTTCAAACAACTCACAACTTAACAAAGAGGAAATACAGGTAGATCTTCATCAGATGCGTTTATTACAGTTGTTAAGCAAAGTTGTAGAGCAGTTTCTAATATTACAAATCAGGCAGGTTTAAATTCTGTGTATATAAATATATATATATATATTACTATATATAAATGATTACATATTAATAATAATTGGAAACTAATTATATTCTTTCTGCTTCCCTTTACTGTTTGTGTTTTTGTGTAGTCTGTTGTCTCTGGAGTAACCACAGCATATAACCGAGAGCAGCTGTGGCTGGCCAATGAGAGTCTGATTGCCAAACTGCAAGCACAGTGCCGTGGTTTCCTGGTGCGGCGTGGAATGAAAGAACGTCTTGAATTCCTGAAGTCTCAGGAGCCATCGGTTACATCCATACAGGTCATTCTCCCACTTCTTATTATTCAAAAACAAAGCTTCTGGACAATCCTGTAAAGACTATATAATACCTACAGAATACACCTACAGAGTTGTGCTGGGCTTGAAGAGCCAGTCATAACTGTCTGGTACTGTTTGCCATGTAGGCTCACTGGAAAGGCTATAAGGAGAGGAAGAAGTATAATGACAGGAAACAGTACCTGAATGATCATTCTGCAGATGCCGTGAAGGTAAGATATACCGCAGCAGGAGAACTTCTGATGGAAATATCCCAAAGCAGCACTACTTTATATCTTATCACACTCAGATGTTTGCTGTAGTTGGGTAAATATGTGAATGTTTTATCTGTAGATTCAGTCAATGGTCAGGATGCACCAAGCTCGTAATAAATATAGAGATCGCCTGAAGTACTTCAAGGACCATGTAAGTGTTGTTTGAATACGGTATGGTCGTATGTTATATTGGGATTGTTAGAATAATCTTGTCCCGCTCTTATTGCACAGAGGTTTGGTCAGAAAGTCAAAAATGTTCTCCCATTGATTTTCTCCTTTCAGATTGATGACATAGTGAAAATTCAGGCATTCATTCGAGCCAACAAAGCAAGAGATGACTACAAAACGCTCAGTAAGTATTGCATTGCTTTAAATACTTTTCCCCTCAAATTAAATCATTTCTGTTTCACAATTTGTATTTTTGGTCCAAGCATATACAGTAGCTAATAGTCCAAGCTAATAGACATGGACTAAGTAAAAGCCACTGTTGATTTTATGGGGTCTTTATGCTTGCACCTTCTCCAACCTTCTGCATCTTACCTTCCCAATCAATACCATTTCCTTCTTTTAACAGTCAATGCAGATGACCCTCCAATGGCAGTTGTTCGCAAGTTTGTCCACCTGCTGGACCACAGTGATCAGGACTTCCAGGAGGAGCTGGAACTGATGCGGCTAAGGGAGGAGGTTATCACCAACATCCGCTCCAACCAGCAGCTGGAGAATGATCTTAATCTGATGGACATCAAGATTGGCTTGCTGGTGAAAAACAAGATCACCCTCCAGGAAGTGGTCTCTCACAGCAAGAAACTCACCAAGAAGAATAAGGGTGAGCTGTCCAACCTTATGATGATGAATAAGCAGAAGGGAGGACTAAAGGCTCTCAGCAAGGAGAAGAGGGAGAAGCTGGAGACATATCAGTTCCTCTTCTACCTGTTACAGGTAATCTTCATTAACTCTAAGCTTTCATTTGCACTAATTTTCCAAACAACCATTTGATTATTCTTTGTACTTTGTGTGTTCCTCAGACCAATCCCACCTATCTGGCCAAGCTGATCTTTCAGATGCCTCAGAACAAATCAACCAAGTTCATGGACTCTGTGATTTTCACACTGTACAATTATGCTTCCAACCAGCGTGAAGAGTATCTCTTGCTCAATCTCTTCAAAACTGCTCTGCAAGAAGAAATCAAGTAGGAACTGAATATTGCTCTGTATTATTTCTGCTTACTCAATACATTTCTAAAGAAATCTGTTCTTTGTGTAATATATATATATATATATATATATATATATATATATATATATATATATATAGCTAAGGAGAAGCAGTACTTGTTTGATTTGGTTTTGTTATGGAAAAATTATTTACTAAGACAGTATACTTTGCAGTCTTGAAAATATCTTGATGTTTTTTTTTTAATACAGATCAAAAGTGGACCAAATTCAGGAAATTGTGACAGGCAACCCAACAGTCATTAAGATGGTGGTGAGCTTCAACAGGGGAGCCCGAGGTCAGAACGCCCTCAGGCAGATCCTGTCTCCAGTCGTGAAGGAAATCATGGATGACAAGTCACTCAATATCAAAACGGACCCAGTCGACATATACAAGAGCTGGGTGAACCAGATGGAGTCTCAGACAGGAGAAGCCAGGTGAGAATACTGAGGTGTTCACATTCAGACTGGTGTTCCTCATCGGTGTTAATAGAAAATAGAATCTGGATCATTGAAAATTGTACTAATAGTTAACATGAACTAATTTCAGCACAAGCAAATGATTAAAGACTAAAATTTACTTTTATTTACAACAAGATACAAAGATAAAATGTATCTTAGTGTGACACAATCTTATAATTATTTTGTGATTCTGCTTTGCAGCAAATTGCCATATGATGTGACTCCAGAGCAGGCAATGAGCCATGAGGAGGTTCGAACTCGTCTGGAAGCGTCTATCAAGAATATGAGGACCGTCACAGACAAATTTCTTTCGGCCATAATTGTTTCTGTGGATAAGATACCGTGAGTTTATACACCTGCCACCTGCCACCTGTGTGATAGAGAGAAACTGTTTTAGGTGTGTTTTGGTTTCTTTTTACCACACAATATTATGTAAGAGAATATCTGTCTTTGAGGGATCATTTTAAGTAAGTTTGCAAGTTTTTTTTTTTTTTACATTTAGGATAAACTTTTGAACCAACTCAAACACTTCATTGCTGGTGTTGAAATTTGTATTAAAATAAACTGTACAAAAAATATATTCAATATCAGTATATTATATGTATAATTCATAATTTCTAATATATGTACATTTTTGAAATGAAGTAATTAGCTGACTCTTAACTGCAGGAATGTGTAGGTTTGAAGAATGTGTCTCTTGTTTAGAGTAATCCAGAATCATCATCAATTATACTCACTTGTTTAGTGTGAGAACATTAGTGAACAGCAGTTATTACTGAACAATACCTACTGTGTATGTTTTAATGAACTGTTAATAATTCTTTAATATATGAAAATAACTTGGCAAGCCCATATTTGAATATTCAAATCGGTGTCTGTTACATGACCTGCTTCTTTGTTCTCATGTGTATGTCTCTATATGTTTGACTGACTACAGATATGGCATGCGTTTCATTGCAAAGACGCTCAAAGACACGCTTCATGAAAGGTTCCCTGATGCCACAGAAGATGAACTTTTGAAGGTTTGTTAGATCACCACTCCTAAAAATCACAAACAATGTTCCTAAGCAGAGCTTTGTGCATGCTTTGTTCTTCAGACCAAGGTGAAACATTTTCAGATTTTTTAGACTTTCGCTTCACTTCTTTGCTAAATGTCACATCTCTCAGCTGCCACCCGCTGCTTCCTCATAGTTTGGTTCTGGCCTCTCTGTGGACAGTTGTTAATTGTCCTTCATTCAGAGCATTTCTTCACTTTCGTGTTTCTGTTCTGCTGTGGTACCTCAGTCACTTCACCCTGAACACTAAACATGGTTTCTGTCTCTTTTCTCCTGGAAAGAGTTTCCACCTCTCTTTATCTCTCTCTTTCTCAATGACCTGGCTCCAGCTGTCCTCTTGGCCCTTGCTTATGCCCCTCTCAAGAGGTTTCTTATTTTTGATGAGCACCTAGTCCAGGTGAGCCACGTCCCCTTTTGCTTCTCTTTCTTTCAGTAATTTTCTTTAACTCTTCCTTTGTAGAAGCAGACGATCAAACACAAGAGATGCATAATATGATTTTAAACTATGGCTTTAAATGTGCACAGTTTGCCTAAAAAAATGTACTAATTCTCATTATCTTTTAAGATTGTGGGCAACCTGCTATATTATCGCTACATGAATCCTGCTATTGTGGCTCCTGATGCCTTTGACATCATTGACCTATCAGCTGGAGGCCAGCTGACCACTGAGCAGAGGAGAAACCTGGGATCTATTGCCAAAATGCTGCAGCATGCTGCCTCCAACAAGATGTTCCTCGGTGACAATGCTCATCTGAACCCCATCAATGAATACCTCTCCAACTCCTACCAGAAATTTAGGTACAGTTAACATCGGAATGCCTTTGATGTTTCATTATCTGCAACTCTTCATACTAACATAAAATCTTATCTGTCCCTAAGACGTTTCTTTTTGGCCGCTTGTGATGTCCCTTCCTTGGAAGACAAGTTCAATGTGGATCAGTACTCGGATCTGGTCACCTTGACCAAGCCTGTAATCTACATTTCCATTGGGGAAATCATCAACACTCATACGGTAACAATCCTGAGAAGTTAATTTTCATCACAAGATTATCACAATCAGTTTTGAAGATTAAATATGCTTGTGTATTATCTTGTCTTTAGCTTTTACTGGATCACCAGGATGCTATTGCACCAGATCACAATGATCCCATTCATGAGTTGCTGGATGATTTAGGAGAGGTCCCCACCATAGAGTCTTTAATAGGTCAGTCTCTGAGAAGGTGCTTAAATGATGCTGAGATCCTTTGAAGTTCCAAAGTTATGAACTGTCATTCTTTTGCAGGTGAGAGCCCACTTCCCCCTGATGATCCTAACAAAGAAATGATGGGTAAGACAGAAGTGTCTCTCACTCTTACCAACAAGTTTGATGTTCCTGATGAGGCCAATACTGAAATGGATGCCAAGACTCTCCTCCTCAAGTAAGGATGCTATTTCACTCAGTTGCTCTGTTCCAAAACCTAGAGAGGTGCCTAAGGAGGAAGCATTTTAAGACGATAATTAGAGCTAATGTGTCACCTGTTTACTTTTTCTACTTTTTAACTAGTTCCAATTGCCATAATTCTGTGGTCATTTAACATGAATCTTTGACTATTGCTATCTTTTAGCACCAAAAGGCTTATAGTGGATGTGATCAGGTTCCAGCCAGGAGAGACACTCACAGAAATACTTGAGACTGAAGCTACCCCAGAGCAGGTATTGTCAGAGCAGGTTTTCAAAATGAAAAGGAAATTTCATCAGACCATTGTTGTTTTATTCAAGACACAATTTTCTTTTTGAAACAGGAAGTAGAGTACCAGCGTGCCATGCAGCGGCGAGCCATTCGTGATGCTAAGACCCCCGAAAAGATGAAGAAAGCCAAACCAGTTGTGGACGACAGCCTTACCTTGCAGGGCAAAAAGGACAAGGTCAAGAGCAACCTGCAAAGACTCGGAGAGCTGGGTAAAGTTCATCCTGAGAAAAAATACCAGGATATTATCAATGATATCACCAAGGTACTGTTCCTATGTCCTCCGCGTTTATATAATATGTGCTATGTCATAAATTTTTCTCTGTAGCATGTACTTTATTTTGTAAATATTTGTGTAGGATATCAGGAACCAGAGGCGATACCGTCAGAGACGGAAGGCAGAATTGGTAAAGCTACAACAGACCAATGCTGCACTAAACTCAAAGACCAATTTCTACAACGTTCAGATTGACTACTACAATCAATACATCAAGACCTGCATGGACAATTTAGCCAGCAAGGGCAAGTGAGTGACAATGTTTAGTTGTCATATGATAGTTTTTGTTAAGTTCCAAAATTCAGGTCATGGAAAATGTTATTTCTTTACCCACAGAGTGTCCAAGAAACCTGGAGACAATAAGGCTAAGAAGAGTAAGCAGGTATCGCAGAAGTATACGGCAGCCCGTCTGCATGAGAAGGGAGTACTTATTGACATTGAGGATTTGCAGCCAAATCAGTGAGTGTAAACTTTTATGCCTAGTTTAAATGGATATGGTTTAATGGTTTGTCCTTTTAATAATTTGCTGGTATTGTTTACTTTATCTTTTATAGGTATAAGAATGTGATTTTTGAGATCTCCCCATCTGAGGTTGTGGGAGTGTTTGACGTGAAAGCTAAGCTTATGGGAGTGCATTTGGAGACATTAATGTTGGAATACCAGGTGTGAACGTTCTTCCATAAATAATCTTTTGGCTCAACATCTCAAAGCTGATATCATACAGTTAAAAGGATGCATTTGTCTTTTGTAAAGACTGTGTGTGTAATATTTTTATTGAAACTTTAAACCACAGGACCTGCTCCAGTTGCAGTACGAGGGAGTGGCTGTGATGAAGCTGTTTGATCGGGCTACTGTAAACGTTAACCTTCTCATTTTCCTGCTCAACAAGAAGTTCTATGGCAAATAGACCCTCAGAGAGGGACTTCACAGACTGTTACACAAAGTAAAGCTCAGACCACAATAATCCTTACAGTTTAAATGCCTTAATGTCTGTTAGGCCTGCATACCTTTTGTGGCTTTCTCAAAGGATAGATTCCTGGAATGTACATTATTAAACACATTGATGATCACCAGCCTTTATCTTCTGGGCATGTAATCATTCACTGTTTTCCGTTTTTATTGAGATCAGTGTCCAAAAGAGTGTCAGTAGTTAGCTTTGAGCTTCTGCAAACTGTGCTTGCATGACCATTAAATACTCTAAACGTTATATGTGGAATTAACATTTTATTACGTATTCTATTCTTAGGGAAAACAGAATTTTTTTTCTCAGTATCCCTATTCTATAGGAAAACAGATGAGTGTGATAGCCCAGTCATCCAAAAGTTACCAAAGTATTTTTAATGGAGCAACTTTTTTATTTCATTGTTTGTATCCTAATCATGAATAGGTACACCTCCATTGGCTGGTTAGATATGATGATTTATTGGAGAAGATTAATTTTTCAGAGCGTTCAGCCACTGCATGCTGGATAAATTATAAGTTTGCGTCCCACTTTTTGTAGCCTTGTGTTCATTGTTTTGTCCATTATTTTTGTTTGTTTATTTTATGTTGCCTTAACTTGAATAAACTGTTGTGGAAAATGTGGTGAAGCCTTATCATGGCTCATAAATTTCTGATGTTTGATGGCCAGAGGGGCATAGTGCTCACAATGTCACTGTTTCTGTTTAATTTTTTATAACTCTCTGAAACAAGATGTAAAAGTTGAATGACGGTTTACATTAACAGTTATTTTCAATGTTGGTTTATACACTTGTTGTGTTTAGAAAATGCATCAATATTTACTTTGAAAACAAAAATAAATTAAACATTAAATATCAACAAATGTACAGACTGACACTGAAATGTCTGTCCAGTGTATAACTGTTCTGATGTCTGGCTGGGGTGCTCTCAATTATTGAATCTTTGAAACAGTGCTGTACGGTTTTCTATGAAAATGTTTCATTATGCTGTATTATGTATATTGACACACATCTGAGACTGGAAAGCCAGACTTGTAGCTGTTCGGGAATTTTTAACGGTTGAATTGTGTCAATGTACCAGTAAACTTGTAATTTTGTAATGTTGCCAGCTACACAAAAAAGTCTGATCAGAGTAATGACAGGATTATAAATTTTACTGTCCAGTAACAAAATGTTTGAATATTTCATGTAATATTTTTCATTATTTGCTCTAGTAGTCAGTTGTTAGCTGTTGCACCTTTAAAACTTTCGGATAAAATCAAAATTAAAGATCACTGCGTATATTAAGAGAATGATGCATGCAGTATTTACTTTTCTTTGGAAGCCATAATGCAATTGTCAAGCTGCACATCAGCAGAATCTGTGATGTCAAACACTAATGGTCCTACAGACAGTTATGCAGAAGACAGTTTAAGAAATGCAAATCTGTCTCTAGAGTAAACAAATACCACACCACTGTCAACAAACTCTGATGTCACTGGTGGTGAGGGACATAGAATAGCTTATACTGCTGGAATACTGTATCCTACAAATACATTTGATTTGAGCTCTCCATGGTATGACAAAGCTGTTTTCTTAAGATTTTCCTAATATTGACAAATGGGAATCACTGACGAATATTAAAAGTGTATGTATTCTGATAAAAGATAGTTTATCGCGAGCAATGTTGCAAACATTAATTATAGTAGATGCTTCACCAGTATTTATTTATTATTTTGGAGAGCTCTGAGATGCATTCATTAGACTTGGTTTCCTTGTCTGCTGTCTTACAGATCTTGATGATGACAATGATTATTGCTAACATGAGGATAGAGATACTTTTATGCTTAGGGTGTAGAGTATGCTGGGTACACAGCCTTGAGTGGCAACCAGCATTCAGAATTGGAGGATATGTTGGAAGATATGTTGGCCCACTCATCATTCCACCAGGATAAAGTTACTTAGAGAGGTGTTCAGACCAAAGTCTAGCAGCTGAATGCTGATGTAGACCGCATCGTTGGACTTGACTTTATTACTTTTGGCCATAATGATATGGCTTTTGATTTCCTGGGGACTTGATCTTAAATGTAATTACTAATAAAGTCAGTAACAGTCTGCATCAAAATTGTTTCCAACAGCTACACAGAAATTCAAGAGGAGCCCCTTAGAGGTATCAATGAATTTAGAGTACTTAATATAGAATGTGATTTAGCGAAAATAGAAATAAGACCAGATTGGTCAGAGTTGTCAATGACAGGAGAGGAACACAGAGCTATCATGACAATGCAGACTAGATATTGTTCTCTTTAGGTTTGTATCATTGAAATCACATGCTATGATGAATGACCCACAGTCCCTCAGAGTATGAAATAGACAGCATAGGGTCCGGCCAGGTCATGTTACATACCAGCATGTTGCAGCATAGTCCAGTTGGTGAGCAAGATTTCCTTTTAGTTTATCCGGCATACTGTGATTTGACTGAATATGTAAAGGGAGTATAACAGTGAGAAGAGAACAACCTGAGTACATGCCTATTTATCTTTTTCTATGATGCTGCCCTCCAGTTAAAGGTAAAGATGCCCTTAAGTTGTAAATGTAACTGTCAATTTCTAAATATTTGCTTTCAGGCGTGCACTCTTTTCTGTGTTGCTTATCTGCAGTCTGCTGTACATTTCAGTGATATCATAAAAGTTGCAAACAAACTGCTGCTCCTGAAATGTATCCTCACATAGAGGTGCACTAAAAATACTGGATCATAACCCAGAACCCCTCACATATGATAGTGCCAGATTTTAAAATTTTACTTTTTTTAAATAATTGCTTTGTTGAGACAAAACGGCATTCAATGTGCTACTGAAATAATTTTGCATTTTATTGTAATCATATGAGTAATAAATTGTTGACATTCCCATGTTGACTTTAGAGCATAACTAACACCTGATTTCAAAATCAATACATAATACAGACTATTTTTTAGCAGAATCACAACAGATCAACCATAACATATCAAATATTTGAGCAAATGTAATATTTGCCTGTCTGACATTGTTCTGCAAATGTAACTTGATGTAAAGGAAGATGCAGATGATACAACTGAAGTGGTTTATTATTATTATTACCTCGCTGTTTCAGGTCTAGCTTTGTTACACTGAATTGCACAAGGACACTTAGACGTTTCCTTATATGACCCCTTTAAAAAAAACAAGGCGGCGTATCCCTTTAAGGGATCTCCACTGCCGCCTTGTGGACACAACTTTTAAAAATTGGCAGACAGTTTTGGGGTAGGCTTGAGTGTTTTTTCCTCGGCTTGTTTTTACTCGGAGTTGACAAAACAAATGCGTGCCGCGAAGTCGGGAGTCGGTGTATCCCACATCAGGCGGATCTAGATGATGGACACGGAGAAGAAAGCAATACATGCGGACTACGTGTTCATATTTCACCGCTGCATTTTACGGATCAGTAACATCTGATCATTTTCTCGGACCCGTCTGACAACAGCGGTCGATCGGTGTCGCTGATTGTCCCGCCGCGGTACAGTGAGTTTTATTTTCAGCCTTATTGCGAAGTTCGTGTCGCGCCTGCCCGTTTCTGTGAGTTTTGAATGCGTAATAAGGTTTACATCGGCGAGACCACTTGTTGAAATCTGACAAAACTAAGTTTAGTGTTGTGGTCAGTAATATCTTTTCTAATAGATCGTATAAGCGGACTGTTTGACGATTGTTTACCGCCATTTCTGGTTCATTGAAATGTCTATTGGTGCATTTTATTGTTGGGATTGTGTCATATCGCTTATTAGCTGGTTAGCTGTCACGGCTGACTTTACCAACCAGACAAAGTAATATCAATCGCCTGTACAAATTTAAACTGTTGCATTTGCACAAAATGTCTACTTTCAGTCATGAATAAAGGGTAGGCACTTTATATAATTGTGTGATCGTTCAAAATGCATACATGAAAACTATTACCCTTAGCTCACTAGCTGGAGTTGTTACCGGACTTGCTGTTTTGTAAGTGCATTTAAAATGTTTAACTTTTTTGTTGGCAGAAACACATTTCATAGTCTGCCCACGACGCAGACCAGTTAAACAGCTGATGTGTTGATGTCTAAAATCTGCCTAACGAAGTTCAGCCCTTGACTATTTAGTCCAGTTCCTGACAAACTTTAAGCAAACAAAAATCGACTTCTCGCCCATATACAGACATTCAGTGATTTAACTATGAGTTGTTAAGTATATATGTACTGTTTTTCACATCGGTTGAATTAAGTCCGTTAATGCGTTAACACAACTGTTTCGCCGCGTTTTCCAGCTCATTAATGGTGGCAAAGCTCCCGTCATTAAAAGCCCTCTAAAGCATCTGGACGCCACTCTTACACCCTTTGAGGACATGGAGGGACAGCATAAAGGTGTTTGACTGCAATATCGAAAACTAACAACGATCGTTCGCCTGAGAAGTTGGTCTTGAAACTCTGCGGCCCAACCATGTCGGGATCCCCGGGCTCGAGTAGCACCAACCCGCGGAAGTTCAGCGAGAAGATCGCGCTGCACAACCAGAAACAGGCGGAGGAGACGCGGGCCTTTGAGCAGCTCATGACGGATCTCACCGTCTCACGGGTAAGCACGGCCGGATGAGGACGGTATATGGTTCCCCATGTCTGTTGTAAAGTTGGTACTGTGCGGGATTGAATCATGGTGAACGTGTGTAAAATGAATGTGGAAGGATGAGTGCGCCGGTGAGGCTCTTCACTGCGTCGTTGTTGAACTGACTGCTGTCGTGTAGACAGTCTTATGAAATTCAGTATTGATTGTATAAAATATCCACCGGTGATCACGTGACGAGTCCATCATATAAAAGAGTTAAATACTGGATATTAAAAGCATTTCTTTCTTTTCCTACACCTGGTATTGATGGTGACCCCGTACAGTTGCCATGGCGACCACAGTTTATACCACAGTTGCTGAAGTTACTGAAACCCACCTTTGCATTTTGAGTTA
Organism: Chromobotia macracanthus; assembly: GCA_036877525.1. Classification (NCBI taxonomy): domain Eukaryota; kingdom Metazoa; phylum Chordata; class Actinopteri; order Cypriniformes; family Botiidae; genus Chromobotia; species Chromobotia macracanthus. The sequence continues at coordinate 7,633,627 of JAZGTH010000063.1, forward strand.
CGTTTACATGCATGTCGTGTAAACATTGTAGAGGTGCTCATATAAATCATGATCACAGTTTTATAATGAGAGGAAAATACATCTTGTTAATGTCTACGATTGAGCTGTTTTAGAGTTTGATGTCTGGTTTAGGCAGAGTTAAGAAATGTTGGTCAGGTGTAGCGGTTCACTGATGTTTTTTCACCAGTGAGAATCGTTTTTGCCCAAAGTTGAGTTGTGCCTCAGACAGACAGAGTCTATGTGGAGTCTGTAGGTGTGAATGAGTGAAGGATCTGCCAGCTCGTGATTTGGCTGGCACCTCCTCTAGGGCACAAGAACATGTGGTTGTGTCATAGTAAATGTCATAGTATAAAGTCACACCACGATCTGTGTTCTGCTGACTTACCGCATTAGCCACTGGAATGAGCCCTGGAGCAAAACGCTTGCATTTCTGAGATTTTAAAAACTGCAAATCTGTGGTCAAAAGAGCACTCTTTGTATTTTACACATTAGGTTAATTTTTAAGCATCCTGAACAAACCAAACCATACTAAACCTGCTTGTCTGTAATTACAGATGTAACGTATGATGCTGAGAGCTGGTGGGCAAAAACTAATTGTTGTGAGAATTGCACTTTCCCGAAAAAATGTCTTTGGATGATTCTGTAATGTTTTAAGACCCAGAACAAATTATGAACAGAAAATAAATTCTAACTGAAAGGAAAATAAATGCTAACTGTCTTCTGTTTGAGTTATCGCAAAGAATCTGCTAAATATGTCAAAATGACCCTGTTACAGTAAAAAGACTCTTTGAATGAATCATAAGTCAGAAAGTGTGTCCTTCACAGTTTCCTGAAGAGTTTTTGAGATGTTATTTATTAAATTTGAGTGTTTAATCACAATTTTAAATCTGCATTGTGTACAATGTAGAAGTACACCAAGCAAAAGTGCAAAAATAATGTATAATGCTCCCTGTTTATTATTGTTTGGACAAAGTGGATGTCTCACTTGAAACTTTGCCACTGCTTTTGAATGTTGCTATACCAAACTGCTCAAATTAACAGAGCAATGTTTTGATATTGCCAAAGAGATGCAGCGTTTACACTTAAGTTAAGGGAAATGGGTTGAGGAATGGCTTAGTTACATTTACAGTCTTTGCACATTAACATGAGATTGAGAACATTTACGTTGCACACAGTCACTTATTCTAAATTGCAACTTGATTATGTTTCATACATTCAAACCACTGGATTGGTTTCCTTCCAATGGAACAAAAGTGGTTGATAATTGAATTATTCTCTTTGAACTTCTGCTGTGAAATGGATTTGAGTGAAGAGAACCAAGAAATTTGGAGTACAGCTTACCAGATGTTATAGAGCAGCAGTAGTGACTTTGACATTTTCAACAGTATGTAATGCACAGAAATATAAACAGCTCTTGCCTGTGTGCTGTTATAGTACTTGTGAGGTAGGCAGGGTTGTGTATATGTCACCCACTTCATGTCTGCAGGCGGGGAGTCATGCAGCTGCAGGCATGCTTGTAGTAGCATGACATGAGCAGCTGTGACCAGCAAACCTGCAAATTGTTACTGCAGCTCTCAGCACAAGATTCATATGCTTTCACACATTTTTTCACACATGGTAAAAGTTGAAAGTAAAAACTTATTATTATTTAATGTGAAATTAATGTAAATTTAATGCTCTAAATCTGGTAAAAAATCAAATGGGGAAATTAAAGAATTACATTATTTTTAATTGAAAATAAAAAGTGTATAGAGTTTTAAGTCATATAAATAATAACCATCCTTCTACAGTGTTGTGGAGGGGAATGGCATAGGCTTAAGCAAGCTGCCTAGGGAAATCCTCTGCTTTACTAAGCAGCTTTGGTCCTGCTCCACAGCTGGGGTGTCATTGTTTTGATAACGCTGGACATTGAAAAGCTTGATGTCAGCCTCCGTGACCTGTATGTGTGCCAAAGAAAGAGGGTCTGTGTATGTTTATTAAACGTGTTTCTAAGCTGTCTGGCTGGAACAGTCTATGGCAACATCAGAATTGAAGCTGTAGCTTTTCAGAGCTTACAGAAGACATGGTGATGATAATAGGAAGGAAGATAATATTGTCTTTTGGTTTATAGTTCACACACTTTATAGATGCATTAATTCAGAGTGACAGACGCTATGTACCTAGTGCTTTACATGTGGTTTTTATAACTAAGCATTGTGTAACTAAGATTCTGTACTTTGCTTAAAATGTCTGTGTGTTGGATTAAAGGACGTATTTGAGACCCATTGATATCACTAAATGAGGTTAGTCTTTGAGATTCAAATTTTGTCCTTTGCTTAGTGAGAGGAAGGAACGCCTCCTGATTTGCTTATGCCTGATAGGCATTGATAATTTTCATTGTTTACTTTTGCCCAACAACAAAATCCACATTGTCCTCCAGGTTGGGCTCAGAAGTACCTAACATCTAAAACCACACACATTTCTAAGAACTTCTACCCTACGCATAACTTCCAAAACAATTAACTACCTTAAGCACTTTCATAAGAATGTATTTCACCTTGTAAAACCTTTGGGCAGACTCTTTGCTTTTCTAGCACTCATTTGTTTTTTTTCTTTATTAAAGGTGCAGTTTCAGAAGATCCAGCAGCTCCGTCTGTCTCAGAACCGAGGCCAATACTACGGTGGCTCTCTGCCCAACGTCAACCAGATAGGCAATGCCAGCACTGATTTCCAGGTACCCGGGTTGTCCTCACTCACTTATTCACATCTACTAAATCAGTCCAGCTAGCCATGTTCGTTTTGGAGAAGATAAGCCCTTGCCTTATACTGTGCTTTTCTACCTTCAGATAAGCGATGTCAAGAGATGGTAATTGCAAACCTTCTCTTAATAGTCCGTCTATTCCTTAAGTACATAGTGATCCCCACAAGTAAACATGATACAGCTGTGTGCTTCAGGAACCAGAGAACTGTATCTGTTTTTATCCCCTATGGAGGATAGTGTTATATACCTCCAGGTGAAAGTGCTGTTGTTTGCGCTGAATAAAGCTTTGAGGAACGGAACAGATCCCTTACGTTTTCTTCATCATTAGAAACCAAACCTGGAGAGGTAAAAGCTTGAACTGAACTCACCTGGGGGCACAGGCTAATGGTTGCACCTTGAACATTGTATTTGAGGGAGTTTTTTGCATGCTTTATCATTCTCAGAATATGGATTTTCACAGGCAGTTTTTATGCTTCTACCGTTAAAGTGATGTATGGTGGTTTCACAAGACATTTGTGAGGAAAGATTCTAACTATGAAGGTTTATCTCTACAGGCTACGTTTCCCTCCGGTCTGGACTCAGTCAGAGGGACCAGACATCACGGTCTGGTGGAGAGAGTCCATCGAGACCGCAATCGGATCAACTCTCCGCACCGCAGGCCCATTGACAAGCATGGACGGCAGATATCCTTTAAGTACACCGGTCTAAAGCCTCAGCCATAGCAAAGAGAAAAAAAGAGCTATATTTCCTAGTCACAACTGTAATCTGTGAAGTTCTGCACTCATTGTGCTTGTGTGAGTGGAGACGTCATTATTATAAGAGGATAATGTTGTGTGTGTTCATGGATGTTGACCTTTGTTCATGTGGGCAGTGTGTTTTTATGTTTTTTCTTCCTGAGGAAGAGGCCTTGGGCTCAGGGATGATGTAGATCATGTCTTTATGTAGTGATATTCCCACTGCTTTTCTGTGGGTGTGAATGAGTGGGTAACTGCAGCAACCTGCTGTTTTCTCCCCACTCCTGTTTTTCTTCCTGTGGGAGCCATTTAGAGATTTGAATATTAGTACTCTGGTGTCCTAATTAGTGGGTGATTAACAGACGTCACTGCTGATCATCTTACACATCCTGCAGTTAGTTCTGCTAGTTCTTTCAGCACATGGATTGATCAAGTTGTTTCACTGGCTACGCTGGTTGGGTGTTTTTTTTTTCAGTTGTGCAACTGATGCATTTCTGTCATGAATTTTTCAGTGATTGCCTGTAAGCTTGAAGTTTTCTGTAGATTGAACTTAATACCAAAGATTAAATAAAAATCCCTGATTCCTTCGAAAGTTACCAAGCTGTTACCAAGACGTACAGTAAGATGTGAAGGTCAAGAACAGTGATTTAGACTTTATCTTTGGTCTTTTGAAGCCAGGCAGAGGTTTTTGAGTTTAAATTATCCATAACCGGAGCGGGTGCCTCTGCAAAGTCATTAATATTGTGGCAGTTCCAGAACAGTCCGTTTGCTCTGATGCCATGCCATAGAGAGAGAGAGAGAGAGAGAGACAAAAAAGATAGTGTGAAGAAGACAGAAGAAAAAGTGTGACAGAGGCGAGTTATGTAAGTGCTTTGAATGATGGGTTCAAAGTAATTCCACACGGTAAACCGCAGCCATCCTGGTTCTGCAAGAGGGAAAGGGCTTTTGTAGTGGTGACCGCATTCATGCTTAAAACGGCAAGACCTGTTTGTCAGAATTCTGGCAGGCTGCTCTGACAAATGAGCCACTCCCTCCCCTAGAGCCGAAGATACTCTAGCGTATTCTCATGTGTTGTTTCAGAATCACACCTGCTTTTTCTGCCCCACTATCTTTTAATTTGTATTATGTTGTTGACAGTTGCTGACGGTTGTTTTATGGTTGGATTCTGTGTTGTGAAATGAAAGTAGTGATCAATTTTAATGAGCAAATGATTGGCTGGGTTGTTGTTGTCTTCAAAGTTCTTTGGAAGCCTTTCAGTTTTTTTTTGTTTCTTTTGGTCTTGTCTAGTTCAGTGTTGCACCATGAATTAGAGATCTCCTTATTGATCTCATGCTGAAGAGCAGCACTAGCCTCCAGAAAACATTTCCCCACTGTCTTTTAATTTTTCTTTAACTTCTGACAGTTGAATTAGACCACCCCCTTTTAAAACCACACTGCCCAGCTACATTGCATGAAACTCGACCATTCAAAGCAACTGACATGCGTTGCAGTGCCTCAAATTCTTCTGAATTACAAAACAATAGTGTTTTCCTAGGTGAGAGGGAGAATATAAGGTAGAGAAAATAAGGGATATAATTTAAAGCCCAAATTTGCCTTCACTCTTTATTTTCTCCTCCTCTCTTTAGTACCAGATGTCCCTCACAGTGTTGGCTTGTTTTGCTCATATCGGTTCAATAATGTCTGCCAAGACTAGACAGACTGTCTCTCTCTCGCAGGCTCGCTAGCCAACCACTTCTAACACTTACCAGTTTTTAACACTAATTCATATAGTTGCCTTCAAGTGAGATATTATATATATATATATCACAAACCCATTCATCATGCCTGCTTTTCACTTTGTCTGTATCTCTAGAATGATGTCCACTTGGAGTATAGGCAGTGTGGGTTGAGTGTGAGATGTCAGAGAGAAAGGTTAGCTCAGCAACACCTTCCTGTGAGACAAAGGTGCTGTCACAGCCTTCCTGTCCTCCGCGCCACTCCGACAGCCATGGGCTAATTAGATCTTAGGAAGGATCCTTCATAATCCAAGCCTTCTGGCTTATGTCATCATCTCATTTCCCCACCCCAGAACCAGAGTATCAGCAGCAACGCGCACACGTGTCACGATGGGGATTTCATGCATACGACACAGCGTATCGATGCAAGTGTTCCTAAAAGACAATCTCTGTTTGAGTGGAGTGGCCAAGCATTGACTGCTCATTGGTCGGTTGTGCTGTGATGGGTCATGGTTTGGGAGCTCGGTCTCTTATTACAGCAGCATAACTGATGACTGGGTTTTCCAGGCCTAAGCAGATGTTGAACAGAGAAATACTCTGTCCTGCTCTTGGCCCCATAAATCTGCCCCTCCCCCTGTTTGGATGTGAGAGTCTTGGCACAGACAATCGTGACAAAGCAGCATTGTTGGTCTGATTTGAAGAAGCAATGTTTAGTCAAGGAGTTCTGTAGCTCTGTGTTCTTTTTGAAAGCTTACTTCACTCTCCTGTAATTCATGCAACTTTTATTTGGTATTTGGAAAGTAAAAGTGAGAGGGCTTTTTAGTAAAAGAGAATTTTTAATAGGACTGTACAATATTTCAGTGTGGCATCGGCCATTATTATTATTCTTAAATAAGAAAATATAGTATGAAAGCCCTGGTGTTACATGACTATCAGCCCATTTCAAATGATTTTGAGAGCAGATTATATATAGTCTTATGTTTTAATTTGCCAAATTTTGATGGGTGTCATTTTTATTTGTGCTGACCGATAAGGTCATCTTTGACTTAAACCCATACCCATAGGCAGGAATAGTACATTACTGTACATTAAAATATTTGATGCCTGGTTTCACATTGTGAGTTGTACTTTTTGATTTAAAAGTAGATAACACAGTATATAGATTTATAATATTACCCATAAAACAAAGATGTTATCAGTATTTGCTAATATTGTGTATTAGTGCCTTTGAGACTAGCTTGACGCTTCACTAATATACAAAAAAAAGTTTAAAATGCATGTAATTGTGAATTGGAAGATTCCTTGACTGCTGAACGCCGAGAGTTCTCCATATGGAACAATGTACCTCTCTCCTCCCCCTGACAACAACTGGAGAAGGTGAGTCCCCGTCTAAAGCCGTAAAGACATGCACACACCTATCCACCAACAACAAATGTATGTCTGTATGCACTTGGTCCCCTGTGTACTTGATGTAGAATTTGGCTGTATCTATTGTCAGTTGTAGGGCAGAGTGCAAAATGATGTTATCTTGAAATGAAGCCATCATGATGACATCAAGCAGTGTTGAAAGTGAGATCATGTCACGTTAGAGGGAGTGTCAGTGTGTGTTTTGCATTTGCATGGGCTATCCCTACAGATGCCTGAAAAGACAACAGTAATGTGTTCGTTTTTTAGCCTGGAGAAAATTCACATCCGCAGAGATGACTGACAGATAAAACTTTAGCGGAAGTTTAGATAAAACAGAGGTGTTGTAGAGGACTTTGAAGTGTTACACACGACTTTCAGACGGATTAAAAATCCTGTCTCTGAAAACAAACTGTTGTGTTTTCTTTGCACAAATGTCACTCTTCTCAGTTACAAACTCGGTGAAGTGTAACCACTGGACAGTTTTTCCTCATTTGTTTACCGAGTGGTGAATTGCAGGCGGTAATAAAAGGCTTAAGGAAGCTATCCCACATCATAGTCAAGTACGGAACGCAGGCTTGGCCGACGGCCAGCGCGCCTTCCTCCCTGCGTGCTGCCTCAGCCTCCACGTTGACACTGTGACTTATAAAAGTTTTAGAGTCCACACCCTTTGTCATTGTTTACACCTGAAAACTGGCTGGTCTGATCAGCTTTAGTGCGGCCTTCTGTTCCCACTGTGCTGGAACACTGCTGTGAGAGCCATATGCCATAATGCAGCTCACATACCAGTGAACAAACCAGCCATTAGCAACATTAGATCAAAGGCTTTATCTTATCTTTATATACTTTTAGGTAGTTCAGTCTAAAACAGAAATAATAGCGCTGCCGAAAGCGCAGGCACTTACTGAATTGTGTTGTATGATGTTAATATTATGTAAAGATGCAGGAATGGGGTTAGCACAGGATAAAACTCTCATGTCGAGTTTAGCAGCATATGTGATCTTAGGCAAACTTTTAGAGCGTCATTATAAATGCATAAACAGTGAGCGGTTCGCTTCACATCAAGAAATGTCCCGGAGGCATGCGATAAATAATGAAACACAGGATTCAGTGCATCAAGCACGGTTAGATCTCTAGCACCACAATGTATAATTTTAAAATTGAATAATGATATTGCTCTTTGTTAAACCTTTTTAGTCATTTCTCTTTTATAATCATATCCAGCAGATAATTACTTTTCTTATCTTCAGTGTCATTGTGTTTCAAATGTATTGGTATATCCTGGTGAAGTCCCAATACTAACCAAAGCATTTCTCTCTGATCCTAACAGTCTCTTTTTTTTTTTTCCTCAAGGATGAATGTTCAGCAGTTTCTCAGTGTAAACAGCACTAACTAAAACCTGCCAGATCTTTGGCTCACTGTCCCTCAGAGCAGATCATGAGCTCAGCGTGTTTATACCCTCCCACCCTTCTCTTTACTCTGGGCTGCTGGACAAGAGAAGCATAGCTCACTCTACGTGTTTTGGTTTTGCTTTATTTCTTTAACTGCTTCTTATTTAATTTTGCACTTATCAGTGATGTGATTGAACAGTGGGTGTGTTCCTGTGTTGTCTATTTTTTTCTGTGTTGGGATCTTAGTCTCTAATATCACCTCCTATGATTAAATGAAAGGCCAAACAGATGTTTTCTCTCTGCGTGGACATTAGAGCTTAAGCTAGATTTAGGATGAGTCAGAGAATGATTGCAAATTATTTTTTGGCATTTGTATCGATGCAGGCTGTGTCTGAGAGGTCTGCTGTTTGTCATGTGACAATGTGATGTATCACAGGGGATCTGAAGATTTATATGTTTGGTTTGTGTCGTAAAACAACTTGTAAGGCACGTTTGCTTGGATGTTTGTGATGCCTCGATCCATGTTAAAACGGGGAATGCAACATAAGGAACTAGTTACCACTTTGCTGAAAGGGGAATTACAGGCACAGCTCCAAATCAGTGATTTTGGTTTCAGCTGCAGTATTAACAGAAAGGTTCAGTGCTCTAGTTTCATTTAGTGTTGCAAATTTATGATATTTGATGTTGTTGTTTATAATTTTTTATTAATATTTCTGCAAGCTAGATGAAAGAACTTTATTTCACTGAAATTTGACTACTAGCAGTGTATGATGAGTAATTTTCAGGGGGTTAGTCAGGATTATCTGTTAGGTTGGGTAAGGGGTGGTGCCCTCCAGGGGTGGAGGTTGGCAGGTTTGGAATCTGTAAAGACCAGCGACTGAGCAATAGTTGGAGTTCACCAGGAGACTCATCCTCAGTGCCCGCATGCCCTCGAGGAACTGTTTACAGCTCTCTGCGGACATCTGTGATGCATTACCTATTGCAGCACATAGCGAAAAGGGTGACAAGGGTGTCAACTCAGCTCATTAACCCTTTCCACCCCAGCACCATTGGAATTCATCTGACCAGTGCTGATTTCTCTTTTTTTTTTTTTTTTCTTTTTCCCCGCTTATTCTCACAGTAACCTGGTGTGTGGGTGGTGGGTGCAATTTGTGTGCTCATTTCACAGAGCTTCTCATCTCCTGCCAGAAAAGGAAATGTCTGAGACCTTCAGAGTCCAGAGGTTGCATGTTGCCAATAAAAAGATTTTGTTGGCATTAAAAGAGAGAGAGAGAGAGAGAGCGCTTCTAATACTGTAAAACTACTGTCATGTTTATGCTCACAAATTTGATCATACATTTTTTTTTTTAAAACATTATTTCTGTGGCTATTTTTTTTAAACATTTTTACGTCTGGATAAATGGTTCGAGACCCTATCATGTTTGTTACAGTACAAATATTAATGCAGTGTATAATCTCAGCCTCTGTGTTTTACTGTGCCCCCAGAACTCAGTTGCGTCCACAGGGAAGGCAGCGCTAATATAGTGCTTTCAGGCTCTGCTCTCCCTGGGGTACATCTGTCCCTCTGGTGTCTGGGTAAATAGGGCTGGTTCTGAATTCTAGGCGGTGTCCATATGTTGTCCCCTTGGAGTTCAGTTGGACTGGGTCAGGAACATGGGTCATTGCTGTCTTCTGAGTCCCACGCTCTCCCATCCTGGTTGTGAGGCTCTACTCTTCCCAGACAAGACTTCCTCTGGGAGGTTTGCTGGAAATTCATTGGTCATGACTCAAGTGTGATCCAGCAGTGATAAGCACTCATTGAGGAATCTGTCTGTTTTTGGTGGTCTGCTTCATGCCAGCTTCAAAACATTTTTTTAAAACATTTTCTTTTGTATGTTTTTTTTTTTTTTTTTTTTTTTTTTGGCTAAAGTTGTACGGGTCAGCTTTAAATAACCATTGTTGAACCTGTTTACGAAAGTCATCTTTCTAAAAATGTTTTTGCCATAAGTGCTTTGGGTAGGAGTCTGTTCACTTCCTGATGCATTTGTGTTTACGCTACGTACCCCATGGCCGTTAAATGCTGTTTAAGTGTTTAATTTACAGAGATCCATGCAGCATGGGTGGTCGCCGCAGCTGACTTTAGTGTTCCATATGGCGAACGCAGCCGTAATGCTTCAAAGCAGGGCCACAATCTAGCTTCACATGAAAACTTTAAGCAAAACACTCTCCACTGTTTCAGTCACAAGGAGTATCTTTTCAGTGTATTAGTGGAGTATTACATCACCCTAGTGTGGTCTGGCACACTGTTGCCTTTCCTTACCAGCAGATCAGGCTGCTGGGAATCTGTTTATTATTTCTCTTTATTGTCTTGGCGATAGGAATATGCCAACCCTTTTAGTGGAAACCAGCTTGCCTGTTTTGGCAGACAGCAACATGCGCAGGCTGCATCTGCTGGGCCACTTGTGCATTTGCACCGGCAAACATCACATTTTGTTTCTGTGTTTGTGTGCCCTTTGACACACTTGCCATATGTTTTGTCAGTGAGTACTGGCACTACTTTGTTATAATATCAGTGGTTGCTTTGATAAGATGTTACTGATAGGAAGATAGGAACGTTTAATATCTGTTTGGTGGTGATTGAACCATAAACCTAAGCATTGAAGTTTGGTGTGTAAGTCATCTAGGGAACAGAATATCATGGACTTTAGGGTGGGCTGTTTGACTTGGGCCAGTAAAATGCGACCTAGCAACACACTAGCATTGTGGTGGCTAGACTGGCGTGCAAAGCCACAGTTTGCATTTATAAGCTCCAGGAGTGACCTCTCAAAGGTCATATGGTCTCTGCTTTTCATCTGTGAATGAAACATCTGTCATGAAGATTAAGGTTTTATTTGTGTGTTGATTGCATTTGTGGGCAGTAAGAGGTATTTGTTTGTTTGACCAAATCTGTATTCTGACTGGCCGGCATTGTTGCTCTGCTGCAGCATCACCTGTGTGTTTTTTTTGGTTCATTAACTATTGAAGATACTATAGCACTTTAGTTTGCTCTCTGATAAGCTCTCAGTCCCTGTGATCTAATTGAAGCAGTAAATCTGTACTGTGCACAGTATTAGACAAACCTAGGGGAATAGGCTTTGATTGCTACAGCAATGTTTATGTTTTCTTGAAGGTGTCTCGGAGGAATTTTCACTCTGCTTGTTCTGTTCTGTACACTTACCTTCTCTCTTGCTTATCCTCCCGTACTAACCCCTGAGCCAGGTCTACAGGCTCAGTACTGTAGTGAGTAACATGATTCTTTCCATTTCTAAAGGGAGCAACAGCCGTGGACCGAGGAGAAACGACCTGGATTTAGATTAATATCCCAACTTAACAGGTGACCTTTGACTTTCAAACTCTTCTCTTACAGATCAACTCTTCAGGATTTGTCTTCCTCTGTTTTGTCTTTTTGTTATCCCTTGCAGATCTTGTCTTTTGGCTTATTATCTTCTTCATCTGGTTAGATTTGATTAAATCCCACTTATTAACATTTACTTGATCAAGTCTTCATATAAACAGAATGACTTCAAGCGAATCACAAATCATGCTTCTGTGTGTTCTGGGGTTTTTTCATCTTTAAACTGCACTTACACTTGTACCAAACTAATCTGAACCAGGGGTCATTGTTTCTACTAATCTGCCTTTTCTCCCAACACCACACTCACCATCATCATGTCCTAAAGAAGCACTTTAGCTTTTGCTGTACAAAAGAGAAAAACAAGACTGGTTTTCCCCCACCTCAAATGGTTGAAGGTCAATGGACCTTTCAATGGACCTTCCATCTGGAATAATGGTTGAAGGTGGAGGCAATGGTGCACAATGAAGGGCTTTTTACAGTGCTCTTGTGTGTAGCTAGTTATTAAAGGCAGTGAGTTAGGGCAAAAGGTCATGTGACTGAAGCAAGCTGTGGGCGTGGCTGGGCTCAGCAGTTTTTTAAAATGATGGGCTACTGACCAAGCTGTTTTTCTCCTTTATTCCTCTTTTCCTGTCTTTGACCCACAGAACGAACTCTGACTCAGCTCTGCACACTAGTGCCATGAACCCAAACCCACAGGATCCTTTTGGCATGCACCAGCAGATGGGCAGGGGGCCCCCCCAGCGTAACGGTGAGTTGCCTTTCCTCATCTTCATCCGGACTGTTTACTGAACCGCAGCTCCTGGCTGATGGAATTGAGTTTGGGCCAGCAAACTCTACTTGTCAACAGTTAAGGGCCTGTTATGCTCTTGTGTCACCCCCTACGCCATAGCACAGTCCTTTTAAGGAAGTCTCCGCCCTCAGTGACCATGTTTGCAATGCCTTTAAGCAGCTATGAGGGAAGACTGATATCTCTAAAATCACTGACTAAGGTCACAATAAAACATTATATTTCTGACATGAACTGTACCATCAATTCTTCTTCTTAAGCTCAAAATGCATTATGAAAACAAGTTTTCCAGATTGCTTCAGGTACTGCGCAAAGTCCTTCACAGCATTCTGTAGAGAAGTTTCTTAATTCTATAATCTTTGGCCATAAGCTGCATGCAGTGGACTATGTTGACATCTGTGTATGCACAGTCATAACGATACACTTAACAGACATGTCACATACAAGTCAATATCATAATTTGATTGTGATTAAAACTATACAAAATGAGTGAGACCCAGCCTGTTCACAACAGAGCGGAATTGGCCCATCCTGGTCATGGATGATAAATCAGTGATTTATAGCACTGAATTGTAAGGCATAAATCAAACTATCCCACCCGCAGTGCGGTGTATTTGCATGACACAGCTGGGGCTCACTGTCAGCTTGTTTACCTAGTCGTCTTGGTTACAAACATAGGCTTTTGGATGGTACGCTGAAAATGGCTGACAGTCAACCCACCAAAGCGTTACTGTTCTGTTTTTTTTAAAGTGCTCTTGTAAAGATGCTTTCGGTCTAGGTCACTAATTAATGTACAGCAGGGATCTTGAGATGTTGTGTTCAGGCCAAGAAGAAGCAGAATTCCTGTTTGTATCTGTGCCACTAGAATATTCATGTACATTTGCTTCAGTGATAAAGTCTATAGGGTTATGTTGGAGGAGGGGATGCGATCTTTACGTTCTGTGTTAGCAGTGCTTATCTTTAAACATTCATTAATTTGTTTGGCATTGAGAATTGTCTTGCTTTTCTGAGCACTGTCCCTTTTTTAAACTGATTTGTGCTGACTTTCAAAAACAGTTGAATTTATCTGAATTTATGATGTTTAAACACATCTTTCTAATGTGTCAGAAATTGTTTGAGTATCCAGACCAACCTGCCACAGACATGTCCTCCTGTGAGCTTCAGGTGATGCATAACTGGCGTAGTTCTTTTAGGTGGAGCCGTGACTTCAAAAAAAGTTTATTTTTATATGTAATTGACATCGTGCCACAAATAGCATCAATGTGACACATTAGACCCGGAACATTCTTTTAAATGCGCTCGTGCTCACCTGCATGTCTTTTTGTTTCATTTGTTGTTCTGTCTTGCTCTCTGTTGTTTATTACTGCTTACTGTTTATCACTGGCTCAGATGAATGGATTTCATATAGGCTGAGTTAGCACCACTGTGATGATAGCCTATCACATCTGCCAAGATAAAAGCACAGTTTAGTCAATAGGTTTAAACAGAATACTGGGTTATAATGCAGGGCAACTATGATAACAGAGGTGAACTTCTGTCAAACTGTCTCAGACAGTTGTTTCTGCACAGAGACTCTTTCAACTGGTAAGAAATAGCTGCATTTAAGATGACAGACAGCAAGGGTTAAATATCCATCTGGCAGCTTCCCTGTGTTCTGCTCGGCTATGCAGAGTGTTGACACTGTACAGTGATATAGTACAGTTAGGCTCATGTAATTTGAACATGTACAAACCAGCCTCTCGCATGGGGCGAACGTTTATCTTGCTTCCACTGTCACGGTAGTCTTATTCCAAACCTGCCAGCCAACTTGAATGTGTGATGCAACTGAGCCATTCATGCATAGAGCTGTTGAATGCAGTGAGACTGTATTGTGTTTAGACTGTGCCACGTACAACTGCCTGATCTGACCCTACTGGCTTTATGACTCAGGCCAAGCTACTGTGTAATGAGAACTGCCGTTTCACATGCTGTTGTTGTAGAACTATCCATTAAACTAAAGGAATGTAATCGTAAAGAGGTGAGGTGCCGCTTTTAGATGGTATAAATTAACATTTACAATTACCAAAATTAGTTTATTTTAAGGCAGTAATAACGCAATCATAAAGATTACTATATATGTAAAATTTAAATATAAAATTTCATTTGTATTACATTTTATACATTGCATTTTGTGGGAATCTAACCCATGACATTGCTAGCACCATGTATTACCAGCTACAGTAGATTTTGCACATCACTTTACATAAATGCAGCAACTGCATGGGCTATGGGAGAGCTGTCTTTTTAAAGGACATTTACACTTCAACATGAAATGTGACTCATCTGTGGACTTCATCCAGCCGTGTTTTGTTTGTTCTAGTCTTTTCCGTCTCACTTCTGGTGTTGTATGAATCTCAGCTGCTCTCCGTAAGGGGGAAATAAAATGTCTCCATACTTTTTGTTTGACTCATTGTGCATCGCAGTTGGGTGTCTGAGACAGGCAGCTTTACTGAAGTGCCGGGGCCGGTTGATCTGGCTTTGAGCCCACAATGCATCTGTGCTGGGCCAGCATCGCCAGAGGAAGCAGAAAGGAGGTTTGTTTTCCACAGGATTTCTGTGGTGCTTTCAAAACAATGCCTCTCCATTGATTCACATTGCGCTTGCAGTCAGTTTTTTTCTCCTTATCATGGAGGGCTACTTAAAGACACAGTGCACATTTAAAATCTATTTTTTTGCTCCTCTTCAAGAATCTTTGATCGGTGGAGTGAGTGTGTGCTCTGAGTGATTCATTTCAATGAATTAAATGTTTGTACTGTGGCGATTGAGAAGTCACCCTGCACATTGAATTACAAACTATGAAGCTTAAAGGCATTTTGAGCATCTTTAAAAGAAATATGAATAAACAAGGAAAGCTACCCTGCTAGAGGCTGTTTTCTCTTGCAGTTCTAGGCAGCAGAGCAAAAAAAGCTTCTTCAAAGGCTTTGTGGACAAGATCAAGGAATAATTTATAACTTGTTAAATATAGAGAAAAAAAATCAGTGATTCATTTGAAAAGTGAATGTAGACATGTGAATTTCAGTTTCTGTTGTATATAAAGACTTGTGGTCAGAGTGGCCCGCGTAGAATCAGAATTCTGCAGAGCTCCAGAAACTTCTGCAGAATTGAAACGCCCGTCACTTATAAATTCTGCAAATCCTTTACTGCCTGCGTGTTGGTTTATACATTTTTAAGCTAATTTTTTTAGCATAAAGCTATAGTACCCCCAGTTCCGCATAACATAATTTACATATGCCAAAATAAATGCAACATTTGTGTCAGTGCTTTGGTGCAGTTGTAGTGCAGTTCATGCAGAGATGCATGTTCGAGTCCTGGTTACACCATGTCTTCATCCCATTCTCCACTGTCCTGCTTTATAAAAGGCATTTTTTTTTTAAATTAATAACATTTGTAAATGCAAAATGATTACCAGGTTTATCATCTAACAGGCCTTTTTATTTTTCCTATGTGTGTTTGTGGTTATGCAGCCAGCGTGAATGAAGCAGAGGGGGACGGTACTGGAGATGGTAAGTGTTGTGAGCGTGTTTATGACCCACTACAAGTGTTGAGCCTACTAAAAGATGATAAACCTAAGCAATATATAGACCATTTAATTAAAATGTGTGGTAATTTGAGCTGTATTAGGGGTATGTTCGACCCTCACATAGATTTGCTGTGGTATGATGCAGCGGGGTGATATATGCTGTTGTAGAATAGTTGGTGTCCCCTGCTGGTGGTTTCACTCAGACACTGCAAGAGATAACTTTAATGTTCTTTTTGTGGTAACATTTAGGTGTGTGTGTGGAGTAATTCATTTTTTAACTCTTGCAGTTTTCTCATTTCCTGCTGTCCCTAATGAGGAGAATCTACTTGGTGTGAATAAGCCACTGCCCAAACAGTTATGGGAGGCCAAAAAGGTGAGGACAGTGCAGACCTTACAGCACATTTATATAGTCAAATTGCAGGTTCTTTAGATATGACCTGTCAGTTTATGAACAATGTATTGCAACTTTTTTATGCAGTTATAAGTTTTTATGCAGCAGAATCTTCATGTCATATCTATGTATATTAGCATTGAGTTGTTGATATAGGTATGAAGATATGATTCATACTAAATAATGATTCATTTTTATAATGTATCTTAAATGCAACTGAACGTTTTTGTTTTCTTGGTTGCAGGTGCAGTCTCTGTCCTCCCGGCCAAAGTCTTGTGAAGTGCCTGGAATCAAGTAAGTTAATTTAGAATGATGTGTGTTCAGATTTTTAGATGCCATTCACTTCACTACAAAATTAGAGATGAGATATTTGCTAATCTCTGTACATTTCAGTGCCCTGAAGTTGTCAGTCTTGCTTGCTTTACAGTATATTTCCTTCACCGGAGCAGAATGCAGGGCTTTCCCACTACCAGGGCACATTAAACACTGGTGGGTCTCTGCCAGACCTCAGTAACCTACATTTTCCCTCTCCGCTGCCCACTCCACTGGACCCTGATGAGGCCGGATATCCCAACCTGAGTGGAGGCAGCAGCACGGGCAACCTCCCTGCAGCCATGATGCACCTGGGCATTGGAAACTCACAAGGTCAGTTGACTATGTACAAGCCGACTAAATACAACCTAAACAGACACTTTAAAATAATACTGTTTTTTAACTATTGTTTATTATAGCATTGTTTTATTATACACACAATCTCAAGATAAGACCCTGTAATCTGAAATTTATTGTTCCCTGGCTTTGCATTTGTGACTGCATCATTATTCAAGGAGGATTGTTTGTAAAGCATCTCCTAGCTTCAGAAGAGCCCGGCTGAACACTCTCCTCTTTGTTTATTGCCACACTGTAGGCTTACACTGTAGGCGCTTTCTGTGGAATGAATGCCATGTGTTTTCTAAAGGGCCACGTCCATGCATAAGACCAGAACTCTCCTTCCCCTCCTTTCTTCCCCCCATTTTTAAATCCATCTGCCATCTGATTGCTCTCTTTGACTTCCATTCTCTTGAGCTTTATTCTTTCCATTCGGTCTCATGGCTGGGAACAGGGTGTGCTGAGATGTTTCTGCTGCCCCTTTTCAGCTGCTACTTGCTGATTGGCTGATCCCAGGAGACACAGATGACCTTTAACCCCTGAATTGGCTGCTCATAAACAGCTCTTGTCTCTCTCAATGTCACTGGTCCAGTAACCTGCAAACAATTGCTCAGTGTCTTTTCTAAGTGGACATTGGAGGTCTGCCTGCATGCGGGGACTTGTTGACCTCCTCTGTGCCCGAGAATAACCTGTATTATCAGTTAAAGCACAATCATGTCAAAGAAGCATTTGACTACATCAAAAGCCAGTGTAAATGCACCCAAGACAAGATGAAAAGAGATTGGTAGGCAGTCAGACACAGATTCTGTCCACGTCCAATGAATGAAAATGCTGGGGTTTTTTTTGTTTTTTTGCTACAATAAAATCACAGTGTCACGTTCACCTTTTAATTTTCCATCATGCCCCTTTTTAACAGACACTGCAGTCATGGGATCTGGTCACTTAATTTAATAAACAATGTCCACGTTATCCCACTAGTCTATACTTGGAATTTCCCTCCCCAAATTCACAGTCCCCCTCCCTTTTTTCTTTTATTGCCTCTCTTTTTCCCTTAAAAAAGTGAAGGTCTGCCAAATGTGTAAATGTAAATTTCATAAAGCCACTAATGCTTTTCTTTCTTCAGGCACTTCAAGATGAACATTTGACTGCTTGATCTTAAGTTGGTTGTCTTGTTTGTTTTCTTAGGGCTGTCATCCTCTCTAAGCAACCCATCCATCCAGGCGTCTCTCACCAACTCTCAGCTGCACTCATCTCTCAGCAATCCATCCATTCACACGTCCCTGCGTCTGTCCTCGTTGTCCAACCCTCCTCCTGCAGGCATGGCGAGTTCACCCAGGAGACGGCCGACCCCTATTAGCCCTCTGACTCTAACCCCAGGGGGTGATCAACGACGAAGCCTCAGCAAGCAGCTCTCCCCAACTATGTCCCCTTCTCTATCTCCAATTACACAGGTAGGAAAGTGCTTGTTAACGCTTCATCCAGTGTCTTGCATGCTCTGGTAGTGTCTTTGCTCAGTTCTCAGCCAGAAGCGTGAAGTCAGGAAAACAAATGCTTCTTGGAAAGCTTGCGTATAAACTGCTAAGCTGAAATGTAGCACCTGGTTTGCTCTTCTGAAAGTTATGCCAAGTACAAAGTGTTCTGCTGCGCAGCACAGAGGAAGTTCCAGTGATTTTGTAACTTTTCTGTTCCCTACAGGGGGTCGCCTTGGACACCAGCAACTTGCCAATGGAGCCGCCCCCTCCCTATCCTCTATACCAGCAATCCCAGCAGTCCCTGCAGCAGCAGATTCAGCAGAGTTCCCAGCATCCAGCTCTTCAGCAGCAACGACAGCCTCACGGCAACCACCAGCAACAGCACCAGCACCAGCCTGTGTCCCCTCTGCATAACGTCCCACTTGACTTTAATTCTAGTGCCGTAAGTTCTCATCATATGGTGGCAGAGGAGGTGGGGCCATAAGTGGAAAAGGTTGATGCTCATTGGTTGTTGATGATTCATCACAGCATTTAGAGCTGATTGTTCCAAATGGCTGTTTAAGAGGGCAGTTATTTTTAGCTGAACAGGGCAACCCTAATGACCTGTTCACACCAAGAATAATAATTATAACTATAATGATATCTATATTAACATCCACACCGACAGACAATAATGTTATGTTTATTCTAAGTTTGCGTGCTGCAGTAAATGTGCAAGCTCTTTAAATTCAAAAGGATTTGATTGGCTGTCCGTGTTTTCATCAGCTGGAAAAAAAAATCACTCTGAAAGTTGAGGTGTAACAATATACCAATGCCAAAGTTTGGTGCATATCACTTTTTTTTTTGGAGCCATGGTTCAGTTCCATTTGCTGTGGAGGCAGTGTTCATGGTATGAAACCAGCAATGCTAAAGAACACTAGAGTCACGTTTAACATTATATTAATAATAATACTTGGAAGACAGTAACTTTAGTAAATGGGGGAATTACCCCATCAGAAGCTCATATGGGAGATTGCTAAAGTTTGGCGCAGGGCTTGTAGGAGTTGTTGTAGAAAGATATTTTAAATTATCTCTGTATTTTTAGGAGAAATACAATGTTTTTGTATAATACTTTTTGCAATACATATTATTTCAAAGTAGTATAACAAAGAACGGGGCCTTACAAACTAAATGTTTTTGGAATACACCTGCAGAAATGTGCCATTCACAACTACTTCACAGTTAGTTAAACTTTGACAATGGCCACTTCAATGCTCACATAGTTGTTAAATATTGGCATTTTAAAGTTAAAGATAACAACTGAAGTCCTGATAGCAAATTTGTTTCTAAAACAGTCATTTATCTTCTGCTGTATATCATAAACGCAGTACATTTAAGACAGAAGAAATGTGATAAATGCGCTAGGTGTTGATCAATGAGTCTGATTTATGTCCTTATGAAGTGTTGTTATATTATGAGTGAGCAGTCATTATGAGTTAACTATATTTAGAACAACCTCCTCTTTTTATTCCTCACAGCACAGCAGCATGGGAGCGTTTTTTAATGATCCATTTATGGAAGCGCAGTTCTCGGGACGCCAATCCAAATGTTCATCCTATCAGGTTAAGAGATACAATTCTGTTCTGCAGTTTATTTTGAATTCCCTGTTTAAGTCTGTATTAAATCAAATATGTTGTGTGTGTGTGTGTGTGTTTAAAAAGCAGGATCAGTATAATATGTTGGAGAACGTCATGAGCTCTGTGGCAGGTGGATTTGACCCATCCTCCAACCTTTACTGCTCCCAGGCTGCAATTATGGGCTTGGGTGGTAGCCATGGAAACTTGCAAGACCACCTTCAGATGAGGCCCAACATGCTCTACTCTAATTGTGGAGGAGGGGTGCCCAATATTATTCTTACAGGTACAGATACTAGAGTAGTTTCTATACTTTCCTCCTCATACAGTATGCTTCCACCAGAAAGACCTGCCCTGCTTCCCTCAAATACGTGTTATTTAGGAGTGTGGCATAACTAACAGTAAATGGATAAAGGCAATAACCAGGAAATGCACCTGCCAGTTTGCCTGTTTTTCACTCCTCTTTTATTTACTCAGTGTTCTGCTGTTGTTCTCTTTCTTGCTCTCTCTCACCTCCGCTCTCTCTCAGACGACTCCAATCCCAGCTTATCTAAGGACATCAGCAGTGTGTTGTCTGTCGTGCCTGAGTGTTTGGACTCGGAGGGAGTTTTCCCACTGGAGGACGAACTTCGTATTGAGCCTCTCAGCCTGGATGGACTGAGCATGCTCAGTGACCCCGACATGGTCCTCCCTGACCCCTCTGTGGAGGACAGCTTCCGCAGCGACAGACTTTGAGTCGCATGCACATACGTGTACATACAAATCCATTTACGTGAGGACAAAGGCACACAACGTATAGCACTCTGACTCTCCGTCTCTTCTATTTTCCTTAACAAAGTGCATGCATAAACACTACATGTTGATATAAAGCGAATCATCAGATTTGCATGAGTTGTCCAGTGCTGTCTGTCAGTGGCCGTTCTCGCCCGGCATGCTTTATCTTCCTTCTGGGACACCATTCATCTCTCCTCAGATTTGTGAATCTAATCTGGACGCTTCATGCCAGCTTTGTGACCTGTACCTGTAAAAATAAAGAAACAAACACCTGTGCAAGCTCGGACACATTACCCACATATATGAATCTGTTTTGTACTCATTGTGCACAGTGACAATCAGAACACTGAAGCCATTAAAATGCCAAATGGATGCCACCATTCCTGTCACTGATGCCAACAGTGACAGGCCTCACCAATGGCTGGTCTAAACCAATCGCTGGTCTAATTTAAAGCCATGTAACACCAAACGAATGTGCTTGTTTTACACGTTGCTTTGGGATTTTATCTGAAGGTCACGCCAGCTTTCAGTGACGTTCTCAATAGCAGCAATAGATAGGAAGCCTCCCAGAACAGTCCTGACCGTAGACTGTGAATGTGGGAGACTGGGTTGGAGATGGCGTGAAGACGACAATATGACGTGTTACAGAACAGAAGGAGTCGACAGGCGGCCTCTAATACCAACCCATATTGATGCACCAAATGCTGTATTACCAGAAACACAAAATCTATGGGTTCAGCCTTCCATTCACCACCCCACCGACCTCTGTTTCAGTTCCAGGACCAGAACAGCCAATCCAATGAACTATTTGGCTCATGCTTGTAAGGGCAAATGGTCTCCAGAGCCACAGCCTGCAGTGCATGTTGTCGTTTATAGCATGTGCTAAGCTAATTGTGCTGTGATGCTATGTAAGAGGTTTTCTGACCAGTCTGTGATCATCTTGCTGGCCTGTAGGTGAACCAAAGTCGATACAGGCTGTGAAAAGTCAGTTCCTCCTTCTGATGCTCAGAATATGGCCAGTCCCCTTCAATCAAATGATAGAAGATGAGAATTCATTGAATTACACCTCTCCTCAGCTCACCCATTCGGGCTGCAAAGAAAAGAGGAATCTAGCTAATGTGTATAGAACATTATTTTGAAAATTCTTTGCATATTTTTTGTATAAAAAGAAAAAGCACATATATAGATATATGTATGCCTCACAATTTTCTGTCTGACTAGAATGTATTTTTGAAACAGAAAAAGGGCAAACTGTTTACAAAGATAAAGTTTGAAAACTACAAATTACATATGTGAGTAGGCGCTGACATTTTTATGATTTTGGTATAATTCTAAAAGAAAACCTTTGTATCTTGCTGATATTGATCCAGTCTATAGTAAACAAACAGAAGCTTTGGCTATGCAGAACTTTAGCACAGGACTGTCTCAGACGGCTGGAACAATCTAGACCATGAAAAGGAACTATTTTACTTGTACATTTACTATATCTTTGTGCTTATTTGAGATTTTATACAGACTTGAGAGTAATGCAGCTTATAATATGTCAGTTGTATTTGTTAACCTGTTGAAGTTTATTTCCCTTTGGATTTTTGTTGTGGACGTCTGCGTTTGTGAACGTTTGTTGTGATTTGTATTTTTCGATGTTGTTTAGCATGGGCCCTCTCTGCAGCGCTGATCCTTTTAAGGGGTTTTTAAAAAAATAGTTTAAATTTTGAAACAGTCTAATGTATGGATGTGGGACACGTGTATTATTGTTATTGCTCATGTTTGCACTGATCTTCTGAACAAAATTGGTCTATGGTTTTAAGAAGTAAATTTAGGCTTTTTACTTGTCTTAAGATATTATTTGCAATGAAGACAAAACAATCTGGTTTTATAAATTCAGTATTTTATAAACTCTTATGCATGCAAGGAGTTTGAAATGAATGTAGTGCATTTTATAAATGGCTAAATTCAAATGACCAAATATTTTGAGATGAAGAAAGGTAAATCTAAATGCAGCTCAGGAATGTCAATTTTGTCACCATATCATAAGTGGTTCAATGCTGAGTTTCCACGGTTGTGTAACTGCCTCCTGACTGCCAGATCCAGGCCGTTTGATTCGCAGAAACCTGATGATTTCATTATCTGTGTTGTTATCTGTGTAGCTTTCTGTTTTTGAGCTCCAAAGCAGTTGGTAATAGAAAGCAAAAGCAACACTATCTGTGTGTCCCCCTTTTTCCCTTCTTTCTTCCAGGTCAAAAGCATTGTGACATGCCTGTCAAAAATGAATTGATAAACCAATTATGAAATTCTAAGTAGAAGTCTCTTGATTTTTCTGGCATGTGCATGTTATTTGGTGTTGTCCAGGAGGAGGCAAGAGAAGAGGGTGGTTGACAGAGGCAGAGATGTGGTCAGACTATAAAACCCTTAATTTAAGATTTGATAAATTGGCCAAAAGTGTACAAAAGGTTATCTTGAGCATTATCTGTACAGACAAAAAGAGATTTGGCTTTCACCCCGTTGTCGCTGCATTTATTTGTTTTCTTCTTTTGTGACATTGTTCTTTTGGATGTATTTTGTCATCTATTGTAACAGGAACATGATCTTATAAGGGTGATGCAACTGTAAGCTTCGGGTTCTAGAGCATGTTTTTGCCGCATCACGTGTCTGCTAAAAAGTGTGCATCTCTTTATATAACTAACATACTGTTACTGTCTTCTCTTAGTCTGCCATTTTTACCAGTTACCTTTATACTTTTACTTCAGTAGTAACAGTGACAACACATTTCCAGGGATTGAGTGAAATGGTCTTGTGTCAGTTTGTTTTAGGTGTACTGGAAAACTTTATAGAAGTGACTGTTCGTACCACTCGCTCTCCCCCTCTGGAAGAATATCTCATCTTCTGCCTTATTCTTACTAATCTTTGACCACTAGCTGGCCCTTTGATTGTACTGTGATACTGTGGGTTTTGTAATTTCCCATTTTCAGGCTCTGTGTTCTAATGGCAAGAAGTTTTTTTTTTGTCCTGTTTAATAGTCTTCATAACAGATATTGTTTTTTTTTCTTCTGTTTGTAGAAGGAATTCTTTATTTGCTTTTCTATTTGGGCTTCTTGTCAACTTTAAAAAAAAATGTACAGTTATATTATTTAAAGAATATTTTCTTGTCCATTAGTGTTACTTTTTCTTTTTTGTAATATGCCGTATTAGAACCTCTTTTTTCAGATATTACAATTTTACTACACCAGGCATTTGGTTGTGAAGTATGTTATAGTGCTTTCTTTTGAATTAATATAAACAAATAAAAGAATTTACTGTCTATCTAATAACTGCAGTGTGATTTATCGTTTTATTTCAACTTTCAGTCATACATTTTATTATACAGTATGTACGACATACAGTATCTACACTGTATGTCGTTTGCATACCAGACCACTAGATGGAGGCAGTAACACAGTTTATTCCTTGTTCACGTGTCCCTCAGAAGGGTGTTGCAAAGTTATTTGTAAGACCACAAATTTCTTTTGCTGTTTCATGTTAAAAAAACACCAACAATGTAAGCAGTAGGAATTCTGTTTTTTTTCTCCCCCAAGATGCAATGTAAAATTGTGATAACTAGTGCACATATGTAAATGTATAATAATCCTTTTGAGTGTGCAATGTGCTTTTTACTGAGAGCAGAGAAATTAAATTCCTGTGCTTTCAGATAAAATCCTGTCTGCTTTGATCTACAACCCTCTGCTGTTGTGGAAACCAAAGGCTTGCAGCATTTGATATTGTACAGTGCTAGTGTAGTACGAACCAAACTGGGCTGGCCCTGAAAGTGTTTTTATAAGGTGTGAACAGCAATCTGTGTGGTTCATATACAGCAAAGCGTGTAACATACCTCAAAAATGTGGAGCGATGTCCTGGCAAGCCTTTCGTTACCTGTGTGATACAGTGCTTGTGATAATGGATTTTAAAACACAGGTAGCCTAGTAATAACATGTTGAACAGCAGTGAGAGGAAGAACATGATAAGAGCATGCTAATCTCCTTCACCTTTGGAATTCCCATAAACCCTCAAAGACCCATCTCAAAGCCAGCTATTTTTCTCCCTCCACTCCCAATGTACTTTAGCCAAGTATAATGTTCCTTCATTTCTAGTGTGTTCCTTTCAATTGAGATCTCCACATGGCTTTTATTAGTTTTGTTTATAAGGCTGTTTTGGTAAATCAGTTTTGTTTGTTTAAAACTGATGTACTGGGTAGATATTAAACTGGCCAAATGTTGCTATAATTTGTGTCGATAATAGGAAAGAAGCGAGACGATTAAGATTAAGCCTTAAAATTATGCTAATGTGTTCCCTTTAGAGTTGTTCAAACAACCTTCCTCTTTGAATTCCCCTTTCTGAAGGTTTTTTGTTTGCCTGGATTGGGAATGATCAGGGTAGGATGTTAGAGTCTGTGATGTTTTAAACAGTACAGCTCTGTCAAGCTCTCTCTCTGTTGTCTTCAGTTAGGCTGTTTTACTCAGTATTTCCCTGAAGATCTCAGTTATTACAGTGGGGTCAGATATTATAGATCTGAACCAGCTATGAGCTGCTTGTTGAAGTCACAACACGCTGCAGTTCTCGCGGTATGTGTGAGCGATGACGCAACAGGGCTGAATATGCGAGGTCAATGACGACCTCAGTGTCAGTCTGTTGTTTACACAAAACTATTGTATGGTTTCAGAAATATGCTTCAAATATAGCACACAAAATGAAGGCCTTTTGTTAGCCCCCGTTCACTGTAACATTAGTCGATTTTTACGGGGGAAAAGATACATCAGATGTTTTTGATACGACTTGTTATTAAATTCACTGTAAACTACGCCTTTACAAAGTGAGTTGCTGTTATTAAATGGTTTGGCAATTCCATATACTTGTCAAGGTTTCATAGAATAAATTTATATTTGTAAAAAAAAATATATTTTATATATTTAAAAATATAAAATATTATATATATTTTATATATATGTATTATATTATTCTTCCGCCAAGTAATGTAGTTCTTCAGCGAAAACAGACGGGACAACAAGACGTAGTGGCGCAGTAATACTGATGTAATGAGGTCACAGGTGTTTGTTTATACAGTAATTAACAACTGCTTCAAACGCGGCTCAGCCAATCATAATCTAGGACCGGTGTTACAGGTACAGGTTCTTCTACCAAGTAATATAGTTTATTATCCCAGCAACATTTTATAAACGGCAATAAAACTACTGTCCTTGAATCAGTTCCAAGCATTGCTACAGCTGACAAGGGACACTAATATAATGTGGAAAATATATTATTATTTATGATCAGGGATTGATGGAGAATGTTTTTTGTTGTTGATTTCTTTGGTGTGTGGAACCATATACTATATATATGTGTGTGTGTGATATATACTATATATATAGTATATGGTATATATATATATATGTATTGGCTTGTATTTATATGTCCGGCTGTAATGCCTTGACAGATTACATGATTAGGCAGACTGGCCTGGACAGTAAATTACTCTTAATAACCTTCTTGATTTAATGAATGGGTTCAATTATGCTATTTTGTTACCATGTAGGGAGAAAACCAGAAACCCTCTGTCCTGAATAGGAGACCTGTGACCTATCACTGCAGCTGAATGTGATGATGGCAGACACATCGGCTTAGAGCTTTAAAGTGGACTGATGTCATGTTCTCAGTGCTGTAATCTGTGAAGAGGATCTACACAGCTTTAAAATCACATTCATCATGTTCTTAGGAACACATTCTCACATTGTTTTTTTTTCTAGCAGCATCTAACACTCAGGTGAGTTGTAGGCTTGTTAAATCAGTTCAAACCCCTTTCCTGTCTGATGCTGTACTTTAGCAATGGTTTTCATGCTTTGATAATATGTCCTATACCCTACCCATAAGCCTAACCTTCAAATAAACTTTACATTTAATGTGTTGGTTTATGAGCCTTTCAAATGTTGAGGACCATTTTAGGTCACTAAATTTGAGTCAACATTTTCAAGAATTTGATCCTAATTTGTTGGTTCATGAGCCTTTCAAGTGCTGAGGACCATTTCAAGTCACTATATTCGAGTCAACATTTTTAAAAATCTGATCTTGGCAAATATAGCCACCTCTGCACACAAACACACTTTTAAACCTCCTAAATTTCTCTTACCTTGGACCCACTAATTGGTTTTCCCCTGTTTTGCCCCCTGGCTTGTTTGTTTGATTCTCACTAATGCATTCCAAACATCAGGGTAGACTGTGTTCTCCACTTAATTACTCATTCTGATTTTTCCCTTCAGACAGCCCCTCCATTTGCTCAAGTGCCCCATGTTTCCTTTGTCTAGCAAATCATCTATGATAATTCTTGATATATTAATGTGCTGCCACAGCTTCCTCCCACTTCTAATTGGTTAAAGGCCAAGTGATTAATGTCCACAACAAAGGAAGTGCACAGAATAAGAAGTAAAGCTGTCTTGTCTTTCAACAAAAACAAATATAAGAATGAATGTGAACTTCCACATGTCACAATTGTTTATAGATTACTATAAACTATTTATGCCTTATGTCCACCTGTCTTATTTACACTCTCAGTGTCAGATTTTAGTGTTACAACACAGTTTCCAGAGATTTTGGTGGTGCCTCCACTTTTCCTGGCTTTATTTACCATCTTCAAAGTGACTTCACTGACTTTTGCTGGGTTTGATAATGGCTAATTATTCAGCCTGGCGGGCCTAATTTTAAACTTATTGCAGGGCCCCTGAAATCAGGGTGTTTTCCTGATGAATGTCTTGTCCTTGTTGGAAGTCTGGGAGGTAAGTAAAGCAAGACCTGATTTACATCTGTTTCCTGGACACACTACAAATTTCGTCATTCATTCGCCACCCAGTGTTATAAACAAAGGGGTGAAAGCCTTTTCTTAAGGTCATTCTGAAACTGAATGTGTGTATGTTTGGACATGACTGCTGTTTTCAGAGTTCTGTTTCATTCTGAAACTGAATGTGTGTATTTGCACATGACTGCTGTTTTCTGTATGATATCCAGGACTTTTTCATACACGTTACTGTGTCTGTGACTGTTAGCTCAACATGAACATATCAACAAACCCATCAATAACTCTCTCTGGAGCTATTAGGTATTAGCTATTAGGACCAGTGTTACAGGTAGGGGGTGTTTTTTAGATGTTACGCGAATTACTTAATAATTATTAAGTTCTTCTACCAAGTAATATAGTTTATTATCAGAAGAACATTTTATAAACAGCAATAAAACTACTGTCCTTAAAGCAGTTCTAAGCATTGCTACAGCTGACAAGGGACACTAATATAATGTGGAAAATATATTATTATTTATGATTAGGGATTGATGGAGAATGTTTTTTGTTATTGATTTGTTTGGTGTGTGGAACCATAAACTATATACTATATATATGTATGGGCTTGTATTTATATGTCCGGCTGTAATGCCTTGACAGATTACATGATTAGGCAGACTGGCTTGGACAGTAAATTACTCTTAATAACCTTCTTGATTTAATGAATGGGTTCAATTATGCTATTTTGTTACCATGTAGGGAGAAAACCAGAAACCCTCTGTTACTGTGTCTGTGACTGTTAGCTCAACATAAACATAACAACAAACCCATCAATAACTCTCTCTGGAGCTATTAGGATTTACTTCAAACACCCAATGGCCTAAATTTAGCACATTGTTGTCAAAACTCTGTGTGCTTCTGGGTTCTTGGATTACAATATAATGGCTTAGTAGTGACAGAAATAGCCAACACCAAAGTTGTATCAGCTAACAGCCACAAACATAATGTAGAGGCTTGTATACCAATTTCAATGTTAAATAATTCATTTGCTAAATTCTGGACAATTTTCACAGATTTTTTCACAGTTTTTTAGAACGTCGATTTAATTCTGTCTAATTCTGTAACGTAACATTCCCACAAAGGTCTTGCATGTTATTACAAAAAGTGAATAGCAGATTTAACCCGTTACTGTGATTTTGGATAAAGCCACCTCCCAGCTAACAATTTTAGGTAGTAAGAACATTTCCCTAACGTTTCCATTAAATAATAAAAACGTTAAAAATTATATTTTGAAAGTTCTAGGAATGTTCAAAACATCCAGTTTTTTTAATGTTTGGTTATAAGACTGTTATCCAAACTTTAATTCTGTAACATTTTTAACAACTTAAGAATAAAATGTTTGATACACACAATATATAATGTTAAAAAACTTTCTGCTAACATTACTGCAAGGACATTTTTGATAACTTTGATAGAACTTTAAAAGAACAAAAAGAAACCTATGTTCTGATTATGTCCCCTTTTAGCTGGGCTGTAACAGACCTGTCAACGTGTCTGTAGACACAAACATATTGACACGGTATAATGATAATGAGAGACATTCCCTTGTGTTGAGTCAGAGCACAGCTGTGTTTGAAAACTTAGAGGGAGTGTGTTTTTATGAAGATACCCGGAAGCAGTTTAATCACCCCAATCTCCTGTCAAACTACTGTGCTCCTCCAGGAGACCGAACCCTGTAAGAACTTATGCTGGGGAATCATATTTATTTGTTTCACAGCGCTATCAGTAAATCTTTGTGCACAGAGACCTGCTATAGCGATAGAATCAGGGAGTGGAACTGTGGGGTTTATTTACCCTTCACGAATGAAACATGAATTGAAGTCATGGTTTGCACATTAGGATATCAACAGATGGCTTGAAATAGACTCTGTGTACTTTGGGGAGAGCGCTCCTATGTTTGTTTGGCTGAGAGGGAATTTCTCTTTCAACGTAGTGAATGATAATTAAGAAAAAGTTGTTTATTTTCAAATGCTTTTTGATTCCTGTTCAGCCCCACACTTTTTATCAAGATGGTTGTGCATATTTTTGGCCAAGATTGGGGGAAACAACTCTCACACATCTGCTTCCCTCTGGGCTCTCAAACTGTGAGATTATTACAGCCACTAAGCAGCTGTTCTGTGTTTTAACCTTTAGCTGATGATCCCCTGAGATTTCATTTCAGATCACTCAGTTATTTACATCTTGATGAGTGGGGTCTTGTATGAAATACCCCCAGGTCAAAATAGTTGACATGCTTGTTAATTGTCTTATTAAACTCAATTTAAGACAGGACACTGTTTGGGTTAGGTGCTCTCTGAGCAAAAAGAGGTCATGTACCGATCTGTCAACACAGAATTACTGGTTCTCTTTTCTTCATCTGTAGGAATGAATTGTGTCCTTGTTTTGTGACTCTTGTTTGTAAAGCTGAAATATTATATCACATGAGAGCCCCTGTATGGTGGAGAGAACATCTACCAACATTTAATGTTACAAACTGTTATTGGCCAAATAACAATCCCATCTGGCCTTATCTATTAAGAGCAGCTGTCATAAGTCAAGTGCAGGAGGGAACTACATCTCCAGGGGCCTGTTTCTTTTTTGAAACTCTGAAACATTTGTGTTGTTTGGCTCACAAGGGATCACCCATCTTTGGGAAGACTGTACTGCAGCATTAAAGCCATATTAGAAAATGTAACTAGAAGAATGGTGTATTTCTGTTTATGTATTATTAATTGAACTTGTATTTGTAGAATTAAGAAAATTGCCTGTATTATATGCATACTTATAATACTGTAGCTACAGAGCCCTCCATAAGTATTGGGATTGTAAAGGTAAAATTGCTCTGTTTGCTGTGGAGTCAACAAATCTTTTATGATTAAAAGATGACTATGAGGCAAGTACAGAATGTTACATTTTGTTATTTGGCTGTTTCAGTACATTGCCTCTTCATTCGATGAGAACACACATATGCCAAGATGAAGATGAGGGAGCTGACTCTGACAAAAAACTGTGAAACGTCCAGAAATGTGACATTTTGTACATGTGCCTCATATTCATTTTTAATCCTAAATAGTTCTTGATTACACAGCAAACAGAGCAATTATTCTACTTATGGTGGGCACTGTATGTTTAAAGGTGAACTGTTTGAAAATTCTGCTTGTTGCTTTTAAACGGAGGCAAATTTTGTTTGGATTACACAGAGAGCCATTACACTCACCATGCCGTCATTCCACTCATGCAGACCTAGTAACTGCACAATGGGAGCAGATTCATCTGCACTGTGGGATACATCAGTACAATAAACAGCATGTGCTTTAGAGTAAAGTTTGGTCTGATAGTACTAAACAATCAGAGTTGAAGGGTAGTCAGGTTGCCATGGTAACTATTAAACTGCCCTTGCTGAATGCGGAATGTATACAAACATCAACAAGAAGTTTATAAACATACTTATCTTTGTATATGATGCAGAGCATCATGTATATCTTTGTATAACATTCCTGTACATTAGGAGTCACGTATGTGTTTGTGTCACCTCATTAAACCTTTAAACTCAGAAAACCCCTGAAGAATGAGTAAGAGGCTGTAGGTTCAGATTACTGTCTGTGCAGCTGTACTAGATCAAATCTTTACCTTGAGTGCAAACACTTTGCGTGCACATTTACAAAACTTGGAAACACAAAGCCCTGCCACAATGCAAATGTCTATATGGGGCTGATCACACTCATACACTTTCTTTCCCTCCTCAAAGAGAGAGAGAGCCACACCGGTGCACAGGCAGGATTCTGTTTCCAAAATCACAAGTACAGCTGTCAGTGTCGGGTTTAAAGAGATTAGAGGCATATACATGTTGATTCTCTGCCTGTTAGTCACACAGGCATGGGAATATGGAGCAGTGTCATACCCACATTTTGTTTTTATCACCCTATGATTGCTAAGTTTATTTTGGTCAACTCGATTTACCAATCAATTGGTTGTTGGTGGGGTTATAAAGGTCTAACCTGCAGGAAAAAACAAATAACTGGACCAAACCATAACTAGCTCTCTTTGAAGAATTACTGTCAGGATACAAATATCTCTCACCATTAGGAACATTAGGCACATATGTATCGACTCGACATGGCTTTACATTCATGTTTATGAAACGTGTTATTGTGAGATACCAAACATTTTCAGTCTTGCAATGAATGTTTTTGTTTTAACTCCTTTTTAAGTCTGTATGATTGAATACAATGCATTGTTACCTGTGTGAGGTTTTGACTGGGGCTCCTCTTACCTCTTGTGCATTGGGGCAGATTAAATGGTTGTGAATCAGAGGTTGACAATGTTCACTGAGGAGCATAAAGATGTGGTACACTTGCTAAAGAAATTTCTCTGCAAGTTGCTACATGTCATTTAAGGCTTTGGGGCACTTTAACACCCAGCATGCTCTGGTGAAGTGCTTAGAGTTAGCTTTGCTTTTTTCCACAGAGCCCTGAGACGAGAGACATAACAGCGCCTGGGTCTATGGTGTGCATGTGATGATCCATTGCAGTTGATAGGAGTTATTTTAGGGACTGTTTCCACGGTCATAGATGAGGTCTGCAGGAGAGCTCAATTTAACAGCAGCCACTTGTTAAGCTATGACCTGTCATTGTTTTGATGGTCCTACATATATATACTGTATATATGTTACTGATATCAAAAACAGTAACAAAATCAAGGAATATTACCTTTACCTCTGAAAATGATGATCCAGTGAGGGACTCCGATCTGAGTTTCTTAATGATTTTGCACACAATCTTTTGCACTCAGTCATTTCCCCAAACTGTTTCTTGACATGGCACATGCTTCTTTAAGCTTGCAGTCATTTAAAACGCTCATCCTGTGATAAATGAATGTCTGCATGCTCTAATGAAAGCATTTACTATGAGGACCGGGCAACACTCCGCTTAAGAGGGGCGTGTTCACTAGTTTGTCCCCGGAATGCAGCGCACGGGGCTGCGCTTCAGGTGAACGCGGCCGCACGCGATGCCGCTGCGCGCTCGGATGATTTCTAGTAACTCAAGCTTTGGTCGTTAACATCACCGGATGCGACTGTTTGAGAGGTAACTTTCAGCTTCTTCATGTGTAGTAGGCCACTCACTCAAAAGTTGATCTGCTTTTATTGAGGATGCTCTGTGAATTGGTGAACTTGAACTAAATTGCACTGAGATGATAAAGATTGCACAAAACGTACGATGCATAAAGATGTCATGATGCATAAAGATGTCATGATGCATTAAAGATGCATCGCATCAAACTAAACGTTTTGCAGTTCTCTGAAATGTAATGTTTAATGTTGTATGTTTCTCTTCGCAGGGGATCTCTGCCGACTTCAGTCTGTCCAGCCAATCCACCTTTATATGATCCTTCATAAGGATTAACAAGATTTCATATGCATTGATATTCGCTCAAGCAAAACGTGTCAAATGATTGCTTATATGCGTGTGGCTGTCAGGCTGAGGCGGTCTTCACTGTAACCGATCTGAGAACAGTTTGAACTTTGAGCGCAAACGTTTATAGGGCTTATAATCATCTGCACAAGATCGGACACTGGGTATGACACCGAAAGCGACGAGATTTCGGTACCTTGTGGGGACAGTGTAAAGTACATTTGTGTTGAACAGTCATTCAGATCGTCACTTCACGACTCTATGTTCTGCTCGTCCTGTGATGCTTTAGTTCCTCTGAGAAAGAGTGCGGATTGTACCCAGCAGAGGAAACACTTGTGAAGCATGGATGTTATTAGGTTTCCCTTCTTCTCTGATGTTAAAAATGATTGGGATCACACATCTCTTGGTCTTCACTTTATCAGATGAGTCCGGTTTCAGATCTCAAGAAGTTATAAGTTATTTTGTGACACCTGACGAAGAACTATAATGCAAATGTCCAACAACAGGTACGTGGTTTTACGTTTTGTTTGTCAGATGATAACGAAGCTCTGCTTAGCAAATGTTTGTTTTACAAATGCTAATATATCATTTTAACTGCATAACGTGTATGTCTATGTGGAATTGCTATGCAGAATTTAAGAAATTCTCTCTCTCTCTCTCTCTCTCTCTCTCTCTCTCTCTCTCTCTCTCTCTCATGGGCTAGTTTTCACATTCAGGAAACAGCTGTTTAATTTAATTTTCAAGAGGAAAAATAGTTTACTGTTCACATAAACTTGGGGGGTTTAAAAAAAACCCCAAAAAAATTTATTTTTTTTTTTTAACCCCAAAAGGACTAAAATAGTTACATCTCCATTTACGTGTTCTACATGGTTTAAACTTGACTGCTTAGCCTATTAATGTGAAGTCATATGTTTTTTGTCACATGGGACTCATAACCTTCAGGAGTCTGTATGTCTGTCTCTTTCTCCAAATTTAAGTGTTTTTGTTGTAGGATGAAATGAAGCACAATAGCAAGTGACCAAAAGAGCTTTAGTTTAGTTCACAGTGTCTATGAGCTGATAACATTTAATCCATGAGTTATATATGTCACCATGGCAGATCTTCATATGTGTGACTGATGTGTATTGTTTATAATTGGCCAAGTTCTGCTCTGTTACCACCAAACAAAGCTTTTGTTCCACTAACACATGTAGGCTAGTTTCCTAACCTCTGACCTTTTGCCCCATTTAAACTTCAAGTATTTCAAATTAATATGTATATTACATCAACGCAAGGAAGATAGTTGGGTATTAGCAAAAGCTGGAAAGAGTTTCTGAGAAACCGCTCCTCTGATGAGTCAAATTTTGTCATTGTGACCTCATTGCCAGAAGTCAGATTAAGTTAGCACAGACTCATACTCCATGTAAACATGTTTTATTTGGGACAGTTAGTTTTCAATATAGCATACACTTCACATTAGCTTCTCTATTCAAGACACCTGCAGTCATGGTATGGCTGACTTCACTATTTGTTGTTTTTATATGTGCATCTGGAATTTATATGTGCAAGTGGAATTTATTTCTTCTATCTCTAGGAAGCTGTCTCTGTGTCAGACCCTCATCCTTATAACAGTGCTGCTGTGTCCAGGTTGCCTGTCATCTCAGCATGTAAGTTGGTACCTGTCCCTATTAAACAACATTAGCAGTGCTACAATATGCTCCTGTAGCTCAGCTGGTAGAGCATTGTGTAAGCAATGCAGAGGTTGTGGGTTCGATTCGGAGCATGCATACTTATAAAACGTATACTTTGCATGCACTGTAAGTTGCTTTGGATATAAGCATAAGCCAAATGTGTAAATGTCAAAACCTTAAACAACACAATCTGACACCAACCAATTGCTCATTTTATATCACAATTACCACAAATTACTTCTATAATACACATGCATGAACAGCTGATTTTATCAGATGCAATAACAACTGTAAAATCCTGTCAGGCTGTACAAGAGAATTTTCATAGCTTGAACAATCAGAAAAGCTTTTGGGGATTTTGCTCAGTTTACCTAGAGTGTTTTCTTCCTTGTTGATTACCAAGAGCAAAGCTTAAACAGAGAAAACCAAGCAGTCGCACCTAGGTGGATTCAGAGACTGGGGTACCACCCTGTATTGTTTTGAAAATGCTGTTTACACATATTGCAAATATGAGCACTTAAGAAGAGCATGACATTTGGCTCATGTTCTCTCTTTAACCTTTTAGTTTCACTGGCAACTAGGTAAAAGTTTATTTGTACCGCTCTGCCTTTGGTATCCTCTAGACCTCACCCAGTCATTCTCCAGTTCCCTCCCGCCTGAGATCCAAGCTAGGTCTTGTCCAGCAGTCATTATCACCGTCATTCCACTGGAATGACTTTCACACTCTTCTATTAAAGCAACACGCACACAGGAAGCAATAGGTACATTTCACCATCAGATCAAATCACACTTCTGAATGTCATTTCCAACCTAAAGTTCCCAAATGTCTTTCCAAGAAACATATTCCTAAGACAACATTTCTTTTAAAATGTTGCCTTTGGGGGGAAGCTGGTGTTCTCAAGGTGAAAGGTCGATTTCAGTAATCCGCCTTGCCCACGGGCCCCATTGCAGACTGTCATCAACACTAATTTGAGTCTTTGCTGCGGTAATGAGGGCAGTTCCAGGTCATTCCGGTATAGAAGATGATAGACGTTGGTCATAAAGCACTATTGTGTCAGTGTAAGTGCAGTCATCTGTCGTTGCAACCCACACAGACATCCTGACTCATTACCAGATCTCTAGTCTCTAGGCCAAATAAGGTCAAAAGATTCTCAGCACATTCCATTTCATTCCACCTTTATAACCTTATTAGATGCCTTTAGCCCAGCTGATGTAAGTTCTTCTTCATTTTCATGGGTTATTTGTATTTGTAACCCTTTTGCATTTGATAGGGTTAAATTTTAGGAACCTGTAGAAAACTCAGCACAAAAAAAGAGGTCAGATATGTGCCAGTAAAACGCACCTTTAGGGGTCAAACACTGGAATGCAACTTTATTGCTCTATTTGTGTTTCTAAATCGTTGCATAATGTTGCTACGTATTTAAACGCCTCATATGACTCTGGGTTTCTCAAATTATATTTATGTAATTTGATGGATGAGTACTATTTTAGGAAAAAAACAGCTGCTGTGTATGAGGTTGTTTAATGTTATAGGAGCAGAAGGGTGTGCTCTCCTGGCTTCCACACCTATATCACATTTGTACGAATATACACGCATACACACATACACCTGGAGGGGAAGCTAACAGCCCTCAGGGAATCCATGAAAGCTGCTGCCTCTTCACAGTCTGTTACTGCCTGTCCGTCTCGGATCAAAGCCAAAACCAGATCTAAGAATGAGCAAGTAATGTTATCCTTGAGGACGATTAGTGGTGGTCTGATCGGAATACTGCTTGTGTAATGGAGGCTGTGTAACAGAGCTGATGCAGGCATCCTCTGTCCTGCATCTGGGGAATACTCAAACACTTCCACAAATGTCAAGAGCAGTCTAGCGTGTCCGATGAGCAGGAAGTTTTTTTGGTGGCCTCTCATATCGTGTTCTGAGCAGAAGTGCACAATCATTTAGAGTTTAAGCACAAGATAACTTTAGTTCAGTACATGACAGTTTTTTAAAATGTTATTAACATAACTATTTAAGTGAACAGTTGGCTTGAAATGTGTGTACACACATTTCAGAATATCGGATGTGCAGCTCTTTGCTGATGTTCTGCAACCTTTCATACACTTCATTCTTTATATGTTTCCAGTCATCCAGGAGAGCAGAGGTGGGAGGTGACGGACCACAGATGAGAAGCCAGTTGCACTTCATGAATGAATGGGCTTCATGGGGTGGCTGGTCTGTGTGTTCACGCTCCTGTGGGGGCGGAGCCTCGGTCCGTACACGCACATGCATCACCAGGTAAAGCAGAGCTTCTGCTTAACACCATCTTCTGCGCTGCCACATGATTTAGATTAGGTTTGGTTTAACAGAGGATTCAGCAATATTATTATCAACTTATAATTTCCCATCGTTTCTGGTTAATAGTTAGGAAAAGAACTACGCAGCTAACAGGAAATGTTCTCAGAATGTTGGCTAATGTTCTGTGAAAGTTCTCAAAGTTTTCTCAGTTTTACAAAAAATCTTGCTGTAAAATTAGTAGAATGTTTTTTATTGTTGTATGGTATATATATCAAAAACTTCATTCTTAAGTAGTTAAAAATGTAACAGAATTTAAAAATGTTCTTATAACCAAGCAAGAACATTAATACAACATCTAAAAAAACTGGATGTTTTGAATGTTTCTAGAATTTTCAAAATTTTTCATGTTTTTGTTACTTAATGGAAACATTAGGAAAACGTTCTTACAACCTAAAATTGTTAGCTGGGTATTTGGTCTTTTTTTGGGGGGTTCCTGCGATGAACACAAAATCATGTTGATTGACATTTTGCATGCTGTTGCATTCTTATTGGTGTTAAGCTTAGTAATGTTTATGTAATGTAGTTAAAACAGATTCTAGCATTTACATCTAATGTGATTTATATGTTATTGTTTTCCTTTAGAAATTTGGTGGGAGGGCCATGTCCAGGAGACACCAGGCAATACAAGATTTGCAACACAAAGGTGCAGTAAATCCTTACAGTTTTACAAGGACTTAATAGTAATGCATTTAAGTCACACCTTACTTTCCATTCTTTAATGTGGAATGTAGGTAGTGTTTATTTATATCTGAATATATAATCATACAGTGTTTTACAGTGTCACCAAATTGACTAATGCTATTGTCGTTATGCTGAAAAAACAGGGACTTACACTGTTAGTTAACTGTTTGTTTATCATTAGTATCAAAGTTACTGTGTCAGCAGATGAATGTGTTGAGCTTATCTGAAACGTGTATCAGTAAAGGTGCTGAGATTGTTTTAATGACTCAACACTGCTCTAATCAAGTAGCAGGTTGAGACAGGCTGTTTGTGTGTGTGTTCTCTCCTAAGCTTTTTGTCTATAACTTCAGGAGTGTGCTGCTGGCACCGTGGACTTCAGAGAAATGCAGTGTCAAGCTTTTAATGACAGACCCCTGCTTACTGGCAATAGTTACCATTGGACTACCTTTCATGGTGGTCAGTGAAGCATCACTTTGTGTAACTGTGTGTTTCTTTTCTGCTACAATGCATGTTTATTGTTGACTGTATCAATGTCCTCTCACCGCACGCTTCAGGCCCCGACCCCTGTGAGCTCAGCTGTCTGGCTATTGGACACAACTTCTACTACAACTTTGGGCGGGTCCTTGATGGCACTCCTTGTCAATCAGAACAGGGGACTGTCTGCGTGAGCGGAAAGTGTCTGGTGAGTAGCTGCTCTTAAAGGCACAGTTTAATAAAAGCTAACAACAAAATGCTCTTATTCCCTCAGTATAAGGCAACGACTGGTATCAACACCACAGTGCTTTTCTGATGTGGTAAGCAAAGTGTTTCTATTAGATTTTAAAAATGGCATAATTTACATGCCTACACAATATGACTATAAGATTTGTGCCCAGTCCTTTCCTGGAGCCATCCCAGCTAGCAATATTAGGTTGTAAGGCATTTCCATTTCCGTAATGTTTTTATTAAGTAACAAATGTTAAAAATGTTATTTTAAAAGTTCTAGGAAAGTTTAACACATTACAGTTTTTAGACATTACATTTTTTCTTGGTTATAAGAACAATACTTAAACATTTTTTTAATTCTGTAACAATTTAATACTGCATGAACATTTTTATAACATTTTATAACATTATAACTTTTATTTAAGAGAACTTTGAGACAATGTTAGCCAATGTTCTGAGAATGTTCACTGTTAGTTGGGATGTGGATGGTAATGGGTTCCATCACATGTGGACTAGAGAGGAAAAGCACATACATACTGAGGCCCAGTCATTAGCAGCATGTGGCAGAATAAATCCATATGTGTGAAACACCTTGTGTGTGTGGTTGCAACTTCATGTGGCCTCCTGAAGCGTGGGAATGTGTCACTGAGAAACATTATTTCACATAGTGCTGAGATTAAGGAGGGAGAGGCAGAAAAAGTAAAGACAGAGCTAAGGAGGCAGAGAAGTGAGACAGAATGGGAGGTAAGAGAAAGTATTAAATAAGTAGGAGGGTCACACCTGAGAGGCCTAAAGATAACGAGAGTCTTAATTATAGACTACACAAACTGCTGAGTTCAGTTTCCTCCTCCCTCTACCTCCACAATCTCCTCCTCCACTCCTGAGCTCTGTAGCTTAAGCCAAACTTCTGCCTGAATAAACTTGATCCCTGTCCGGGCCTCATGATCTTACTGTTGTTTGTGTGCGGTGACTCAAAGAGAGACACTGTCATTCGACTGCCCATCTGTTTTCACCTGCCTCTGTTTGTACCCATAAACTTAAACACGCACTTGTTAGGATGGTGCAGCTTTATTTTAGTATGGGATGAAACACGCTTATTTCATCCACACTGATGGTGTAAAAAAGCTTTGATCTCTTTCCTTTAAGATACTTAGTCATTGAACACAGGTGCAAAACAAATTAAAGCCACTTTAGCTTGCCTTAAGAACTGAGGTAAAATCAAGGTGGGTATTTTGGTTTGATTATTGTAAATCTGTATTGTAAAGTATATTGACTTTGGGTTGTACATTGTTTCAGTGTTGATTGTGTTGAAAGTTGATTTAACATTTACAATATTGCCAAAGCATAAATTCAGTACATAACAATACATACAATATAAAGTCATTAAGATGCTGAAATAGATATAGATAAGTTTATTAATATTTAAAACGTATAAAAAAGGTAATGTGCATTTAAATGTGGTCACTTGTAAGGATGTAATAAGCCCATTAAATTAGTCAAGTGTTCACTTGTCATACTTTGTTGTTTCAACTTATTCCACCTGAATGAACAGTTCATTACAAAAACTGAAAATCCCCAAGATTCTGTGCAGTGAGCTGTTCCAGTTTTCATTATAATCTCTGTGGGATCAGCTTGTTCTTTTGAAACGGTACATGGTTCCTAATATTTTGGCTTCTAATTCCAGAATTTGTGTGTGTGTGCAGAAGCCAGGATGTGATTTGATCTTTGGATCGCAGCAGCAGGAGGATGCCTGCATGGTGTGTGGAGGCCACAACTCAACCTGCCTTCATCACCGAAGTGTCTATGAGTCCAATGGACAGAGCAATGGTCAGCAATGAATCTACCAGCACTCAGAGTAACGCTAAACTAAACAACAGATCAATCATTGCACAATTCTGTCATTGTTGGCCGAATTGTTTTATGGATACTATGAAAGAACTCTTCAACTTTCAAAATTAAACTTTTCAGAATAGTTCCATTTAAGCATTGATGTGAGGGGGTGTGAGCAAACGGTAACATCACAAAACCTTCCATTAAAAACTTGAAGATTTGGCACTTAGCCATAGAATTCTTAACCTGAGTGATTTCTGTGGGATAGTGACTCTCTCACTCTTTCTGTATTTCTCCCTCTCCCTTATAATCTAGACACTTAGAACACTTACACCTCTGACTTTGAACTCCTGCGCTCGAAACAGAACCTCTTTTAAAAGCTTTCCTCACACTGCCAAACTGAAAATACAGAGTATTTACATCAGGGAAAACACAGTGATAATACTGGCTTTGTTTGGCCATCCGAAAAGTACTCAGTTTCCCACTCTCTTGCATCTGGATTTCTGAGAGTAGGATAACAGATTGGACACTGCCAGCGCAGAGCTCTGTAAAGAAGGTCAAAAGTCAAAGGAGAGGACAAATGCACTGCCTGGGTTGTAATTCAGTAGTATTTCAGCCAGACTACAAAGCGAGGGCATGTGGCAGCTGCAAGAATATGAGTCATAAAAATGCACATATATGGCTTTTCTCCATGCAGGAGTGTGCACCTGCTGGAACTAAGTGTGGGTTAAATGGGCTGAGACGCATTTTTCTTTCATCTGTGTTTCCCAGCAGGATTGTTTGGGTACAACGAGGTCGCTATGATCCCGGCCGGAGCCACACACATCAGAGTGACTGATAACAGCAGAAACTATCTAGGTTAGTGCGCAGCCCTGTGTGATCTCTCCGCTGAATGTGTTTCTCAAAGCCAAAGACCCAAGGTGCAGAGTGTGAGATAGAATTGCTGGAGACTATACAGTCAACCCAGCTAACAGGGAACGTTCTCAGAACATTGGCTAATTCTCTCTAAAAGTTCTCTCAAAGTTATCAAAAAAGTTACAAAATTAAAAAATTTATTGAAATAACATTTATAGAACTTTATTTACATTTACGCATTTGGCAGACGCTTTTATCCAAAGCGACTTACAGTCCATTCAAGTTATACATTTTTGTCACTATATGTGCTCCCTAGGAATCGAACTCACAACCTCTTGTGCTATCAACGCAATGCTCTACCACTGAGATACAGGAGAACTACATTACATTGGACGTTTTGAATGTTCTTAGAACTTTTAAAATAACATTTTTAACTTTACATTAGGGAAACATTCTTACAACCTAAAATTGTTAGGTGGGAAGGGCATTTGCTTTGTATTTATTGGTCAGTAAAACAACATAAAAAGCATTGTCAATATAATGTAGCCTAACAATAAATGGAAGATAAAATTTTCTGTATTGTGTACTGTCTTGTGAGGTCTCTTTTTGTAAAATATTTTCTAGCCCTTCAAAACGGCCGCTCTCAGTTTGTAATCAATGGGAACTGGAAGATTAACGTTCCAGGTGAATACAGTGTGGCAGGTACCAAACTGCTTTACCGACGCTCTGCTGATACCTGGGAGAGTTTCGAAGTTCCAGGACCAACTCAGGAGGACCTGCACATTATGGTTCGCTTTAAAATGAAACATTATAAGTTATTTTAAAAAACGTTATAGTTCAAATATACATTAGTATAGTTAACCTTCTTAATAAAAAGATTTTCTTAGGCAGTTCTTAACATCAATGCTGTAGAAGAACCATTTTCGGTTCCCCAAAGAACCATTCAGTCAAAGGTATAAATAAATGAACCTTTGTATCTTTCTTACCTTTACATAGTCTAAAGAATCTTTTCCCTCTACAAATATTAAAGGT
The DNA here is from genome assembly GCA_036877525.1 of Chromobotia macracanthus. Taxonomy (NCBI): domain Eukaryota; kingdom Metazoa; phylum Chordata; class Actinopteri; order Cypriniformes; family Botiidae; genus Chromobotia; species Chromobotia macracanthus. The sequence goes on from JAZGTH010000063.1 coordinate 7,675,588, forward strand.
TTTTATGGAACCATACAACCAAAAATGGTTCTTCTTTGCTTTGTGAAGCACCATATTTTGTAAGAGTGTACATGGTTCTTAAAGCCAGTTCTAGAAACCAGTTCATTTTGATTCATTTATACTGATCTGTTTGTAGATCTTGTCCACTGATAAAAACGCTGGGATAGAATATGAGTATTGGCTCCCACCTGACCGCTATGCCTTGTATCATGGGAGAAGTCAACTTCGACAGTCACAACATTCAGAAAACTACCTTCCCCTTGAACCTCCTGCCATCACCACTACAACCACGACTACCACAACTACCACTGCTACACCACAGCCAGCAGTGAAACCTCCTTTCTGGGGTATGTGTAATATAAGCTTTTTTTGAATAAATGTAAGTAGTTTTAGTATTTAAGTATTTAAAAGTATTATTCATGTTATAACTGGATCTTAGTTTAAGATAAAGGCATGCATTTAATATCAAGGAAATGTCAAGTTCATTTAGAGTACATGAGATGGTAAATGTTTGCAAGAAGTGACTCTTTCATCAAAATTTTAGCGTTAGAGGTCTTTTGTAAATACAATTTATGAGGTCATTCTCTCAGGTCCTGCTGGTCACTGGCCTTATCAGCCTCCCTATCAGCAGCAACCAGTTCCACGCTTGGAAAGAGATGAAAACCGCAAGAATCGCTTGCTTGAGATACATCGTAGAGGTCAGTGCATTATCAATCCCTATCTACAAAGCCATATACATCATTTTAACGCCCACCATCTTATCAGCCTCTGTTACCATTTTGCAGGTTTTTCCAATGAACAAATAATCTTTGCCCACAAAACTGATACACAAATGTAAAAAAATATTCTGAATGGTAATATCCTCTTTAACCAGACGCAGATACACCTATTCTCATTTCTTTCACAAATGACAAGATCTCTATCTTGGCACGTAATTTAGATTTTTATTTTAAAATTTTAATTTTATTTTATTTTAAAAATTCATTACATTTGTAATTTCTGTAATCCTTTTGCAGGCCACTGTGGAAAATGCCGAAGGGTACGAGGAAAAGGGGAACGCCAGAGACAGTATTGCCAAAAAGATTTTGGTGAGTTCAGTCAGTGTCTCCTAACTTACGACCTCAATTAATCTCATCTTTTGTAACAATATGGTTTAATGTACATTATATTTTTTGAAACAGTATTCAGAGCAAAGGTGCTAGAAAAATTGTATCATGGTGAGGAGACCCGCTATGATGTTCAAATTATCCACACATACCGTAATCGCTACCGTATGGAACACCGTGAGTTCCTGTGGGCACCCAATAAATGCGACTGTCCACCTCTGGAGGTGGGACACCAGTACGTCCTGATGTTGCGACGGCACATCAACTACGAACACACTCTTAACCGCATCCTCTTAGAAGAGGACAGCTATGCTCAGTCGTACCGAGCACGTGAGGATAGTCTGCTTCGCCCCCTAGAGGAGCTCTGCGATAATAAAGGAACCAGAACTCGGTTCAGGAGCTAAACATGGACGTACTCTTCCCAGCACACCTACTCTAAAGTTCATTTTCAAAAAGCAAGGCACAGACAGTAACCCTTTTCTGACACTGATATTAAATCGATGATGTGATTTTACTAAAGCAGTTTGCATTCAGGAAAAGGGACAATGGACACTGTGTTGAGATAAATGATGTCCGTGAGTATATGAGGCCAAAACCAAAACCAAAGAAAAGAGATTCTCTACATGAAGCACTTTAGGTGGACAATTTCACCTTCCTTTACAACGTATATACACCAAAGTAAATAATATACACAGAATTTATATGTTTTTTTAGCACCACATGTTTGTTAATAGCATAAAATTCCTTGACAGTATGTGTATCTTTATCATGTCTTTTGTGCATTTTTATGTTTTTTTTTTAAATATATGTATTTATATGTAAACTGTATTTGTAGAGGAAACACGCATTTACATACTGCCTTATCATTTTAAATGTTTCACCTTCAATATGTTTGTTTTATGAGTTGATATGAAGTTCTACAGTGAAATGAAAATGAGTTTTTAAGAGACTAGTCACAACTTACACAACCAAGAAACAAATACATATAACTGTCTATGGTGGAAGACTTTGGCCAATGAACAGCTGTTTTGCTCTTTATTTTTGGCAGCCATTTTGCAAATGTTTTCCTTTTAATCATTAGTAGACTAGGATTATCGTACTACGTTGATGTGGTTTTAAAATTGTAGTCCTGCCACTATACAAAACACATAAACTACAGAATGTGTTTTGTTAAAAATATATTTACAAAAATAACTTATACGACAGTAACATACAGACATAAAGCTAACATAAACATACAATTACAGCTAAACAGACTGACTGTCGCTAGGCTATTAAAGTCATTATATTGCTGATAACAGCTTTCTCTCCTTGTGGCGTCTGATTGGCTGAGAGAGTGGGAGGGGCTCATCTCTGGAGCATATGGCTATTACAGCACATATATAAGCCACAGATCACTGAAATAAAGCATTGCATATATAATCTATAAACATGGAAAAGCCTATTAAAGATCTACACAGCAAGCCAAAGTAAAATGCTTCTACATTTCAAATAAAAAAAAATCACTAATCACTATGTTTTAACATCCAATTTGTCCAAAAATGAGTTAATTTTATTTTGGCAATTTTCTTTTGGAACATACCCAAAGGTATGCTCCTGCAGTCCTAAACATGGTCAATATTTTCCATGTCCGTGCTGAACTGCATTCACTGTGCTGGTCATTTTAATCCTAAAAGGATTATCAGGAGCATCAATGCTCATTTAATCTTCTGAGTGGTTCTGGAGTGACCCATTGCCTTTGAGGTGAAAATCTCCAGTAACCTGCACCCATCTCCGCTGTCTCTGACACATAACAGTCTAGTTAGCATGATTTACACGCTGACACTAACAAGGCGTTGGGTGGCGGTCCGTCTCTTGATGCGGGCGCGGCGAGGGCGTTTCTGATCAGATTGGCAGTGGCACAGGGGACCCAGTAGAAGCCACAGATAAAGAACCACACAAGCCCAGCAAGAGGACAGCTTGACCCAGAATGTAGAGTAACTTCCATGGGTGAAGGTGGTCTCTAGCACAGCAGTCTCATAACTGGGGGGCATAAAATATAATTATCGGAAAATCAGATCACATTGAGATTAAGAGTCTTTATAACTGTACAGTGCACAACATAGTGCATTTTTTCAGTTCTAACTTTTGTAACTTGCTAACAGAACATGTAATTAAAATTTAATTTGAAATGTCAAAATTAACATTTGAAATGTCTAGATTATTTTTGCAGAAAATCCTGTGTTTTATGTCCATGCACTCTTTCAGGACCTTCACGAACCCCTGAGAAACCTGGGTTAATAGTAGTAACTTAATTTAATCTGTTTAGTTAGCTGTCCGTCTGTGTATGTACGTGTAAGAAATTGGTGCTCTCCACGCTAAACAGGCTAAACAAAAACACCTGAATGTACTCATTTTTAATGTCATTCCAGTGTTTCTACTCTGACCTTCCTAATCCAGAACAGCACTGACGAGTACTTTAACAACTCACCTAAACCAATTAGTGAGAGTCATCATTACGTAGAGGGAGGCCAGAAAGAAGACGAAATGGAAGAAGAAGTAGCTGTAGGCAACACGCTGGTTCTCATTGTGGATGACCTTCTGACAGCCTTTGTTCTCATCAATGACAAACTCCTCCTCTGGAAGAGAAAAAACAATGATCACATTTAATGACATATGTTTGTGAAATCTATGTACATTGGAATTTGTAAAAATGTTCTTACCATCTTCTTCCTCTGGGCAGCAGAAGCAACAGGAGGCTTTCTGTTTAGGGATGAAGAGTTAGTGATTGTCAGGGAAAGTCGTCAAAATATATTATGTACATTTTGTCAGTGAAGCTCATTCATGTCTCATTTATGGCTCTCATGACATTCTGAAAGAATTCCACATACCTGGAACTCATAGCGGTAAACTTTGATCATCCAGAATGGTCCAAAGACCTCAGCTAAGTATGAAGCCTCATTACTGAGAGAGAGAAAAGGAGCAGTTAGTATTTTTATTATTAACATTCTAAATTAATATTTTGTCCATATGATCAGATATAGGGTGCCCACCATGCAAAGAGAACACAGCAGTACATGATTGCAGCACCAATAATGGCCACAGCATTGCCTTCATTTTGAATCTCATCCCTGCTGACTTTGGGGTAGCACACTGTCATGTTGACCCCCTGATACTCCACTGAAAGCACACAGAGGGAGTTGGCGTTATTTATATCACACGTTCACATTTAGCTCTTATCTGGATTAAGTTTTGGGAGCATGTATGTGCTGAATAAATCGCCCTGAACAAGCTCAGGACACGCAAACATCTTGTGGGGTTTCAGAATCATGTCCTGCACATTCCTCGGAATTAAGTGCTGCATTAAAAGCAAACACTCGGCTGTTCAAGAACAATGGCTAATTATATGGGATAAGAGTGTCGCATTTATGCGCTCCGTTTAGGAATTCCATCTGAACCGAAGCCAGTGGCCCATTGCTGCAGGTTTTGGAGGTGCTGCCTGTTGATAATGTGTTGCGTGTTTGAAAAAGTTTCTCGGAGATGGGATTAAACTCCCAGCATGCCTCAGGGTGCACTGCAGTCCTTTGTGATGAAGTCATGCAGCAGACAGAGGATGAACAGCCAACGACAGTCAAGAAACATGACAGGGTAATACAAATAGGCAAAATGTGCAAAAATGTTTTGTTTGGTTTTCCCTCCTAAATAAGAAAAAGCTGGAAAAAGTCAGTACATTGTTGCTCACCAAAGTGACAGTACTGCAATCATAGTGTCACCACCTGTGTGACATTTCAAGCCCAAAGCTCTTCATCAGATACAATTTAATTCATCTTAAATCAAAATCTCTGGCAAATTGTAATAATTATTCTGCAGTACTGACCCTCAACAATGGTCGTAATTCTTACCACCAACATCTGTACTTCAAATGGCCACGCGAAACACTTTTAACTACATCTGTGTTGCATGCTTGAGAGCTATTCTGTGACCTCAGTGAACACAGCTTTTCTGTCTGGAAATCTCATTCATCCTTGTCATATGCTGAGCAGGTACCATTCATCACCTTTGGGGTGTGCCACAGATTTCCTCCGATAATGCAACACCAATGGATAAAACCATGTGAAATGATGAACCCATTGGGAGAATTTTTCAGGCTTTATTGATGTTTTTTGTTCATGAATAACTTTGTGATTGCAGCTAGAGCTTGATTAACTCTGCTGAGGGATAAACCAGTTCAATTATTGCATTTACGGTGAAAGTAAATAAACGGTACCTGCAAAATAAACACTTATGTAGATGAAACGGTTTCGTCCGACCGATTTTGTATACTTTATAACTATATGTTATTTACTGAAAATCCGATTCAAGTTTCCCGACGTGACCGTCGACGTGGTTCGTATGTAAATCCGTGGTCAGCGATTGGTCAAATCGCTGCATTCAGGCGTTTGCGTTTGGTTCTGACGTCACGTATTGGGTCACGTTTAGTTTATTGTCATTCCAACCATGTGAAAGAATAAGAGGAAGTTACAGACAGCACGTCACACACTTTGTTATGTGTAAGTTCTTTGTAGAGTAAACAAACAATATACAAACTATATCCTGTAACGATACATTAACAATAAACAACAGATGAGAGATTTGTAATAGCTGTGCAGGTACATAAGTTGCAGGTTCACAGCATTTTATATCACTCCTGATCTGAAATCTGTCCTATATGGATCGAGCAAGCTTTTCTAGTTACCTTTCTCAGGCGGGCGACTGGACAGGGCAGAGAAGGTCAGATACATGACATAGCAGCAAATGATAGATGCTTGCAGGAGACCTGAGCGTGGCTGTTCTAACAGGGAGAACAAAAACAATTGTCAGTATCAATTACTTATGGTGTATTTGTTACAAGAGCATTTCATTCAAACATCCCCCCTTTATTTTGATGTGTTCTTTTCTAAATCACTGTCTTTTAGGGAGAGACCATGAGAAAATGGAAAAATCCGGCACTCACTTTGCTGCACACAGGGAGTGACGGCAATAAAAGACATGATGGCGCAGAGGGCCAGGTTTGTCCACAGCAGGCCTTTATTGAGGTGGCATCCAGCTGGGTGGGTGTAGTATTTGTACATGAAAGTGAAGGCCATTGTGGCGATGGTGTAGAAGAAGAGCGTAGCGCACATGACCGCCACATACCACCTCTTATTCTCAGCTGCACCGGTTAACCTGTGAATAGGAGGCAGGGTGGAGACAGGGTGAGATCACTGTAGCCTCAAGTGTAAATTTTAAAAGAAGCATTCAGGCTACTGTATGTTGCTCTTGGACAGTTTCCATACTTTGAGATTTAGTTATGTGCTGCACAGGAAATCCTATTATGTTCATTGTGTGAAGTGAAGGAATGGCTCAAAGTGGATTCTACAAACATCTGGAAAATTCTGGATGTCAGAAGGTGAGCAGGAGGATGAGTTTGAATGTGTGTGAATAAGTGAGATACCAGAGAGAGACAAACAGGAAAGGAGTAAGAGACAGATTATCTAAAACCGTGTGGAGGGTGAAGTTTTATCATTCCAGAGCGAGATACAATTCAGACATTAACCAGATGTGGCCTTGGTTTATCATAGTGTAATGAGTGCTTTCCCATAGTAGTTATTGTGGGTTAAAAAAGCAGAACCTAGTTCCAGAACTCACCAGTTCTTGTTCCAGGTGTGTGCAAAAGCAGTGATGAGAATGAGTTGAATAAGGATGAAAGAGAAGCCTCCCACCACTCCAACATAATGCCAGGCTACACAGAGATACAGAGAGGAAAATAAAACAGTAAATAACCACATTCTGTATTTACAGCATATGGGAACGCTTCTAAAGTTATTCAGACTTATTAAAACAGTTTAAATAACATTTTTATAACCAAGTGTTAATTCAACATATAAAAAACTGGACGTTTTGAACTCTGAAACTTCTAAAATAATATTTTATTACTAATGGAAAACGTTCTTACAATCATAAATTGTTAGCTGGGGCACTGTTGCTGTTTGTAAATGATCAGTGTGTTTATAGTGCCATCTGGGGGATGTGTATGATAAGTGCAACTCATGATCCAAAACAATATTTAAAATACAGACTGTTTGCTATAAATAACAATATTTTGATTAATACACTTTCCTTCCCACATTAGTGATCAGGAGTGTGAGGATCAGATTTTTAAAGGTGATCAGCTCACCATGCAGAAAGGATTCTGTTGGAATAAAGAAGGCAGCGGCAATCATTCCAAGCAAGGTGATGAACTTCAGAAACCAAAACCTGTGAGGATGTAAGTAGAAAAGTTATTAATGTATCTATTTAAAGGTATCTATGTAATGTATATGTATGAGCGGAAAAAGTGTGTGTGTGTGTTCACAGAAAATTGTGTTACGTTTTTTCCAAACGCAAAAGCAAAGACCAAAAGCAAAACCAAAACCAAAAGCAAAGAAATCAACCACTAACAGTTTAATACATCCAATATCAATAGTGTGAACATGCACAGGGTGATCATGGCATTTCAACAGAGTCACTGACCCATTGTGGATGAGGGCTCTAAAATCCTGACTGGATTTGACATCAATCAGGAAGATGGCCATCATCAAGTAGAAACAAGCTGTTCCAAAGCACACCCTGTAAACCGCAGAGTACCCCACCAACATCTGACAGTCCCCTCCGCCATGAGCCTCATCACACACCACATTAAAGAAAGGCACCTGAGGAAGAGTGAGAACATTTCTGTAGAGTTCAGACTATGTTGGCTGTAGCCAGTGTGTATCCTGGCAAGCAGATTAACCAAGATTTGATTGGATGTGACAAATGAAGCATGGTTTTGCCTGATTACAGAACCAATGGTTTTACACCAGTGAATGTAGGGTGGAAGACAGGAGAGTGGCTGTAGCCTGTATAGCTTGTTAGACACTTACATTCTCTCTCACTGCCTCTGACACAGTCTTAGACAGCATGAGACAGGACACAGTGCAGGCCAGGATGTGGAACAAAGTGTACATGACCCGTGTGCTTGATGATGATTTGATTGGTGGACAGAAGGAGCAGCACAGCGAACAGGGTGCCGGGCCACAGCAGCAACATATCTGACAGAACAAAACATACCAGTTCAGTGAACAAAGGGAAAGATGAAAGCTGATGACTTCGGTAGCTTCAGAGTTCCAGGTCTCCATCACAGTTTCGGGAATGGGGTGGGGGAGGGTTGAGATTAATCTAGATCACTCAAAGCATCTGGATTTTTCTAATGGATCAGGGCTGGTTGTCTGGACAAGGTCCAAGCATCTTTTTATCCTTAGCTAAACCCAGAAACATAGATTGGGCTGAAACTCATTCCAATTTTCCACTGATTTCTACAGATTAACAGCCCATGTTTCATGAATGTATGCTAGATCTGGAAATATTTAATAGCAGATGGTTTTAATACAAACACAATCTTTAATAAATGTATAACACGGTGCATTAATCCAATATCCTGCCATAGTAATTAAACATATGAGATTATTGGACAAGCACAGCATCTGATATTTTAGAAAACATAAACAATTTTAAAGTACAGAGCAGAGTAAATTTCCAAAACTTTTGTAATACAGTCCTTAACTTTCTAAAAACAACCCCATCATCACATTTTATTTGACCTCACTATTTTAAGACAAAAAGCCTTCAGCTTCATGGAAAAAGTCCTTAATATTTAAACAAAGCAAGTTGTTTCTTAGAAATGTGGCAGCTTGTGATATAAACAGACAGCAGCATATTTTTTATATTTAATACCATGACATTTTTTCCAGCTGGAGGATTTGAAATAATCATATGAAAGAAACAAAAATATTTCATCAAAAGTTTACAAAAACTTGTACAAAAACCATGTCTCAGAGGAAACAGCCTAGACTATTTGTTTACAGTTGCTAATAATTGCTTTAATTCACCTGCTGTAGTTTACAAATAACTGACCTCTTAACTAAAAGAACAAAGGATATCCTTTGTTTATCCAATTTCTTTTTTTTCCAATAATAAATAAAGATTTTTTTGTGCGCCTGAGATGAGTTGTAGTTGATGAGTAATTTACTGTATAACAGACTTAAAAAGCTCTTACTACATTTATGAAAATATTCCTGTAGCTAATGAAGGTGAGGATAAAACAACACTGACAACAACACCCTCAGAAGTCTGATAATGGCAGACTGAGTCACTCATCCTCTTAATAGTATTTGACAGAAAGCACTTTCCATGATGTCTATGTTTCACCTTCTCATACGAAACAACATAAGCTAACCAATGATGTGAGAGAAGCTGACACAGTAATGTAATAGTAAAAAAATGACATTTTCTTAATTTAATAGTGGACATTTTTGAGAACTGTTCATATCTACTGCAGAAAAGACTGATTGACCTCAATCACTAGTCACTACTTGAGGTTTATGAATTAAGGGTCTGCTACAGAGCACTGTGTTTGCATGTACAGTACATCTATGAGCCACTGACAACAGATATTTTAAGTTGTCTCTGAGTTCTAAGTTTTAGACAGACACAGAACTTGATAAACATATCTGAGTCACAACCTAAAGAAATTAAGCTTAAGTGACTCAGGTCTATAGGAAATAAAAATCATCTTGGCATGACATTTCCATATTTCTCATTACTATGAAACAAATGTGCTCTCACCTGATAAGCCACCATGTTCAGGAAATAGTTGTAGACACCATTGTGGTGTAAAGCTTGATCAGTCGACATAGCTTCTTATTTGGCTGCCGTTATCCAGAAAGCTTATGCATCAGATCAAGACTCTGGCAAAAATTGTTGGAGAAATTATAATATAGTCCTACCAAATATATCCTATATCAGTGACTCCCGGTGCTGCATAACCCGTGAAAGTTCTCAGAAAATGACATTAAATGTTCCTCATAAAATTTCTCCCATCAGCCAACTGCAGACATTGTTCCAAGCACCTCAAACTATACAACCGCATCTTCCTCTTGTGGGAACTTCCTAACAGTTTTTCCATATCCTGTTAGCTGCCTGGGGCATTGAGTGGTGCCAACAGAGCGTGTGAGTAAGGGTGGATGCCCAGTTCCCCTCCCTGCAGTCGATTCTACTCACCCAGGAAGATTAGGCAACAAGAGGACAGGGAGGGGGGCAGGTTCATGTGTTAGCCCATCTGTCCTTCCCTTCCCCCAGACGCTCACTTCACTGTACCAGCTAGAGCCTCGGGAGCAAATGGCCTCACGTGCAATAGGATTGCTCTAGAGTCCTAATCGGTTTATGGCAAAATAATGTAATTACTGGCTATATTGTGATTTCTCTTGACAAGTTGGAAATACCTTTGCATTCCCCCTTTTCTGGCTAGGTGACACTGTAGGCACCACCCCCTCGTCTGACTTTAAAGAGGCCATGCACGTAATCCGGTCATTATGCCTTAACCCAGAAACAGGTTAGACGAGAAAGAATGACAGGTTAGAATGAATGGGGTATTTGGAGGTGTGCAAGAGTGGACCCCACATTCATTTACATTGCCCACACTTTGCAAACAGAGGTACACTGTAAAAAACACAAACAGGTACATCATAGCAAATTTTACCTATGAAGTCTGCACAATTTTTTGTCAACAAATTGTTGTAATAAAGTAAATAAACAACATATATTTGTAATGTGTGAAGCCTCTGTAACATCAAATGTGTTATATATTGTTAGTATGCAGGGTTCTCACTAGCTCTATATTTGGGTCAGTGTGTATGTGTGAGGACGTGTGCTGGGATTATCCTGGAGTTTTTAGTCCTCCTCTCAGCCTGGATGTCCTTCTCTACGGTTGTGTGACATATTAAACCAGACAGCAGAGTCTGGTCAACACGACCCACTTGAACTCAGCGATCTTCTGTTAACAATTGTTGCACATATGCAGTAAACTGCACATCCGTTCAGAATAATATGGAGAAAATGTGCTCATCTAAAATCACACATCCAAGCATTGATGCTGAACTTCAAACAGAAAAAGTTACTAATAATTTATGTAAGTTACCCAACATAACCACACCCACTCTAAAAACATTAGAATTAATTAAGACAACCAGAAATGTTCCAATCAACTAATGCTGGTATGTCTGGTGGAAAAAACTGACCTATTTGCTAATGTCCCTAAAGATCCAGCAGGGAAATTAAAAGCAGGGTGAGATTATAAAGCAGAACTGTGCTTATATTTGTCAGAGTACAGACCCTGTGTGCTGTTTCAGACTGGAATTTACTGAAAGTATTGACAGTTTCATGGAGGCATGTGGCCAAAACTGCACACAAAATCATTATGTAAGACAGTGTTCATGGAACACAGTTACTGGAGTGGCAGCACAGACTTGTATTCTTCTTTCTAAGAAGAGGCAAAGTCATATCCTTGTTGTGATGATGCTACTTTTGTCTTTCGATACTTCTTAAGTTATATTTGAACAGTACTTGAAAAGCAACTGTGAATAGTAGCATAATAACAACACAACTGACCTGTTCTCCACTAACACGCTAACCGTCTGCATCAACAAAGGCAGTTTAATCTAGGAACTTTAATCCTTGCTCAGCTTCACACAGGCACGAACTTTTCTAAACCAATTAGAGTCTTTTAAAGTGTATAGAATCTTTGCTCATTGAGCTTCCAATCTCTGCCTCAGAATGAAACATCCAGAATAACTAGAGGTCTTTTCACGCAATAAATGGGGGCCTTGTGTGAGAGAGGGACACTAGCACGCTGTTAGAACAAAAGAACGACTGACAACATACAATGCAAATCTCTCGGCTATGTTTCGGCCATGAGAAACATTTGATCTATATTTTTTAATGGGCTTTAGAGAAAGTGAAGAGAAACATATATACACACAAAATATCATTTTAGGATGCTTATTGTCTTTATGAGGATGCACTTTTCATACAATTGTAAAATGAATCAACACTTATATATAAGAATAGTCAATGAATAGTCAATTGTGTCAATAGTCATAGGTATGATTATTATATGGTGTTACTCTTACATTCCCTACTAACAGGGAATATTCTTCCCTGCATATAAACATTATTCTTAAGTTGTTTTAAAAATGCTAAAGAATAAAAAGATTTGAATAATGTTCTTATAACCAAACAACAACATTAATATACAACGACTAAAAAAAGGATGTTTTGAATGTCCCTAGGACATTTTGTTACCTTGTTTTCAAATGTTTTGCAAGAAAAATTTGTGAAACATTCTTACAACCTAAAATTGTTAGCTGGGTTATGGTGCTCCTACACTTTGTTTCATACAAAGTTAGCCCAGTCTAAAATTGAAACTTTCATGCTTGCTATCTTGAAAAACATTCAACAGTAAGTTATACATATATATGCACAAAAAATACATATAAAGCATGGAGAAGCGGTTATTTTCTCACTTTAAATTTTGTCATCAGTCACATATTAATCCAACATTATAATAATACTGTATACATAAACAATAATAATAATTTCCAGTAGTGTCCTTTGAAAGCTACAACTCAAGCTCACTGAACTGTGCTGCCCTACTAAATTAAAAACTGTAGGTACATTTGGGAATGTCAGAATGTTTAAAAGCACAACACACAGTTCTAGCATCTTACTCAGGAAAGCTTACTTGTGCCCTGCAACAGTGACAACACATTGATCCGTCTGTCAGAGGAAAAGTCCAGATGATGTCAGAGATCAATCATACAGTAGAATAAAAAGATGACTAATGACAGGAAAAGACTTCCTATGAAACCCTTGTAACATTCCTCGAAATTCCGTAACTGAGAACCCAAGAAGAGCAGAGCATTCAGGTGTAATCAGAAAACACTTCTTTTTATTAAGCTGATGATTATGTTGAGTGGAGGTGGAAACTCTGGCGAAGGGAAAGTCACGTAGTAAGTGTAGGTTTAAGTGTTTGCCATCAGTAAAACCTATTATGGGACACAAATAGCAGAGTGAATGCTTTTAAACCCACAGCAGACAGCATAAACAACATCTGCCTGTCTGTGAGGATTAGTTATAGTCTCAACATTTTTTGTCTTCAAGGAATTGCAATGCAGGATGATTTTAGAACTAAACTCTGATGCTTTCCATTTAGAACAAATTGTGACATTTCATGGCATTCGAACAATTAATAAAACTTTATCTTTAGGTTTGTGATTCTAATTATTTAAAGATGTAAATGTTGCCTTTGCATATTTTTACATAATACACATGTTTCTTCACTATTGTTCACCGCTTGTGTTCTGCTTTAGGTTACTTTATTACTCAGTATTACTGCATATAATAACACTGCATGCAGTTATGCAGTATTATTAAGTTAATTACTAAGATAAATTGCTTGTGATGTTCCTCATTTTTCATTTGCTTTGGATTAAAGTATTTGCCAAATGTAAACTTGGCAGTGTGTGCACTTTACAAAACGTTTAATTCATTTAAATATATTTATATTTATTTGGACTTTTTCCTGACTTTTTTGACAGTACTGTGCGTCACATTAATCTCAATCCGGGTGATTTGATGGTGGTTTTGAGTTCCGGGTATCTGAAGCAGCAAACATGGCGGCTGAGGGAGATGTAGATTTGGACTTGGAGGCAGAGGAGAACTGCACGGGGAAACCAACAGAAAAGCCTCGCAAACATGATAGTGGAGCTGCTGATTTGGAAAAGGTTACCGACTATGCGGAGGAAAAAGAAATATCCAGCTCCAACTTGGAAACGGTACGTTAATAGTAGAAACAGAAGCTAATGAGGCTAGACTGGTTAGCTGGATAACCATGTGAATGCATGTGAGGCAGAAACAAACAGTATATAACTTCTGTAATAACAGTGATAAAATATCCAGTCAACGTTAGAATAACGTTTTAGTATTGTTATTTTTCAGCATTGGACTACTCAGAATCACTTATGTGCCTTTTAAAACAAAATAATTGTCTAATTTTTATAATTATCATTAGAAATGTATAACTAAGTGAGGTGCCCAGAAAATCTGTACCTAGGAAAATGTGATGCAGTAGCACACAATTTATTTTTTTATTCAATGTACATTATTTGAATTTCATATTGTTGTGTATTTGAAGGCCATGTCAGTGATTGGAGACAGACGGTCCAGAGAACAGAAGGCAAAACAGGAAAGGTGAGAAATGTTAAGATGTTATGATTAATCACTGGTCCATTCTTAGGTATCTGACCATTAAGAAACTCCTTTCTACCATTTCTGCAGAGAAAAAGAATTGGCCAAAGTGACAATAAAGAAGGAAGATGTGGAGCTCATTGTATGTATATAGGCTTATTGCTATTATTTTTCCGTTCACCTCATAAATGCATGTGAATTGATAAAACAAAGTGTTAACACATTTCAACAGATGGGAGAGATGGAGATTACCAGAGCGCTGGCAGAGCGCAGTCTGAGAGAACACATGGGCAGTGTTGTTGAAGCATTGATTGCACTGACCAACTAAATGAATATGGTTGATTTGAGATGTATGGACACACTGGACAGCCTTCCTGCCTGTCATGACCATTTTTCTCGGCTTGTACGTAATCTGTAATAAATGAACAATTCTTTTTAACAGTACTACTTGCTTCTTCCCTGATTTCTTAGAAGCTCAAACAATGTTATTGGTCATGCATTGCAAATTGCAACAAAATGAAATTGTCATAGTAATTTATTACCATAAAACAAAGTTTTTACAAAAAATGGAACTAAAGACTCCATTTGTACACAAAGTGAACCATCTAGATGTACATAATTTAAAAGCAATGAAGAGTGGTTGTCTTTTATGGGTTTTTCCAACATTTGCATAAGAAACGGGTTAAACAAAGGCAAAAAAGAAAAATAAGTTTACAACATATACAAGCACACAACAGGTTCATGTCTTCCTTTTATGCACTGTTGGACGATCAAACACGTCTCTCACGCCCCCTGCCTTCTGTTTGAAGAACTTGCTGTTTTGGGCACTCTCCTGAGCCCAAGCAGAATCAAATGAAGTGGTGTCCTGGTCCACCAGATGTGTGTATTTTGTACGTCCAGAACGTCCAAAGTTTTTGACCTACAAAATTTAGAGCATACTAAGTAATTTGTTACTACTAATTACTACTGTAATGCACTGGTTCACAGAATCAATACTCTAGAAGGATCTGTATGGCTTTTGTCACATTACAAACAACACAATGTATAACATGCCATTTATGTTGCAACTAACACATTGGGTTCAATTTAAATGTTTCTGGTACTGACCTGCATGACTTTGGGCAAGATTGTTTTGTTGAAATGGTCCTCGAGGGTTGGAGCACTAAAGTCTCTCTTGAAGACCTCCTGCTCCTCATCCTGCAGAGAAACGTAACATATATTAGATAAAGAACAAATGAGCTGGAAGATGATGTTAAAAGCTGATCATCTGCCATCACTCACCATGAAGAAAGCTCCTCTGTGATAGTACTTCTGCAGAAATTTATATTTGCCCTTTGTTCCTTTGTTAGTGATGACTTTACCATTTGTGCGCAGTTCTGCTCTGCGTTCCTCCTCTGTAAGATTGTGAAATCTCTCGATTTCAGCTTTCTCTTTCTCAATACTGTAGATTGAAGTAATGCCACAACATAAATTGCTTGTTTTCTATACAATGGTCATAGAAAATAAAAAAAGGTCTTAATGCCAAAAAAAAAAACAGTACTCACGCTTCTCTGGCTTCTCTGTCCCTCTTAATACGCTTGAGCTCTCTCACTTTCCAGGCCTCATACTCCTCCTCCTCATTTTCACCATCTGTGTCTAGAGCATCAAGTGCAGCCAGCGTACGTTTGTTCTCCTCAAACTCTTTCTTGGCCTCCTCTTCTACAATCTTCAGAGTGTAGCGTCGCCTCTCTTCAGCTTGTTTTTTAGCCTCAGCTTCCAGTTCTTTCTGTTTCTGCTCTTCGGCTTCTCGTTCTGCCACCGTCACTCTGTCCTTCCTACATAGCAGTGACAATACATTAGAACATGTCATGTCATAGGCAGAAAACTGCAAACTGTGCAAGGCAAGACTTATCAGTATAAACAGACACAAGAATCCCTTTTGTTAAAGCTACTGACTTGCGGATGAACACAGGTTTTAGCCGAGGCTCTGCTTCATCCTCGCTGTCTGTGTACTCTTCATACTCTGACTCTGATTCAGACTCGTCTACAGATTTCCCCTCCTCCTCCACCTCCATGATCTCCATTTCCTCATTCTTCCTCTCTTGTGCCCGTTGTCGCATCATGGCTCGCCTTCTCTCAATTTCCTATGCAAAGACACAATACTACGAGTTTGTAAAAAACAAAGATTTTATAAAAACACAGGCAGGTTATTATATTTCCCCAAATATTTTGTTGAAATGACCCACTTCATCATCAACTTCCTCCTCCTCTTCATCTTCGCTGCTCTCCTCTCGCTCAGGGTGCCAGGTTCCCTCATCTGAGTCCTCGCTGCTTTGAGCAATCAGCTCTGGCTCAGCTATTTGCCTGTGTCTCGCAAGTCTATGGGTAAAACATAAATATATTCCACATTAACATCACCAATCCCCTGTACAAGCATAAATACATGTCAGCAAAACTCAGGGGGTGTTGTGCAGTTACTATACCTTTCTTCAACATCTTCAGACACTCGATTCATGAGACGTCGAAGACGAGGATCTGACTTTTCCTCTTCTTCCATTTCCATCTCAGGTTCAGCCTCTTTACCCTTCTTAACAAACTGGAAATCCTCTTCTTCTTCATCTGAGGACTCCATAGGGGCATAGTCTGGACGCTTACCCGACACATAGCGCTTCACTTTTACCTTCTCCATAGAAATTTCACCTTTGAAATGACAAAGAATGCATTGAATCAAAACGACACAGCTATTGCTACCTGCTATTGATTTCTGTTAAGTAACTTTACATGACTGTCAGTCATGTTGTGGGACTGTGGAGATCCACTTTACAAAGCACAACTACTAAAATGCACACGCTCCTATTACCATCACTGTAAATAAAACACGGCAGAATACGATGTGTAAAGTAATCATAATTAACTGACACATTAACACCACACGGTGCCATTACAAAAGTGTTGTTATATCAAGAGTTTAATAAAGATTCAGTCGAACTGTGTTGTCAATACATGCTAAAAATACAAGCTAACAAGAGCATCTCCAACAAATAAAATACCTTTCTCATTTCTAATCGGCACGGCTCCAGCCGTCGACTGAATCGGCGGCTGCTTGGCGTTTAATGCGTTTGGTCCTGACATTTTGACAGCTCGCACGGATGCTTTAACACTATAAAACAATCACTGAAAGCCTCTGTAAACAATCCTGTTTACAGTCCTTTAACTGCTCACACGAACGCCTCCCAGTATTATGTCACTTTGTTACCGTGCGCTCAAATGGTCCCCTGGAAACATTTTCCCGATTCATTAGTTCTTAGCATACGTCATTTATTTACAACACTGCTGTAGCATTTTCCTTCACATTGCCTTTGTTTTTTGGTTATCATCTCACTTATACCGATCGAATAAAATGCTGAGATGGATTGATTTTTTTTACTTAATTTATTTTTAGTTAAACAACGACATTTTGGTAGTGGTACTATATTTTGTTATAAGGTAAATATATTTTAGATTATTTTCTTTATATTGTTTAGGATTTTCTTTATATTGTTTTGTTATTATTATCATGAATAATTCTAACAAAAACATGTATCACCTTTCACAAACTTTAATTCCATTTCATAATTCCAAGGCATACATTTTATCCAAGGAGAAATGAATAGTTCTGATTTCACATAAACAGTCCTCAAAAAAAATCATGACTGTATATTAAGATAAAAAGCATCGCATGAAGATAATTTATGATAATTCACATTACAAAGCCATTTATTCTTATATTTTCACTCCTCTCTCCAAAAATAGCTGCTGGAGTTTCTCCTCAAGTTCTGCATTGGTGCCACGGAGCCCTTTCACCACTTTAGATGCCCATACAAAGTATTCCTGAACCCTTTCTGCTGACCAGCCTGTCAACAAAGATATAAAACAACATCGTTACACAAGCAGTTAACACAGATTCAAATGACAAATCTCTTAAGCACCAATTTCTCTTAATTTCTCACCTGTGGGGGTGCAACGATTTAGGTCCCTTAAATTGTACAGCTTATCAGCTAGTTTAACCAGCTTGGCCTGATGGCTGCGGTGTGGTGCATGCTCCACTTGTAGACGCTTTCTTTCCTCTTTTGGCAGCGTCTTGTCGTCTGTCACTTCCTGGACGATTCTCGCCACTGTGGGTCCAAATACTGATTCCAGCTCATCAGTAGTTGTGTCAGTGTCCTCTACAGTGTCATGAAGCAAAGCTGCCTGTATTAAAAGCAACAGAGACCAAATTCATACAATTCATTCACTCTCCAGCTGAATCACAGAGATGCATTTAAAAAAATCGTAAACTTGGGTTGCTTTGGTACTTAATATGCATGATAATTGCGTTTTAACCCCCAATCTCCCTCCTCCCAGTTATTATTAAATAAAATACAATTGCGACTCACCTGTAAAACCTCAATATCTGTGATTCCACCCTCATGACTTAAAATCCTCGCCACCCCTGCCAAAATAAGACAAACTGCTTAAGAAGGCTTTGAATACCGTGACATCAGATTAAATATAAAACGTAATTTAGTACTCTAGTATAGTACCGATGGGGTGATTAATGTATGGTGTGGCATCTGGGTCTTTGCGGCGCTGATTTCGATGTTTCTCTGCTGCAAAGTTGATGGTTTCCAGGAGCACTGCAGACGACGAACTCATAGTGAGATGAAGAACGGATTAATAAGAGTGCTTAGTCTAATAATTCTCACCAAATAATTCACCCTTTTGTAAGCATATAATCTAGGATATACAAATCGTAAATGCAAAGCCTATTTCACATTATGCATACAACATTTATGTACAGAATGAAGCAGACGTTTTGTGTCCGCAGGTCTAAAGTGTCCGTAGTGAAACAAGCAGTTAGAATCGCAAAACCACTTCCGGAAAAGGGGGACGAGGTACGATGTAATTTCGCTGCCTTTATTTCACATCCAACTTCAATAAATGTGGATGATTATATCGGTGCTATTTAATAAATTATTGTGAGTAATTTGGGACATTCCGATCAGTTGCGTTATTGGCAAAGGGTAACATAATATAACATTTAGTAACATGACGTAAGAGGTCGTATTTATCATGCTGTATATGCAGCGTCCACACATCTACATGACTGTAAAATTACACAGTAAAATTACACAGTAATGTCTAACAGGTTGATCCAATTGCGCACAGAGTGTTTGGACTCCATATGGCACAGACAGAGAGGAGAGATGCTCCTGAACTGCCCGACTTCTCTCTGCTTAAGAGACTGGCCAGAGATCAGCTCATCTTCCTGCTGGAACAGGTAAGGTGGTGTTTCTTTGAATGTAACACAAAAATATATTTTGTGTTAGTGTTAATGTGTGTCTCGTCTCTTCAGCTGCCAGGAAGGAAGGATTTATTTATTGATGCTGATTTGATGAGCCCACTTGATCGAATTGCAAATGTCACAATCCTAAAGGTAGGATTTCATTTATAAAATGTGTGGAAGAAAGTGTATGGGGCCAGATTGCTATATGCTGAAGAGATTATTAATAGACAAGCAAATGTATGTATTTTAATGGTCACTGTTTCCTGTTAATCTAACTGAACTGTCTGGGTTTTAACTTGCAGCAACATGAAGTTGACAAACTTTACAAAGTTGAACTCAAGCCAATTTTCAGCACTTCAGATCAGTGAGTATGCCATCATTTTAAATAAAAACAAGCTGTGGATATTATTATGTGTCCTTATCTAAAATGTATCTTCTTTTATAAGGCTGTGTTTCCTAATACGTCCTCGAATACAAACTGTTCGGTGGATTTCAGGTTTGTGCTGTTTGTTGTTACTGATGTATAATCTATGCATAAAACCGAACGATTGTATAGTTTGATGCTTTGTTTTATCAATGTTTATAGATTTAGTTAATTCAGACAAGGCAGCTGGAAGATTCAAAAGATACAAGATCATATTTACACCGCAAAAGGTCTATCAAATTATGATAAAAAGTCTCAAATTATGTTAAACTATGTCACTTTTTGTGGCTTAATTTGAATGTTATGTTTTACAGTTTTATGCATGTGAGACAGTTTTGGAAGAGCAGGGTGTCTATGGAGGTAGGTTACCAGCTAATAATTTTAGGTTGAAAGAATGTTTCCCTAATGTTTCCATTAGGAAAACATTATTCCTAATGGAATACACATTTCAAAATGTTATTTTGAAAGTTCTAGAAACATTCAAAAAGTCCAGTTTTATAGATGTTGTATTAACATGATTTCTTGGTTATAAGAACGTTATCCAAACATTTTGTGAATTCTGTAACAGTTTCAAAACATTTCACTAACAACTTAAGAATAACACTTTTGATATATGATATATAACTTTGAAAAAGTTTTACTAATGTTACGGCAAGAACATTTTTGATAACTTTTAGACAACTTTTAAAGAACGTTAGCCAACATCCTGTGAATGTTCCCTGTTAGCTGGGTTACATGTGTTACTTTTTTATGCTTCGACCCTGTGTCTTTAAAAAGCAGACATTAACTGATGTTTTTCATAGACATTACAACTGATGAATGGAATTTCTACATTCTTCCTCTGGATGATGATATCCTGAGTTTGGAACTGCCAGAATTCTTCAGAGATAACTTTCTGGTAATATTGGTCAGGATGGAAAATAGTGATGTGAAGATGTTCAGAAGTAAGAAATAATTGTAATTGTGATTAAACAGGAAGGAGACCAGCGCTGGGTGACTACTGGAGGAAGTGCACTACATCTTTTACAGTCTGTCTATGGGTCCTTCTCAAAGGTTTATGGGATTGGTAGATGTGCCAAGGTGAGGTTTTGTGACAAAATGTTTTACCTCATTTCAAGATGAATAGATTTTGGTGGCAGTGAGATTGGGGTTAACAGTTGTCTTCACGTAGATGGTGTATGAATCCTGGAGGGAACTAATGGAGGATGGAGAACAAAGAACAAAGCAACCTGAATTTGCAAAAGTCTTTCTTTTTGACAGAGGTCAGTTTTTGTCGATTTATTCTCTTATGCTGTCAAGATTACACAATTGTATCGTCCATAGATTGGTAGCCCAAGATATATATTATGGTCTCTGGATTTTACTCTTGTAGATGTGGACTTTGTTACTCCTCTCTGTTCTCAAGTGGTTTATGAGGGGCTGGTCGATGACATTTTTAGAATTAAATGTGGTAAGTAGTTGTTATATTCCAGATTCTTGTTGTTGTCATAAATTATTGAAAAAACACTCAGTGACAATGTCACCAGCTGAGCAAATTTGGATATTTGTGAGTTTATCTTTTGTCATGTAATTTATTTAAATTTCTACTAGGCAGTGTAGAGTTTGGTCCTGATGTCACTTCCTCTGACAAGAGTATCAAAGTGATGCTTAACTCTCAAGACAAAGTAAGAATGTGTCATTGTTTCACTGGTAAAGTTCTTTTCAAATTACTTTATTAAAAGTAAGGTATTTAAGTGGCTTTGCCCTTTTCCTGAATATTTAAATATTTAATAATAATAACAATTTTATTAAATAACTTAATAACTTGATAATAACTTGACTCTACTTGTTTTACTGCATCAGGTATTCAATGAAATAAGGAACGAGCATTTCTCCAATGTGTTTGGCTTTCTAAGCCAAAAGGCCAAAAATCTTCAAACAGCATATGATGTAAGTGCTTGTTAATGTTGGTTTATGCACCAGTGACTCAAACCATAATTTCAAGGCATCTAAAAAACATTCAATGCATTCTCAATAGTAACAAGAATAATCAAAATGTTTCTGTGTGTAAATTGATAACAGAAACGGCGTGGGATGGACATCAAGCAGATGAAAGCATTTGTTGCAGATGAACTAAAAGGACTGAAACAGGACCATCGTCTTCTTAGTCTGCGTGAGTTTTGTGTATATTAAACGTTCTTTTTTCAGACCTGGTTATAGAACTTTGAAGCTATGAGGTAGTGCAGCACACTAATGATAATGATAATTGTTTTTAGTACTATGTTTATAATACATCTATTGTTCATCTATTGCAATAGATATTGGTGCCAGCGAATCCATGATGAAGAAGAAAACAAAGCAAGATTTCCAGGAACTTCTAAAGACTGAACACTGTAAGATGTTTGGTATGGAGTCTGTGCCATGCAAATTATAAATGAAACAATATTTGTTTAACTAATTTGTTTAACTAATTCCATTAGCATTACTGGAAGGTTTTGAGATTCGTGAATGCATCTCCTACATTGAAGAACATATCAGTCGACAGGTATGAATAATAAACACAGATTTTTGTGAACATGACACTGTCATAATAATAATAATAAACTATACGTAATTAAATGAATGATGACTGTTTATCAGGTGTCAATGATTGACAGCCTCAGACTCCTGTGCCTGTTATCGCTCACAGAAAATGGTGAGTATAATTGACTGTTGTATACAATTGATTAGGTTCTAGTTTGTTTCCAGCATTTCATATAAAATATTGTATTTAACTCTGTATTAGGACTTCTATCTAAGGACTATCGAGCTCTTAAAGCGCAGTACCTTCAGGTATGTATGACTTAAAACATTTTATAAAACCATATTATTTTTTGGCGTTTAAGGGGATCATGTTTTAATATTGAAATCATGTTTTATGTGGTTTGTTTTCTCTTGTTTAGAGTTATGGTACAGATCACCTGCTGACCTTTGCAAACCTGAGGCAGTTGGGCCTGCTGGCAGAACAGCAGCCTGGAGAAACATTGACAGTAATGGAGAGTAAAGTAGGAAAACTTGTCAATGACAGGACTGCGGGTGAGAACTTTAGTGCAGCCTCTGTTTCTCTTTCTCTCTCTCACTTGTACTTAACACTTGCCTTTTCTTTTAGGAAAGCTGACAGATGCCTTTTCCTCATTGGCTAAGAAGAGCAATTTTCGAGCTCTGAGTAGAAGACTGGCTCTGGTTAGCTAATTACATTTTTTATTATTTGAAAATAAACGAAACATTGTAATATTTATATTAAGATCATTGAATTGTAATGACTAACTGATGTACAGGTCCCAAAGTCTGGGGAGGAGTATGATCTTCGTGTTCCACGAGACATGGCATATGTCTTCAGTGGTGCTTATGTTCCTCTCAGCTGCAAACTGATTGAACAGGTTAGAACAGGATATTTGATTTCCAAAAGGGCTTTGACTGTATTAATTACAACCTCTTATTCCTCTTGCTGAAGGTCATTTTACAGTGTGTTGCCCTCGACCTGTGTGTTCTTTGCAGGTGTTGGAGAGAGATGGTTGGACTGGCCTGGAGGAGGTCACACGCATGCTGAATGGACAGGAATTTGCTGTAACAGGTTTGAAGTATTTGTTTGTATAAAGCTTTATGTATATTAGATGTAAAATATCATTTTTGTGAGGTATCTTTGAACTATTTAGATTTTGTGAAAAAGAAATTGTAGCCAATTTTCTTGTCCCATGGTACAAATTTAAAAAAATTGTATTATCATTAGGTCTAGAGCTCCATTTTTCCCTTCTTCTTCAACTCTTGATGTGTTTTAGCTGGTGGAAGCAGTTCAGAAGCAAGAATCAAATCTAATGCTCCAAGGATCGTTCTAGTGATGTTCCTCGGAGGCTGCACCTACTCGGAGATCTCTGCACTCCGGTTCCTTGGAAAGGAAAGAGGTGAAAGAGTTTTCTACACTATATATTTTTGTGTTTTTAAAGCTACTATTATTACAAATTCCATAAATCTAGATGTATGATTTACTGTATTGCATATTTTTCCTATCCCATTGAAAGGCTGCAGATTTATAGTGGTCACTACAGCCATCACAAACAGTGGTCGACTTCTGGAAGCATTACTGGATAATCACGCTTGAGTCTCTGACAACATCCACATGAGGACGCATTATGACTAAACTCTAGGACAGAGCAGAGAGGACAGAATATGTCCTGATAATCATGGAGATCTGTAACATCTAAGCATAAATCTGTCATAGGTGATGACAGAAAGGTGTGGTTGTGAAATTTCAGTACAGCTGTCAGTTCTTAAATGCTGAAGAGGCAGATGTGGGACACAAAACTGCACTTTATCAAAATGCTTTACTCCTTTGTTCAAATGTGGCATGCATTGTAATAACAGATTCATGACTGAACAATAAACAGTTACTGGTTTCATTTGTGTCTGTAGTTTTCCATAAGGAAATTGTCATTAGGTACAAAGTGCAGTGACCCAACCCCCATGTGTGTATTTTTTAAGTAAATGTTTAATAACTGTTTTCTCAAATGCACAGCAATACAGCATGCCATAGCACGCTCCATAGAAACCAAAAATCATATTAAGAAAAATGCATTGAAAAAGAGCAATTAAAAGAATACCCATTTGTTTATAAAAATCTACACATATAAATAATACAACAAACAGATATATAAGTTACTCTTGAGAGAACAGTTTATTTTCTTAAATTCATGTATTTACTGCGGTTTTTTAAAGCGTCTGAGGTCATTTATGAACAATCCGCCTGTTGGACGCAGCCCCACGCATGCGCAGTGAAGCTCTGAATGGGCCAATCAGATTCGGCGCTGTTTTGACGCGTGTTTTGAATCAAAAACGGCTGCGGCACGATTACAGTGCGAGGATTGTACAGTCTAATATTTCTTCATAAAACACAAATAAACGGAGAAAAACTGTGTGCTGGGATAACAGGATGAGGAAGAGGTGAGTATATTCATCGATATACTGGGTCGTTTGATGCGCGTATGATTTTTGTTAAAGAACTGTAGACAGATAGGCAGTAATATAGCCCTTGATTTAAATGATTTAGTTTAGGTAATAGTTTGTTTTGACAATGTCATTTTAGTCCACACACGATCATTACACGACATGGATGAGACTCGTACTAGACAGACAGCAGGTGTTTTTATCTAGCTGGCATGGGGCTGGTCTTTGTAACTCTTAAATAAGTCACTAACAAGCAAACATTATATACAGAGTATTTCAGAGCAGTAGTTTTATTCACATATAAAACACATGGAAAATATTAATTTTGAGTTTTATGTCATTTCTGTTTGAATATAATAGGTTAAATCTTACGCAAAAGGCTGTTAAGCAGTATGCAGTCTAATGTTTCTTGTTAATTTAAGTGATGAATAGAAGTTATTACAGGGGTCAAAATATGTAATTGTACTGTATAGATGTGTTTCAGTAATGCATGACCTGTCATTATGTCAGCTCACATGATATCTGTTCTTGCTGTCAATGGTTTTAGTGAGGTGATTGCCGCAGAATCCGTGGCATGTCTGAATAAAGCTCTGTGCCATCTGAAGGACATCTGGGAGGAGATTGGCATCCCAGAAGATCAGCGATTGGAGAGAACAAATGTGGTCAAGAATCACGTCAAAGTGCGTGTTAAGTGCAATGGTGTTTGCAGCTGAAAAAGCTTCAGGGATTGAACTAACAAAACTTTTGTGCTGTAGAGTCTTCTGGACATGATGATCGCTGAGGAAGAGAGTCTGCGCAGACGTCTGATGACAAGTATCGAGACATGTCGCAAAGAGATTAGCAAATTGTGCTTGGAGCTGCAGCTCCCCCAGTTTCAGGCGAGTATTTACTCTGGATGCCATTGTAGACTGAAGATGCCATGATGCTTCAAATAACTTTCCTTATTTTCCTATGACTTTAGGAGGAGAAAAAAAACACTATACTTCAACAGGAAAAGCACCTCAGGAGCCATGTTGAAGTAATGTTAAGGGAGAAAAATCAGAGAGTGCAAGCGCTCAAAGTTTTAACAGAGCAGGATCAGGATCTCTGTGATATTCTCTGCTCCCAGCCATTTTCCCTCTCTGCCAGTTCTGTTCCATCTCTAGAAGAGCTGGAGAGCTTCCGTCAACACATTGCCAGTCTCAGTGCTGAGAAAGTATAACAATATTAAGTATTTGTATCAAGACTCCTGTTTTCAGTCTGTCATTGATCAAAATGTTCAGTCTGACGTATAGTTTTATGTCTTTCGTTAAGGAACGGAGGCACGATGAATTTGTCAAACTCAAGAAGAAGATAATACTGTGCATGGATGATCTGGATCAGTTGCCTGAGACTAGTTTTGAAAAGGATGTCGTATGTGAAGATGAAGAGAGCTTTTGCTTATCTAAAGAAAACATTGATTCACTCAAAGTCCTCCTTCATCAGGTACAGCATAAGCTCTATGTAAAATTACACCTTGAGCTTTAACAAATGCATAATAACATTTATAACATTTGTAGCTGGAGAGCAGGAAGGCTGAGAACGAGCGTGTCTGTGGCTCATATCGAGAGCAGATTCAGAAACTCTGGGAAAGGTTGCAGATTCCACAGGAAGAGTGTGATGCCATTTCTGAGCACATGACTCTCTCAAAGAAAAGAAATATGGAAGTGGTAAGTAACTTATTGGCTTACTGCTTTTGTCACAGATTAAACCTGTTTCACACAATTTTGTGTGTTTATACTTTACTCTTACTGTCTTCAATTATAGCACTACAGCGTCACATTTAATTAAGGCTTTTAATAATTAACCAATATACTGAACACAGAATAAAAATACTTTTTTGTCTTCTACTGTCAGCTACAAGCAGAGGTCAGACGTCTTGAGGAACTGAAGCTTAAAAATATCCAGACTGTTACAGAGGCCATTCGAAAGGACATTGCAGTGTTTTGGGATAAGTGCTTTCATAGCTCTGACCAGCGGCAAGCTTTTGTGCCCTATTATGACGGTGAGCTGTAATTTTGTAAATTACACAGTTCTGACTGTTCACATTTCAAATCCGTCTTTTTGTAATCGTATAGGGGTTAAGATGTTTGCTTTTCTTCTCAGATGATTTCAGTGAAGAACTTCTGACCTTACATGATGCAGAAATTGTGCGCCTTAAACAGTATTACGAGGATCATAAAGAACTCTTTGAAGGTGTTCACAAATGGGAAGAAAGCTGGAAAATTTTCTTAGAGCTTGAGGTAAGTGCACTGGCAAACTGAAATCTTTATTTCAGACTATATACTGACCTTAGCTAAAATTGCAAGTTTTTTTTGAAGGAAAAGGCCAAAGATCCATCCAGATTCACCAACAGAGGAGGACACCTTCTAAAGGAGGAGAAACAACGGGCTGATCTGGTCAAAAGCCTCCCAAAGGTAATTCTGACTCCTATCAACATGTATATTGTCAGATGACCTTTAGGTATGCTGAACCGCTTGTAACCTAAACCATTTAGCTTGAGAAGAAGCTGAAGACTGAGATTGAGCAGTGGGAGCAGAAGCAGAACAGAGAGTTCCTGGTGAATGGTCAAAAGTTCATGCAGTTTGTTGCTGATCAGTGGGAGTCGTACAGGTTGGAGAAAGAACGTGAAAAACAGGAAAGGGTGTGTACATTACTTTTCAGAATATATGAATATACATGTATTCTAGAGCTGTAAATTTGGTCTGATTGTTATGCATTTCGACTTAGGAAGGATGCCTGAAATTCTGATCATAGTCTAATATTTTTTTTGTGTTACCTGTCAGTATTCAAAAATCTGTATTTTTTATTTATATGTTGTTAGATATATTGTTAGGTAATTGTCAATTAAAACCCATTTTTAAAATGCTTTGACATTAGAAACAAATAGGTAATTGAGCAAAACAGAATAAAGTAAAGGCAGGTTGGCTCTTACTTAAAAAGAAAAAAACATCGTTTTTTATTGTATCAACCATGTGTGAGATTTTGTATTGGTAGATGTTCTAATAATCCAATGGCTGTCATTGTTTAGCAACAAAAGAAAAACAAGCAGACTGAAGAGGACATGGTCTATGGCACTGTGGTGCGGACACCAACTAAACGAAGATTTCTAGGCACCACAACACCTTGCAAAGCTCGAAAGGCAAGTACAGGACGTTTTTATATCCAGAAGGTTTATGATTTACACATTTCTTTCATTTTAAACAAATGCATGGCTGTTGCAGTATTAATTGTTGGCTTTTCCTCAGCTTAATGCTACTTCCAGTACTGGCACTTCTAACAGCACTATCCGATCTGTCTTTGGTGGTACTGTCTGTCACTCTCCTGTGTCCCGCACTCCAAAGGTCAGTGCACGGCTATAACAAAACTATAGTTCTTAGGCTTTTAATTAACTAATGTATCCTTCACTGATTAACAAAGGTAATGGTGTCACTTTTCTTTGTCACTAGTATGTTTCTTTCAAAGCAGGGTAATGCGGTGAAGACACCAGGCCACGGTAAACCACCTCATCAAGGTATGCAAGAGCGCAATAAGGAGAATGTTTGTCATCTTACTGGTGGTGTGGGAGGGGTGATGAAAGTCCCAGCAAGTCCACAGCGTAACTTCAGCATTACCTCTGTCGCAAGTACCTATTCAGAATTTCAGGTGAATGCCTTATCTTTTCCCCCAATATTGCATCTCCTCCAGTAACTCACAGTCTATTCAATGAGAGCAGGAGTTTGAATTAAAGTGTTTTCAAGAGTTGTGTTAATGCCTGTTTAAAACTAGAGATACTGACATAATACTATGCTAATAAAAAATGTTTCTAAAGGAATTTGTCAAGCCTGAATCCATACAATAAAGGTTTGTTTTGTGCTACATTTCCAGACAACTTGTAGATCAAATTTTCCCTATGTAGTTGCATGATAAACAAACTAAATTGTAACGACACATTTGTTATTTTGTATCCTGATATATATCACAGCAAGAGACTGTGGTCAAAACTAAATTAAGCTTTCATGCACTATGCATTTATGCGTTAATCTCTACTTTGGTGCATGTGTAATTACTAATTGGCTGATATTTTACATTCTCGTGCCCTTTGTTAGAACAGAACTGTGTGTTTCTCCTAATCCACACTGCTAACCAAGACCTTCTTTATGTCATTTACATTTCAGTTTAATATTTAATTGCCACTGTCTGTGTCTGTCTTCATTCTGCCATATGAAAGTTTTTGTATATTCTCTAAAGCTACATTTAATAGTAATGTACAGTACAAAGATCTAATCTGTTATTTCTTTTCACAGCGAGACCTCTCCAAGTCATCTAAATCAAAACATGTGCCCGAAATCCTGAACTCCACCATCATTCACCTGTAACTTCATCTGCACCTGCTATCAAGACTGGAAACCTCTAAATGATGGCTTTTGGGTTCTTGTTCTTTATAGCTATAGCTTTGCGTTTTATATGTAAATGAAGGTAATATATTTTTAAATGTTTCTAAAGGGGTTCTTCTTCTATGTTCACTCTAACACTATTCCAAGCTCTGCTTAGTGCATTTTTGTAATTTAACAAATGCTTGTCCATTTTAATGGCTATGCTGTTCACATACTGTAGTGTTGTATATCAGTGTTGGCTATTTGGTCAAAATCACAGTGTATGTCATGGTATACTTTTGAATGTTTTGCACAATGTATTTTGTAAAAAATATGGCATTCTTCATATGAACTCACTACATAAAAGTTTTAAACCATCTCCGAGTCCTGTCGTTAACTTGTTTGAGTGAACATCGTAATATCAGAAACAGTAGCGTTGTGCTTCAACAGTAAAATGACATAAATATTGTTTGTTTGGTTTCTGTGCTATATATTTTATTTGTCGTGGAAGCGTAAATACTCAGACCACGTTTGGAAGGCGGAGTTACAACGTAACCCGGAAGTAGATGATGGTGAATGACGTGAGCCTTTAGGGTCGAATGGACAGACGGTAGAAAGATGGCGGATGACAAGAGCAATAGTAAAGGAAATCATTCCACTAATAAATACATCTGGAGCTCCTCGGTTCGAGCATCGGTGTTTGTTTTTATCTGTGTACTGCTGGCTGAACCCGGACGGGCCACCACACACTGGGTGGTGACGGAGGACGGAAAAATTCAACAGCAAGTACGCCAATGTGCCGTGTTTAGTCACTATCGGTCTCGATCATATTTACATGACACGACAGACGACTGAGCTTGACAAATCACTGATCACTGATCAGATTCGTATTCATTGAAACTGCTTTGTAGACATGTATGTGTTGAGTTCAGTTTAACTAATGTGTTGACAGCTGTTTCACTGCCGCCTGCTTTTTATTTGACATGATATTCTAGTGTTTCTTATATGTAGTGATTAAGCAACACTGACAGAAGCACCAGAATCCTCTTTATTTGGCTTTTTAATTTTGTTTGTGCTCAATATGCTTGTAACTCAATCCTTGCTGTTGATGTCTTATAGTGTTTGGTCTGACTGGTCTGTGTTCGTGACTTGTGGTCTAAGTCTGTGCGCATATTGATTTCTCATTTTCTTTTCCTGCTTTTCATTTGCAGGTGGACTCTCCTCTTAATCTGAAGCACCCTCACCATTTAGTTCTTTTCATGCAACAAGAGACTCGTGTAAACTACCTCAAGAAGTTAGAGGTGATATTAAGCCTCACGTCCATCACAAACATAATAAATGATCTTTTAACCATCTTTATTTGTAATAAATGAACAAATAAACCATCTTTTATAAATAACTATCGGCCTTTCAGAAAGTATATCTGTTGTGAATTCCTAAAGTGATCTTCCTTAAACGTTGATGATCCCTGACAGTGTGTTTGTGTACATTTTGCAGAAGCAACTAGTCGCTCAGAAAATTCACATTGAAGAGAATGAAGATCGGGATACTGGTTTAGAGCAGAGACACTATAAAGAAGATGCTGATTGCGTCACTGCTAAAGTTCCACTGGGAGACTTAGATCTCTATGATGGCACTTTCATATCCCTGGAGAGCAATAACATAAAGTCTGTGTTATTTGCTTACTATCTTGTTTGGTGGTAGAAATATTTAAAGTCTCATTTTGTTTGTATGTTTTTGGTATTTTAGTCCGGAAGATTATATGGATCAAATGTCACCTCTACCTCCAGACCTGGAAAAACCTGACTGTGTAAAAATACTTGAGCTCCCTTACAGCATTCATGCATTTCAGCACCTTCGGGTAAGTGCACTAAGTGCTTTATGCTACACCCATACATTCTGTCTTACTGTTTTTTTTTCTCTTATGCATTCTCACTTGTCTTTGGTTGTCATCTTATTTCTTTTAGGGTGTACAGGAGAAGGTAAACCTCACATCACCCTTGCTTTCTAAGGATGACCCGATCTTTACCTCCCTGTCTTTTAAGTTGGGTCAAAGTGTGGATGAGATTGGGCATCGAATACACCAGGCCCTTCTGAAAGTATGTTTATAACTATTTCCTGTAAGATTTGATGGGGTTTGATTGGGTGCAAGAGGCTTAAAATACAGACTCTTTTCGAACCATGTAAACCAAGTCTTTGTCTTTTTTACATGTATAAGAGTAATTGCTTAAATCTACTTAGAAGAATTTAAACAATATTCCAAGGAATTTCTTTACCTGGCATAAAAATGTTATTGTGCTCCCGTTGCTGTGTTGTAATCATGAATGCCTGAAAAAAGGCAATTTATTCATCATAAGTTGCTTGTTGTCCCCTGTGGTTCGGTATCTTTCGGTCATGTGTCTTAAAGTATCCGCATTTGTCACTTTTAAAGATTAATAACTGGCTTTTTTGTCATTGCTTTCTTTGATATGTATAGAACTCCTCGTCGTGGGTGCTTTATAATTTGGCCTCCTTTTACTGGCGTATAAAGAATGAACCGAGGCGAGCAGTGGACTGCGTGGTCCGTGCCCTTCATTTTTCTCCAAGGTAAAAGGAAATGATACACGGACACAAATAACAGTTGTAAAAAGGTTGCATAACATACAACGCCAGCTGTGATATCATCATCTTGCCATCTGCATAGGTTATTCCACTGGAGAACTGCCTTTTTCTTTGCATAAATTTGCATATCTCACTTTACAGGCAACACAAAGACATTGCTCTCATCAATATGGCGAACATACTCCACCGAGCGCACTTCTCAGCAGATGCAGCCATCCTCGCACACTCCGCCCTGGATCTCACCACGGATCTGCTGACCAGCCATTATACCCTGGGCAACATTTATGCTGTGAGTGCAGCATGATGAAGATGGTTTCTCAACACACATCTGAACATTTTAGAACTTCCCCACAATTTGCTGTGAACATATCTGAGCAGTATCTGATTTCCTTGTTCAGCTCAAATGACACCCACTTCCTGTTACTCTGGTAGATGTTGGGGGAGTATAATCACTCCGTGCTGTGCTATGAGCAGGCCCTGCAGGCTCAGCCAGGCTTTGAGCAGGCTCTCAGGAGGAAACACGCTGTCCTCTGCCAGCAGAAGCTGGAGCAGCGTCTAGAAGCTCAACACCGGTAACAGTGTCTGTTTTCTGTTGACCACAGTAATGACTCTGGCTGGATCCGAAATAGCCCCCTGTACCATCATTCACTATTCCCTATATTAAAACTGCAATCTGTAACTTTTGCCGCTCTACCGCCATCACTGTTTGAATCACAAAAATTGCAGGTTACTTACAGGTTACTTGGGAATGGGGGTAAAGTAAGGAGATCGTTTTGAACACTGTCATGTACTCTAACTGATTTTTGTTAACCCAAACAAGTTACAGATTGCAGCTTTAACTTGCTAACATATTAAAGGAATGAATAAAGAAGTGAGCAAATTCAGACTCGTTGAGTGTACATTGGTTCTATGCTTGTTATTGTGGTGCATTAGGGGATTGAATGAATGTCCACTATAATTTCAGACACCACTACAAAATGACTGTCCCCTCAAACAGTGCAGTATTAATGGGTATGGGGGATATTTCAGGCACAGCCTCTATTTTCTGTGGGTTTGTGGTGCAGTTTTTGGGTAATATGTTCTATTCACAGGTCTTTGCAGCGTACCCTGAATGAACTGAAAGAGTACCAGAAACAGCACGATCATTATCTACGGCAGCAGGAGATGCTGGATAAGCACAAGCTCATTCAGGAGGAGCAGATCTTGCGAAACATCATCCATGAGACCCAGATGGCTAAAGAAGCACAGCTCGGTTAGACTGCATGTCTACACCATGATATACCAGTCATACCAATTCTGTAACACAGATGCACAAACACAGGGATGTAAACAGGGTTGCTCAACATACCGGCTAAGCAAGTTTTGTTGTTGCGCAAGGCTAACATATCTTATCTTGTTGCTGCCACATTTGTTTTTGTTCCATTCTGCTTATATGAATATACATAAGCTCTCTGAAAGATTTTTCTGTGATGTTTCAGGAAATCACCAAATGTGTCACATGGGCCAGCAAAAGTTCACCCTGCACTGCCCATTTGACCTGCCTGTACGATATCACCGTGGAGAACTGTTTGAAAATGTCCACTATATTCAGGTGAAACAGAAAACAAGTTTTCAGTATCTCTGCAACATAACACACTTACTAATTACTTTCTATTTGAATGTTAGTCATGTTAGTAATGAGACTGAATACTGAAGCAAGCATAGGCTTTCAAGTGTTGCTACTGCAACGTTGTCTAAAACCTCTGGTCCAGTAATGTGAAAAACAATATTACAAGAGTACTGGTATTTTATATTTCAGCGTGGTTTCTCCTTAACACTGTGTTGGTTAGCTTTGCAAGAATAAACAAAACAGATTACCTTTTCTGTGAAATGTCATTTACTTGATATTGAACTGTTCATATTTGAACTGTTGTGTGAAAGCAAAATCACAGCCGTGCTGGTATTTAGCACAGCAGCACCTTTGCTAGTGTAATACTTATAAAGTGTTGATCTTCTCTCTCTGTGTCTATGTAAATGTAGTTTGGTGAGGAGGTGTCCATAGCCAGCAGTGTTGCTTTGGTGTCTGAGCTGAGTGTGAATGAGAGTCACAGTCCACAGCAGTTCTACTTTATGTCATTTGGCCGTGAACCTGCAGCCTATTGGGACAAGGACACCACCTCCCCTGATGTAAGAGTGTGTGTATAGATGGATATAAGTGTGTACATTACTGTTTATCAACAGATGGAATCTGTATACGGGAATCTGCAAAATGTCTTGAAGTTGCAATCTGTAACTTTTGCTTCTCTACCGCCATCTCCGTTTGGAACATAAAAAACTTACTTATATGTACTTTACGTACTTTATGTATGTTGAAGTCAAATGAAGCCAACCTGACATTTCCCAGGAAATCGGCTCAAACTAGAAATCATTATTATTATCAGGGTATGGTAAGGAAGCAGTTTTGAACACTGATCTGTTATGTACTTGCTCAATAACTGATTTTTCTTTATTTTTAACCAAAGAAGTTATGGATTGCATCTTTAAAGTATGTCAAATTTATCTATGATTCTGTGGTAGCTGAAAGCATATTTAAATTTGCATACAAATTTGCAAACAAATGTAACAAGCAGGTGTGGCAGGAGGTTTTACTACCTGGTAACTAACAGGCTTTCCAGCTCTGATAAGAACGGCTAAGGTCTGTTGGCACAGATTTTGTGTGGGCTTGTTTACATGTGTTATGTATGTATGGTAGTACACAGTATTTGTATTGTTCTTGTATGTTTTATAATAAAGGTCTCATTCTGTTTCATGCTTGCTGTGTGTGAACAGGAGAGTCAGAAAGTGCTGTGGCCCAAGAAGTTAGACTGTGTACAGCGATTTCCCACTGTCCCTCCCCCCCAACTTCTGCCCACATATTTCCTGCCCCCCGAGTCCCACTACTTTAAGTAAGACATGTCAACATAAACTATATTACGTAGAGTTATATAAAGTAATATTTGAGATTGTAATGTTATTCAATAAATAAAAAATACACAGTAACCATTTATTTTAACTGTCTGAATTGTATTAATTCAAAAGCTTGTGATCTACATCATGTTTCCAGGCCCCTGAATATTCTCTTGGACAACACAGTTCCTCCACCATCAGCAAAGACTCCAGACTGCAGCTTGAAGAATCATTTGTCTGCTAGAGACCCATTAACTGCTGTGGCCTGGGCTTTAGAGAAGGAGCTACCTGACCCACATGCCACAGAGGTATGAGGCAGCCTAGTCAAAACTGCCCACCCACACCCAGCTTGCCCAAACTGTTTGTGCAGAAAGATAAACTGTATGGAAGTATTTAGTATGTAGGAGTGTTGTGTTTTCCCAGGTGAGTCATTCTGCTTAATTACCTGGTGTGGGTGTGTCTTATGCAGGTGCTGCTGAAGCGCAGTGGTGGGCGGAGTTTAGAGCAAACTGGAGCACTGATCGCTCAGGCTATGGAGAAGGTAAAAGATGGTTTCATAATCATGGCTACAGGTGGCTCATGCCAAGTGAAATTGTACAGGCAGCATCTAACCTAGACCTCCTAAAAAGCTTGTGAACTGTTTATTGAAGATTTCACTTTCTAGCAATTAATCTGATTAAAAATGTGACTAATTAGCAAATTCTTAAAGCGTGGTGTTGTGATCTGGCCAGAGTCAGGCCATAACCAAATGCCTATTTTTTTTGGATAGGGGTAGCAGTCTGAAATAAAAAACATAACTCAAAACTTAATGAAAGATCTTTCTTTAGACGCCTGGTCCACAGTGGGTGATGCAGAACGAGGCAGGTCTGTACTGGCGTGCAAAAGGAAATGGTACACAGGCTTTGGTGTGTCTGCGTCAGGCGCTGCATTCTGTACCTCCTCAGCACAGAGACATACCGCTCGTCAACACCGCCAACCTGCTCCTGCACTATGGCCTTCATGATGAGGCCCATAAACTGCTGAAGCAGGCCGTGCTGGTCAACCATTTAGAGGTACTTACAATGAGGATTGGTGAACACCACACCTTTCATAG
Source organism: Chromobotia macracanthus (assembly GCA_036877525.1). NCBI lineage: Eukaryota > Metazoa > Chordata > Actinopteri > Cypriniformes > Botiidae > Chromobotia > Chromobotia macracanthus. Next base: position 7,711,451 of record JAZGTH010000063.1, read on the forward strand.
ACCTTAACATGTAAACCAAACCTACACTGGAAGTGAGTGGTGTAAGGTGAGAGTTAATGCTGCCAGATCATCAGAATTAGATCACTCCCATTATAATTACTTTAATGAAGTTGTCATCACTATGTTTGGGGTGTAGACAGCTTTGTTGATTATTATGGGAATGATGTAATAAGACTTTTGGCTGCATCAATTTAAACACATTTGACACTATAATTTGACACTAACTGATTCATTCTGTTCTGTGTAACTTTGTTCAATAACATTCAATATTGTTCAAGTGTTCAATAAGTGAAGTAAAATACTTACTAAAAAAATACTATGAACAAAATTCCATCATTCACAAGATTAGCGTGCAAACAAAAGCACCTTCATAAAAGATTAAGTCCAAGAGGAACAATTGCACACAGATTAAATGCATGTAAAAATATAAAATTAAACGGCCATTTTCTTCCTTTTTAAAACTTTATGGATAAATAAAACAAATATAATGAAATGTTTTTTTCTTACTTTTTGTGTTATTAACTCTCAAGTTAACTCTCTCTCTCTCTTACTTTTAAAGCAGCCTCACACACTGTTAAGTCTGGTCAGTGTTCACCTCTCTCAAGGAAACCTGACCGGTGCTCTAAGTGTGTTCCGTCATGCCCTGACACTCACAGTTCGCTGCCCCCAGTGTCGTGCCAGCCTGCCTCTAATGCGCTGCCTCCAGTTTTACCCCTTTCTTTACAACCTCCAGCATCAGACCTGCCCATGTAAGTAGCCACATTTGTAAACCTCTCAACCCCAACACGGAACAGAGAGTGTTCTCCTCAGACAGCCACCCCACTTCCATCTCTCACTCCTTTTTTCTCCCTTGCATAGCAACGGCAGCAACGGAGTGCTCTGTGCTCTTTTTTTAGCCTAGCCACTGTAATCTTTGAGCCAATTTTAGACTTTACCGTTGCATCTTCTATTTTGGGTTTGCTCCTTTCTCTTCCCCCCCCCCCTCTGCTCCCCTTCTCGCCTCAGCATCCAGGGCTGCTCCCCTTCTCTAGCTCAGCTCTCTCTCCCCTGGCACTGTTCTGAGCTAGAGAGACTTTGAAATAGCGAAATCGTGTCCTTAATAATTCAGGGCACTGAAAATAGCACAGGCTTTATTTAGATGCCGCTGTGCTCTGCAGACAAAAATGAACTCATTTTCCTCTTCTTATTTGGGGGAACTCTTGAGTTATTGATTTAGGGATTATTATGCCAACCCCCTTTCCAATTACCACACTTACATTCACAACAGCCCAAATAATGTGTGTGTTTTTAGGTGACCTTTGACACTTGTGTCTTCTGGTATTGGCATCTTCAAACATTAGAAAGCAAATTATTTATTTTTGGTGCAGTTGCATTGATTTGAAAAGTGTAAGTTAAGCAACATGTTAGCTAAAGAGTATGCTTGTGTGTATGTGTGTTTGTGTAGCTGGCTCTGGCTGTGAGGCAGAGGAAGACTCAGAGCTGGAAGATTGGGACTCGGGTAGCAGTGGCAGGCAGGAGGCCTGGGACACTGGTGCCATGCCCGTGTCTGCTTTAGAAGATTCACTCCTCTTTGAAAGTAAGATTAATAATTAGGCTCAGTGGTGCTTCTTTCTCAATGTATCAGATTTGTCTTGAGATGCAATTGTTGCCAGACTTCTGTGTTGTACTGTGGGAATGTGACCTTTTAAGGGTTTTATTCTTGATTTTACAATCTCAAAGTGAAATAATATAAACTCTGATTTTTGACAATTTCCTTGACTCATCTCATCTGCCAAAATGTGGAACATTTTAACACTTAGTTGTCTTAATCTCTGTTTCTGTCTGTTTTATTGTCTTTTGCAGAGGTGGTGGTGGACAGCAATGGCTCGGAGGAGGCGGGTGGGCAGGAAAGGGGCAGAGAGCAAAGTAAAGAGGGAGTGGAAGTAGAGGAGCAAGACTGGAGGTTGAGGGAGGAGCTTATAGGAGCATTTGAGGGGGCTCTGGACATGAATGGAAAGACTGGGGACCTACGGGGCATTCGTGTGCTGAAAAACGACAGGGTCATGGGGGCGAGAGGTGGCGGACCTTGCTTCGGCAACTGTGAGGATGATGAGGGAGCTGAATGGGTACATCTGGTCTTTCTTCCATAATGATTCAAAAAAATAAATTACTCTAGGAACAATGTTGGCATTTTTAGTCTAAGTCATTGAACTATTTTCTTCATTCTCAGATCACGTTCCAGGTAAAACGAGTGAAGAAGCCCAAAACTGATACTTCGGAAGGCTGGGTAGGAGATGATCATCAGAGTGAACCATCATCGACCAACTCCATCCTGGAGATCAGCGGGCCCACCATCCCCTCACCTGGACCCTCAGGTGCTATGAATAAACTTCTCTGCTATAGCAAAGCACAAAATTTGCCTTTTGTATCAGAAAAGGGGTTCAAACTTTTTACGTTTATAGATAGACGGAAGGACTACAGCAGTCTGGGTTGGCCAGGTCCAGAGGAATGTCAGCGTACACGGCGTGTCGACCTCACTACTGTGGCTAGTACATGGCTTGCGGTGTCTGCCAAGAACATAGAGTAGGATAACATTCTTAGGATCACCCTGTTCCTTTAAAACACAGATGGGATACTGCATCAATATTTCCATAGCTTTTCCACTAATGTATCTGTTTCTCTTTCTCCTCTTCTCATTTATTCACAGTATCACAGAACATATAGACTTTGCCACTCCACTTCAGGAACCTGCGGTGGAGCCCTTGTGTAATGCCAACCTCCCTGCCAGTATGCACACACTGGACCACCTGAGTGGGGTGGCCAACCGAGGAGGCATTCACTATACTGGAGAAAGTCAACTCAGAGAGGTGTTTTTCTTCTCTTTTTTTTATAACAATGACTGACTCTGCTGAACAGAGTCCTCACTTTTGCAGATCTCACTGTTGTTCTTCTCTCACAGGTGTTACAGAATCTAGGAAAAGATAAATTTCCCTCACAATCATTTGAGCAAGTGGGAACACGCATTGCTAAAGTATTGGAAAAGGTATGGCTTTATGTGTTATTTACCGTGTTAATGCATATATTTGTATTATATATTTCTTCATTGATATATTAATCATGCTACTAGTGATAGATCTTGTTAGATGTTTTGTTTTGGGTGTTTTTCAATCCATTAGAATCAGACCTCCTGGGTTCTGTCCAGCATGGCAGCGTTGTACTGGAGGGTAAAAGGTCAAGGAAAGAGAGCCATCGACTGTCTCCGCCAGGCTCTGAACTACGCTCCTCACCACATGAAGGTTGTAATCTTTCTTTGTGTATTTAACTATAAAAGTAGCTGTTAAAGTTCCTTATTTGTTATAATGTGCAAGAGCCGGCCTTGCAGCATGAAGTAAATATTTCTGTTCTGTTAGGATGTGCCCCTCATCAGCCTCGCCAACATCTTCCAGAATGCAAGGCTATGGGAGGATGCCCTCACTGTGGCACGCATGGCAGTGGAAATTGCTCCTCAATTTGTGGTTAACCATTTTACTCTGGCAAATGTTTATATAGCTATGGTCAGTGATTTTTGAGACTATTTTATGAGTATAAGGGATTCAAGTGACATTAGCTGATGCCTGTGTTTAACATGTCTTTTTAGGAGGAGTTTGAGAAAGCCATGCATTGGTATGAGTCGACTCTAAAACTCCAGCCAGAGTTTGGGCCAGCCAAAGACCGTCTGCGCACCATCCAGTGTTACCTCCTCTCCAAGAGGGATAGGCGAGCTCCCTGAGAGCACAACGCACACAAACATGACATGAATATGCTTCTTAATCTTAACTGTTATTGAGGAACACGGTTTTTGTCTATTTGTTGTCTTAATTTCATCAATATAAACCATCATTAATGTCTATAAGGTTGGGATTCAGTTAAAAAAAGGGTTACTATTTCTCCAATCATTAAGAAAAATGTCTGACGTTTAATTGCTTAAGGGTTGTTTGTTTATTTTCTATGAAACATTTTGATAGTCCTTTAAGGCAATCAAGGGATATTTTCAAAAGAGGTCACTATCATTCTGCACGAGATTTTAGTGTCTGTCATTGAATGTGCCAATTTCTGAATGCTAATATCTTTTTTTTTTTTTTTTACAGTAATACAGAACTTACTCATTTTTCCCACCATATGCATTTCCCTTTATCACTCAGCAATAGCTGCTGCAATATTTTAGGTTAAATCATTCACAATACAGACTGTTAAAAGAAACACTAAAATCCATTCCCCATTCTCACTCTAACCGCCACATTTTGTATCACTTAGGCTCTGTAATGCTTTGATGATTTCCTTGGATCTGCCACCAAAGCAGGTAGAAGCTTATTGACTTTCCTCCTGTTGCTTCAAATTAGCTAAAAATAACCATTACTGCAAACGTGGAGAAAAAAAATTCCCCTGGTGGTGTATTATACAGCTTCCAAGTTTGGTAGTTTTACCTAACATGGCATACGGTTGTAGACCGAGCCATTGCAAATATTTTGATTGGACTAAAGATCAACAACAGAAATGCAGTTTGAACTGTTTTATTTAGCGCCTGTCAACCCCCCCCACACACCCCTTAACTTCTGTTGAGTAGCTAATGCATAATGTTGCTTAAAGCGATGTTCATGCAAAAGTTAGAAAATACATGGTTTCGTTTGCTTTACTTTTCACAGCTGAGCTGTTAACTTGAAATATCAATTTCTAAGACCTAATCTGTATTGTTATATATATAATGCCTAGAAAGTCACGATAATCATTTTTGGTGTCCATAGTCTATGAACCAACATACAAGTTCCTCCAAAATTAAAGTGAACATGAGGTGGTGAAAGCTGTTATTGATTGATTTTTTTTTTAATTGCACATTGATTTTTATTTTATTTAATCACACATTCTGTATTGATAAATGATTATTTTAGTACCCTGAAAGAGTGTACCCCATGAGTCACATTTGACAAAATGAAGCCCCTTTAACTTAAAATGTAAATAAAATTGCTAGGGTTAGTAAATATATATGATGCCAATATATTCTGCAGTTCAGGGATGTTTAAAATGAGAAATCATCAACAAACCTGAATGCATTTCATTGCTATTTTTATTGGTTCATGAACTAAATTTCTCATTTTTAGTTTGACCACAAGATGGCTGTGAAGTCAACGTGTTTAAGTAGTAATGCAGGCATAAACACGGGCTATAATCTAGGAATAAATACGAGGTGTGTGTGTGTGTGGTGTGTGTGTGTGTGTGTGTGTGTGGTGTGTGTGTGTTGTGTGATGTCAATTAAACGTGATACAGTCAATTATCAGTGACGCAAAATATACACATTTTGTATCACTGCATTAAAGTTTGTTGACGATTTTTTTTTCAAACATCCCTGAAATGCAGAATATATTTGCATCATATTTACTAACCCTAGCAATTTTATTTACATTTTAAGTTAAAGGGGCTTCATTTAGTCAGACATGTGACTCATGGGGTACACTCTTTCAGGGTACTAAGATAATCCTGATACATATATACATGTGTGTGTGTGTGTGTGTGTATATATATATATAGGCTAGGTAGCTACACAAGATTTTCACAATTAAGTGGTTTTCAATTAAGTTCAATGAAGAACAACTTTTGCTGCTACGAGATAAGATATAATACCAGCATCACAATGACTACCAGATGGTCTTTAAAAGATCACCTCTCCATAGATTTTACTTGATTATACAGTATTAACACCAAGTCTAGTTCATTGCCATACTTTAGGACAGCCCCCACCCCCATCCAACCAATCAAATCCTTCTTACCCAGAGCCCCGCCCCCTCTCTTTGTCAGCTAAATTAATTTGATACTATTTTTGAATTTCTGCGTTTCCCAGGGAAACCTAATGACGCAATGACGTCAATGCGGGTCAATAGCACAGTGATAGGCTGGTGGCGGGGAAAGCTGTGCTCTCCACCAACAAAAATGACACTGCTGTATCTAAGAAGCCCTGGTGCATATGGCGTTGTGCGTATAAAATAAAGTGCACACAAAATACAAACTGATATTTAAATTGCGCATGTAAGAAAAAAAGTATTTTAGATGTTACTAGTTCACGTTAATGCACTGGTTTGCAGTCTGCTCGTTTGCGTTAACTCAGTGTAAAGCAATGAATAATATAGATTTGTCTTTCATCAGCAAAACTGCGTAAGATCTTACCGTGAATGTGAAGATCACTCTTCTGTGCAGAACATCTTGTCCACGTACCTCTCTCTGAAAAAAGTTTGTGGGATGGCACCTTTCCATTAACTTCTACGCATAGTAATCATGTTCAGCCCCCCCAACCCCCTAAAATATTGGGACGCCGATACTTTCTCTAGGTATTTCTCTTCATTCAAAAAAGGGAGCTCATTCACGCAGTGAGCACTATATGGTCCAAATGCATACGCTTGTCTGTCTGCGCCTGTTCCCCATAGAACACCATGGCAACATGGCTTTTCACCTGCGACTCGATGGCCCGGAGAGTGGTATAAGGTGAGTGACTTTTTTATGTTTTTCTTCTTCAGTTCTCAACTTTAACGGGCTTTATGATCTTGTGATCTGTTACAAAGTGTTCAGGATGCAATAGGGTAAAAACCTCCACAGACTTTGCTTGCTCGTGCTTTAATATTACCAGCATTTAGAAGAGGCTGTACAGCGAGAAAAACTAGGTTGCAAGACGGTGTTGTGCACGATTAAGTAGCGCAAAAGTCGCTCAGGGTCAGATGTTTGTGTTCCGTTGTTTGCTGGTGTTTGAGTTTTATTTTGATATATGCTGCGCTTATTTATGATGCGTTACTTTAATGATGGCAAATAAATCGTCTATCGATGCCGCAGCACGAGAAACTTTGAATGCACTGCTGCGATATTCTTAAAGCTGCAATTCCCAGAGTTGCCGAGAGATCACGATTCGCGCTGTTGTAGCGTTTATAAATTGCAGCGATATCTCAACACAAAGCTGCCCGTGCTCTTAGGTTTCAAAAGGCGAACAATCAAGCAAAAAGATAATCTATGACGTTAATCGCTTCCCCGACGATTAGAAACAGCTTTGTTGAACTACAGAAGATGAGAAATATCCCAACCATTGTCTAGACTGTAGCAAAAATTGTACGTGTGCGAACTTGCGATGTCTTGGGAACATTTGCTATAGTCAAGAGTTGACTATCTCAACTCTGCTGAGGCACCAATCAATAATTTGCTTATTATTTAAATAAGCTCGTTTAGAAATAAGGAAACAGTGGGTCAGCACCATGGACAGCGACGATAAAACCAAACACTGGGGCACAGGAGCGTGTGTGTCGGACAATGTCTGACGTTTACTAATCAGCTGGCGACAGGTGTGATGCATTGTTTTAAGATATAATCTTACGTTTAACATTTCGTGAGGGTTTTGTAACGATCGAGTAAACTTTGGGCCTCAAACGTTGCTACGGGGGTTTAAAGCAGAGCAGGCCGCAGACCTACAACTCCAGCCTTCATTTCTTTGCGTTCTGGTATTACAAAACGGCATACACTTTAGGACTCGTGTGATTGGTTTTTGAGCTTGAATAGATGTAACGAAAACTTCATGACTCTAAAATTGATAAAATCAGGTTAAGTTTGTGATTTCCGTACGAGATGGATGGCCTCTAGCGACACAATCGTGATCAGACAAGGTTTGGTCTGGAACTCATAGCTTTATATAATGTTTTGTGTACAAAATTAATTGAACTGGTAACATCTGTTCAGCTTTACCTCACCACTGTCAGCCATTTGTACAGCCACCCTGAATGTCTGGGTGGGTTGCTTTTTGCGTGTAGTATGGTTTGTTCTACGTGACTTGAGAATGCAAAAATTAGACAGTCTTTTTGTCTTTGTGTTTACTGCTATTTCCAAGAAACTGCTCATGTCCAGTGTGTTTAATCTGCCCTTGCTTTTACATTGATATGATATGGGAGTGTTGTAATGGTTGGACTGTTTGAATGATTATTTTCTGTGTGTTGTTCTCCTATCAATAATGTTTAAAGTTCTCCCAATGTGTAGATTTTTTGACCCTAGCATTCATCGTTTTATCACCTATCGCAAAAGAGCCACCAAACGCAGCAGTGATATATTTCATTAAGGCATCGACAAAATGAATAGAATATGAACGTGACGTCAATGCCTAGTAACTGACGTAGCTTTGGATAAAGGGAGAACAAAATACCTAATCCCATTTATTTGTAACTGAATTACACGAGAATACGTATGTGTGTTTAAGCCATTGTTCGTTTAGTATCGTTTCGATGCATATAATTGTGGCGTACTAGATCAGTTGAGCTCTGTAGTCTATCGCAAAATAGGATAATAGAAATCCACACCTATTAATTCGAATAAACGTAGGGATATTTATATGACTGCACGATTAATCTTTTATTAAGGCATGCCATGTCTCCATCCTCGAGCGTCACGATCCTTTATGCAAACCGAGTTAGAGGGTGAACGTGAACGCGCATGTCACAGTGATCACGTACAATTCCTCCGAGCAGCGTTTGTGAGTGCCTTTTTTCTCCAAGTGCTCTAAAAATAGTAACAGCTTGATCCAGAAATAGACAGGGTATCACCCTCGTATACAGCCTTCGTTCTGATGGATAAAAACACACCAGGACGGCACATTATGTACTCTCATTGTGTCCTTGAAATATTTCCTTGTGTTATTGAATTTACCGTTTCGTTTAGTACCGACGCAGGTATTTCTCCTTTCGAGGGCTCCCTCCACCGGCGAGCGTCCGCAAGACCCGTCGCTCTCCTGGTGACCTCGACTACATGTTCAGATTTTTTTTGGAAACGATCTGTAGTCACTTAATTCAGCATGCATACGTTTAGCTATCCCATGTGTTATCTCCAAGTCAAATATAAGCTATCAGGGAATCACCCTGTCCGCACTGAATAGATGAAGATGGAGAGATCACATTGGCACTTTGGCGCTATTGAGCATTTTGCCTAATTTTCTCTTGGAAACTCCCAAATATGAAAACAAATATGTTTTGATATAAACATCGTTTGAGTAGTGTAAGAAAATACAATGTACATAACTCTGTACATACATTGTGTTGCAATATTTTTTGTGGTTCATGTAGCATGAAGCCTTCGACGGAGCTGTCCACCATGAATGGTGCTGAATCGTGGACTTCGCCCTTAGGGTCCAAAGCATAGATGTAGTCAATACGTAAGTGCATACAACTGACTTGTAAAGCTGATTCATGTAAGACCCGTTGATCATCGCAGTACCAATAAAACAAATTGCCCTTCCATGACCCACCATCATGGGTATAATGTAATCGTCTATGGAAATGCATCCATGCACCAAAGACTGCGTTTGAGCATCTGGCTATTTCCTCAGTAATTCAGTAAATCACATATGTTTTAAAAATCATCCCCTGCACGAATATCGCGAGAATATACTGGTAACGTATGAAAAACCAAGGCACCTCAAGATCACGCCAATGGCGACCTTAATGATATATTTTGTTTACAACAATTTGCGTATCAGCGAAAGTATAACAAACGGCCTGTAAGCAGATGGTTTGTTTATCAATACAAACGCGTGGTCTTTGCAATAGCGCACGTAGCTGTAACATTTTGGCCGTGCATATGGTTTGATGCCCATTGCTTTCAAAACACCAATCAATTCCTCACATTTGCCAAACGTATGAAGTGGGTAAAAGCCTATGCTCCTTGGTAATTCATTTTTGGCGTGCGGTTTCATCGGAAACAGCACAGATTGGCGAGTCGTGACTGCTAAAGTGAGTAATGCGCGTCGGCTGCGTCAGTAGGGGCAAAGCGCTGGGTGCCGGAGACAGATGGAGGGAATCGTGACTGACTGGAGACTTCCACAAATGAAACCACAACCTCATCATGTCTTCATGAGAGAGCTATCTGTGAAGATAAGACTTAAATGTTAGGGTCTCGCTGTTCTACCCTGTCACTCTTTGTCCTGACCTTGGAATCCGGTGGCAATTTTACACATTTAGAGAAAAGCGACTAGTGTAAGGCTCTCTTAGAGTTTGTGTGTGTGTGTGTGCCCGTGTGCTAAACAGAAAGAGCGAGCAAGAAGGCGATTGTTTTGTGTGTAGGCTTGTGTGCTTCTTGGGGATGGGGTTGTCTTATAGTTGTGTTTGTGTGTCCGCGCGCGCGCGCGTGCGTGAGTTGCGTGGGGTATCCAAATATAGACTCAGACTCAGAGAACGATGTTCATTATTTTATGAGACAAGGAAAGGAGGTGACTACAAAGCTTTAGTTTGGGCAACTACATGCTTTGTGCACGTATACACAGACTACAGAAGAATCTTGGGGAACTTGTCTTGGTAAGTGCCCACCTGGATAATTTCGCTATTTATTGGCTTTGGTGTTGAGTGTTTGAGACGCACTTTGTATTTCAGTGACTTGTTTCCGTGTCGAGACACAGAAGTTCTCTGTTAATTATTGTTGTCTGATACCCGATAAACAACCAAAATTCGTTTGATTATTTCACTTCCGTCGGTAGAAATACAACAGGGACTGCAGCTTGACGCATTACTTAATGGATTAAGAAAACGCCCGTTGCAAAATAAACAAAGAAGCACATTTATGAAGGAAAGACAGTTCGTACGCCGGTGGAGAATTAGTTTTCTATATTTTTCCTTTTTTTAAAAAGGGGGGTCCCTGCGTGAGAAGAGCGCTGATTGGTCGAATGACGATTTTTTGCATGCTCCAATGAAATCCTTCACTGCTCTCTATTTACCGTGAGCTGGAGCGCAGTAATTCCCCTCCTTCAACAGATCTATCGACTGACAGGAGTAGATCAGCCTTTCACTTATAACCACATCACGAACAGGAGAATATGTACAGTATGACCATATGAACGACATCAGACCACGGATAAAACGACGGCGCCGAGCCTCGGATGAGAAGGGAGTCGTACACTAGAGCGGATTCTGTGCATTTCTCCGTGAATGTTTAGAGCTGGAGTCTACTGCACACGGTCTAGCCACTGGCTACAACAACACGGACTGTCAATAATTATGAACAAAACCTGCAACTCAGATGCCACGTTTAAAGCGTACGGAAACGGACTGTCAAAAGTCTTTCACGAATCTTTTTGCGGTCTGGGCTTGCTGTTCGTAACTATCAATGGGAAGCCCTTACCCCAAAAAGCATTTGCGGAGGGCACACACACCGAATAACAGAAGAATGCTCTCTCTTACTGCTGCTTCTCGGACTATCAACATACTCATTGTCAGAATGGCACGTTGCAATTCTAATGAGTTATTATGTTAATCATTTCTACGGGAAAAATCTCCTCTGCCATTACTCTTATTATGTTTTATCCTAAGTCTGGCACACCCTTTCAGTATCTAGTGGCTCCAACCGCGCCTTATCAAATTAACGTTTGCCTTAATTTTGCATTTTAAGAGTAAGGTTTGGGTGCAACGTGGTTATAACTAATATACATTATGCGTTTTACAGTGTTACCTTGTAAAGAAGCAAGTGAATTAAAAGGACAAATGCAATAAAAATAATATTACATCTGGCTCGTGACATCTTGTTTGGAGTTTTGCAGAGACGCAGCTGACGCGCGCGTGCAGGTGGTGTTGCGTGCGTCTCGTGGAACAACAAAATCTGTTCGAGGACTTACAATATTACCATGCAGTTCCTTAAGCACGACTCGTGGCTCCTTAACGCGTTTAAATGTAAATACAGTCAATTTGTAGGATCCAAACTGACCCCTGACTGACACCTTAAATTAATTTAAAACACACGTGGTACATGGCGAGTGCTCATAAGGGACATTTCAAAGTGTTTGCTTGAAATAACAATGTTACTTGTGTGATGTGAACCTACCTGTGATCAGGATTATACAAACATATAGGCGGAGTCACGTTCTTTAAACAGGGCTTTTGTCCAGTTACCCTAACCTAATATAATAAGAGATAAAAAGCACATAACAGGATAATGGTAACTAATCAGAGGTTTATCAGTGATGGGATCCTACATACAAATAACCCTCTCAAACCTTTTAACCTTAGACATTGCATCTGTCTCCTCACTTTAACAGGCAGTGTACACACACTGTACAGAAACTCTTAAGAAAAATATAACCGAATCATTTTAATCATGACATGTTGTGATTCCTATGGTCATACATATGCACAACTTTGATAATAGGCTGTTAAAGATCTTTTGTTATGACGCAAAACAGTGCAACAGTGGTTGCACTGGTGAAACAGTGATGTAAGCGTGTTAATGCATTACTGAAACAACAATTAATCACAACCATAATTTTAACTGTGTCATAAAGTTAAGCACAATGTTGTTTATACAATTTGCATGCTATGGCTCTGGGTCAGAGACATGCTAGTTTTTTAAGTTTATGCTGCTACGTGTTCTCCAACAGTTTGCTTTGAGATCTGCAATTATGCAGTTTGCAAATAATGGTGATCTTGTTTGTAAGACCAATTGTTTAATTGTTTTAAAACACACAGTGTAATTCTTAACCTTATCATTTAAACAGTGATTACAAGTTTAGAGGCGTATCAAAGATAATAGTACTCTATAATTTAGTTAAACAGTTACAGTAATTGTTTAATAGGGTATTTTACTGCATGTGCAACATTATGTGGTTAAATTAAAAGAGAATATTTGATATATACAAAATCACGATTTACGTGTGTAAGCTTGTGTAGAGCCTGACAGCCCTTTCCATAATTTCATATTTTCTGTAATTGTCATAGTCAAGACAAATTACGTCAGAATTTAAATCAAACTAATGTGTAACATCAATGCATGTTGATTTGTGTACAGGTTATTCCAGTCCCATGGTCTGAGCTAATACAGAGCAGAGAGAAGCAGACAGAGAGAGAGAGAGAGAGGGATGGGAATCCAAGTCAACAGATCAGGAGATCTGGCTACATATCAGACGTTAGGCATGTAAATAATTACATATTTGTGTGTTTTCTGAAATGCTTGTTATCATCTCATTCATGTTTTAGTTACTGAATGTCTGCTGTGCTTACATTTTTGGATTGTTTTTTCTTATTATTATTTTCTTTTATATTGCTCTAGTATGTAACCAGGGGTACTGATTCCATATTTAGTGCAATTGTTCAAATATACTGTTCTGTAAGCTTCTGGAAAAGGTCAATTTATTTACGTTTTAACAAAAATATGATGTCAAGTTAAGAAGCCCTTCCTCTGACTCTGCGTTTATTAGTGATACTGTCACATGATGACTCTGAATCGTGTGTCTTTTATTATTTTTGTATTATTTCTCAATGAGAAAATAAACATTTATAATGACAATGGATGTTTTTATTCTCAATCATTTTGCAGTTTTCTAATTAATGTTGAAACTGGCTTTGTTGTGGTGAACACACCACGCATTAGGTCAAAAGCTCAAACAAGCGTCAGGTTCTAGCCCAGTCAGTTATATTTCTCCTGCAGTGAATTAGCAGTGAACTATTATAATTGATCAATGATTTCAGACATTTTTTAAGGAAATGTGTTTTTATAAAATGAAAGTTGTCTACATATAATGGCTTTATGCTATTTTGATAGATCTGGAATGTTATTATAAAATCTGCAAAGAAAATGATTAATCATGCAAGAAACAAAGTGATATGTATAAAATTAATATGAATATACAGGAAGCCTAAATGCAGCACTTTGCACATCTACTGTATTTTACATTACATTATAAAATATACACATTGAACTGTAAAGAATTGCTCTAAGGTTGCAATCTTATCTGATGTTGTTGTCACTCAAATATACCAAATGCTTTTTTGGCTGAATGTTGCCTTCATACTGTGCTCTATTAATTTCTACATACTTTTCCGAAGGCACACGGATGGCAAATGTTCCAACTGAATTTGACTTTTGGTTAAGTACAATATTTCATTACATGTATTCACTTTTATTTTCTTTTTAGCTGTTATTGTATATTTTGTCAATTATATTACTTCTGCATGAAGTAACAATGTTCTTGCACTTAAAGACTGTAATAGTATCCGTACTTTCATATAAGCACCCAAGCCAGCCTCTAACATTTTACATTTTGTATAACACATTGTTTGAGCATGCACTTTCATTACTTTTGAAAATAACATGTATTGTCAACCTATGGAATGATTTTAATGAATGATCTTCACTTAAACCATATTCTGTTCTTCTTTTGTGTTTAATAGACCACATGCAGGAGGAATAACAAACTTTTTATACTTTTTTGACATCATTGTTATTCAAACGAGGGATAACTGCTTTTTCACAAGACCACACCGTGAGGAATACACACGGTCCTTTTTTCTGTTGTTCTCTGGTTTGCTAGTAGCTCATGAAAACACTGTATGGTTCATCACACTTCTTACTATTTGCCTTAAAGTGTTTGTTACATTCAGATTACATTGGTTTTATTTAATGAACATTTGAATCCTCAAATTTAAATGACTTACACACATTATGTTGCTCTTTTAGGGTTTGAGGAGATGTGAGGAAAGGTTAAATATAGGTTTAATACAAAGTATGCTCTTTTTTTCTTTGCTCTTGACAATGGAACAGGTTCAAGAGAAATCACGGTAATTTAAAATATTGTAACTTAATAAAATAATTTAATTTACCATAATGTTATGTATTTTTTATTTTAGATTAAATAAAGAATGGAACACTGAGTCAGGAATACAACTGTCAATGTCACGGTCACGGTCACGGTCGACACATGCCCACAATCGGATGCATTGTTTATCAAGTGCCAAAAGTGGATACTTAAGATGTTCTACAAGATTTGTACATGCTACATTTGTGAAACAAAGTTAATTTGACATAGAACTTGGATTAGACAGCTCATAAATATTTTGTCCGTTTATGTACCCTGCCTTTGCACATTGAAACATGCATGTTGCTTGGTCTCCAGCACTTCCTAAATCTGCCCCATACATTAGGTACAGACAGTAACAATGTTACAAATTACATGAAAAGGAGCATTTCTGCACAATTAAACATTATGTGATAATAATCTCGAATGGGAATTAAAAGGAAGACCTCTGCATCAGAACACACTTTTGTGTTTTGTTCTGACTGCCATTTTACATATTCTGACACTCTGAAATATTATATTTTATTACTATTACAAGTACTGTATATCTCCTAAAATGACTGTTCTTTAAATGGTTGTATTCTAATAATGAAGAGACTTGGGTGTTTTAAAATGACATCTTACTAATGTAGCTTCTTTTCTGAAAAGCACTGTCTACAAATTGATCTAAAATGATGAAAACATTCTCCTACCCAAACCCTACCCATACCCTTGTTAATTTATTTTAAAGTTTAAGCTATTTCTATCTGTTTCCTGTGTTCTAAACAAGCTAAATCGGCACACCTAAAACATGTAAAAATACTGAAACAAAATTAGTTAAAATAAGCATGTACATCATTTGCTAACATAAATGTGCAGAAAGTCACTTAATTTTTTTTGCCATTTAATTTAATTGTTCTGCTGGCTGTACCGCATGACATTTAAAAAGCTGCCTCTCCTGGAGTTAATTTCAAACCTTTAACATTTTTAAAACTTTGCAGGAGAATTGTCAAAACAATGTAAACAAACAGCTTATTTTAAAAAGCTTTTAAACATATTTATTGACATATTAATGTGACAATAGGGTTTCAGTAACATCTTCTCCATCTTGAAGCAAGTCTGTGAAGTCTATCGAGCTAGTCTATTAAGTTTTTGTGACACATACACAAAATTAGTAACATCTCATTTGTTTAAAATACTTTGACTGCTGCACATCCAAATAATTTCTGTGTAAATGTGTTACTTTCCATTTTGTGTAATAATATGAATCTTATAATTGTACCTTGCATTGTCTGTATTAGTAAATAAAAGCTCGTAAAAGTCAGAAAACAATTTAACATGTGACCCATGTGGCCTTTCTGCAATACACTATTGATACAGTAGTTGCATATGGAGTCAAATTTACTAAATATAATCATACAAACTATTGGTTTTGCTTTTACAAAGACCATACTTCTACTCAATGGGAACATTACTTTGTAAGACTCTCATTTATACATGATTTATATTTTGATTATGGCTTATTCATTAGAATTAAGGTTCACTTATTTAGATTTTTATAGAATTTTATAGATGGTAAAAATTTTCTACTACATTCACACCATTGTAAACATCTGATGATTACTGATGATCACAGACATAATATATTTTGCCCCCTAGGTATTTATAAACATAAATACTTTGCTTTCAGTCTATCAATACATTAAAGATTTTAACAAAATGTGTAAATCTAACAAACCTCCTTAAAGTGTTTCAAAAATCAAGTAAACAATTTTTTAGATTAATTTTAATAGGTTTGCATTAAGTTCCATCTGTACTAGGCCTTGTTTTTATCATGTGTCCTCATTTAGGTAGCTAATTAAATAGTTTTGTGTGTGCATTCACTGTCAAGAGAATGGAATTACTGTCTGTCTCTGGTTATCTTGTATCATAACCTGCTCACTCATCATAGCATCTTTCTTATTTTATATATTTTATTGAAGTAATAAGTAATTGCGTAGGCTACCCCACAAACTAATCTGACCATATTTTGAAAAACATCTTAATTTTGATGGTGGTTGTATTGCAACAAAATATATACGTTAACAAACAAACAAACAACAAAAAACATTTATTACAATCATTGGGGAAGAGCAAATAAGAAAAACCAAGCCGAAAATAAAAGAGAGAGAGAGGGAGAGAGAAACAGCATAACAAGTGGTTATGTAACAGTACGGCATGTATGTTCTCTTTGAGATAATGTGTACTCTTTCTTAGTAGACTGCTGCACTTCATGTTATCATATATTTAGGTTAGAACACATCAAAATAGAGAATAGTTAGGTTAATAGGATTTAAATGATACAGAGGTTAAAAGATTTTTTTAAAGCTTAGAACAGGTTTGTGGTATTTGAATGAAGCATAATTATTATTGTACTAATAAATATCAGGTGAAAAATGTATCTTTTTAAACATGGAATTTTAATTCATCAATCCTCTGTTTAAATGTGTGTTGTGGTTGTCGGATACAGAGTATTTGTGCATGTATATATCAAGCATATATATATCAAGCAATGATATATGAGATGTGTATATTTTAATATGCAACTGCAATTTAAGTTGAAAGCAGAATCTCTGTCTATTTCCCCTTATATAGATTGATATTTCCCTATATATGTTGAAGCACAGAATTCATCAAAAGACACTGTTCTGTTTTCTGTATTACATTTAATGCTTCCATACGAATATATGCTGTTTAGAAAAAATATAACATTGTTAAGAACCTAAATAGTCCATTACTATTTTGTCTTTTAAAAAGTATAATTTCTAAAGTATTGTATAGTTTAGAAATTAAAAGTCAGAGTTTAAAAGTTCTGAAAAACAAAGTGACCTTCTGAATTAATCTTGTCTGTGAATTTTCTCTTGACATACTAAGTCCAACTAAGTTGAATCTAAATTAGATTGTTTAAGTCCCTACCAAATAGCAAAGCATGTGAGACATCCACATAAGTACTGCAGTGCTTTAATTGTTGGAAATTTGTGAATTTTGGCATGACCCTCTCAGAAAACTCCACAGCTTCTCATGTTGTTTTATTAAAGATGGTGTTTTCCTATTCACATATCACAGAATATGATATTTGTCTGTCTCTGTAAAGCCATGGAGATCAACATGTTTTATAAATGTTTTTTTCCCTAAACACTTTCTATTCTCTTTCCTAATTCTACGTTTGTGAACGGTGAGGTCATAGCAAGAGAGAGTGGGCGGTGCTCCCCAGATGAGCCGATTTTAACAAACAGAAATCTTATCCAATCAAAAGCGCCATCAGCAGACGGAGGCGGAGCTACCTAACCAATGCGGAAGCGGATGTGCCGGAATCCATGCAGGGAACTGATAGCTCGTAGCAACACAGCTAACTGTACTCGTAGTACATACAGTATAGAAAGTATTAGACTATTTTGACTATTAGATTATTGTGCGTGTTTGTGAAATAAAAGGACAGTGATTTTGTTATCATGGAGTCACTGCATGAGTTGCTGAGAGACCCATTGTACTGGGTAGGTGCTGTGACTGTGGCCTGGCTGTCGGTGTGTGCTCTGTGCTTTCTGTTGAACGGGATTCGTGTGTGGATTGTGGGCAATGGGAATTTGATTCGAGCATCCAAACTCGGGAAATGGGCAGGTTAGTACACAGTCATCGACATACTTCCTGAAATTATAACAGCTGATGAAATATGACAGATATATGATATAACTGATCTTACGCTGAAGTTCACTCGATTGTTCATTCATTCAAACACAAATCCTACAGTTTTAAGTGGTGTTTAGTTTAAGCTCTTTATGTTATCGGTTGTAATGTTTTGTGCAACACTTAAATGTCTCTGTGAAATGAGGGATGATTGTTTTTTTTACTACTAATTTTTACTAAAAACTAAACTCTTTAATCTCTAACTCCCCTGTTAAGTAATAGAGTTAATATCCTGCAAAAGTTGCAGAACTTCATTTGTAATGAGTTTTAGATGATAGTGTTCACTGCAGATCAGATGAGTGCAAAAGGCCATAGTAGAGGGAAAGAAACTTTTACGGGGGTCAGTTGGTGTAGGTCATGAATGACGTGTATTATATGACAAATAGATGAAATTTGTAGTGACCACAGTGGGTGGGATCTGGATTTATCTTAACCAGTAGACTGTCTGCATTTTGCTTTTCAGCACAGGAGGGGGAATAAACGTCACACTCTAGTCTCTTTGCTTTATTTGTAGACTCGCTGTCTTTGACCATTGACCTTTTAATACGTGGAGTAGCAAAAGTCAATCGTATTGTAGAATTTAAACCAATAACCTGAGCTGATATCTAATCAGGTGATTTCAGTACCCTGCTATTACTTGTTACATGTTCCTGTAGCTCAGTTGGTAGAACATTGTGTTAGCAGAGCAAAGGTTGGGGGTTCAATTCCCAGTGGACAGTACCAATAAATTGTATGCCTAAAAGCATTTACCAAATGCATAAATGTACTTGTGTGGCCTCATACTGCAACTAGTACCTAATTTTAATGTGGGGTGAAAATGAAGGTTATGTCCTATAAGTACATTTCATTTGGATCTTTTGGAAAAATTATGTTTTTGAGAAAAGATTAAGGTACGTACAAGCCAGTAGGAACAGTAGTGGAACTTGGCTTTTTGGTTTGGGGTACGAAAACATGAAAATCTGTTTTTGATTTTATAATCTAGTTGTAAAGAGAAATTCAATGGAAACTAAAATGATTTTTTTGAAGCATTTAATTTTTTTCTCAATAATATATGTAATATAAGCCTTTTCCCAATAGAGTGCAAGAGCTGTCCCCTATTTTTTAAGACATCTTTGTATGGAGTATTAAGTATTTTACCCATATTTCTTTTAAATGAGGATTGCTACAATAAATAGTTAATAAACCAATCATGTTAAATACATGACAAACTATGACAAACTTTTGACTGTATTTAAAAATGGACAGTATGTAATTAAATTAAAATCAGGTATCAGCAGGTATGTCAACAGTTAAGTTGAAAGTCACAAAAATATGGAAGTCAATTCATTTTTTAAAAAAATAAATGGGATTTTTACTTCCAATGTCCTGTTGCACTCTAGAGAAGATTGGGATATGTGTTGTCCTTTAGGCAAGGGTATATGGTAAAACTAATATGTTTAGTTCAAATTCACAGTGTTTCCCATCAACCTAATTTTAATATCATGTAAATACAACATAAACACAGAGCGAGACACAGCTACATAAGCTATATTTCATGAAACCAAGAGCATAATTATTGGACACTCTTACATAAAGAAATGTGGAATGTGCTGATATAATTATATTCTATCAGTTTCTTCTGGTTTAGAATCTTCTGAATTTCAGTGTAGCTGCTTTTGTGAATGAAGGCATTTGTTGGCTCAGAGAGAGGTTGGATGTAATTGGTTAACTGTGAACAGGAGCTGCAATTGGACTTTCAGCTTCTTGCACGTATTTTTATCTCTCATGAGGAGCACCCTCAGTTACATGTGCCTCGTCTCCCTGTTTTGCGTATCTCCCCCCCCCATTTAGCTGTCGCTTTTATTGTCACTCCCTCCTCTTTCTCATGGAACACTGTGCTCAGAGGTTCGGCTGCTTTATTTCTCACCCACACCCCTGCTGTATTTACACGGCTCAGCCATTACGTTGTGTATGTTATTCATTGATAAGCACAGACCTAGATCATTTACACAGTCTGTTTCATTAGACATTTAGTTGAAAGTTATACTTACAATAAAGATGTGAATAAAAATGTTCTTTAATGCCTGAAGAACTTCTATAGCATTATACAGCTTATTCATATCAACTATAGATGTCTGTGATTCATCAGTGTCATACTTATTCCGAGGAATTCGCGTGAAGCAGTTATTTGTCATTTACTTGGAATTCAAGTAAAAAATACTGGAACATGCGTATGAATGTGCATATGCTTAATATGCATGTTCCAGTATTTTTTTTTTTGCTTTACAACGATGTGACATAATTAAAGCCATTTTATATGCATCATTTCAATGTGACTTGTGGTTTGTAATTCTGTGTATTTTATTTTAGCTCTTCCTAACTGAATGCTCTTCCCCTCTTTTGCAAACTGTTATGAATGCTTCATTAATAGATATTTATGAATTACTGAATGTTACTGTACACACTTGAGTGCAGAATACATTCATAGTTCTCCCCCATTCTGAAAATATCCTGCCTCAGGGAAAAATAAATGCATTCGGCTCTATTTTTAGACCAGCCGATTTTAAAACCGTCCTTTTGAACAGCGGTGCTGATGTGAAGCAAATAAAGCCATCGAGTGAGGCACGTGGCACTCCATGCTATTTAAAGAAGCATGTTACTGGGAGTGGGGGCCCAGGAGACACTTTGAATCCTCTACTGCGGCATCCAATGAGCAGGGAGGATCCCGGTCTGCAGACAGAGAGGGTTGTGCTATTACATAACACTGCAAACATGGGAACATCCAAGGGCAGTAAGGGGTGGCACTTTTGTTTTTCTCAAAGTTTTCCAGGTTCGAGAGAGAAACTCGCCGTATTGGTGAAGATTGACACAGCTACACCTGCCTGTTGAAAATGAATTGGACTTGAATCATCATATCACATCAGTAGAGTATTCTGTACCATGAGCTGTATTGCAAACTAACATGCTTGTCTGATGTTTTTCACCATTATCTAACCTGATGAATAATGCTGCTTATACATGGAAACACAAAACAACTAATTTACACAGAGCAGCCGACATGGTGCAACAACTAAAATGCTCTTGTTATAATCAGTAGAGCTCTCTATCCTGCAGGCAGCATGTCATGTAGACATTGTGTTGCACCCTTTGTCACAGCTTCTCAGTTGCCCTTATTCGTTTGCTCAACAGCTCTGCAGTGTTTGACATGCAGCTGCTATAAATGCTGCAGCAAATGCATGGGGTTTCTGTGTGGACATGTAACTGTATGCAGCAGATGCATGAGGTCCTCTGCTGAGACGTGACTATGCTGCAGATGCATAAGGTTCTGTGTGGATGTGTGTCTATATACAGCAGATGCATGGGGTCCTGTGTGGATGTGTGAGTGTATATAAGGTCTGGTCTATAAGCCCAGAGGAAGAAGTGCAGTGCGTGTGATGCCGGGGGAAGCTGAGGCTCGTTTGTATTCAAGTGATGCAGCTGTTCCAGACGAGGCTGCAGTGCTGCCTGGTATTTTTAATCTCCTGTTTCTTTTTTTAGCCTTCAGAATATTTAGCAGCAGCAGCAGTAGCAGCATCAGAGTACTCTGTGAGGGGGCATCTTCACTCTTATAAGATCATTTCTCAGTTGACCAGATGCCCGCATTTAATCTTTTGGTATGTTAGCTTGAGAAGGTAGAGGAAGAATCTTCTTCAGGTGTGTGGTAGCTTGAAAATTATTAATAAGAAATATACAAATATATAAGGGATGTTTCCCAGTTGGTTAACTATTAGATTCTCCTGAAACCCCTTCTTAAATGTTTATTTTGAAGTAGGGTATTTTAGCGGTGGAGAATCATAATGATATTCTGTGATATTGTATATTTTTATGTGTTGATATTGTAATACACTGGGATTTGTTCCTATCATTTTTATTTAACTGGAGTAAGCAAGACTTTTATGACATGACTTAATGTGTTGTCTTCATATTGTGACCAAAAAAATGCAAATATGTTTTACATTTTTTTTTCTTTCTATGGTAGTGTTGTTTTCCTTTGACAGTGCATGAAGCCTAATTGTCATTGTAGAAAACTATAACCTTTATTTTACTCAAAGAAACATACATCGTTCCTACACTGGCCATCTAATTAAACTTAAAAGAACAGATTTGATGTGATACAAAGCATTCAACATGCCAGGTCTGTTGTGCTGGCGTGCATGATTTTTCTGAATAAGATTTCCATTCATTCACATCTGCAGTGTGTGTTGTGGACATTACTCAGGGTGTGTTACAAGATGGAGGCATTAGCCACACAGCAGCATTCATACAACAATTCACTGTCTGTCCTCATCTAACAGTACATGCTGGAAGCGTTTCATCTCTCCACTGTTTTTCCTCCGCTCATGTGGAGTAATGTATTGTAAATGTGCTTAAAAATAACTGGGAAAATGGTTCCCTTGCCTCTAACTGTGTGCCGCCCCCTCCCAACTGTACTCTCGGTTAGCCGCTTGCCTTTCACTCTTCCCTTTCTATTTTTAACTGCCCTCAGGATCAGCCTTACTCGCTCCTCCCCTGCGCTGCCTTGTTGTTCGTCATCTGCCCCTCCCTTCCGCCCTCTTATATGTTACTCCAGTTGGTGTATGTTTCTTTTAATATCATTTTTTTCACCTAAAACTGTTTAAATTGAAGTCATGTATTTTTTGGGGTGTCAATTTAAAGTGTTAATTTAATATGATTATAAAAAGAAAAAATCATAGACTCTCACATCATAGAGATTTTCCTATTACTATAGTATCAGTTCAATCTTAAGGTGCTACCTTTGTATTTTTTCCAAAACCCAAAATCAGCACAGCCCCAGCTGCTTCTAAAGGCGACATGCCTCGCCGAAGCAGAATTGCAGGCAGCGCAAAAATAAGGGGCTGTTTACACAAGACATGTTCCTCTTACGTTCAATAACAGCTGGACCGAATGAACAGGACACACATCTGATGTGGTTTTTAAGGTTCGACTATTTTAAACTTGACACGCCATCCTCAAAACCTGGTGCTTGGGATGCAGAAAGCTAAAAAAGTGTGATGAAATGGCTAATTATCATAGATAGAATAGAAGAATATGTGTTTTGTTTGAACAGCCCTTAAATCTGCCTTTGACAGGCTGGCAACTTGTGCAAGATAAATGACTCTAGTCTTGACTGCCTGTCAGTGATATGCTTATGTTCAATGATGTGGAAATTAAAGTAACACTTGCTTCTAAAACCTAATTTTTTTTGTTCATTCAGATGTACAATACATCTTAGCTTTCCGGTAGACTTAATTCATCTGTCGTGTCATGTATTTTCAATTAAAATATTTCATAGATTGGCAGCCATTGTTTTAATGTTAATAATTCAGATTGCTCCCTCAATAACATCAATGTGAATCTGTTCTTTTTCCCTGTAGTTGTGACCGGGGCAACCGATGGAATTGGAAAAGCCTATGCGGAGGAGGTAAGATTCCTCAGGTTTTATTTGTATTTTTTTTCCTCTCCACGGAAATCACGATGAGTCATCAAACTAGAGGTCTCGGTAAGAGTTCAGTGAGGACTCCACTCTCAAAGGTTTTCCTTGCACAGTCGACAAACTGGCAAACAATTTACCTCCCCGCTGCTTCTCATTTCTGCTGTTTGATTGCCGTTATATACTGTTTTGTATGATTATGCTTAAAACGATATATTAGATTTTGATAACAACGTGATGATGTATATTTTTTAAATACACTTTAGAACAGTATGTCTTTGGATGGTAATATGTTTAGAATTAGCTAGTTTACTGATCTAAATTATGATCTGATCATGTGGATTCAGTTTAAATGATGAGTTTCTTCTGATTCTGTGCAGCTTGCTCGAAGGGGTTTTGCTATAGTTCTCATCAGCCGTACTCAGGAGAAGCTGGATGAAGTGTCCAAAGCTATCGGTAGGTGTCTGCTTCCACCTGTGTGAAAACACTCACTTTACCCATTTTTTTTAAAAATACACTCATAAAATTGAGACTTTTAACTTTGTAGACCTGATTGTGTTATCTAACTATTATTTAATGCACTCTACAAAGCAAGCTTTAATTTAATTCTTCTCAGTTTCATACTAATATTGCCCCAGGTGAATCTGTTACTGGGTTCTGTTGTACCACTGGGTATCACATTTGCAGGCGAGACAGGCCCCCTAGTATAACACTTGAATGAATGGAGCAGCAGTGCCTGAATCAGTGATGCCCCCCATTCATTTTTTCCAGTCCTTTGGTTGGCTGACTCCAGATCTGGGGGGAATGGCATGATTTACAGCATACACACATGCGTGTTCAGCCATGTGCTGGCAGATGAGCGCTTGTGTGTTCTTGTGTGCAGAAATCCTGTGGGGTACCTATTTGTGTGTGTGAGCGAGAGGGAGAAACAGAGAGGAGAGTGCTGCTTCTGTTTGTGAGGCAGAGAGTGTCTCCCTCAGCTAAATGAATGTGGATGTTAATGAGCTGGGTTATTTTTAGCTCTGTGTTGAAAGGCAGGCACTCTGCCAATAGAGCTGCCTGGCTGTTGCAGCAGAGCGCAACTTCACAGATGGAGGTGGATCCTGGAGATGTCATGGTGGGGATGAGAGAGAGAGCGAGAGCAGAGAATGGAGGAAATCAGCACAGTGACTTTTACTGAACGCTGGCAAATACAGCCATGTGCACCTTGCGTGAGGAGTCTTTTTAAAATGTTTCATACATAATAGCTCTGTTCTAAAATCTGTTTGAGCTGCCTTTTAAAGACAGTATCCTTACTATTGAAAAATCTCATACTGCGTACGGGAGTTCACAATTGGTTTTAACAGAGGTTGATGTTAGCATGTGGCTAAGCTACTATAATAAGCATAAAATACAAAGCACACACAAATATTAAAAACAGCCAATTAAGACCAAGTAATATTTTATTTTCTAGTAATGTTTTCTTGTCTTATCTGCCATTTTGCAATTACTTCTCTTTATCGCTGGGCTTGCCGCAGTGCGTTCTGGGATTGCATTGTCTGTAAAGAATGCATTCTATGACTTTGAATTTAGCTAAACCGAGGCATCTTACATAGCAGCATATTTAAGTTGTCTACTGTTTAAAACTAGGATACTTTATAAAGTATTGTTATATATTGCTTTATTAAGTATTAACTGATTTTTTCATAGATAAAAACAGAAATATGTACTCTTCAGTTAATCGACCAAATGGACACAGTTCTGCACTGCTGATGCAAATATAATGTGGAATATTAGCAGATAAATGGGTCTTCTATCGGTTAATATCAAGTGTTGTACTTGAAATACAGATACAAATACAAAAGTGAATGGGTTGGGCTTTTGGGAATCCTCATGGCCTCTTTCTCAAATGTGCTGAGTGATGGTACTTTCACACATTTTTAAGCTGTGGTCTTCTGCAAAAAATGTCAAACTAAACTACCACAAAAACTTCCTTTACAGCATGTGTTTGCGTCTTTCTGACATACACTTTTACTCCAATATGCATCAATATCTTCTGGTACAGATTTAGTAACGGATATTTTGATTTTGTTGTCTTAAGGAGGTGTTTTTTGCTAAACACTCCCACATTTCTTCATTCTTTCAATGAATGAAGAAATGTGGACAAATGAATGGAGCCTTTTTCTCTGCCTGTCCATTTTCTCTCTCTCTCTCTCTCTCTCTCTCTCTCTCTCTCTCTCTCTCTCTCTCTCTCTCTCTCTCTCTCTCTCTCTCTCTCTCTGTCTGTCTGTCTGTCTGTCTGTCTGTCTGTCTGTCTGTCTGTCTGTCTGTCTGTCTGTCTGTCTGTCTGTCTGTCTGTCTGTCTGTCTGTCTGTCTGTCAGTCTCGCTATCTCTTTCTCTCCCCTCATCGTATAGACAGACTGTGATGATGACTGTGATGAGTGATGCTGAGCACATCAGCAGTGTTGTTTATTTGCACGCATGGTCTGCATTGTTTTAGCACACTGATTCATTAAAGAAAACATGCAAATCAGGCGCAAATGTGAAAACATTTTGTGCGGTGCAATTCACCTGCTTTCAGGCAAGTTTTATAGTTGAGCATACATTACTAGCACTGTATAGCATTACTCAAGTACTGCAGTCCAGCCACCTGTGTGCATCTTTACTGTGCATAAGTATATATAATATATTATGTCACTAAAAGGTTTATTATTTAGTGGCAGTTTTACAGTGAAAGCCATTTTTTTGTTTTTATTTTTATTCCTACTCTTTCCTACTGTTTAGCAGTTGTGTGCTTTTCTTTGTCTTCTAGAGAGCAACTATAATGTGGAAACCAAAACCATTTCTGCGGACTTTGGATCTGTGGACATCTACCCTAAGATTGAGTCTGGACTGGCTGGCCTTGAAATAGGAGTATTAGGTATATTACATATGGAGCCTTAAGAGGAAGTCTGACATTTGAATCTGTTTTTATTTTTTTTGGAACATGATGTTCTGGACTTGTACAGCACAACTTGATGTGTTTTTGTAACCAATTGTCTGTTTAGTGACTGGTTGGTATTTGCTGCCAACTACTGGGAAGTGGAGGGAACTACACGTGTGTTTTCAAATCTCTTTCTCAAGTAATTGTGCCTTTGCTTTGATATTTTTATTGTGCTGCCCTCAAACTTCTGTTTTGTTTCTTCCACCTGCAGTTAACAATGTGGGAGTGTCTTATTCTTACCCAGAGTTCTTCCTCAGCATTCCCAATCTTGACAGCGTGAGTTTGAGTAACAGGTTTATTTGAGATTTGTGCATTGTGCTTTAAGTCTCTTGTGTTGTAATAATGATGTGTTAAGTTATTATTGTGACTACTTTTTAATAATAATACTACATATTATTTTTAATGCTTGATGTGGTTTGTTGAACTGTTGCAGTTCATAAGCAACATGATCAACATCAACATTCTGTCAGTTTGTCAGGTAAGTGATGTTTCTTCTCTCTACTCGTGTGTTTCCCCATTTCCACTTGTTCCATCACCTTAAATGTTCTGTAGGTTGAAAGCATGAATGTTTTCATGAAAGACATGATTAGTTTAATCAGTAATTTATTTGACCAAAATCAATACAAGATAAAATATACAGTAATTATATACAGTACGCCCTTAAGTCTAATACAGATGAAGGAGAAGTGTATAAAAAGCTGCAGTATGTAACAGTTTTAAATAACTACATTATTGATGCAGCGTCGTATTGGATGATTTCCACCCCTGTTAATTTGATTTTCACTTTTGACTGATCTATGAAATATATTTACAACACAACCCACTTTAAAACACTGTACTTCCTGTGAACAAGATAGCTGTGTGTGGCCAGCTGCTTTATAAACCATAGCCTGAAAGTTTGAGTCGATGCTGCCACCCTCAGGATCAAAGATGTATTTTATTGGCGCAACAGGTGTTGCAAGATTTATAGGGGGACAAATAAATATAAAGGGACAGATTTTGGTGAATGAAAAGATTGTTAGAATGTCTGATAGTTTGTCACATATTCTCTAATTCATTGTACAATTGCAAAAGTTTTGAGTGAAAAATGCATGGTTTACTTTAAAACTATATAAATCTGATTGTTATATGTATTCCTGCAGATGACACGATTGGTATTGCCCAGGATGGTGGATCGGTAAGTTCAGAAATCAACAATTTACTGTAAATTCAAAGTCTTTAAATGGATCTTAATGTGTAGCTATTCAACAAGTCTGACAGGAATGGCTCATAATAATGTGTTTTGGGGCTTAAACAAGTTTAACACTGTGAACAAGTGTGCAATTAATTAAACATCAACAAATTTACATATTTTGTTCCTCTATGTATCCTAACAATTACAACTGAATATAGGTGATAAGCTGTTAACTATTTTATGTGGTAGAGGGAGCAAAATGCAAATGAACATCAGAAATATTTAGAAAAATGTATT
Organism: Chromobotia macracanthus; assembly: GCA_036877525.1. Classification (NCBI taxonomy): domain Eukaryota; kingdom Metazoa; phylum Chordata; class Actinopteri; order Cypriniformes; family Botiidae; genus Chromobotia; species Chromobotia macracanthus. The sequence goes on from JAZGTH010000063.1 coordinate 7,739,617, forward strand.
TCTCAGAAAGAGTTAAGGTCCTCGTGTTGGCTCCTCCCATCTAGACCGATTCTTGTGTACAGTAGTACATCATGCAACAGTATGTACACTGGCATGGGCACTTGTTGCCATAGCAACATGGATGCAAGAATCTATTAGCAGATACATGTGTGTTAGAAGGGATAATTCTATTCTTGCAAAAGAGTCAGGTGTAAATGAAACAAACAGACGGGACATTTAAACAAAATTGTCTTTATTTAATGTGCAGAACTGTTGTATTATCTGTATCTGTAAATCTAACAAAATACTCTTCTCAGGTCTAAAGGAGTAATTTTAAATATTGCCTCGGCAAGTGGCATGTACCCAGTTCCTCTGCTCTCCCTTTATTCTTCCACAAAGGCAAGTCATCTTCAAAAGAGCGCTGTAAATACCAGACAGTGGATTAAAACACTGGAAAACCTAGACCTTTATGTTTTGTGCATACATTTATTGTGGTAATTAGCTTTTACTTTTTTTGATAACTGTTATGCCATTCCCCCGTCGCCTATTTTATTTTTAATTAAATTTCACTAAATTTACTACTCCACTATTTGATTTGTAACAGCAATGATCGATCATGAAAGCGTAACAATTGCATAACTTTATTTTTATTTTAAAAGAAAAACATTTATCACCCATCACAATTCTGTTTTAAACATAACAACAGCCAGAATGCCGTCCCTGGTTGATTTCTACTACTGCAGATTTTCGAATACTAACGTTTTTGGTTATGTAAAATCTCTGCAACTTTCCTGAAGCTGAATGACTAACAGTATTCTCATTTCAACAGGCCTTTGTGGACTTTTTCTCTCGTGGACTTGATGTCGAGTACAAAAGCAAAGGGATCATTATACAGGTGAGTGAAAATGCGTGTGTTGTTTTATAATGGGACGCTATTAGAGAGTGTATTGTACTGTAGCTCTCTCAAATACGTTTATTACATTTATTTTGCATAGATGATTTGTATTTTTGCCTGAGAAGTACAGTGAATTATTTTTATGCTGGTGATGACATGTACACTTGTCACTTAGATTTATGCTTGTTCAACTATTTATAGTGATAAAGTGTCTTCTGTACTGTCTTAAAGAGCGTGCTGCCGTTTTTTGTGACTACCAAACTGAGCAAGATCAAGAGGGCCTCTCTCGACATCCCTACTCCGGAACGCTACGTCAAAGCCCAGCTAAGCACTGTGGGCCTGCAGACTCAGTCTAACGGTTACCTACCCCATGCCGTCATGGTGAGAGTTAAGATAAAGTGTAATGCTAATCTGTTTTTGTCTTTGGGATTTGGACAGTCTAACAGGATATTTGTGTTCTTGTTGCAGGGTTGGGTGATGACTTCTCTGCTTCCTACAAAACTGCTCAACACATATGTCATGAAGATGGGACTGTCCCAGCGTGCGCGCTATCTGAAGAAACAGAAGCAAGGTTAGAGGAGGAAAAGAGTACAGACCGAAGTGGATGGATGGTGTGACGTAAGAGAGAAAGAAGGGACCAAAAAAAAACAATCTGATCTCTTCCCTTTGACTGTCAGGGGCCGAGAGCAGTCACACCAAACTGCTTCTTTTAAGTCTGTTTTCGTTGAGATAGTTTGAACAAAGTGTGAAATTTGCAGACATTAGATGGATGTATTAAGCTTTGGAAAGTTGTAGCTAAACAAAACATTATTTGCTTGAACAGATTTTGCTGACCAACAGTTCGTATTAGCTCTGCTAACTAAGGGCGACTGCAGATCTATGCTAATCTATGTAACCTTCTTTTTAATGTAACAGATGCTAAGCACTGATCAATTTGGTTTGTCCTTAAATTTCACATATAGAATAAATGAGTAGTTCTCTAGTAATAGTCAGCTGATGAACGTCAATCATGAAAAACATGTTCCCTTAAATGAACTTGAAAGAAATATCTTTTGGCATCAGCAGCAAGTCCATTATTTTAATCAAAAGAAATGATTATGCTTTTACCCCCTCAAGCACTTATTGGTAATTTTCTTAAATTGGGCAAGATGCCCACAATCATCACAAACTGCAAAGGGATGTCTACAAATGGTACACTGGTAGTCTCTGTCCTTGGTTTTGCTTGTTTTCATCTGACTCAGCAGTTGTTTACAAACTACATGAGCTACTTGTGTTTATCACAGATGGCACTCTCAGTTCTAATTTTAGGGCATCACTTTTAAAGGAGATGCACTTATTGCACTAACACTGTTGTGGAAAGTTGATGTGTGCCCTGTGTGTTGTGCATTATGCATGTTTCTCACTGATTGTTAACTGTGATACTGGTACTGCTGGTAATATGATGCAAATTTCAAGTTGGGCAACAAATTATTTGATATGGAAAGTAATAGTTCCGTTATTTAATCTGGTCATTGATTGCACTGTTTTCACGAAATCAACACTAACATTTTCAGTATTCCTAAATGATGTGATATTTTATAGGTGTGAATCAGTGTGAATAACTTTTACGTAATGTCAGTGTAAAGTTGGCAACAGCAGCAGCAGCAGCAATTGACTGTAATGCTGATGGTTCCATGCAGTATGTCTGTTTCTGAATTAATTTTGCATTTCTAATAAAAGAAATTCCTTCTAATAGCAGTCATTAACTCTTATGGTTGATGGATTTATTGGATTTTAGACCTTGCTTGCAAATATTGTCACATGTCCACTTTTTAAAAGATGCTTTTATCTATGGCTTTGTATTATAGATACATTTCTCTAATTTCAGTTGACAGGCATTCTGAAATATAATTCAGGATATTACTTTTACATCCATCTCATTTCTCCTTACTGAGGGAACAAGCTTACCCCACTCTCCTCTAGCCTTTGTTTTCCTCCTGGATAGTCTTATGGCCCAGAAGTGATGCAGTGTTTTTACAAATTAACTATTTAAAAGTATTAATTATTAGTGACTCTAATGTTTGACCAGTAATATAGAGTGCTTTGCCAGGCTTTTGTCTGGTGGCTATTTTTGGTAATCATGCATTATTTGTGCATATTCTAAGGGATGAAGATTTTTATTTTGTGAATGTAATAAACCAGCATTTGAACAGCAAAATAAGCAGGAAAATACGTGAAGGACTAGAAATATGCATTACAGTGGTTCTGTAATGTTTGGATCCCCCACCTCTTGTTTTTTCTCCCCTGCAGCCACAAACCATTGTGTCCAGCCCATGCACATGCCCTTTCAGTAACTATTCTCTGTATTCAAGTGCTACCAAAAACATATTCTTTGAGCACTGTTACAAATGAATTCTACCCATCTCTGTTGCTTTGTAGCAATGTTTAAAAGGCCATCTGCCTGGTGTCACATCCATCGTTTGTACATGATCTCTATGTAGTACCCGAGTGCCATTTCCTGAGGGCTGTCCTTCTTATCCCTCCCTGCTGCACACCGCATGCGTACTTGTTACTGGTAATAGAGGGTGATTCCGGAGGATACGAATGGAAGTCGGAAGCGTGACAGTCCTGCGGGAAGGAGGAGCCAGGAAGAAATCAAGCACTGAGAGAGGGCTGAGTGGGAAGAGAAGACCTATATAAAGCCTCACAGCAGCTGTGGGTTGCAAACACTCAAGACGGATACTGAAGAAGAGCAGTGAACAGACTGAGGAGCATCTTTCCAGTTTCTTCATCTGCTTTTGTGACTAGCAGTCTGTCTTTTCAGCTTTCTAAGTGCGGTTTTGGAGGACTGACTCACTTGGCAACTTTGCTTGGACATAAAGGCGCCAGAAAATTTCCAGTGAATTAATTTTCACTAGAGGAATTTGAAGAATCTTTTCTGACTCCAATCAAGCCTACATCGTCTCAGGAATGACCGCACATTCAATGGAGATGAGCCACTTAAATGCTTTGCCCAGCCACCGGATGGCTTTGGCTATGGAGGAATATCCCCAGCTGGTTGGGTTACCCAGGGCCCAAGACTGTGAGAGGGCCCGGTCCATCTTGGTAAAGGGGGTCCAGTTCAGCTGTGATACAATTACAGAGGAAGTAGAGGAAGAAGAACCAAATACAATAGAGGACAAAGCACGCCACTTTTTTTTGCAGTCTATTGAGAGTCTGCGCAGATGCACGCAGGGACGTCAGTGATTCCAGAAGAATGCAGGCCAGACTATACCTCATAACCTGTATGGACAGACAGACTGAGATTCAGTGTAGAATAGAGACTATTTTAAGGGAAATGTCAGGGTAGATGCTTCAAAATGAAGCCAGACTGACTGACCCAAACTGTTATCTACCAAAAATTGGTAATCTTGTGTTTTGTGCCCTTTATTAAGTGAAAAATTCTAGTTATACTTTTCTCTTGAACTAGTAAATGGATGTGTGGAATGCTACCTTCATCTTTGCATGTGTTCATCTGGTAAAGACGAGCTGTGGAGCTTTAATTATTGGTTCACAAATTCCTATTATTTGGATTTTGTCATTAGCAAAATATCTCTTTAAGGCGGTTTTCTCACAAATGCTTATTTGTTTTATATTTAGTTGCATTTTGCCTTTATACAATCTGCACAATAAAGTCAACTTTGGAATGTAAAATTTTGAGTGTGTATTTACTGTTTTTCAACAATCGAGATTTTATATAAAGTGGTGTTCAGATGTCTGTGAAAAATAATATGAGTGAAAAGAGACTGATGTGAAATTTGGTATGTTTTGGAGGATTTGGTTTCCCATTTGCTTCAATGCATACACTCAAACCTGATGATTGTGTTGTTATATGTTATATTATTATGTTAATCTTCTGCTATCATGTGGTTCCAGAAGCTGTTCATTAGGCCATACAATGTGAGAGCTATTTTATGGCTTTTAAAAATGCACAGTAGCAATGACAGGATCTCAAATTAGACTCTTCTTATAATCTTAATGTATAACCCTAACCTTTATCATGAATGATTTATCTCAATGTGGTCTAAAAAAGTTTTGAAAATTGAATGAAAATGTAACAGCTCTTACATTTTCAGCATTAATCTGATTGCATGGACAGGGAAAATAGCCCAACATGTTTCAACTATCTGTCTGCTGAGAGCTACCATCCGAGTTACCATCGATAACCATGCAAATCTAGCATAGCAAACATGGAGGCGGTGAGGACTTGAGAAGTGCTTTACTCACCTCGTCTGCTGCCTTGAATATTTGCACTTTGATGGAAGAATATCAGAGAGGTCGTGGTTGTGTTTGAGGCATTTTCCACAGCATTTTGAGGCAACATGAAATGGGTTTTTGAAATGTCTTAAAAAACATCCTCTGTAGGTATTGCTGTTTGTTGCTGTGTTGTTATACTGGTTCATGTACTTCATGCCTCTTAGTCCTGATTTAGAGTGGAAAACATGCCTTGATTATCATAATTAGTTACACATGACATGACATCTTTAATGAGTTGAGCTTGCTGTCCTTCTAAAATTATATCAGCATCACAGTAGGATTGTTTTAGTTTCTTTAAAGACAGATACCTCAAAATCATCACTACAAAAACATTGTATGGCAAAGCCTTCATTTGTGATGATAAAGCTGAGCTTTCACAGAGGTATTTAAACCCAAGACTGCCGTTCCATGAGAATTCAGGCAGGATCTCAGATTCTGTCTCACGTGAGGATGGAGGTTTTCTTCCCTCCATTAGGGGTCTCTGTTGCTACATCATAATTCCTCTCTCACACCTCCTTATATTCTCAAACAGCCAAAGATATTTTTGTAGACATTCAACATCAGCAGAGCTTGGCTGAGATATATGACAGCAGCTTGCAGACCTTGTTTGTTCACAAGGTCCATCAAAGCACCTTTCTCACTGCCCTGAGCCTTTAGAAATGGTAATAGATCTCATTTGGTGAACAGTATTCCTCAGCCCAAAACAACAGCCTTTTAAATAGCTTCAGCAAGTGACAACATGTCTGTTAAAGGGCACTATGATAAACTTTGATGATGACAACACCAGTGACAACCTTTTGACCATTATGATTGACTTAAGTCCAATATGGCTTCAGGGTGCCTGATTTACATGTAATTTTGATGGATGGCTCAGATTCAAGGCCCTTTTCTGTTGATGGTGGGTGAAGAGGTTAATTTGTTCATTATAATGGTTCAGTTTTATTCTCTTCGAATGCCAGCCCTATCATTCAGTTGCCCACACACCAGAATTAATGATAAAATGTTTGTGCACTAGTTATGTTGATAAACAATGTAATTAATGTTTTCTATTCACCACAGCACTATTGGGAAGACACATATTCAAATACAACGGATGAGCATTTTGGGTATTTGGAATGAAGGGCTAAAGCTATTGAATAGAATCACTGCAGTTTAAGGCATGAGGCTGGGGAGGAAAGATAAACTTGCTAGAAACTGGGGAGTTTTGTACTTCTTAAAGTTGAGTTATTCATGAATTTCACCCTTCACTTAATAAAAGAAGATGCAGGCATAGAAATAGCCTTTTTTTTTAAAGGAAAATACCCGAAGCGGAACTAAAAGACATAATTATTCTGGCTCTTTGGTATTTATTGGTTTATTCCATTGGCTTCCTTCCCTTCATTGACCACTTACATCCTCGGGGTAGAAGGAACACATTTCATAATACTAGACTTTCCACATACAGCAGTGGTGTATGATTAAGTTTTTCTTTCTTCCATTCTTTCTTTACCGTATAATTCAGCGCCTCTAATTTAGAGGACCAAGCATATCGGGAGGGACATTTTGGAATAAATTGAGTGTGAAGATTGAAAGGAATTAATGTCTTCTTGACTGTGAGCAGAATGCGCCCCGTCATATGAAAAAGAAGGAAAATGGTGGCGAGCACCATATTTCTACGGTGATTTGTACATTAAAGGTTGACTTAGCAAAGTCAATTAATGTTCCTTACCCCAGAGACTCCTCTGTCTTCAAGCCACAAATTCCTACATTAAGTAAGAACACCAGTGGACAATTTCCAGTAGAAATAGTCTTTCAGAGCCTATTCTTTAACACTTTCTATCACATTTCACAGACTCTGTAGGAGGTAATATACTTAATCAACCACATTACGCAGTCAAGGGCAATGTTTTTAAAAAGAATATGTGCAAGTTTAGTGACTACAAGGTGGGCTACATGAGGTTACTGGATCACATGGAGCATTTACATTACATTTACATTTATCAGACACTTTTATCCAAAGGGACTCACAAGGTGGGCACAACTGAGGTGAGGTGATACAATTTTACCACAATATTTCAGTGGAGCATTACTTTTGTTACTTTTTATTATGTAAATATATGGAAGAGTTATTATATAAGAATTATATCATTTTATATATAATTACATAATATCATTTATATAAGTTTTGAATTTGTTTCTGTGGCTCAGTTGGTAGAGCAATGCATTACTGGTACAAAAGTTGTGGGTTTGGTTCCTAGGGAATACACATGCTGATAAAATGTGTAGCTTGAATGCACTGTAAGTCACTTTGGATAAAAGTGTCTGCCAAATGCATAAATCTGGAATAAAATAAATCATTAGTAGTGATTAGACAGAAAATAAATCTCATATTTTTAGATAATAAGAAAAATGCATTTTTTTCTTTTTATTTTGCAGCTATAGACAAAGGAGTGTGTGATAATGTTGGTACAAGGAGTGACTAATAAAAGACATTTCGATAAGAGGCATCAGAACCAGACAGGAAATTGAGAGTGGTGTTCATAAGATCTTTGTTTCTATTGCTTCAAATTACAGCCCATTACAATGGATTCATATTAACAGCAACCCCAAAAGTTTGATAAAATTGTCTCTAAGAAATGTTTTCCCCATCACAAACATTTTCAGTTCAGTGGCTTTGATAGCAAACATGAGACAATGAGCTTGGTCAGAATTCAATACTGGTTTTTGAAACATATTGTAGATAATGAGAAAGTTTGAGAATTAAACCGTAATTAATCATAAACTATCTACAATATATTTTCATTTACAGTATATGTATAATATATAGTATGGCTCAAAAACACAAGGACTACCTTTCCAGACAGCTGTTTATTAAATATGACTGTCTGAATAAGAGGATTTATTGTTTATAGCTGTTTTATAATCTTTAGGACCAAACAATTGGAGATAAGCAATAAATCATCACTTCACTAATATGAAATGTAAATCTGACATTCTCTATTATGTCAGCACCTTTCAGAATCTTTTTTCAATCTTTTTTCAGAAGAGCCCCCATCTTCATGACAATAGCTCAACACAACGGGATAAATGCATCTTTCTCATCAAGTTTTCATTGATTACCCTGAAGCTTTCCAGTCTGCGTGTTATACTGTGCATAATGAAATCACAACACCTCTGTGTGATTCGTTTTCTAAGGCACCTGGGGAAGGAGTTACATAGGGAACACTTTCATCTACATACATAAACACAGATGATGTGCCTATACACATACCACATTAGGCTTAAGTAATCCTGACTTTAATCATAGCTGGATGATTTATCCACTGAATATTCTGACTTTCAGTATAAATAAGTGTGGCACAGTTCCCTTCTGAGTTTCGCATATCTTTTGTGCACTTGCTGAGTGCTGTTAATTGGTTTCTTGTGTTTTGTACTGTCCAGACTACAAAAAGGAGAAGGAGAGCGTTATAAATGTATAAACAATCTATTATTTATATATTATTAATTAGACTACAAGTCTATGATGGGAGTGACTGACAGCAGAGAGGGTCTCAATAAAGGGTAATCCGTCTTCAAATTACTGGCATTAAGTTCACATTGTGAGAGATAATGTCATTTTGCAGCTAATCAGCTAATGGAGCCCAAATCCATTTTCACCTAAATAGGAGATTCACACATACACACACACACTTACTCATATTAACTTAATGGCAATGCAGAGACGACTGGATGAAACTAATGAATGCAAATGAAATTTACAGCCACCTCTCACTCAAACCTGAAAAACAAGACTAAACTGAAGAGCAGTATGAAGTGTGTTCTCAATTTAGACAAGCCTGGAGGTAGCTATAAAAACACTTTAAAAATACATTTTCCTAGAAGAAAAGAAATCTGTCGGCTGTTGTGTTTTGTAAGCTTTCTTGCATTCTCTAATTATGAGGTGCACACCTCTGCCCATTGAAGACCTCCAAGGAAAGCAGTTTTGTTTCCTTCTGAACGTGTGCGCACACACGCGCACACACACTGGTCAGAAGTTTAGGGTCACAATTATTTCTCGTGATGAGGTGTATGCTTATATTTGAACTTAGGTTGCTAGGCAAAAATATAATTGTGCCAGAACATTTCTGGATCATTTTTCTCATTACAAAACTAAAAATGTCATTAAAAAATGTTTTTGACAACTTGGACTGAATAAGGAAGAAAAGCAGCCAATAAGAGCCCAGCACAGATGGGAGCTCTTTCAGTACTGTTTAAAAAGCATCCCACAGTGATACCTCAAGAAGCTGGTTGATTAAACGCCAATAGTACATTCTTACAGATTCTAGGCAAAAGGTGGCTGCTTTGAAAATGCTAAAATAAAACATAGTTTTGATTTATGTAGAAAACTTTTAGACACCACATAATTGTGATTGTTTTATCTGTTATTGTGTTGATTGATGAGTTTCATATTATAAAATGTGGACAAAAGTATAATAAAGACTGAATAAGTGACCCTGAACTTTTGACCAGTAGTGTATATGCATGTTGGATTTAATCTTATTTAATCTACAATTAAAGTGAATGTGTAAAACCATCCAAATGAAAACCTATTAATCGCTCCATAAATGGACCAGTTGTTAAGCCTAGTTCCTCAACCCATAAATCTGAATTAATTACCAACAAACTGTACATCCTTAGAGAATTCCTTAGCAGAACAGAACAGTCCTGGCATGAGCCTAATTTTAGATTGTGATTATTTTGATCAGTTTTATTAGACTTAAAGCTTCCTGTGTCTAAACAGCTTGATAATAGCACTGACTCAGAAGGATGATGCAATGGCGAAAAACTGCTGTTTTTCATCACAATAATGTTGTTGATGCAAAATAGATGCTAAGAATCTGCAGTGATATTACCATGTTTTATCTGATAAGCCCCTTTGGGGTATGTGTTTTCCTCACTAACTCCAGTAGTGTGTGATCAGCTATAAATTGTGACTGAGGAGCTAATTAAGCCAAGACACGGCAACATTTGCATGTCTGACACAAGGAGAAATATGATAGGGTAGTAATAAACAACGTAAAAGTCGTTTTTGGCGTCAAATTATTCATGATTAGTCTGTTCTATGCAGATAGCTCTAATCTTGCCCTTTAGGTGAGGATAACTCTTGCCAAACATTCACACAATTTGGTTGATTTGAATTGTAAATCGACAGTCCCAGACTCTGTGCCCTAAGTGTGCAAGAAGGGCACCTCAAGTTTGAAATGCTTTGTGATGCAGACTTTCTGACTTACAGGAAATGTGAGGAGATCTCTGTGTATTTTTCCATTTGCCTTCATATAAATGCTCCTGTTTCTTTATGAAATGATTTCCATTTGATATAAGATATAAGAATTAGCAATGCAGAACCTGCAACTAAAACACCCTGTTCATGCAAATTAAACTAATTTGCGGTGTTAAAAGATTTTCAAAAAACAGTATATGAAGTGGAATTTCATCAGTTATCTGACCAGACATGGTTCAAAACACACAATCTATTCACTGTTCATGTAGATTTTTCGCAAATGTGTGTTTTAGAAAAATGAATGTTTTCTCACCGCTGCTGCTGCCATCTCCCCTCATTAGTGCTCTAAGGAGAAATTCTTTGCAGTGGCAAAAGTGTTGGGTTATAAAAGGGCCTTAATGACTTCTGGATTTTGGCCATGCATATATTATCATCTCACCTAGAAGGTGTGCAGGGAAAAAACTCGGATAAAAGCTAATTATTAGTGCAAATTATCTGAATTTTAAAATAACTTTTTTTTGAAGTTCACTGACCTTTTTAAACAATCATAGAGGATTTTATAATATAAAGAAGGTGATGAGCCTAAAACAGCCTATGAGAGATCAAAAGAAACACAGGCATATTTTTAGATGCCTCACTCTTTAGACGATTCTTTGAAGTAAAAGTGTGAATTAAGAGGCATCCTTGCTTGTATTTCTGAAAGCCAAGGTTATTCTAATTCTACATCCACAAGAAGGCTAGGTAATCAAATGCACAGCAGATAATTTAGTGGCAAAATGACCTTTCTTATGGCTCGATAATTAGGAAGGCAGATAAGGGAATCAAGTCTAGTGAGCCCAGAGCTCACAACCATGATGCATGATGCATGAGGAGGGGGCCACATCACACAGAGGCCTGTCAGAGGTTTGCTTTTGTCTGAAAACAACTTATCTGGGCTCTAAATTTCCCCTTGCTGTGTTATCATGTGGCTGTTATCATTTACAGGGGGGCAACAAGCCTGAAAAGCGTGTAACATCTTCCAAACCGAGTTCCCCAACAAGCTCCTGCTAGGAGTTTGATATTCATAAACTGCTTCCATCTATGATGGTGCTGTCCAGGTTTCTTACAAGCACTTTTGTTGAGCTCACTCTCAAAGTTTATTATTTATTTAGAATACAAGTAGATGATGAATGGCATTGGTCCTAAATGAAAAGAGTCACTCTTGCATATTTATGTAAAGACCTGCTAGATTTTTGGCTTTCAGCCATTTTGAGTGTTTGTGGAGCTATAAATGGCATGCTAACACATTTTATATATTGAAAATATGTATATATAATATATATTATAATATGTGTATAATATATGCGTAAAAATAATGTGCAGTTCTTTTCAAAACTTGAAGAGGCCATGAAGAGTAAATAAATGAAAACTGCTAATCTACAACAGTCTGTTAAATCCCTCACTTAGCCTTTCAGCTTTAAAATCTACTTTAAATAAGTTTTTTTGATAACCACTAACAGACATTTCAGAAATATCTGTACTCTATCCATGCCACTGTGTTACATTGTGTTTACAGCAGTCACCCATTTTAGAGCTATACTAATGGCTGTAAAATCAAATATTCCTTACCTTGGTAGTGACACCAGAAATGTCATTCTGGAATCTTGCCCTGAAACAGAGTGGATCAGTGGAACACTGCAGTACATGCAGCCCAGATTTAATGATAAATCACTGCACTCTGAAAATAGATGGGCTATGATGACTGATTGATGAAGTCTGAAGTACCTCAGCATATTGTGTAACTAACTGCAGATTTGTTTTGTTTTCTAGCGATGTTTGTTAGCACGCCAAATTCTGAGCCCTGTGCAAACACACACACACACACACAATTTATCTGCCAGTTCTTCAGCCACCCACCCATCTGCCTTTTAGCCTACATCTCAGTCTGTTCTGTTCTACTCTTTTCTCATACTCATCAATTCATTTTGATCTAAACACTCTCTCTCTCTCTCTCTCTTTCTCTCTCCATTTAAGATGAGTAATGATCAGAAATTCAATCATTTTAACGTAAGTGTGGTACATTTTAATATCTACAACTGTTAGGTGAGAGTACCATTATATAAGAATGGTTTTCAACCCAAATCCATATCCTCTGTCACTGTGAGCGTGAATACGGGTGCAGTTTGTGAAGTTACATTGCATGCTCTGTGAGTGAGATGGAAATTATGTTTCTATGGCAACAAGTGCAGTATTGTTAGGAGGTCAGAGACAAACACAAGAAGGATTCAGATTAGGACATTAACAAGAGAATTACAAAAAGGCAGCTTCACTTGGGAAGCATTAATGACTCACAATGAAACGCTTCTGTTGCTTGCTTAAATTCATTTTACATCCTGCAAATTAAAAATAATTATGCAGACAAAAAATTACGTAGATAAACACATTGTTGACTCCACAAATAGGGTACACATTAGGGCCTAAGAGTCTTAAAGTTTAAAACAAATGACAGGTGAAATTGGTCTTAACCTTGAAAAAAATGTTTACTGTATCCCTCAAAAGATCAAGCTAAATATTATATGAGCTGTAATATCAACTTCAGCAGGTGTCAATTTATTGTTACAATTTAGCCTAAATTAAGCCATTTCTCAGTAGTGGCTAGCTAGTGGAATTACTGATGAACTTATTCTGATAAAGACAGTGTAAGTAAATATATTCATATACTGCATATGAAGAAAAACATTTGATATTTTTTCTTACAATAACTCTGTAACGGTTAAGCATTTGAGGTTGACTAATGCAGTGAGTGCAACAATAAAATCTAGAAAACTGCATTATTTACTTTCTGTACTTCTGGAGTCTTACAATATAATGTTTCATAAAGCATTAGGCATCTTAGGATGTTTTCTCACATTTGAAGGACATAAATATGCTTACCCACCCACCCACCCACATTTACATAAACATTAATGCAATGACCCATAATTGCAGATATGATAACACACTTGTCATATTTGTACAATTCATCAAACAATTCATTTATTAAGTACAGATAAATTAACATGAATGTGCTTTTTCTCCATTGACCAAAGAATGATCACATCCTGATTTTTACTGGGCACAATAACATGTAGAATCACATGCTTGTGATTTTACATAGAACTGTTGGATTCAACCAATCGAACCACGAATCAGATATCTGATATTTGAAAGAGGCCCAAATCTGAATAAAAAATGTGCTGTTTGAAAAACTACTCCGAACAAAAATCTGATCTGTGTCACATGTAAGATTTGTTTTTATTACACCATGTAGTGTGAAATCAACCATCGACCCTGAAAGTGGTCGCTGCTCTAACTGTCACAACTATGCTCTGGTTGATTGATACCGGGCCACAGAAATCATCACATATCTCGCTACACATATCTCTATCTCTGCACTACTGTCCATGCAGAGCTGCAATCATTAGAGTGCCTACCGGCACCCTTTTTCTAGAGCCCAATGGAGGCTGTACAGGGTACATCAATATCAATACTGAGCAATGGCAATAACAAAAGCTCTTCTGACACCAGCATTAGTCTTCCAAATCACCCCTACTGCCCCTCAGCATAAGGCTGTAATGTTTGTGATTTCTCTCGACAGCGCAATTTAACACCTACGGTTCACGCAAGGCCATCGCCTTGGGCTCTAAATGTGGATGACCGATCTCACAGAGCTATTAAAACACAGTGAAAAAAGTGAATATGAATTTGATTTAAAAAGTATAGAGAAGAGAGGAAACTCACGGGGGGCGTTTGTATCAGCACTAATGAGGTGATATGAAGGGAAATGTATTGAGAAAAGGAGGCATAATTATTCATAAAGAAAACATTTTGCTATGATGTGTTTGTCGATGATGCTGATGTTAGGGTTTTGTTAATTTACCCCAAAATGATTTCAAATCCAGGACTGATCCCAAATGTTTGTCCAAGTAATTAAAAAGCAAATGGTCAAAGTTATAATTGAAGTGAAAGCTGTATCTCAGCCAAGTTTCAATGGAGGGTAATATGCTGAGTGTGCTGTTGTGTTCAGACTGTATTATCATTTATTATCATTTACTAAACACAACTAATCAACAAGAAAGAAGGGATTGCATCTGAAATTACTGGGAGCTCAGTGTGACGACTACGCACTGGCTTTTCTGCTTTCTGATAAAGGCCAACCGGTTTCTTTTCATTTTCTTTAATTTAATTTCTCAATTCTCTCTTTATATTTATAATAATTCTCCCATTTGGTAAAAAGGATCTCATTGGAAGTTCCTGCCTCCTGCCTATTGTGAAAAGCAGAGAAAATGCAAGGTTTTAAAGCATTCACAAGGATTACGCATCACAAGATTACCTCGGGCAGTCATATTAAACAGTAATGAACAATTCACAAACAGACATAATGAAAGCACAAAGTGAACACAGTAACTGTCCAAGATATTGCCTGTATGGTTACTTTAATAGCTAATATTAGCTAAATTAGATATCAAAGCCTGGGACATTTATTATACCATAAACACAACTATGAGGAGTTACAAGGAAAAACACCTCAAATATCCAGTACTAATGTTTTCAGCAGTTATTTAGCTTAATTGCACTGTAACATGAACACTGTAATATAATGTAATGTAATGTAAATGACTGGAACAATTATTCATGGTTTCAACCTTATTTAGTTTTCTTCTTTGCAAACATTTGTACCTGTCATCATTGATAATTAGTGCTCAACCAATTGGTGTTAACCAGAAACAGATTCTAGGACATATTTAATACAAAATAGACACTGAAGAATCAGACACTGTTCTGATTCGTTAAAGATGTTGGTCTCTGAAGTCACAGCCCACACACAAAAGTTCTCTTTATGTCTGTGCTGTTCACAGTACATAACTGGCTATGTGGCTTACATAGCATCTCAGTGGATTAAGTGTACAGCAGTACCATCAAAACAGCTCACACCCACATAAATTAACTTAGTTAGTAAAGTTAATTAGTATGCTTACCATGCCAGCATTATCACAGTCTATCTAATAATACCTGCCAAAAAATAAAACAGGCATCAAACTACTTGACATGATTGGTTTTACTTTTATTCAGATCTTTGCAATGAACTCTGCACCAAGTTTATGAAATGTCAGCTTGCTTGAGATGAGTTCACCTCCATTTTCCATCTCTGTTCCTGCATGGTCAAGATCTGTCTACATCCTTATGCTCCAGGTTTCATCAGGCTGGTAACAGGCAGAAGAGTGGCAGCTATAGTAATACCCTTGGGTTTTCTCTGCTCATCTCAGTACACTATTGCTGTCTCTCCCAGTGCTCACCACACACAATTCCATTAAACTGTCACATCTTTTCAAATAACTCTCCTCTGTCCAAGAAAAAGACCTGCATCTTCCCTAGAACAGTACTGAACGCAATAAACAGCAGGCAACAACATTAGCATGATTAGGATAAAATAAAGTAAAGGTCACTTGTTTAGAAAGCCAGCTAAAGTATGCAGAATATGCAAAATGGCTGTGCTTCATTTTCTATTTTTGCATCAGCTGCCATCTCACAAATTTGAGGCCGTCAGCATTGTTACTACCTGTTATTAGAAACGTAGGGACATCCTTTTGCAGCAGGTGGGATCACAGTCAGCTCAATAAATAGAGCTTTTACAGAAGGAAAAAGGAGTCAATTAAGAGGTGTATAGTGGAAAGGTGCCAAGGTAACAAAAGGCTGCTGCGCAGCAAAATATATATAAAAAAACAACTACAATAAAAGTCTGTTTAGTAAAAATATGTTTAGTGAGTGCATGCATCTGAAATTTATGTTTACATTTATGTATTTGGCAGATACTTTTATCCAAAGCAACTTATAGTGCATTCAAGCCATACGTTTTATCAGTACGTGTGTTGATAATGCAATGCTCAACCAGTTAAGCTACAGGAACAATTTCTAGCCTGCTTAATAAAAGTAAATATTTATTTTCTAAACATCTTATATGTTCCGATGTGGAATGCCTATTCTCACATATTTGATTCCTCAAGTTAGCAGTTGCCCTAAGTGTTGCTTAGAAACAATCTGTTATGGTCAATTCTCCAACAATTTGTGGCATTGATGACTGTAATAATAAGAGCTGTTATTTTACACCCTTCAGTGTTGAAAATGTGCTGATGTAATTTGAAGCTGCAATCCGTCACGTTTGCCTCTCTGTCACCATCTCTGTTTGAACCATAAAATTGCAGGTTACTCTACTTACCTTTCAAGTCAAACTGACATTTCCTGAAAAATCAGACTTGACAGCTCAAATTTAAGTTTATAATCTTGCCGTTGTACCTGTTTCAAACACGGATCTGTTATATTATTGTTAAATAACTGTTTTTGGTTTATTTTTAACCAAAAGTTTACATATTTCAGCTTTAAGTGTTAATATCAAGAAATTAATTAAAAAAACATTTTCTTGTAATGCTATATTCTATCAGTGTATATATATCTGCTTATCTATATATTATAGCCTGATAGTATGATTGCCTTCCTGCAATCATACAGCCAGTTGCTGTATAGTCCTTGAAATACTGCTTGAATAAGGCAATCCAGTGTTATCAAACCATAAAATGTCCCAAACAATATATCAAGCAATAAACTGAACATGGTATTTAATATCCATGTCCAGCAAGAACTAGATAAGACAACAATGTCTTAGGTCACATCCTTCAGTATACCACCTGTCAGTTGACTTTTGTAGGCAGTAAAGCAACAGCAATAAAATGCAGTTCTTCAATGTACGTCAGTGTACTTGTCCTAACAAGCCGCAACACAGCAGCAGGACATTTTGTAGGCTGTTTGGTTTTCATTACTTTGGTTATAATACATTTTCCTATTTATTATAAACAGATTTATAAACTGACATCACATCCTGTTAATGATGCCATATTTATTGTGCTGTATGCTCAAATCGTAGCATGACAACTTATTAACTATACATTAAACATTAACTATCTGCTGATTATGTTGCATTTTTACCAGTTTTGGCATATAGTGTGAGACAATTTACATATCATGTGCCTCATTAGGACCCATGTCAGTTTCACATTTGGACTCATTTAGGGTATGCTGTAAAACACTGTGGAACTTTATTGTTTATTGTCATTTTTATATTGTTGTGTTGAAATTCATCTGGCTAATCCTTTAAAAGTCATTCAAACCAAACAGATAATCACCACTGTATGAGTTTCAAACATTTACTAGTAGGAGTTTAAGTGCGCAACCACTTTCAACCTATTCAATCCGTATTTCAAACCAAAGAACAGAAAATGAAAAAACAACTTAACTAAATAATGAACTAAACTAAAATTATGAAAAGGGCAGACTGAAAATCTTAAAAGGCTGTTTTCAACCCGAGATACGGTTTCTCATCAAAATTGTAAAAGGTCAACAGCAGGGGGAGCAAAGACGCTGCAAAGCCATTGCATTGATGCAAAAATAATTAAAAAAACAAATTAGCGACACATACACTTCACAATAGATATACATATAATAAATAAAAAGTGAATGACATTTGATTAGTATATATAGGTATGTATTTGTATTTTACAGACGCAGGTAAATTTTCCAATGTGACGTCACCTCTTTTTTGGTTTATTTTTAACCAAAATTTTACATATTTCAGCTTTAAGTGTTAATATCAAGAAATTAATTAAAAAAACATTTTCTTGTAATGCTATATTCTATCAGTGTATATATATTGCTTATCTATATATTATACCCTGATATTTTTATTGCCTTTCCTGCAATCATACAGCCAGTTGCTGTATAGTCCTTGAAATACTGCTTGAATAAGGCAATCCAGTGTTATCAAACCGCAGGGTATTCTTCCTGTTGGGGGCCCGCAGTTCGTATGGAGGGTGCTGAGAAAGCTGGACTGTAAGTATGTTTGTGTAACGCGTGAAAATATCAAAAATCAAAATATCAAACTATTAAAAACAAACATGTACTAAACAGTTTTGGACCTTCTAAAGCGTGAAATGTACCAGAGAAATCAGTGTTCTAGTTCTCTTGTTCTGAACATCTGCTACTAACACATCTGAATCTTAGTGGAAGGACAGTATTTTTAAGTTACTGCTTTCTCCCCCTTATTAAACAATTAACAAGGATTAATGGACCAAGATAGTGATATTAGAGGACCAATTTCAATATACAATTTAATTAAAAAAATGTAATTAATAAACCTGTGTAAGGAAAGCAATAGGAAACTTTGCAATTTGTGTTCATGTTGTATGTAGGATTAATGTGCAAGTCGCCTGCTTGCCTGTATATTATAGTATATATCATCAATGTTTATGTTAAACTTAATGTATATATTAAACATGGTGTATAGTAAACTTTATTAAATATCACAATAGCAACGCATTAACCTAGTTTAGGTAGTTTCATTGTAATGGTTTGCTATGGGAATGCGCTTAACCCTAGAATGCGTGATGCAATAAATACATAAAAAATAAAAAAACGATTGTTTTAGATCAAAACGACCCATATTGGACTTAATGGTTTTCTTTAAAAATGAGGTTTCCCATTAATTAAATAATGAAAAGAATACACAGTATAAAAGAGAAGAAGCAGTTTTTATAGAAATGACTAACGTTTAACATAGAAAGTTACACTATTTAATGTAAAGGTTTTTTTGGAAAGTTGTGAAGGTCTCAGCAGATCAGGTGGAGGTTGGAAACTCATGAAACTCATTCCATCAGAGAGGAACAGATTAGGTGAATGATTCTGAGGGCGGTTTGATCACTCATTGTAAGGGCACAATCAGGCATCGCTTATTTATTGATTGTAGATGGCGGGAGGGAACACGCAGAAGTGAGCTGAGGAACGATGGTGAGGTTTCAGTTACTGTCCTGTGTTGGAGGCTTCAATTTGATGCCGGTGGCTGCAGGTAGCATGTGGAGTGAGATCAGGAGGGCTGTAGGAGGGAAGTCATTTTTTGTGCTCTATTTTTTTTTTAAATATCAGAATTATTTATAATTTGTTGACCTCTGACAATCAATTTGAACATCTACAAACTTTTGTGCAGCTGCTTTTTTGTGGATATTTGCAATGGCATGGCCGTGCTGGCTAAAAGTCTGGCCAATAAGGCATCTCTCATAATTTGCTAAATATCTGATCTGTAATATATGAATAATAAATGTGTTTCGTATTTTACCTATGTATAATTTATGTGTTTAAAATGAAAGCAGCTAGTACTCCACTATCACTGTTCCAGGCCAGTCCAATTTATGAGACATTCTTTTTGTTTAGTGAGAAAATAAAATAAAATTTGGCTTTCTCAACAGATTAAAGATATAGTCAGCAGATTAATGGATTATTAAAATTGTCAATGTGTTGTATTAAACCGTGAATGTGATGCCACCCTAGCATATTGCTTTTGCAGACGCACTCTTGGTTTATTTAGTGGCCATTTTGGGGTGACCTCATTCTGGGACAATGAGATTAGCTTCAGTATAAGCTGTCCACACTTCCTTGTTGTAGTTCTTACATACTTTTTAATCCCTATTTATGAAGTACTCTTTGGTTCCTCTGTTAAAACAGTTACCTAATGTGCTAACTAGTTATCCAAATAAGTCTGTATGATATAATAAGGCTGTTTAAGTTTGCCCTGCCTGTGGAGGCTTGGATAGGCTCCAGGCCCCTGCAACCCTAGGACAAGTGGATATGGAGAATAGATTGGTGGCTGAAACTATTTGATTTTGAAATGACAAATATGAAAAGGAAAAAGGTCCTGTCTAAAGCAAAAAGCTGGATGTTATAATTGCAGGCCAGCTATGTCAATTTAGCCAGCATCTGTGAAAGGCATTAAAATGTGACACTGGTGCAGTCAGTATTTTCACAAACAAAGCAGTTCTGTAGTTTCACAATAGAAAAAATGGGCTTTGGTTGAATCCAAATATTTAATTTCAAAGCCAGCACAGTAATTTGAACTCCCATGTTAATCCTGACCAAGTCTTACATTTTACAGTCTTGGAGCTGTGACATTTAAGCAAAAACAGTCAAAGAGTTTGAAGCACAAATTACTAAATGCACAAATGTGTTCCTTTTATGCAGTGTTGATGTGCAGCAGAGGTGGAAAGTGGTCCTGAGTCCTCTCGCTGGGGCTTGGGTGGATTAGCAGCCAACTGGTGGAGGGGTGCATTGGGATCTCCAGCGCAGGGCCGGCCGCCAGCCAATGCTGGAGCTCCAGACCAGCCCTGATCCGCCATCACTTACAACCCCCAAGATGCCAACATTACCCCTACAGAGGGTCACAGCCCAAAAAAGTATGATTGTGTTGGAAGTTTTGAATTGTTTTTTCAATTTCTTCATTTTAAAGACAACCCAGTAATTTGATCTTCCAATGTTAATCTTGATAATTTCTTCTTGCCTTGTAGCCTTACACCCTGCCCTGTTTACTTGAAATCTTAACATGCACATTAACATACACATCTTAGGTGTGTATGTTAACATAAATATAATAAAACATGACAAATGCACAAAAACCTAAATTTACAGTTTAAATGCCTTTCATTTTAAAATTTGACATCAGACTGTCTTAACAAAAACCTTTTCCTTTTTTATTACTTTTTCCAATTTCACGTTTAAAAGCCTTAATCACAGTGCTCATAAATCACAGCTCTGTGTGGTTTCTAGCCTTTAAAAGCACAAAGAACCTTTATTTATATATAAGAGGAATTCTGACAGCTGACAGGCCATAAAAGTGAGCTGTGTTCCTTCCCAAATTGCATAGTTTTACTGATGACAGTAGAGTTTGGTGCTGTTTATTATCTTGTGACCTGGATTTTCTGCTGACTAAGAAAAGATAAAACAGCCTTATTCCAACCAGCACTACACTGAATGGTGACAACACAACAGTGCTCTTTCCCATCTTTTAAGGCTGAAGTGGACAGGTGGTCTCCGTTAGTGGCAGGAAATCTCCCAGGCTGGATCTCAGCATGTCTGCTTTATAAATACAAATAAACATTGCACAGTGTACACATTGTTTGCTGTGTTGAATTAACTCTTGGGACTTTATTTCAGGTAAGAGCAAAGGACAACAATAATGTTATGCAGGCATAATGTATTTTAGGGTCCTATCAGGCCAGCAAGTGGTACATGTCTATTCTCATAATTCTCAGTTTTTCATAGCTGGATTATGAATCACCGTGCCACCTACATTGCAGCATCATCTTTGCTTGTTCATTTATTTTGCTCTGGTGCATATTTCATATAAATGTAGAGTGATGAGAGAGCAGAAATCCACAACTGAGATATCCATTTCAAATGACAACACTGCACGCTCTAAAGGGCCCTTTAATTTTTCCAAGGCCTGCGCAAGCCAACAGAGGCAGAAAATGGCGACAAAGAGAGGAGAGGCTTCTGTTCCGATGGTTTCAACAGCACAGTTTGAGGTCACATTGTTGACCCACCTTCAAAAGAAGCTGTCAGATTAGTGCTGGCATGGTCAACTGATGTGATATTAGGAAAGGATCATAAACAACTGCAAGCTTCTGTCAGACAATCAAGGTAAACGTAACTCTTCTCCCTTCTGCATGGTTTAGAATTATCATCAATTCCTGACAGATATATAGTGTCACTGTTTTAAAAATTCAAACTTTTTTTATTGCTCTGCAGCATCATAATATTTTTTGGTTTTGTCATAAAAGGTGAAATGTCTATTACTAATCCTTTATAGGCTGCAATAATAGGATTGGTTGATTGATTTATTTATTGAGTTAATTTGCTAGTTAATTTGCTCTCCATGTGAATGTTCATTCATAAATGAATGCTAATAAAGTTGTTCATTTGTACAAACAAGTCCTATCACTCTGGGGTCTCCACATTTATAAAAAAAACTATGCATAGACATCACTTTAATATTCTTTCATGAAGCGTTTTTTCTACAAATGCCTCACTTTCAAAAGAAATTAAGCATTAGTGACACCTCTTGACATGTCCCAGATATCTTTGCCTGACAGGCGGTGTGTGGCGCTGCAGGCATTTTGAAGATTCCCCAGTGTTGACAATACTGTCTAAAACTGCCACTTCCATATGTCCGTTGGGCCCACTGCAGAATGAGGCCCGAGTGGCTTGGCGTGCAATGTGGATGTTCACACGTTAATGCCAAAAACTCTTGAGAGGTTGTCAAGGGATAGTGTGATGAGGGCAAAGGGTTTTCAAGAGAACAAAAATGGCTGTATGTCTTTGAAGGAGCCATTTGTTATGAGAATCTTCTCTTTCAAAGCTCCTCTGACATGTCCTGTTTGAGTGGCTGTCTCTGAGAGATTGTTGTTTTTTTTGTTTGTATGTTTTGTCTTGGACAGCCCACCAAGCTGCTGGCAGATCTTGATTCTCTGCATGAAATAGCTGCCAAATTTATAGTTTTCACACAAACTTGGACAACATCTGAGTCGCATCAATTACAAGTTTTATTCTAAGATTCATGCTAATAGTGTATGTTGCAGAATTGTGGGGAAGCTGTGCATACTTCAGATCACTTAATGTCCATTTTTGCTTCCAATTAGCAGAACGATTCTATTATTCTCCTATGTGCTATTTTTGTAATTCTTGTGCAAAGGTCTTTATGCTGTTTGCAGTTAGAACTACTCTACTAAAAGCCAAACCTTAGGATATATGTTGATTTCTTGAATATATTTACAGATTCTATAACATTAACTACGTCATGAAGGTACTAAAATCCATACCTATCTTCAATATACCTCTGTTCAATAGCATTAATATGACATGAGAGAAACAGACTCCCCTGTTATCTCTACCAGCATCTGACAATTTGCAAACATCTAATTATGTTTTACCTGACTCACTTGTTACTGTTTGATCATCAAAAGTCCACTACAGAAGTGGATAGCCGGCTTGTCCATTGATCGTCACCAGACTGCTGTGTTGCAAATTGGACTAACTGTTTAAAAGCTGCCTTTTCACCTGACAGAGTTACAATAACATGCAGAGCTGTTCTAAAAGATTTCTGCTCAGCGAATCGAAAAGGGATAAAAATACTAGAGAGTGAACTTTGCATAAGGGCAACAAAGAAAAGTAATACAATTAATATTGGCCTTGTTGCACTGGTTCTGTAGAGCTCAAAAGAGGTTCACCTCATATACTGTAATACTACTCTGACTTTGTGCAGATAAAGAATCAGCCACTCATTGAGCCAATGCAAAATATCTGTATAAATATAAAATCAATGTTTTATACCATAAGAGAAAGAACAGTCTGTTGGCACTGTACAGTGTGTCTTTCACTGTGTATCTTTCTGTCTGGAGTAATACATTGATTGAGCTGGCTAACTTGATACTGATGTTTAACAGAAGATACTCTGGGAATCCTAAACTGTAATTACAGAGGTATGTTTTTATGAAAAAGAGAATAGAGATTTCTCTTTCCATACTGAGAGAGCTGTTATCTTTATACTTGCCAGTTAGCATTTGATTAATGTATTTGATATATCACGTGGTTATATATTTTATTTTATTCGTTATAGGGTGTAGATAGCCTTATGTTTGATTTTGAGTTATCGGTTTATTGTTTTCTTCACCAAGTCACTTTAGATTAAAGCATCTGCTAAATTACAGCTTAAATGTAAATGTTATTTTGAATATGTGGATATATGAATGATGCACTGACAGGAGTGTTTATTAATAATGACTTTTTTGTCTATTTTGGAGCATGGTCACCAGAGTTATTATAGTTTTGTTTTTAGTTTAATTGTAGTTTCATTAATATTTTGAGTTACCTTTTATTTTTAGTTTATTCTAGTTACATTTAAGTTTTTAGCTACAATTAGTTTAGCCATCTTGTTATGCGCGTTTGTCATTTTAATATTACTATATAAGATTAATTCTATTTTGGTTTTAGTTTTAGTTTAGTTTTTAGTTCAGTTCATAATTTTTGTCTCAGCTTAAATTTATTTCAGTTTATTGCTAGGGCAACATTTCTGGTTTTCCTTTAAAGTTCTTAAATAATAGGCCTATATTTTATTTGTTTTAATTTATCAGCTGTAGTCTTTGCTTTAGTAAACTATTACAGTCTTGGTGGTCACTGTATGTAGTGTATTCATTATATGGAAACGAGCTGTCAACATTCTGCTAATCTTCTTTGTGTGGAGGAAAGTCATAAAAGCTTGAAATAAGGCAGGTGACAGAATTTCCATTTTAAGCAATTTGTTTTTAGGTTCTTATCTACCTCCACAATGTCAAAGGGTGAAATATGTTTTTAATATGTAAAATGATTTACTGCAGCTTGGGTGTTGTTTGATTAGAAATGCTGAAAGTAATGACCTTCTTTACATTTAAGGTCAATAGGCCTCATTCATGTAACATTAGCAGAGCTGTTTTATTCTTACACAAATTACCGTATTCAAATGAATGTGACAATTTACATGAGAATGGTTTTCTGAACGATGTACAGAAAATGAATTACAGTGTTTCATGAATGAGGCCCAATGTGCTGAGCGTTTTTTTCACATATTACATTTTGCCGATGCTTTTATACGAAGCAAATCACAGTGCATTCAAGACATACATTTTATCAGTATGTGTGTTTCCTGGGAATCAAACCCATTTCGTTAGTGTTGCTAATGCCACGCTTTACCAGCTGAGCTGCAGGATTACTCTCTTGAATAGCAAAGAACACTGTTTGTGCTCAAATAATGTAGAATGTTAAGCATGTGGAGACATGCTGCTCTCAAAACCTGTTACAGAATTCAGTGCAACAGAACATCTCCATAATAAGGGATGAAAAATATGAGGGTATGGCAGAGTTTTGTTTCTAGAGGTTTGATTTTGCAGTGATTCATTATGACTTACAACATAAATGTAAATGACTGTAACAGGTGCCAGAATCTCCGCTGTGTAAAACTGATGTTTACACCGAGATTTATAACATGCAATAATATCAGCCACAACCTGTACTCCAAGAACAAGCAATAGTGACAATATTCTGGCCCCAAACCTCCATTACTCATTCCAGTTTCACATGTCTATCTATTCAGCACTGAGAGATGTCATTGTGAAAGCGCCATCATTGTGTCCGTCCATTTTGGAGCATGGTCACCAGAATTACTATAGTTTTGTTTTTAGTTTTATTGTAGTTTAATTAATATTTTGAATTAGCATTTATTTCTAGTTTTTGTTTATTTTAGTTATATTTAAGTTGTATTTTAGCTATGTTTAGTTTAGCTATCTTATGTGCTTTTGTCATTTTATTACTATATAAGATTAATTCTGTTTTGGTTTTAGTTTGGGTTTAGTTTTTAGTTCAGTTCATAATTTTTGTCTCAGCTTAAATTTATTTCAGTTTATTTATTTCAGCCAGGGCAACATTTCTGGTTTTCCTTTAATAATATACCTATATTTTATTTAGGTAAACCTCCAAAGCTCCATTGCTCATTCCAGTTTCACATGTCTATCTCTTCAGCACTGAGAGATGTCATTGTGACAGCGCCATCATTGTGCCCGTGTCAGATGCCTGTCTTTGAACCGAGTCCTGGTGCTAAGGTGGACCTGTCCCACTCCTCTTCTGTTCAAATTGGATTTCTGTCCCCGCTTTGTTCCTGTTTAAGGCACTGGGGTTGTTGTCAGATCTCAGATCTCTGCTGTTGAAATAAATTCCCTGTAAGCGGAGCTTTTACACCCTGTCATTTACAAGGCTTTACGGTGAAACTGGATGCTGTTTTGTCACATGACACATACATCACTGGTTTGCACCAGAGCACTTAACGCTCAGGCAGATTTATATTTTTCATCTCTTGCAAATGAGAAGCTAAACACAATCAATGCATAAATTCTTTCTCCACGTGACAGTTATGACAGCATATTTTTCACAGAATAGAATGTACATATATGCATAGATCGTCTACAAAGAATTAAATGTCTAACAGAGCATCATGAGATCCATTAAGTTTTTACTTATTTTGTGGTTTATACTACAACACTGTAGTCATTAATATTATATAAATGGCTATTTGCCAGCAGTGGTACAGTACAGAGTAGAGTACAGTATGTTGTTAAATTTATGCTCTGAATGACTGTAAAATATCATTTAACTGCCATGGCCCTTTTAGCAGTGAGAAATGTGTTTTGTCTGATGTGTTTGCTCATAGCTTATTTGGTATGGAAATGGAAACCAACCAAACCAAACGTTTTGCTGAAGTGACAAAAATGTTAGAAGTGGACCATGCTAAACAAGTTATTTTTTTGATCTGAATATTAAATTGTGTTAAAACGATTGATTCAGATGGTCTTTAATGCTAAAAATTTGATTATCCTGCTCTGCTATATAATCTATGCATTAATTGCGTTGTTTATATAGCATTTGTATGGGTGCAGCATTCCTAGACACTTTTTCAACAGCACCTTCTTTATCCGCAATTCACAGCAGTATAGTGCCAAGCCTACGTACTTACCTTAATATCCCTGCAACATAAATTGTTTAGTTCAGGTGTTTCTGACTTAATGAGGTATTTATTAAAACATGTAATGCAAGCTTTTATTGAATAAGTTTCCCTGCCAAGCCCCCCCGTTATTACAGCTTTGATAAGTTTCCATTGTGATTCTCCCAACAGGGCGAGGCAATCAGAGGCAGAAATGGAGGCTTAAATTATATTATATTCATACCTGACATTTACAAATGAATGCAATGGAGAAGTTTCTCTGTAATCTGGAGAGCACAGCAGGTGTTTCTATCTACACAGATGGCAAACACCCACCGTTTTCTCCGTAGTAAGCCTGGAACAAAAACACTCACAAAGAATGCCAATTCCGGAAGCAACACATCATGGAGAATGCTGAAAGACACCTTAATATGTGCCAGACAGTCAAAGGAGCGTCCCGGCAGTACCGGCGTTCTTTGTGTAGCAACAAGAATCTTTTTTTCAACTCGCTGTCTTCAGTCGTCAAGCTGAAGATACCGTGGAGCTCCACTCATCAGTCCATCCCCTGCGATCTCTTTTTATTCAGTCGTGAAGCGAGAAGCACATGCAGACTGAACTGTGGCTCTGTGCTGATGTGTTGCCATCTGTGACCAAGAAAAAGTGATTGCACTTAGATGCAATTAGAGGAGTGAAATGATGACTTAAACAAGGACAAGGGCTTGAACGGAATACAAAGTAGGTAAATAAAACAGCAGCTAAATAAACACAGAGAGAACCCCATGAGAGTACGACACTGATTATAACATGCATGGGTCTGAGAGGGGATTTGTGAATGGAAATGAAGGAAGATTTTTGTCAGCATTTGAATGTTATTTGAAATATGTATTTACATAATATACACACATATTTCCAAATGAAACTTCACAGAAATTGTACTGCTAGTATAAAACACCACAGATTAAGGTAATTGCTGGATGGCTTTACACATTCTAATGCAAGAGCATCCAACATTTCGGTTTTAGCTCCTTCAAACCCAAGCACATATTCCCCCGGGATCCTTGCAAATTAGCAAGCATTGTCAGTGGCTTTGGAAGATTACCAAGCTATGAAAAACTAAATGACATTACATAAATGAGTGTTGTCCTTTTAACTTTTGTCCCACAGATTTTAAGCATCCTCCCTGGCAAAATAGCTTACTGTATCTAAAGATCTGATGCATCAGTGAGAGGAGTATAATTTTGTACCTAATTCTCTGATGTAGGAGTGGCTCTGGTATGTATTTCAGTTTGGATCTAAGCTGGTACACGTCAAGTACACTTTTGGTGGCGCAATAGCGTGCGTAAATCTTGAGAACGTAACACCATCAAATTGAATGAAATGCTCTCATCTTACTTTTCAGACCGCTGTATGAGAAATGCTAATTGCTTTGAACGCCCCTTTGGAGTAATGGGACTTGTAATTACAGTTTAGCACCAGACAGACTCTTCGTGCTAGCTGTTAATTACTCTCTGCTGAAGATGAAGAGACCAAAGATAAGCATTACAATCACAGGCACTGTTTGAAGAAGGATGTTGTGACTTCAGAGAGAACATCAGATGCCCCCCGGGTCGAAGAGCAATCTCTGTGGATGTTCCAGGGTGACCCCCGGCCTTAAAAATGCAAGCACTGAACTCAACGCTTCTCAGCAAGGGACCTACACAAATTATTCACATCAAATAATGTGCAAATTGCCATGTCAGGTCTCTAATCAAAGAGGTGGAAAACAGAGCTTGCAATTTATGCAGCTTCAACACTGCGAGTTGGGTGTTTCTCTGACATTAACTGTGACATTAAACTCTCTGTATTAAATGTGCTCCAAAATGAATTCCAATATTTTAGAAAATAGCCTAGAGGAAGTTTATTAGCATGGAGTTCTGTGGTAAAACGGGGAATTAAAAAGGGATTTGTTAATTTAATGGAGTTCTAAACAAAAGGAGGAGTTAACATTAAGCACTAAATGGCTGCTTACCTCACTCCAGTGACAAGTCTTGTGGCATCCCTCCCACCATGTTCATGTCCATTTTATTTTGTTTAAGAAGTCTGGGGCCAGGTGAGACTGTGTCTTGTATTCAAGCCCTCCATCATGGAGAGCAAACACGTTTAATTTTATCCAAATATGTTTCAATAATAGACTACATTAAATTTTACAATGCAAGCCATGAAAATAACAGCAGCTTATTATATTTTAGTTAACTTTAGCAATTTGCACCCTGAAGCAGGAAGCAGTTGGTAGATTCCTCCAGATAACTCCACCTCCAGTGGTTTAAGAAGAGGTGTTAAGATTAATTGATATTACACCTGAGTGTTTCAGAAGGAAAGTGGACTTCCTGGCAAAGGCAAGCTCTGTGTATTTCATCTTTCCCCTTCCAATCCACCAGAATGGATTATACCTGCAGATAACTATATCAGCACTATTCAAAAGATAAAGATGCCAAAGTCTGCAGGGATTCTTTTGTAGAGGAACCAGTTATCTCTCAGGTATGTTGTTGTAAATGATCCCTTCCATATCACAGTAATTGCAGTGATGGGAGATACTGCTACCTGTAAAAGTGATGAGGGATGCTGACAGCTTGTGTGAATCACTCAAGAGATTAATTGTTACAGGCGACAGACTGTGGGCTGGGACATGTAGACAGACTGACTGCACCTGTATTTTGTTCCTCCGCAGCCCTCGATTCCTGTGTGGCTAATGGCATTGTCCAGGCAAAATTAATTAACTGATGTACTTCCGTCTGTCAGAGGGCACTGCGCAATTAATCACGTGGGGAACTAGACAATGCAGGGCACCTATAAATTCAATTCACAAGTTTCTAGCACTGTGCAGACCTCAGCCTAAACCCTATGGATTAGATGTCAAGAGCCTCATAACTCAACAGAAGGTGCTGTAAAATCAAGTCCATCTTGAACTAAGAAGCGCCGCTGGGTGTCTAGAGGTCACTAGTCTTTCATTTTGACGTCAGTTCTATGAAGTGTTTAAAGTCAACCTGTGGCACAGCAGCTCACGCTGGTTTTCTTATCTACTTGTAATAATGCATGAAGGCTGGCACTTTTTCATACAGAATAAAGATGCTTTAGTTGTTCTGTGGAACTGGTGTTGCTACACTGACACTAAATGTTAGCTAAATGTTAGCTGACATTTAGTGCTAGAACATGTGATAAACAAACAAATCGTTAAACCCCAAAACCATTAGGCTTGGTTCCAAAATAAGCCTATAGGAATATATTAAGCAATCAATGGATGTAATCAATACATGTAATTCTTTTAAAGGGAGTTTGGTGTTTTACATTTTGGCCTGTACCCATAACCTAATAGCAGACAGCGCTTTTTTGAAAAATAGCTAAAGTAATTGTGCAGTATGCCCTACTGCTTATTATTACCAGTTGACATTATTAGAGCGAAACATAACAGAGCTTAAAGCTGCAATGTGTAAATTTTGCCTATCACCATTTCTGTGCAACCATAAAATTGCAGGTTACTTTAAGTCCAATAAAGTCAAACTGACATTTCTTGGGAAATCAGACCCATCATCTTAAATCAATCTTAAATCATTGTTATAAGATTATCGTTGCGAACCGGGGTAAGGTAAGGATCTGTTATGTACTTGCTCAATAACTTGTATTTAAAAAAGTACATAATATAAAGCTTTTTAAAATAAAGCTTTTACATGCAGATCCTGATCTACATCTCTCTTCACCATTCAATACTTGGAAAGTCAGAACTATTGTCATTTATGTAACATTACCCTGCCTTTGCAAGAACTTATTATAGAAGGTATAAAATGTAGTTCAAGGCAGAGACAAGGGTAAAGCCTGAATACCCGAGACCTTATGGCATTTTATATGTACATCTGTTCTGAGTGTGATTTTCCAGCTTAAACTGTATTTCTAAAATGTGTGACATTACAGTTTTTTTAACCAAGGAAAAGACTGAAATGAAGAAATATAGGAATTAAATCAATTTAAATGAGCATTAACTCTCAGCAAAAAAGTAGTTTTTAGGTCCTCACACAACACTTTTTAGAAAAAAAACATTTTATTTACATTTACAGCATGTAACCGTATGAACTACAATCTCTTGTATTTTATATTTTTTCATGGTTAACGTTTAGTTAGCTGTATTCCCAAAGCATTATGAACTGATCAGCAAATGTGTAATATTATTGGTTATTTTCAATAACAGTTCTTGTAGAAATATGTCAATAAAGAGACATTCTCTTGCCATAAAATGAAAATCACTTCAGTTCAGCATAGAAATCTAAAATGAGTTACCAATAACAAACAAATCACAAGAAGAAAACCAAAGCGAATCGGTTTAGTCCAACATCACAGATTTTCTATGTAGACCATGTAGGCGTCATTGATCTTAGTAGCTTCTGTAACTGATGCAGTGCTCAGGAACACTGAAGCAGAACGGAGCAAGCCAGCATTCATGTACAGACCCTCTGAAAACAGAGACTTTTTCTTTTTTTTAATTGGCCAATGCTGTTTTTCTATTGTGCCAGTTTATCCCACTTATTATGTACAAGAAAATGGTACTAACATTTTTTTTTACTTGGATAAAAACAAACGAAAACAAACAAACAAACTCCTTGGAAGCAGCGGTTTAACTTTTATGTAATAGTAAACATGGGGTTATTATTGATCTTTCACACAGTATATGAGTGGCAATGAGGGTGAAAGTGACCATGTTAGGGCCAATATGTAAAATTTAATATTAAATCTATAGAAAATGATGTAAAAAACACAAGTGATGCTCGGTGAAAGATTATAATAAATGGATGTTAAAATTTAGGGTTGATTATAATCTTCATACAATATGCTGTCTGATAGATTCCTTGTTGGCAAACATATCTCTTTCAAATTAATCTAGTCATGAGGAATTAGAGGTATATTCTTCATGTACCTTTTCATAAGTCGTTGACATATGAACCTATTAGGTTTACTTCAACAGTTGACTGGTGAGACCAGCCTCACATCGCGCTTTCTAAAATGATTAAAGGTGGGGGTGACACATCAGTTATATCATCAACTGTGGGAAACATAAAAAAAACACTACATACATCAGTGAGAAACAAGTGAGGCTCAAACATGGCATACAAACCCTTTTCATGCATTTCACGCATGGACACACACACACCATCTCACAATCTACGTTAGATGAGGTATGCAGTAGGCAATCAAATCAGCCATTCTTTTAGGTAAAAAATTATTAAAATACACAAAATAAATATAACATTTGATAGAGAATGTAAAAATCTTTTTCAGTTAAATAAAAACTGATGGTGTATGGGAGACACACACACACACACACACACACACAAAGACAACAAAAACCTGTAGTTCATAAATCACTTCTATTGAAAACAATGCGATTCTAAAACAAACAATAATCATTTCAGTGCTGGGCTACACTCTTATGACATATTTTGTCCAGACAGTGTATTTTTCACTAGGTCATTGGTTTCCATAGTGACATTAGCAGACTATATTTTATTTTATTATTTATTTCCTTGTATTATTTTTGTCTGAAGCCCGCACAGCAGACAGTCTTCAAATCAAATTTCATTTTCTTCAGCCACACAGGGTTATTTTTGGTCTTGCATGCCATAAAAATACTAATATATTTCAGTGTTTAGGCTTAATGTCACACAGACGTGATATTGGGGCCATTGTTGTGCTATTCTGCTGTTCAACATTTTTTATTCATAGGTTGTTGACATTGATTGGCTTACATATTCAGCGAAAGAACATTGCCAAATTTTCCCACATTTAACACATTTTCCTTAACTGGAATTAATGGTAATTTACCCTTGCTAAGCTCCGCCCACCTAGTTGCTGTTGATCACTGAAGAATGTAATTTCCAGTAAAATTTGCCAAAGATTTACCTGCCATTTGCCAATATAAATTGTTAAATTACACACTAAACTTTGAAAATCAAGGTAAAGGCTCATTTTCAGTCAACTCTGTACTTACAGTATCAATATGTGAATGAATTTATGTTAATAACATTTATTTACCTTGCAGTGAATCTGTGTCCTAACGAATGTTATAAATGTTTATTTGGGAATTTGGCAGGGCTGAAACAGTTTAATACACAACATGCTCTTTTCCAAGATTTATTTAAAAATCTGGAAAGGAAGAAAATTGTCTATTATACCTTGTGTCACAATTATATGTGCCTTTTGATGTACATTAATTTCTATAAAATGTAACTGAAATAAAGTCCTTCATGTTTAATTTGTTACATTAAAAAAATAGCTTTATAATATTGCAGGTGGCAGCATGTTCAGTACCATTTTAAAGGTGGGACTTCTATAACCAAAATATTTTCTGCCAGGCCCTGACAATGAAGCCTTTTTCTTATTTCCATGGGGAAAAGTGACCATATCCACACCAAAAACATGTTGGAGCAACAAGGATGTGATATGCCAACAGTGGAGAAAACAACAACTGTTGTCTCACTGCTCACATAAGCATGGCAGTTGACTATAATTTTACCAACAAACTAAAGAAACCATTCATTCCCCAATTTAAAAAAAATGCAGTGAAAGTAACTTTTTATGTTTTATGATTCAGTCACTTCACATATCTTTAATAAATAAGATTTGTAAAGACACTTGTTAAAATAATACATACACCCAGTCTCTCAATAACACTGCTGAACGTCTTAATCCAGGCTGCTGTCTTAATTCTGACAACATGTCCGCAACCACATTTTAAACATAATTAGTACAGTTAAGTTCATCCAACTCAAAGCACAGTCATATCTGTCTCCTGCACAGTCAAATCTGTGTCTCCTGCACAGTCAAATCTGTGTCTCCTGCACAGTCAAATCTGTGTCTCCTGCACGTTATCCTTTGAGCTGGCTTGGATTAGTAAAGGTTCATGCACTGAACTATGCAATGAGCTGAGAGTGTGATTATAAGCAGTTTTGTAGGAGTTATAGTGGTTGTAATGCTCATGCTCCAGGGGTGGAAGAGTCAGATGACTCTCCATGGCTGGAACCCTTGTCAGCTCCTCATCTACATTGATGATCTCGATGGTACGGCTTGGCCCATCGTGATCCTGCTGGTGGTGCTGCCTGCGCATCTTGTAGAATATTATGAGCATGACGGCCGCCATGAGAGTGATGGCCACAAAGCAGCCGATGATGATCTTGGTGGTTTTCATCACCTCCTCCAAACCATTATGAGCCCCATCCATGTCTATATCAGTGACAGGAATGGTGTAAGCTCTCTCGGTGGCGATTGGCGTTCCCCTTGTGGTTGAGGAGGAGGCCCAGCCAAAAGAGGGCTGTACCGGCGTCCTACTCTCCCCATCATTTGGGGTTTCTATTGTCTCTACGGTGACCGTAGTAAAGTAACTGAAACCACTGTTGTCAACGGTCGTAACATTGAGGATGGCAGAGGCCGAAATGTTGCCTAGCGTGTTGCTTACCATGCAAGTGTAGGTTCCTGTGTCCTGGACGGTGACATTGGTGAAGTTTAGCGTTCCATCATTTTGGACAGAGATGCGCATCTTGAGCGTCCCATGTGTAATGATGGAGCCATTTGGTGTTAGCCAGCTGACTGAGGTCACTGAATTTGTCCGACATTTGAGCTCTGCTGCCATTCCTTCAGTCACATTAAGGTCAGCAGGAGGATCCACAATAATAGGAGCATGGCACTGAAAGTAGCTCTGGTCCAGCTCACCAATGTAGCGCCCTTTGAGACTGAGGGGGGAATTACAGCGGGCACAACAGCTGGTGTTCGTTGGTACAGTCTCTTTTAGCCACCAGCTCAGCCAAAGAATGTCACAGTTACAGTTCCAAGGATTGTGATGCAAATGCACTCGCTGTAGGTGGCGCAAAGGTGTGAAAAGATCGTGGGGCAAAAAGGTAAGGTTGTTGTGAGCCAGGTTGAGTTCTCTTAATGATTGCAGGTCATCAAAGGAGTTCCGCTCTATGGTTTGAACTTGGGCATGCATCATCCACAGCTTCTGAAGATGGATGAGACCCTTGAAAGAACTTGGCTGGATCACTGTGAGCTGATTACCTGACATTTCCAGCTCATCCAAGCGAATTAAGGGCTGGATGT
The DNA here is from genome assembly GCA_036877525.1 of Chromobotia macracanthus. NCBI lineage: Eukaryota > Metazoa > Chordata > Actinopteri > Cypriniformes > Botiidae > Chromobotia > Chromobotia macracanthus. The sequence continues at coordinate 7,774,516 of JAZGTH010000063.1, forward strand.
TGGGGACCTCTTTGAGGTTACACATGCCCATATTCAGGTAACGAAGGTTGCTCAAGCCCTGAAAGGCTCCACTTGAGATGTAGGAGAGGCGCTTCAGCTCCCCCAGATCCAACCTCCGCAGGGAGGGCAAGCGACTGAAGGCATCAGACGGTATGCTCTCAATAGGGTTATTCCTAAGCCATAGCTCCTTCAGTTTGGAGAGATACTCAAAGGCGCCATTTGGGATGGTTGTGAGGCGATTGTCAAAAAGCTCCAGAGTGTTAAGGCTGGTCAGCCCGTTAAAGGCGCCAATCTCAATGTTGCGGATGTGGTTTCTGCTAAGCTGAAGAATTTCTAGGTGTCGTAGATGCTTGAAACTGTCTACTTTGATGACCTGGATTTGATTGTCCTGAAGGTTTAGGTACCGTGTATTGGTAGAGATGCCATCAGGGACATCCTTTAGCCCTCGGCGTGTACAGATGACCTTACTAAATTGGTTGCTGCAGGAACACACAGATGGACAGGTTTGGGCTCGCACCAATCCAGCAACAACAAGCAACTGCAGGGCTAAAAGCAGGAGAAACAAGGGGTCAAACCAAGCCCCTTTCCATCTAGGACCTCTCAACATCTGGCGCTGATGGTAAGAGGTCATCTTGTTCAACATTCATAATTTAATGCCCACCGATTTTCTCTCCCCAAACATTTATTGAAAGTCTGAAAAAGAAGCAGATGAAGAGAAATATGTTAGCAAGAACATCATGTAGACACGTCAGCATATCTGAACTACTAAAGGGAACGGAACTAAAAGACAACTACCAAATATTCTTTTCTCCAATAAGGCAGCATGTACTCAATTCTCTAAATTCTTGACAAACTATACCTCGCATATCATGCACTGTACCTTTAGTACTTTTTATCAATGTCAAAAAAGAATTATTGCATCTTTGCAAATGCATTTGGAGAACTGCACATGCAAAAAAAAAAAAACATTTATACATTGTGACTGATAAATTGAGCATCATTACTGTCACAGTGGTTTAATGAGCCTGCACACAAAATCACACACCAAAGAGGATGCACAGAGTAAATGACTGAAAATATGTAATTTTCTTTATTTCTTGTCACCCTCTAGCAGAAGCGAGCTTAGTCAAGTATTTCCCTTTGGTCTAAAATGCTAAAGTGTCCCCAATTTCTTGACCTAATCCAGACAGAGTCTCTGATTAATGCAATTATAGAAGGACTCGTTCTGCAAGTATTAACACAGGGAAAAATATATAACGTTATTTTTAAAAGAAAATAACAATGTCACTTGTTTTTTTATATCACAGGAACATCGGATCAGAGGGGGAAAAACTAACCATATACTGAAAATCCATATACAAGATATTACTGCAATAAAGCTTATATAAGTGATATAAGTGAAAAATATAAGTGTCTCTATATGTGAGAGAATCCCAAACCACCCCAGAATATTTTGTGCTATGAATAAAAAAGACATATGGAAATCTCGTCACCACAGGCTGTCAGGAACATGGATTAAGTTGCAGACAAGACCATCGCTGGGTATATCCAGGAGATAAGGATGTGTATTTGCCTTGTGCATGCTATCAAGATTGCTACATAGCAACCAAATTGTCAAAACCCACAAGAAATGTGCCACAGCTACAGCACACACTAAATTTAACATTCTCTATCTTCAAGTCTCCACTTGTATTTTGTGCTCAGGGTTTCTTAAGAAAAATGCAAAGTTGCATTAGCTGCCCAAGTTATTCTAATCTGCCCAACATAATAATAATATTGTTCCATATAAATGAGAGGAAATAACAGAAAATTCAAGAGCACACAAGCTTCTTCTATAAACAGAAATAGTACCTGAATTGTCCCCAGTAACAAACACATTAAAAGCATTGTTTTGAAAGTTTTAGGAATGTTAAAAAAACTTTATCTTTATAAAATCTTTATGTTAACTTTATTGCTTGGTTATTAGAATGTTATTCAAACATTTTTTAATTCTGTAATGTTTTTAAGACGCTTCACTAACTACTTAAGAATAACGGTTTAGATATACAGTATGATACATAACGTTAGAAAAACATTTTACTAAAGTTACTGCAAGAACTTTTTTGATAACTTTGAAAGATCTAGAAGTTGGCCAATATTCTGAGAATGTTCCATTTATATCCCAGCTAACAGGGAACAATTTAAAATGACGGAAATTATCTAAAAATCCCAAACAATTTCTTTACAATTTGGGTGATGGAGCTGAAGCTGGAATGTCACACAAATGCAATTCATTTTAATAAATGAAATTATTTCTCACTCTTCTGGCTTCAGAAGACATGCAATATGAGAGATTGACTACTTTTAGGGTGTGTGTGGCATTTTTGGACCCTGGCGCTAAATATATAAGTATTTAGTATATAAGTTTTGGGTTTCATGGGAGAAAAGTAAATGAGAAAAGAATTAATTCCTCAAAATTGTTTATACGGGACAAAAAAGAATACAGGACAAGGGTGGTGTTTTGGTGATGCACAATAAAAGAGTGACCTTATGTGCTTCTTTTTGACAGCTTGTTTATAAAAAGTAAGGAACTTTCCAGTCAGTATGGAAACAAGCATTGTAGGGTCACATAACAAAGCTGCAGGAATAAAACCCCCTTAACAACCTCAATGTACATATTCCAGATGATGTGTGTGTGTGTGTGTGTGTGTGTGTGTATATATATATATACACATATATCAATTTATCAGTGGAAATGGTTTTGTTTTTCACAAGCCTTCATAAAATTAACAGTTTAATATGAATTATCCTTCTTTCTTGCTTGTGATGTCCCATTACACTACGAAATGTATCAGAAAATGGTCTTGTGGTAAATCTGCGCTGCTCATCTCATAAACTGTTAAAGTTATGCACGGTGATTGATTCAGTCGCAGAGAGACATCAATCTCTCTGTTTAGCAGTGACTGTTAGTTAGCAGCTGTGTAATTGACACCTTACTGTGAGATGCTGAGAAAACTTACAATGGACACACATTTAATGAGATGCGTGAAGCAATCAGGCCACGTCCTGGCAGGAGCCTCTTTATCATAACAAGAATAACTAAAGTATTTATAGAGCAGACTAACTAATCTCTGAGATATCGATTGGTTGATTAGCTAAAGGGCTACATCAAAAATGGGAAACACAGGAATTATTATATTTAAAATTTTATCACATTAATTACAGAATAGCAACATCCACAAATTATCCTCCATGCAGGGGCCTAAAAGGAGTGATTAATTGAAACTGAAAAATCTGCCATCATTCATTCACTCTTCTGTCGTTCTAAATCTGTATTCCTTTGTTTACTGTGGAACATAATGACAGAAATGTTGTGTTGTGTGCTGATGTAGTGGTCACTCTTTTCTATGTAAAGAAAATGAACCACAATGAAGAAAAGCTTTGAAATTATTTCAAAACAAACAAAAGATTTAAAACAAATTGTCCACAGGACTCTGTCTTCTAAAGCAATGGATTTACTGCTCATGTGGGTTACTTTTATGTAATTGTTATAATACTTGTGTTTTTTTTTTTTACTTAACAGCTCGAGTTAACGCTAATGTTCTTTATATGGACCCAGTGAATACTATATACTACATGTGAATATATACTACATGTGATATGTGTATGCCAGTCAGTATGGAGTATATATTGAATATTCCCCTGCTGTGTTCTGTAGAAGAAAACAAAACATACAGTACATGGTTAGAGAGAGGGGGAGTAAATTATGATATTTCGTTTTCAGTGAACCATTCCTTTAAATAATACCTACTATTCAAAGCAGTAACCAGTTCATATATGTTTCATATGAACGTCTGATATGAACACTGACTAAAATGTAACAGCATTGTAGATATTTCCTTCTGTTCAAAGTGTTTTTGGACTAGACTAAAAATAGTCTACATACTAGTCTATAACTAGTCTGCTTCAACTATCTAACTGTGCAGAGGGCTCATTAAGTCTGCTATACTATATACAAAGGATTTTGTATTAGTAAAGACAATCTTTTTTAACAATATACAATAAGATTCCATTTGAACTAAAGACATAAATACGCTCCTGTGAAAAAATGCTACATTCAAAATAGTTGAATGGCAAGTACTGAAATATTTTGTTACTTGAAATTAAAAACTGTTATTATCTCTCTTAGGTATTGAATACGTTTTGAATAGTTTAACCAAGAGATGAGTAATTAAAATGATTTAATTTGTCTTTGCTAAATCCTCAAAAAATGTAGGGTGATGCACTAATTTACTGCATTGTGACTGAATCTTTTCACAAAGATTCCATCAAAAAACAAACCACAAGGGTGGGCTTTGACCAAATAGGTGCTTTGTAAACTGAAAGAAACCATGTAAACCATGAAGAGAAAGCTAAAGGTATTGTGTCAGTAAGATAAGATATTAAGGACATCGAAAAAATATAAACAATCTTCTTCAAACAGCTGTTTTAAAAGAGCTATTAGACGAAATCCTTTGTGTTCTTCCTTAAACAGACACGTTCAGCAGACAAACATTACGCTAACACGAGTGGTGCAGTCTGGGCACATCCTCTATCAAACAGCTCAACTGATCACCCACATGAGGCAGATGAGGAGTGCAGGTTTACTGGTGGTATGTCCATAACATAAAAATGTCAATCACACTCTGCATTTTACTTCACAATTGAAGCCTGGTAAGTCTGTCAAGTGAATTCCAAGACATCAGAGAGAAGGTGTCATTTCGATTTGGAGGACTAGCAAGTGGACTAGCACATGATGATGATCTGTTTTTGCTGTCTAATATAGGACATTAGTAGGGACAGTAATACAATTCTTCACCATAGGGTGATTTGATATAAATAGTGTAAAATAAAACAATGATAAGGGTTAATAACATTAGTTGAAGAATATGTGATGTTTATACAAAACATTTATAGGCAGGGTAGACAATATTTTTAGAAACATTTTTTTGTTATGCTGGTTGAAAGTCTCTTCACACCCTAAAAAGCAAACACTAAGTCTGAATAAATTTATGTAAGTATATGTCTTTTATTGAAGGCATAGGACCATAAAAAGTTTGTCCAATCATTGCTTTAAGTCTGAATGCAATGATAGGATATTCTACTTGCCTGTCAAACTATGAATGGTTCATGTGTATTAGAGGAGGCGTGGCTTTGGAGATCATTCTGAATGGAGAGCAGGAACCTATGCTTTCAAAGGTAGGTCATTATTACTAGCCTTTCTGAAATTGTCAACCCTACCTTTAATGTTGTTTATGCTCAGATTATAAAAACCCATTTTGAAAATTACATGCATGAGAACTTTTTAGGAGAGGTGTGTTTTTTGTGCTAAATCAGGCAATTATTATTCACAGTATCTTTTAACTTATGCTTGGGAGAAACCCTTCAGTGCTCTGTGCTCCTCTGTTAGTTATCACAGTAAATCTCTATTTTCTACATTTAGAACATAAAGGGTCTCCACAAGGACATCAATCGATTCAATATAATGGAAGGATACATGTTTGTTTTGTGAGTACCAAACACTTGTAAGGATAAATGGACAAGGGGGGATTGCTAAAAACAAACATCTCTGAACCTATTAAAATGTGTCTGACACATTTGAAACATTTTGAAACATTTCTTTTGCCTTTATAAGATTGGATTTGATATAAAATTGCACGAGCATGAATTAATTCCAACTAAATCAGTTAAAATCTATTATCTAACACACACCAACAGAAAACTCTTGTGTTCTTCACTTATTTACCCTAGAACTCTATAAGGACAAACAACATACTAAAGTGAGTTCTCAGGAGACATTATGTTGGCTCCTCAGGACCTGGAAACAATGGCTTACAAAGAGGATTCTGCTTGCGGGATGTCTGCCAAGGTCTTTACTTAAATGGGGAGACTGTATTGAAGCCAAAGCAGAGACTTTACAAATGGAAGCCCTCCAGTTGAATTCACAAAGACTGAAGTGTGCTATAAGTACATGTCATGTTCACCTTGAATAGACAACACCATTAAACAATAGGAGAAATCTGCTATATTATTGTGAAAGATTGTGCTTTAGAAGCGTGTGATCCTCGTCCTCGCTGGTTTATTTTTACACAATTCTGTTATCATTATAATGACTGCAGTATTCCAGCTTGTAAACAAAAACAAGAATTAATATGTTAATACAAGATCTTTATTATTTGATTTAGTGTTTTTAGTTAGGGGTGCTGCAGTATACCAGTATTAACAATAACCGTGATTAATAACCGTGATTATTGATACCGTGTTAAAACTACACATATGATAATATTGTAAAAAAAATCCAGTAGCTGGTTGACACTCCACAACAGTAGGTGGTGTTATTGCACCCATTTAACATTTTGCCTTAAAAGCCACAATGATCACAAGCTCTCTCTCTGCCTCCTTACATTTCCAAGTTATTCACTGGCTAAAAAACACTAAATAAACCACATTTAAGGTGAACTGATAGCACTGTTGTTTTTACTCATATACATATATTTCAACAAACACCAGAATTAAACCATTACTAATGAATCCTTTTGGGCATGATGACCGTGTAGTGAAAATCTGATGCCGTGACAGCCCTATCTGCAATACTAAAAGATAGCAATTAACTTGTTAACTCAGTACACTACCATACAATACAAGTATACAAAATGTTCAGAAAAAGAAAGTAAACAGAGTGATGCACAGCTTTCAAATGATCGAAGTCCTACCCGTGTGTTTAAACAAGTAAAAATCAATACCTTACTTGCCTCTTAGAAGTACTTTCCAAGCAGTTTAGCCAGAGAAAATAGATACAAAACGAGGGAGTAATGCAAATTACTCCCACATAGATCTTCCTCTGCTCCTTTAGTTCCCCTGCACATCCAGTAGGAGTCTTAGTCTGTAAAGTAATTTAGAAATGAAGGCTATACTTCAAGCATCTAGGGCCAGGTATAATCTCCATAATCATTGGATTGTGCCAAACTAACTTATGCTGCCTCCATTATCATAATGACACTGATGAATAATCAGATGAAATGGCTGTAATCACACATTTTCCCCCTCGCTCTTCTCTGGCTGTGTGGGTGGATCAGGCTGCAGGGATATATTGTCCATGGATCTAATGTACCCACCTAATATCTCTGACACCAATGCAATACACTGTTTTTCAATGGTAGCATTCGGATGGTCCTAAAGTGGCTTCTTACAGCAGGTAGAGTTCCTGAAAAAACTACATGTACAATTACCAAAGTTGCTCTTATATGCATGCAAGTACCACTAATACTGGGTAATTATATTGAATTTGATCGGTCCTCACCAGTAGCTTTTAATATAACTAGTAACAGTATCACTTTAATGAACTTGTTAATGAGACTACCTCTCATCATTTGCTTAGCCCCGATTCTCTCGGGGCATTCTGCTGAGAGAGATTTTTAAGAATTTGAATCAATGGCGATAACAGCCACAAACAGAGAGAATCTCTTACTATTTAATTGTGTTTCCTCTAGCCTATTAAATCAAGAAAATGAAATTGCAATCATTACTTGTAAGGATGTTAGCAACCCTCACTTGGGAAATTATGACCTTCTACAGTTAATTTTGCCACCTATTTATATTCATTGGAAAAGGAGAACTTTCCTTCACTAATGAACAACATAGGAAAATCAACATTTGCACTCAACTTACTACAGGGAAACTTTGATTTACGGATGAGTTACAAATATTGATTTAAATCAAAACCACTGTCTATATTTATGACCAGTTGGTAAATCATTAGAGGACCTCCAGCTGATAGTCAGTTTTATGGTTTTACGATGGACTCAGATATTGACCTTAATCATTTAACGATGAGATATGGCGTGTACCGTCCTACAGAATGTATTTAGATTGGCTGGTGAACTGAAGGTGCGGTATACCATTGAGCATGTCCTTTGCTGAAATCAAACACAGCTGGGAGCACTGTTAACAACATCAATCCGTGAAGGTAATTTATTGGCTGTGGGATATGCTCCCCAATGTTTTCTGATGTTCTGAGGGCCTTGTTAGCAAAAACAATGGTGCACTTTTAAACTCTTAGGACATCTTCCAGAACTACAGAAGGTGAGGAAAATAAGTTTTTAGTAATTCATTTCCATGTCGATCACATTCTTTAGCTAAAACCGAAACGCAATGAAATAAAGCTAAAGCACGTATAATACTGTTGCACCAGTTAACGTAGTTACAGAAAGTCACTCTCGATAAATTGATGTCACTGCGACAGTCACTGCGAGAGTTCTGTCTAGCTATTCTGAGCGCACTACATAGGCAACAGCAGGACTTCATCATATTTGCCCATATAATGACATTAGGCATCTTTATTATAATAGACCTTTAAACCGTTGTAGGGGAAGTGTTCATACGACTGATATTCCGTTCTCCACCCACATCCCTGGGAGGAAATCCATATTGTAATGGGCTAAGGTGTTGAGTAAGAATACAATTACAAGACAAACACAGCCTTGGCAGCAGCCTGCCTTGCTGGAAATACACAGCTGGAGGGATCCTGCATCTTCTCTCATTGTGCTCTGGCAGAATTTTGAGTGAGGTGTTCAGAACTGCTTGTTTGTTTGTGCAAGCCGATACAAAGCGAGAAAATACATGACTAAAACATAAGCTGAACAAAAATTAGCTAGTTACACTAACAACTGGTTAGTTATAATGCTTATTTGGTCTCCTGTTTACCCTACAAACAGCTGTTCAGTCAAAGCACACGTAATATGTTAAGGAGAGACAGAGATGAGACTATCTGAGCAGCCTGATCACAACTAAGCCTGGTCCCTTCAGTTCACCTCAGTGTTCAAATTGAAAATCAGGGAGGCAGAGTGCTGACAATGCTAAAACACAGCAGACTGCAATCTTTAACAGCACGCCGCAATGACCCACGAATGCAATTTAAACAGAGCTAATCCAGAATCACAAAGGGGTTTAGGTGTACTGTACCTCATGAAAAATGAATTCCAAATCAAAGGTTCACCTCTCAGGACTTAACCTATTCCACACCTTACACTGTCCCTAGACATACACGCAGGTCTGGGGCACCTGCAGTACTAGAACCTTGCATTTACTGTCTATTCTAGGGAGTAATCACGGTATGCATGCTTGTGCACTGTAGCAATTGATCTAAGAGCATGTACAATTGCATCTACAGTGGCAATGATTATTTAATTTAAATCTAAATTAAACAGTTAACACAAGGATCCAGCCTAGCAAGTGTATTTTCAGTATCATTTTGAGCAAACAGCTAATGTTAAGTAGATTAGAAATGCAAGTACAACAAGAATAATATCTAATTTAAAATCAGTAATGTTTTTACTACACTGTTCTCGCTTATTAAGACAAGGAAGCAGCATGTTTACCTACATATATATATATGCACTTTTTAGTACTTATATACACACACACTCTTCATTCCCCTTCCTTACCACCTGGCTCCATTCTAATTTGTTAGCAGCCACTTGTCATGATCCAATGAAATCCAGCAAGTATAATGGTTATTTGGAGAACTGTTGTGTTTTGCTGCAGTGTGTGCAGGCTTTCCTCTTTCAAGTTGATTTTAATTCAACGACTGGACCCCACATTGTGTCCAGGCTGTTGCACAGCAGTTGTGACTCAGTGCTTACACTCACCCCTCTCTCTCTCTGTCTGTCCCCCTCTCTGTCTGTCTCTCTCTCTATTTCTTTCTCTCCCCCTTTTTTCACACAGACAGCTTGCTTAGGAATAATTCATGGGTTTGCATTAGGGCCACTACAGTCACTTCAAACAATTGCAAAAGCAAATTAATTCAGTTGCTCAGAGTTGTTATTTTCAAAATTAGTGCTTTAGTAATGGCTGAGATGAGACAATTTCAATTGTACTTTAAAGTGCTTGTCAACATTTCCTGTTATATCTATTGCACATTCAATATATAAAGCATTTCACTGACACACAGAAAGAAATACTGTATCATGAGTACACAATAACTGTTTTTATCCTCACATTAAGAGGGATGGGGATTTACAATACTGCACAATGTTTTGTTCACACCTGAGGTCCTTTTCACCATTTGTGCTCATATTCAGTGTCGGAGAGAGAGAAAGAGAGAGAGAGAGAGAGAAAGACAACACATGTAGTCTCATGAACAGCCAAAACAAACTCTCCATCATTATCTCTCCACATAATTTAAAATTTGTTAGCTTTGCCTGACTTTCCATTGAAAATCTACCATGATCAACATTCTCCTAGCAACTTTATTATTTTTATATTTGTCAGTCTTTTTATTTTCTGTCTACTTCTTAAACTGATAAAGACAGAACAAGAGAAAAATAGAGAGCAGAAAGAAGAAACACACAAGAGAAGAACAAAGAGAGAGAGAGAAAGAGCGAGAGAGAGAGATTCCAGAGACAGAGGCAAAGAGTGATAATGGTGCATTAAAAGTCAGAGCACATTCAGTGCAGAGCCACATTCATTATTCATTAGCTAAGTTACCATGTGTAGTAATTAAAACACAAAATCTTCATCTAAAATAGAAATGCATTTGTAGGTGATTTGATACCAAGCTCCAAAAGTAATCCCTTCCATCAGATTGATAGGGAGGCTGTTTGAATTCACAGAACGATAATTATCAAGATTATTATTGCACTGAAAAGAAAGATTTGACAGTAGTGTGTGCCACTGTACAGATACCACAGACAGCAGACGTGACAGATTCATTGTTGCCATGAGAACGTGGTGTTTTCACTTTCTGCTTTTGCTTAAATTAAGCTTGACGATTGTAGAAGGCAAGAATAGAACAGATAGGAAGAGTAAGGAAAAAACGACGGCCTGACCCTCCTGGTTGGGCACAAATGAAGGAGTCACAGCTAGCATGGTGCTCATCCCATGCATACAGATTGCATTACACAGCCAATCCACTCAAAGAGCCTTTGCTCCTCTAATGCACTGACATGCCTTAGTGTGTGGAAGCAGGCAGTCTCGCTCAGTTAAACGGTCCCCTATGGTCGATTTATACAAGGGAGACTGTTTTACTCATCCAGCACTACGCTCAATATCGATAAAGGATCTGTTAGCAAGACACCATTCTATGTCATTATCGCACCTACCGATGCTTGATGTATCACGCTCTCCGAAAAGTAGGACATACAGCGACTGTCACTGTGCTGCTGTATCGGCGAATGAACGGAGGCCTGTGTTTGGGTCGTCCAATGAGAGGCTGTCGGTCGGCGGTGACAATTTGCTTGATTAATTTAGCGACGTATGGTATGCCCTCATTTGTTTGCACTTCTGTCAAGGGATTATATCCAGCTGGACACTAGCATCCATTTGCAGGAATGAGATGCAGAAAAACACCGCCCTGGCCGAGGCATCTATCACACCGGCGTGATGCTGTCACATGTAAAAAATATGAATTACAACGTGTGCTTCAGCTGCCCACATTCTCGTGCTGCAGCGCTCCAGCCTTTACGCTGAAGGGAATGTGCTAAATCCCGTAACATCCCACCTCTCTTGTCTGTTTGGGGTAAACTGGAGGAACACCATGTGAAAGAACTCTGTTCCAAATCTCCCCACTATTCCAAATTTCCCCGCTGTTCCATTCAACACACCTACGTTTTCCGGTGAGCTGTGCTTTTCACAGTTCAAAACAAATACATCTGCCTAGTCATTAACCTTAATGACTGCACTACACAGACAATGCAGAGGAGAATAGGGGAGCCAAACAGTGGTAACCATTACTTTCCCTGCTTGAGATGACAACAGGAGCAGCTGAGGGCCTCCAAGCTATAATCTCACTGTGGCCATATAGTCTCCTCCGTCATTAGTATTGACTCTGCATGAAGCCAGCCAATTGAAGCACTCGGCTGCGAGCATGGTGGCACACATAAATCCAATGCGTTTCAAGTCCCTGAGTGGCTCTCCAAGGAGGCCAGCGTATTACTTCAATTCACTCTGTTTTTCTGTTTTATAAAACTACTTTGTTTTTGGGAAGTATACGATGGAAATCTCTTACAGCTCTAGAGCAGCGGCTCAAAATGCAGCTCTAATAATGCAAGGGACTAGACAAGTGTTTCTGACCTTTTTAGGACCAAAATAATAGAGATAATTATGTTTCTGAAATCTGATTGGATGAGTCACGTTCAAATCTGTTGTTAAACATCATACAAACAGACCTAGCCACCCAACAATTTTAGGTTATAAGAACATTTCTATAATGACTCCATAAAGTAACAAAAAATGTAAAACATGTTATTTTGAAAGTTTTAGAAACGTTCAAAATGTCTACTTTTTGTATTGACGTTGTATATATAAGATGTTGTATAAATATTATTGCTTGGTTAAAAGGACTTTTTTAAACATTTTTAAAACATTCCACTAACAACTTTAGAGTAACACTTTTGATATATATTGATATACACCATTAAAAAGTTCTACTAATGTTATTGCACGAATGTATTTAATAACTTTAATAACTAAAGAAATTTGAGAAAACTTTTGCAGAATGTTAGTCAACGTTCTAAGAATGATTCCTGTTAGCTGGGTAAAGCCTGACTGCACATCACTTCCCTAATAATGCACCAAACATACCTACTAATTAACTATTTTAACTAACTTTAACTACTCTGCTTTACAGTTTAGCAACACTCCTTATCCATAGTACAAATCACTGTTGTGCAGTGCCCTATTGCTTTCCCATATAAAAACCAATATGCTACCTAAAACAGGTTTCAAAACAGCATGAATTTGCTTGTTTCAGTGTTTGCACCTGGACTGCTCCGGCTCATGGATTATATATTCCCTGGACTATTGTGTCTGCTGAGATGTTTCGATCTATCATACTTCTCTGCCTTTTATATCAGGAGAGTCTGATAGTTGGCAAATGTTTTCACTGAACAGTTGCAACCTCTGAGAAAGTCACAACAGCATGTATTTTAGCAAGTCTGTGATTTATCAGCCTCTAAGTCATGGATCTCTTTGACACACTTGTGTTTACGAATCCAGGCCAACTGATCTGAGAGGTTTGAAAAAGGCAACTGCCTTCAAGCTCTTTTATTGTAGCAAAAATATGCTGATAGTGGGAGAAGACATTCTCCAGGGGAGAAAAAGGGTGCTTGTTTGAAAAGGGGCTCCAATATAATGAGCAACCCAGATTTGTTTTGTGCCTTCCATGGCTGTGATGACAAACATACAGTGTAATCAAGGCAAACTGATATTTATAAGCTGAGCACACCTACCCTCTCTGTCTCCAGTGACTAATCTCGCGAACAGTGCAATTTATGCCATTTGGCTCATCTGTAGGACATAGCGTTGACATAGGATTTCTGAATTAACAATCACCATGGAGGCTGTGATTGTGTGACAGCGCAATCTCTATTGCAGGTTTGACTGAATCGCAAAGGCAGGGTAATTCAAATGCACAGACGTTTATTACACTTACTGAGGCCTGGGGGCATGCAAGTCAATTTTCATTTTCACTGAAATGAGAGGTTTGGTTAATAAGCTCTTCAGAATCCCTATCTCCATAGATTTTAAATGCATGAACTTTAACCTCTCTGTGCTTATGCGCCCCCGATCCGCCCTGGCTCTTCTCCAGTGTGCCAAATGTCCCTCAGAAAGTATTTTTTTTCCCAAGTGTTCGCGTATGGCATTAGACATCTGCCGCAAAGCTGAAACCAGTTTTGCATGCTCACTCCCTCATTCATCTGTTGCCATTTGGGCTCCATCCTGTTTCCCAAGACACTGACTGATCTGCGCCAGTCACCTTTTGCTAACGTAATGTGCATTAGGCGATCTGCTTCTTGTAATGGCCACAGACTAATTACATGGATTGATATCTACATCAACAATTGATTGATAGCATGAACACAGAATAAGAGAGCAAGCAATGTTAAATGTATTACAGAAAAAATTAACAACAGGGTGATGGAGAGACAGGGAGCTTTAGATGAATTTACACAGCTCCTCGGGCATATAACTCAAGCCATCTTGAATGGATCTAATCGTTGGTGTGTGTCACTATGCAGGGGAGTTCATTACATATATGCTTGATGAGTTTTGCTCTGGCTTCAAATGAGATTTGAACCCATGACCCCAATATTGCTAGACAGGCAAGCAGGCACTGAGCAGAGAAACCAGGTTAGGCTACTCCAGCAGCACATTCACCACAGTGGTAAATTGTTAAGGGAGATCTACTGTGACAACCTACATACTGTTGGTAATAAACCACAGAATCTTCACTCCAGTACAAACTCGCAGAAGAATAATGTGAACAGGCATTCACAGAGGCCGCATGACCTGGCAATAGCCTTTGGTGGTTTCAGAATTATCATCAGCTAGAATCTGCCACAGGAGACCTTATTAAACATAAATATAAAGCCTGATTAAAACACAGAAGCCCTAGAGGCTGAGTGCTATTGTGATTACTTGCTTTGTAGTTCAGTCATCCTAGGCGCAATACAGAGATGAGAATTGTTGAAAGTTAGAGAATAAACTAAACACTAACAACTTGTGTCTTGTAGTCCTTAATATTTTTTTTCAGTATTTTTATCTTTTGAGTTGTACCAAAACAACACCTGTGTAACAGTTCTTCAGTTTATTGGCAGTATTATTGCCTGCAATCTGGAGATTGCAATCTTGTTTGTGTGAAAAAGTCATCCTTTAACTCAAGCGAGTATCTATGGTATTACTGCATTAGGGATGGTATAGTACAGCTGATATTGTCTTCTAATACAAAATAGATTTATTCAATAACCACAAAATAACTGAATGTTTTATTAAGCCTCCCACAAGTGCTGTGTGCTATGGATTCTAATAGTCCAAAAGGCAAACATTTTAGCTATAGACAGAAGCAGACATCTATCCCCATTTTGCATTGTCATACGATCTTTGAATGAGTTGAACACATTAGGTTTACTGGCCATGACAGAAGATCGACTCGAGCTCTGAATTCCCCCTCTTGGACTGCTTATTTAAAACAATATTAAATAATATATAACTTAAAAGAATAGGAATGTAGGCGGTGTGAGGGTCGTAATGGGATGCTGGAAGAATTATCACAGCAGCAAGGCAAGCGATTTTTATATACCTTTGGCGTTGTGATTGACAGGATCGGATGAAAACGCTGCTCCGGAACTTTCATTTAGAACTTAATTTAAAATTCCATCATCATACTTTTGTTACTTAAAATTCTGCTGGGATAGAGTAACAGGGACACCACAAGATTAATAAAAGGTAATTTTTAAAAGAAAGTCAGTGTAGCTGTATGTCTTGTCTAACAGCACTTCCTCTGTCCTGAGAACAGAACACCAGTGGTGTAGCCATTCATTTGGCCTTACTGCATCTCCAACTCCAAGGCTGAGAGCAAATTACATTTACTCCTTTGCTAAAGAACAATCTTGCAGAATTTCAGCACATCTTGTGCATTTTTAGATGCAGCCATTACATGCAATCGCTTCAGTTTCTGTCATTAAACTTTTCAATTTCGCACAAGATACGACAAGATGATCTCTAAGCCCGACCCACATTAGGGATGGTCTTTATGAAGTATCAGGTTGAGCAGAAGCATTTCAGCTGCTTCATTTTTCTCTAAATGGCAGAGATTACTGAGGTTAATGGGTGCAATATTGGCTAAATGCTCTCGTTTACAGGCGCTTCCTCCTTGCCTTAGGGGAACCGATTGGTATGTGGCATATTTTTGGCTCAGGTGACATTCAATACATTAATGTTCATTCTCATGACAGGTGGGCAGGGTCTACATAACTCACAGAAACGTGTTTCTTTGAACAGTTTGGGACGTCACTCAATCATAAAAGAGATCAGGTGTAAATAATGTCCATCCCAAAAATTAATTTCAGGGCAAAATGTTAGAGGAGCAGCAAACTTTCACCACAATATGTACAATGATTATCAGTTGAAGCCCTGTTACAAAATAATACCACTCACATCTTGAAAATCAATATAAATGAATTTAATAAAGGCAGTGCAACCAAAAGATGCGTGATTTTAATCACATTTAATTTTAGCAAATTCATTTGCTCATACTTTAATTGAGCTATTTGATGATTTCACTTAAGCTGGATAAGATGATTATGGTCCACAGTGGACTGAAATGCTCAGAACATCTGTCATGGATAATTTGCAGTGAAAGGCCAAGTTAAAGCACATCTAGTATGTTTATCTAACGCACTGAAAATGTATTCAGTCTTTTTATCTGAAAGCATTAGTTTGTCAAATGGTTTACTTTATCAATATGATTACTTGCTCTTGTTACTCTTTCAGCTTTGGATCACAAACAGAGCCAGAAAGTGCTTGAAAAGACGACATCCATACAATCACATAACATGAATTCAAACCATTTTTTGTTCCACAAGTAATATTTGTCTAGTCCCCAAAATTAGCTCATTTGACACCTGACTGGAACAGATTTAACCTCTTTATGCTAGATCTTAACTAGATCACACAATATTTTGTGGTTTGTTCACACTTGTAAGGACCAGTTGAGCATAATGCAGTCATCTGACCTAAACCGCAGCCCAATAAAGTAACAGTTTTCTTCATGTAAAATATATTCCATTATAAACAGCGATGGCTTTCAGCACCTTTCCAGTAAAGACAGCTTCTCAATACTCAACACCACCGGTGAAGCAACAACCCACAAACCCATGAATCATCCACCAAAAATTACGTAAGCTCTCAAAAACCAATACATGGTGCTGAAGCTTTTCCTATGAATCAGATTTGTACATAGTGTCTATTACAGCATCTCTTTGCCAATGCACAGTGAAGTTCGGAAGCCATTTAAGTTGAATGTTAAATGCAGATTAGGACCAGTGTAGGCTGCCAGCTTTGCTGGACCTACGCTGCTGTTTTTCCCAGTCACAATTTATAAAATGTGTCATAAAGGGTTATGGCACGTGGTGCAATGGAAATGTGTTAACCTTACTTATGCATTATTCAGGAAGTCTCAAAAGTCGCTGGGGTCTATTAGAATCAATGAGGAATAGTTGTGTCGACCATCATGGATACACTGCCTCTTTCCCCTCGTCTCTTTAGAGCATAGCAATGCACATGTGAACAGAATATGAATGACCCAACGCCATATTCTAGCAAAACTAATGGTAAGTAGAGCAACATAAAGGCTAAAAGACTAAACAAAATATACCACAGTCTCTGTCACAGAAATAATGACAGATAGAGACATAGATAGACTGATGGATCGATCGATCGGTAGACAGATTGAATCAAATGAAAATGCATTCATTTAGCATGAACTTAAGAGAGAATATCGGTTTGCTTAGGTTATATTAGGGTTAACGGTGATATCAGGCTACGGTTCCTTACCCATTTTCACCGGGAGATGTAAAGCTTCATCGGTAAACGGGAACATCACCGCAGCCCTCGCAGGTTTCCACCTCATGCAGAATCCATGCACGATTTAGGGGGATGTAAGTAAGGGCAGGCGCTCTGTGAAGCGCTCGGTGAGCTTTGAAAAAGCGAGGCAGGTGCGAAAAGGGGGAGGAGGGCAGGAAGAGAAATGTTTGCAAAGAATTGCACAGAATTTGGAAAGACGAGGACAATTCTAGCAACGTTAGTATGTTATGCAGAAAACGCAAAATAGCCCAGTATCCACCATCCAGGAAGGAAATGTCTGAATCGCATGGGTTTTCAACAGCCTGTCCAGTCCAGTCCTATATTTCCTTTGGGTAAAATCCAGCTAGTTAGTATTGGTTAGTCGCGGGTATTGGCTTCCGATCTATCTCGGATCGGAGAAGCCCTTTAAAACCGCCGTTTTGCAACGCGCACTGGCCCGACGCTCCTCAGATCGTGCCTCCATCCACAACCGCAGTCCGTAGATGTAACATAACGTGCTGACTCCGCTCAATGCCGTTTAATATGTCACAGCATCACCTCAGCTCATCCCTTCACGGGATTCATACCTTCTTCTGCCTCCGTCCTCTGTCCGATCATCTCAAACAGAAATGATGTCTGATTCTCACCGCAGAGCCCTCCTCAAAGTTATACCACTGGCTCCACGGACTCACAATGCATTTATTATATTTCTGTTCGCGGTGTCCAATAAAGGCGAATTAAGGCGAATAAAGTAAATCCCACAACATCAACTTAAAGCGACCTCTTCGTGAATCTCGTCCTGGCATGGTTTGAACCGGCGCTGCAGATCTACATCTACATCTCTCATGCACATCGCAGTTGCGCTGGACAGCTCTCCGTTTCGTCAGGAAAAAATGTCGATGGAAAGTGAAAACCAACGAAAAGACACACTGGTCCTTCTCTCCAACACCATCTAAAGAGAAAACAATACGTACAGGAGCTCCTGAGGCGACTCTGTCCGCGTCTCATTCCCCACACTGTGGCATCTGTTGCTGCATGATGCGCATTACTTTATACGCGCGTTTATCGGAGTCATTTCAGACTGTATCTTATCTAACACCCGATCAACCATGGTAATATATTTGCTGTTTAAAGTTAGCTTTATTAGTATGTTTTCATGGCACAATTTGATGCGGGATTGCCACCTACCGGCATACAATCCCTCCTTCAAAATCTTTGTCAACCATCACCATAAAGCAAATGCATATTTATGCATGAAAGCGTTGTAGACATTTCTGCTTTACTCTTTTGTACGTGCACACATGCAAATAGTCTATTCTTATATATCTTTATATTAACAAATAGCCCTGGGTTAAAGTATAATAAAGAGTCATTAAATCATTAGATCAGCCTGAATCAGTACAATATAGTTTTAATCTTATGCTACTCAGTACCTTTTGCTACATATTGTTATTTTGTACATGACCACAATATCAATGTCATCAATTATTTCTAAAGGTCAATATATATATATATATATATATATATATATATATATACTCCAATTGTGTTTAATTAAAACAAACTGTCAATCTGTCATTTTCTCACTTTTGTTATAATATATAATCACATATAAGGTACCTAAAACTGACAAACTGATATGTTTTTTAACATCCCTGGCCCCCAAAGGCCAGTGAGTGACTCTTACAATACAGTGCCATGAAACAATTTTCACCTTTAGTTTGTATGTCTTGTATTTGTCATACTATTTATAGACGAAAATTGTTGCAATTTCTTTTAATGGAAATGTTATTTTGGACAAAGGGAACCTAAGTTTAACTACAATTCATAATAATAATATTATTTTATTCTTTCAGGGAAAATAGTTAACAAAGACTCATATCACCCATGTAATGAAGTAAATACAGCATATATCTGGTGTGGACAACACTAAGCAGCAATAACTGCAACTAAACACCTCATCACCTATAATTTGATATTTCTGTGGAGGGATCTTGGCCCATTATCCTCTTCTGATGTATTGCTAAGTCTTTAGGTATGAACTGCTCTGTTCAGGAACTGCCACATCATCAAATTAGGCAACTGAAAACCTTTTTATCATTTTCAATGTGGATCTTATTATTATTGTGGATCCTTGCCCTACTGCATCATACGTTTATGCTTTAATGTCAGCTCATACACAGATGGTTGGACATGCCTTCTAAGAACTGTCTGGTGGTACAGAAGACAGTCAACAAGTTCCTTCGATAAGTTGCCCAGCTTCCGAGACAAACATACATCCCCATCCCCATACACTACCACTCATGTTTCACTTCAAGTATTATGTGCAATGCTGTATTTACTGTACTTGACATAAAGGAGTTCAGAGACTTTTGCTAGAATGTTACATTTTGGCTTATCAATCTGTGGAATATTACACCACAATTCAGCCAGGTGCTTTAGGCAAGCAAGAGACCGCAGCGATTTCTGCCTTACTACTCTTCCATGAAATATTTTATTTTTTCTCTGTCTCTTGTTGTTGCATTATGATTAGTGACTTTGAAACTTCTCGGGCAAGGAGCCACTCTGCCCGTGAAAAACCTATTTCATGCTCCTGTAGCTCAGTTGGTAGAGCGCTGCGTTAGAAGCGCAAAGGTTGTGGGTTCGAAACCCAGGGAACACACATACAGGAACACGTACTGCTTGAATGCACTGTAAGTCACTTTGGATAAAAGCATCTGCCAAATGCATAAAAGTAAATGTTATATGTGCTATCACTGTATTTATATGTGCAATTTAAACTCAACTGAGATGGTTGCAGTACAACCTGCCTGTGTTTAATCTCCTAAATCTAATGATCAAAAACCAAGCAATACCCTTTCTATGGGGCAAGATGGGTAATTGGCAACTTTCACCTATTAAATAAATGAAATAATGATTTCTTAGGTTTCCTTTGTCTAATATGAAATTTAGTTCGATGATATCAAACCATTTGCAATTCATTTCTGTGGCACTGTACATCAAGGCACATCATGAATAAACTCATACAGTATACCCTTCTTGCTAATTAATTAATAATATCATAGACAGAATGGCCTATAGGGCAATACAGTAAGTTATAAACAAATACTGCCTATAATGTGCTACATCTGGAGTTTTTTTTTTGTGTGCACGTGTTTGTGTGTGGGTGGTGCTGTTATGCCTGTTACAGTGGAAGTCTCTGCTGCATAAAGAAAGCTTAATATGAAAATTACCAATAAGGCAGATGGTTATGTACTTTGAACTGATAACACTTTCATCTTCAGAACAGATTTATTTTTCTTCCCTCGGTTCAGCAGATTATGCATGTATTGACATAATGAATACTTTTATTTTTAATAAAAATGTATAGTGAGAAAATGCTACAGCAAATATGTTTGATTTTTGCTTTTGAATTTTCTATGTGGTGCAATGCAGTTTGGATTAGCTGCTGCATGGACGGATAGATGGGTTGTACAATCTGTCAAGATTTAGTGCCTGCTTGTCCGTGGGCTGTAGCCAAGCAGACTCGCTTGTTTGATAGTAACTCTCTAGCATTCTTGTACCTCAATCATTAATTCTTAAGTCCGTTCGTTACAGTACATCCCACACATCTGCAGTTCTGAGCCAGCTAGAATGGATTCAGTAACCTGTCAGCTTTCTGGGACATACTTCAAGCAGTAAAAGACAAGGAGAGACTTTCTGAAGCTACTAAGACTGGCTTTAAATTATTAATATCGGTGTCCCACTGTTCTTGTTTTTCGGTCTCACTTTAATATTAAATGACTTATCCCAACATAGAATATCCATATGATAAGAACCATGCAGACAGTATGAAGGAGGCCGCCTATTCTGAAGTTTGGGATTCGTACCATGATAATACATTGCCTTTCTCTAAGAGAACCTCTCCCAAACAGGTGTAGGAATTGAAAAAATGAGGGCCTGGCACGTTATAACACCTATCAGCTCATGAATATTAATCAGTTGAGGTAACATATGCTTAGTAGCCCTTGCTGCAAATAAATGCTAGGTGTAGTAAATTAGCATCTACCACTTGCATGCTTGTCCGTTGATCAAAACTTTCATATACTAAGTATTTCCCAAAATGCAAAGGGAACGAATTTATAAATTTGTAAATGTGCATTTATAATGGTGTCTAGTACACCCATGACCTCAGTCATCATCCAACTAAATTTCGAAAAACTAAAATGAATTTTAAATGGTAATGTGTTTAGTTTTATTTTATCTTATAAAATAACTATTGTATGTCATTCGTATTGTTATAGAAGAATACAACTGGAAAATCAAATGCTTTTCATCAGGGGACTTCAACAAATAACTGTAAAATAACTCTTCTGTCAGTTTTGTGGATGCTGCTCACAATACCTGAGCGCTGTAGTTTTGGGGCATGTGAACACGCTTTCCCAAAATCCACCTGAAGAGCATGAACACTGACACTTAACACTGACTAACATTCAGTGTAGTAATCTAGTAGTAATCTCCATTTATTTTGATCAATCTTAAGAACAGCAGGAGAGGAGATAAATGATGTCATATCCTCTCAGTGCCATATATGCCCTGTGTCTGAAATCACATACTGTGACAGTACATACTTGCATACTGTGACAGTACATACTCAAGTGGATTAAGTACCTACTTATCGACTGTTAAAACAGGATGTTCTATATAGTATGTGGGGTGCAGTACATTCACATCACTTACATTGAAAAGAGACACTCGGTGCACAGTTTTCTGGTCTTTTTAATTTATTAACTTCTTGAATTTAGCCTCACGGTATAGAATATTGTCTATCTGATACATATTAAAAACAGCATCCGAGTATTTCTTGCATACTGTTTTTTGCATACTACATAGTATGGATGTTGGCGACTGTGGACACAGCTCTCGACAGGATTTACGCCATTAGGTTATGTATTCGCTCTGTAGTATCTGATGAGAGGCAGATAAGTATTCTAGAGATAGTAAATTACCCTTTAACGCTTGCACGTTCATTTAATGGCAGAAGAAACTGGAAGGCAAACGTTTTTGCTTGGTCTTTAAGTCATTATTGTCTTTTTAAAAATCATATGCAACCTAGGATTTTATTTAACTTACTAATTATTTTCTAAAAAAGTGGGGGAAATCAAAACATTGTCAAAGCAAAATATTCAAAATGAGACACCTGCACCACAGAATAAACTACAATTCCACTACAGATTCCTTAAAATATTTATACTATGTTTATGTAAAAACAAAGATGTTGAGTATGGGTTTAAGAGTTTCAGCTGTGGGGTTGTTTTACTTTTTTAGAATGAAACCTATGACATGAAGCCTCATAGGAGTTCCCTGGGAAATTAAATGTGGCTCATGTTAAGATGAGTCAGTTATTTTTGGTTGAAGCGATTTGCTCAAAATTAATTTTATCCTTTATTAAAATGTAGGATACTTTCAGTAGGAGCATGAAAGTCTCTTGCCTTTATATTCTTAAGCTTCTTGTGTGAGATGGGCTCTCATGATTAGAAATTATAAGAATAATGTCAAATAATTTCACTGACAAGGCCTACTCAAGCCCTACTAAGTCCTACAACATATATATATATATATATATTAAAGTCTCCCTTTTATAGTGAGAGGCAAACAGCCAGGAAAGCAAAGACACAAAGCCCAGCACTGAACTGCATTAAAACAGCACCCACGTTCAGCATATTAGCACTGAGCAGTGCAGTAAATCAAAAGAACCAAACATTTCATCTATAATTTATTTTGAAGCAAAGTACATCCTTCTCAAAAAGTTCAGGGTAAAGTTGTGCTGGAATGCCAGTGGTGTGTTGTGGCTTTATCATAACACTGCAAATATTTAGCAATCTTATTTAAAAAAAAAACATTTTCAAAATAAAACAAGTATGGAATATAAAGTATGGTGGTTTTCGCTCTAAACATATCCTAATGGTATACTTGATCAAACACTGTGGACCCTAGAGGGTTTTTCTGTTCATTTTGCTGAATTCGCGGTGTCTTTAAACTTTTGCATATTCACTGCATGCATTGCATAAATAGACTTAAGTTAAAAAGACATTTTGACGTTTGATATTCTTTCCTTCAGAAGTTTTAAGAAAATTGTCTTTATTTCCTGTATTTATGTTTTACAGATTTCTTGTAAATAAAACAGGACATGTTTGCTTTACTAATGTTAAGGCAAACCTTATGGTTTTAATAAATTTGGTCTTGTAGAATCTTAAAGGCCAGCTATCTGTACTGCATTAATTCCTGGTTATGGTGGATGCATTAAATAAATCATTCATTCTATTCAATCTCACTAAGAGCACAGGGCCTCCACTGAATCTTAATTCTGGATGTGCAAAGAACTGGATCACAATAAAATATCTTGCTCTGGTCCAGTAAAATCATGCTATAGGCTTTCTCCCCTCTTAGCTGACACAGTATGAGGACAGTAAATTGTAACCATCAGCATAAGGGTATTGAAATAATAAAAGGGACAAGCAATGAAAGGGCAAAGCTCCTTATTGTTACTGCATGTGAAATAATATTTTCACATTCTAATCATATGGCAAAGGTGGGGAAGATCTGAATATAAAATCTGACCAACTTTAGGCCTGCCACGCAAGACATCTAGCAACACTATTAGCTCAAAATTGTCCTTTTTGTCTGCTTGTATCATCTGACTTTTCTAGAAAGACAATTCTTATATCCTCTGATTTCTTTGGTCAATGCCACACCACTCAGCCTAATTCCTTTCCACAACATTGACTGCCATCTTGGATTCTGAGAAAAAAAAAATCATCTCACATCTTTCTTTCAAGTTTGTGTCAGATCCATGTACACCATATGTTTAATAGATATTTGATAGCAAACAATATGTGTTTAACAATTAAATAAACAGTGACGGCAAACAGGAAGTGAAAATACAAACAGGAAATTAAAATACTGTGCTGTACAGACTTCTTTTGGCTTGTAGAGTAATAATGTATAATTACCTAAATCTACAATACCTTCCATGTTGGACTTGAAAGAAAACAAGTTTTTTTCCTAATCTTACAGTAATTTTTTAAGGAATGAATTTATTTTGATTAAACATTAGCATGCTAACAGATGTAAGGTTACATTTTGGCAACGTGGGTTAATGTAAACAAAACGTTGGAACATCAGTGCCAACTGCTTGTCAAAAAATGTATGAAAATATATACGTTACGTGTGAATAATATGGCATAAATGTATGCTTAATAATAGGAGTGCTCACCACCTACAATACCTCTAAATCCGTTTGTGCAACAATCAAATTGATTTATTTCTATGCAAAACTTGTGGTACTGTGTATGATGTCCCTGGGGTGTTTGGCCATATAACTGGTGCTTGAAGATATAATTGTATTTCTTCTCAGTATTATTAAAATGCTGTTTGGACAATCAAATTTATAATGTTTGAAGTGAAACATAACATAACATAAACAATAGAACTTCACAATGCAAGTACTACAACAAATCTTCATTAAAAAACTGGACATTTTAATGGGACAATTTGGAGGTTATTCATCGTAAATAGTAATAAGACTGAAAAAGACAGTAAAACGCTGTCTTTTCTTGTGAACTGTCTTGTGAACAAAAAAGCACCATGTCAGATCTATTGTTGTTTGTGGACCTGTCCTTCTTCTGATTGTTCCTTCACCCAAACAGATGTCTTATCAGTTCTTCTGGATTACAGTAGCTAGCTCAGAAACGTGACCTCTCCACTGGAGCATGAAGATAAAATAAACTAAATAAAATAACTAGGAAAGAATAAAGGCAGGAGCATTTATTTTATTTTGTCTTCTGTCACCTTTTTTTGGGTCTAGCCTGCACTATATTGCATTAAAACATTTGCCATCATACTTGCCATCCTCAGATACCGTTATGAAACGGAAATTAAATTTTCGAAAATGCAAACCTTCTGTCTTCCATTCTCAATATATGATTAGATTTGTTTTCTTTGAGAAGTAATGCACTATTTAAAATGGTATCCAATCTGTTAAAGAACAAATTGACTACAAAGTTGGTGTTTCACTCATGAGAATAGTTCTGTGCAGACCAGTATGTCTATGCAATGTATTTTTTCTAGAAGTGGTTGTGAAAATATATCCACTTTGAATAAATCCTAACATGACATTAAGCCTGAGAATATTTTATTGCCTGAGCATTATTCCAGACTATGTGTTCTTGATTTTATTTAATTCACAAAGTTATTTTTTGTGTTTTTTGTATTAATGCACAAAAGTGTTTTGTATCTCTGGAATTTTTACTGCTTGATGTCTTAGCAACTTAAAGAAAATGATTGGCTTGATTAAGGCATTAATTTCCTTTTGGGTTAAAATGATTTAGTTTGTTTAGTTTCTGAGACAGGTAAAAGAGGGCCCTAATTATGACAGTTTAACTAGTCAGTAAAGATGAATGGGTTGGTAGAATAAAACATTACAATTACATGCATGCTTGTTATGTATTTCCTAAAATCACTATACCGTAAATCATAACATTTACTTGTTTATTCATTAAATAAACTTGTCATTATATAGTAGCTTCTTATCAGACTTGGCTAACCAGTGTTTTCAAGTCTAACGTTTTATCTTCGTTCAAAAACAAACAACAGTTTTCCAGAATGTCCACAGAATGTGGTTGTTCTCACATGCAATGTTTCATCAGAAAGCACAAACAAAATCACAACAAATCACGAAAAATCCACTAGGTTTCTCAGACCCTCTAAAATAGACTGGCAAAATAAATCATTCAGATCTTTACCTCAGGGCATGGATCATTCTCTGGACTTTTCTCTCTTTCTTTCTCTGTCTCACCCATCCAGGTACAGTAGCCCATGAAACTTTCATCCGGGATGGTGCCTTTTATCAGCTGTATCCCCAGGCTATGGAGGCATACCAGATGGTGAGAAAAATCAAAGCACACTTCCTCCAAAAAAGCAGTCCTCTGGTGACACAGCCTCACGACTCAAGATAACAAGAACTACTGCCACTAAAAATTACGCTTGTCCTAAGATATTCCCATTTGAGCATGTGAAGAGAAAAAATGAGATGTGAAAGAAAGAAAGCATTGTAATCCCCAAACTTATCCTGCTGTGTGAACTGTAATGTGGTCCCGTCTTTGGGCTGATGGACCTGAGCACTGCAGTGCTACTGGAAGCCATTGCTCTCTGAGTATCGCTTTCTTCACAGATAAATGACATTGTGCTGCATTGCATTCTCCCCCAAATCCCCACCCCCCACCACTCTCTCTCCTCTCTTCCTCTTTCCCCCAAGCTCTCTCTTTCTCTCTCGCTCTCAGCATTTAACTCAAGAACATGTGGGGACATGAGGGGACAGTCCAGACTACAAATCAGATCCTTATCCCATATATCTTACAGACAATGAAGGCTTTCAGTCGAAGCCATGTTGTATTATAACACCGAAAACAAATATTGTTTTTACTGCATCTGCTCACATTGAAAATAACATTTGTTTAGTTAAAAGGAATTTGTGGAATATAAAGTGTGTAATTTAGAGCCCACCTTAATTTTGTTTCATAATACTGATGCCACATAGGTGCTAATTACTCTGTCTTACTAAAGGTACCTTCAAATAGGGAAGCTTCCATGATAATTGGGTTTTTTTAGTTGTTGTTTGTTATTTCAAGTGTATGTGATTGCTTTATGTTTTCATCCAATTTCTTTAATGGAATAAGGCAGAACATAAATCAGTGCCATTGTGACAAAGCAGAGGTTAATAAGCAACTGATCCTTGTACACAGAAATGTTTAGAGATCATCACCCCGTGCCTAAACTACTTCTGCCTCCCTGAGGAATCTCTTTCTCTCTCTTACCTGAAACACAGTGTATCTGTCTTCCGCCATCTACCACAAATGTATATGTGAATCATAAATGGATTAGCTTTTAGATAAAACTGCGATCCACCACCGCGACTGATCACTCAGTATTTGAACTCGTCGGCCTTTCCTTTGGCCTCTTTTGAAAAAATAAGAATTCTATATGATATGCTCATCCATCACAGGATGGAGTGGTTGTTGGAGAGACTCTCTGCCTGAGCTCTAGTGCTAGATGATGGATGTTCTCCTCCTCGGCCTCTTGAAGTCCAGAGACTCAGTCAGGTCCTCCCATTGCCACTGTGTCTAAATCAAGACGCAGGCACCCATTCTTACTCCATTTCCCCTCGGTCCGGACAGGGAAGGACGGACTGGTGACGGAAGACACTTTCATCAGTTTGATCGGATCCGATGGTGACACAGTTCAAGATAAATGGCTTCGTCAGAAACTGACAGCAAATTTCAAATCCAGCCGAGCAGGCTGGAAAGAGACAGATGTAGAACTGTAAGATCAGTGAGACCGAACCAGCATGGAGAGATTCAGGACCTCACAAAACACAAATACTTTGATGACAAACTGAGACTGACATCAGTCTTCTCAAATTTTTGTTTTGAATTCTGAATGTCTAAACAATGTTTATAATTTAGTCAATATGATGAGCTTAAGAGCTGCCTGTGCACTAACAGATGAGTAGTTTTGAAATAGGTTCTGTGCCAATATGTCTATGCAATGTTTTTTTTCTAGAATTGGCTTTAAAATATTTTAACCACTTTAAATAAATCTTAACATGACATTTAAGCCTGAATATATGAGAATCTTGTGCAATAACATAAAATAAATATATACTGTATACTACAGTTATTATAGTAGTGTTTATACCGTTAAGGTGCTGAGAAACAATATGTGCCTATATGTAACCACATATACTGTATTTTAAATCTTCTACATGAATCATGGTCAAATTTATTCTAAATACACCACAGGGCAAAATAATTTACTGTAGCCTATATTAGAACAGGAAACTGCAAATTCAAACATAATTCATAATAGGTTGCGGAAATGCACCATTTTATTGCAGCCATTAAGCATGCAGCACAAAGCCACTGAAGGTAAATGGCTGCAGAGGAATGTCCAGAAGTTATGAGATATTCATGGATCTATTTAGCTAAGCAATCTCTGCCCTAACATTCAGCACATGACATAAACACTCTGGCCTATTCCAGCATCTTTGAGCATTTCGTAAAATCACAGTACAGCGCTCAATAGCTGATTTTATTTCATGTACTCCTATTAACTGCTGTTATGTCTGATGGCTTCTTAGTTTTTTTTTTAAATGAACTGAAATGGGCTGACAGATCTTAAAAAGATGCCCTCATTTTCTCATCCCTACCCCATAAAAGTAATACATCATTTCTACATTGGGTTTGATTCAAGGGAAGGGAGTCAGAGACATTTATGATTACAAATGATTCTAATCTGATTCATAGGCACTAACCACTTTTACCAGATCTGCAGAAGCCAACAAAGAAAATTATTGAGGACTACCCAGCTAACAATTTTAGGTTGTAAAAACGTTTCCCTAACATTCCATTAAGTAATAAAATTGTTAAAACATAATCTGAAAGGTTCAAATTCTGTAACATTTTAAAAATGTTCCGCTAACATTTAAGAATAACATTTTTGATATGATACATAACTTAAGAAAATTACTGCTGACTACTACTACTAACATTACTGCAGGAACATTTTTTGATAACTTTGAGAGAACTTTGAAAGAACATTAGCTAATGTTCCAAAAACAATCCCTGTTAGCGGAGTATTCACACATTATTAATTATCTGGCTTTTGCTAAGTGTAATAATCCAGTGGAATGTGAACATGTCTAAACACTTGCTTTGGAGTTGAGTTAGGGGAATAATAATCTCTGAGGCTTTCTACACCTTTGGGACTTTCAATCACTCATCACTCAAATCACATGCAGTGTTACCTCATCTGTGTTTCCTCAGCATTATTACAAGGTCTCTGAAAGCTGCCTGCTGCCCGGAGATAGAAATTGTCCCCACAAAACAGCACAAACACCTTCCTGAGCTAATTGACAAACACATTGTTCTCAGCAGGTGGGAACAGACCTCAGGCAGAATAAGCAGTGAATGGAAATGATTGTTACACATCAAGAAAAAGGCTTCTGTGAGTAGATATCACTGTCTCTTCTCAAGATGCCGTATGGATGTTTGCAATCACCGTGTCTTTGAGATCAAATTTCATATTTTGCAGAGTGTCACTGCACAGTCAGAGAAAAAAGAAAATTACTTCTCAGCATTGAATAAAATTTTGTAATTCAGGCACGGCTAGAGCTTTGCAAGAGATTTGGAAGGATTCAGAGCATGTGTGTATCCCTGTTTTGTTTCAAAGGCACACAGTGTTGTTCACAGAGCAGGCTGTGTGCAATAAATGCTACCATCTCTGGCAGTGGTGAAATTATATTCAGGTTTCAGATGCTGTCTGCTTTTGAAACAAAAGCATAGAAATTTTACTGATAAGAGCTGACTATTAAATCATGGTGTCAACTGTTATATCACCCCAAAATTGCCACAATCATTATGTTTGGGAGTCTGACTCAACCTGACATCTGTAGACTTCTATAAATCTATTTAGCATCATGTTTACTGTGAACCATAACTATCTGTCATGGAATCTCTCTCTCACCGTTTGTCAGGGGGATAAAAGGCACCTTAACTCTGTTTTTCTCCATGGAGATTCACAGACAGACTGCTATAAATCTCACAGAAACACACATTCAACACAGTACAAGCAGCAGAAGGAACTCACCAGGCAGATCTCCATGCCACAGGTAAAGCTGTGGTCCCCTGGTTCACATGCTGAAAGTGTTGCAGCAGAAGTATTTATCATTTCCTTTCCCCTGCCTGATAAATGTCTGGATGACAGATTGTGGTAGATGACAGCCATGACTGATTGGTGAGTATCAATGCTGAGAGGCAGAATGTGTCATCATAAGATCAATATGTGTGTACATCACTACAATTACAGTACATACATATCATAACACCCCTTGTTGATGTTTTTTCTGTGTTTTTGATCTTTATTAGGGCCGTTAGAGATGTTAGGACATTGTATGGGAGGGAAACAAGAGTCAGGCCACGAATTTGGTTAACCAAAACTCTATTGCACAACATGTTGGTGTGCAGCTGAATAAACTATTGACTCCACATAAATACAGATTCATAATCATATATTTTGATTACTTCACAAGCTCACATGAACATGTAATCAGATATTGTAACATATAAATATTTGGGGTGCTGTCCAATGGGAGGAGAGCTCAGAATTTGGCCTAAACCCAGAATACTCCCCCGATTCTTTACAGGATCAGAACCAGCCAAGAAAGAGGCGATGGGGTGGCGGAGGCAAAACTGTCACAGGACAGAACCTCTTGATTGATTGGTTCTCAAGAGTTGTACCTCTTAAGAACCCTTTGTGATAGGTTGGATTCCCTGAACGTGCTCCTCCTAAACTTCATATAAAGGGGAAATCATGTCTCATTTTAAATTCTTTGTAGGTCAATACCTCAAAGTACTGTAAAGCGATTGGATTTTCACCATTGTTGCGTAGGAAAAAATACAGCGTATTGAACATACATTGACTCAATAGCAAGGCAAGCTGTCACAATGGAACCTGCCATTGAACAGCCTACTGTAGTTATTTCAGCTCAGTTTAAACCATTAAACATTGTACAGCTGTCACAATAATGTTAATGAACAATGCTATGACTGACTAATTTAAGTCATTCATCTTTGAACTGCTTCAACATGCAGCACATACTATAATGCCAAACCTACTAATACTAATAATAGTAATACAAACCTATACTAATAATCATGTCCAGTCTGAGAATACACATTCAGATTTAGGCATTTAAATGTGTGAAGTAGGCTAGCAAAAAGCACAGCCTCTAGGGCAAGATTCTAGGGTTCTTGGAATGGCATTTAATGGAAAAGCATATGGCCATCATATGGTGCAGGCAGAAGATAACTGCACTGTTTAGCCTGAACACAAGTAAACCAGGTCAAATCACAGGCATCTGAGCCACAGACCCATTGCTCAGCAGTCACCTCTATTTATGCAGCTGCCCTAAAACCCCATGGAAATGTGCAAAGCCAAAATGTGTTTGCGCTTTTATTATTTTGTAGTAAAGCTTGATAGGACGTTATTGTTTTGAGACAGTCGTAATGAACTCTGTGGAGGCTCTATTTGTTTAACTTTCTCATTACAGAAAGGGAAACTGGAACATTGTCAAGAAGGCTTTCACCTGTTTCTTTGGGTATACTTCTCTCTAAAAGCTGAATCTGTGCCAATAAAAATCTGTCGTGAGATTAAAGCCTATTTTTTGCATACAGAAAAGTGCACAAATGTGGATGTTTTAAAACAACAAGATGAAATTTGAATGTCAAGTTCAACAACTATGTTCACCTTAGATGGACAGAAACTTTAATAATCGAACAGCAAATGCTCCCTTTTCACTCCTCAATTTATTCGAGATGCATTTCAAGTCTGTATGTAACCACATCACAGTAAAAATGGATAACGGAAGACTTTTGTACGCATGAATCACGCATCAGCTCTGAGATTTTAAAATCTTTATGTCCATATTTTCCATTCTGAACACAAACAGTACAACACAAAGACAAAGATTTATTAACAACATATTCATGCTGCGGATCCCTTCTTTCATAACAGCTGATGAAATTCCTTCCATATCTGACTGTGGTGACATAAAATCAGACGCACACAGATACCACTGTTCTCAGGTGTGATCGAGTGGTTCATTAATGTATGAAAATTAGCACTTTTCTATATTTATGAATAGATTAGTGCTTTAGATTGAATTCGTAATTTAAAGGAACAGATGGTTGAGACATAAGTGGGTTCAGAGAATGGATGGATGCATGAATGGAGACGGTTGGGACACAAACACATGTGGGATTACTGGGAGCTCAGAAGCTTGTGTTATAATTGTAAATTGTAAAAATAGAAAACTCAATGTCTTTTCCAGAACAACAGGAAGCATATTTCTTTTCCTGTATTATTGTGTTTATTGTATACTGCCAGAAACAGGTATTCAAAACTGCAGCCACTGACTATAATTTTATCCAGTACAGAATGTATTCCGAGCAGTTTAGTAAGCTAAATCGGCACAACCTTCACGTCTTTGACAGCATATTGCCAGCAGGTCAAAATGAGTTTTGCACAAATTATTTCCTGCTCACAGGTAACCTGCCCAACTTCTCTGGCCGTTGTTCAGAATCACACAAAAGTGTGAAAGGAAATGGCCAAACAGAGGCGTGTCT
The DNA here is from genome assembly GCA_036877525.1 of Chromobotia macracanthus. Classification (NCBI taxonomy): domain Eukaryota; kingdom Metazoa; phylum Chordata; class Actinopteri; order Cypriniformes; family Botiidae; genus Chromobotia; species Chromobotia macracanthus. The sequence goes on from JAZGTH010000063.1 coordinate 7,807,095, forward strand.
GTGTCACAGATGGACAAAATTACTCTGTGGACACTTATACTCATATTAGTTCTTCACATGCAAATGTGTCAAAGAATGTCCCCTTGACCCTGTCCTGTTTGCACACCTTCCTGCAAACTCGTATGCTGGCTTGACCTTGACTTAACCTTGACTTCACCTTGGTTCATGCCTTGACAGCATGCAAGCACAGAGACAGCACAGACAGCTTTGCTCCTGAGCATGTTTCCCACAATGCACCAGCATCTTTACTACAACCCAGAAATAAATTCAGCCTCTTATGAATCTGTTACATTTCAGGAATTGGACCTTTATTTGGAAAAAATTAGCTTTTAGGAAAATGAAACGAAAACAATACATTTAAGGGAAATCATCTCAGAGACAATGTTGCGCTTTGTGTGGTTCATAAGATACATGCAATATGCTTGTACTATCTCAGCTCATTTTCCTTTACCAGCCCTGTGTATAAAGCATAAATGAGTTTAGCCGAGAGCTAAGGGCCCTGCTTAAAGTATTTTATATGCAGAAGTTTTCTGTTTTTTACCCATATTTGCTTATTGTATTTGTGCTGATGCCTCAGAGCTCTATTCTTCTAATAAAATTAATTAGCACTAAAAACAATGAAGAATGTCAGACAATTATTCATTTAATCCTTCAAGTACTGATAAATCTCTGATGTCTTTAAAAAGACCAAATTAAATATTTACGACAAGTTGTTTGACAAGCACAGCAATAAAAAGCAGTTGACGAAGGATTAAATTATGTATAAAAAGCTTCATGTGAAACAACGGATGCAATCAACAACCACTAGCTTTTAAGTCAATGCTTACAGCAGTAATACGAACAGAAAATGTTTCATCAAATATATTGCATTTGACATATGCTTTTATTCAAAGAAACTTTCAGTGCATTCATTGTGTTCATTTGATCAGTATGTGTTTCCTGATAATTGAACCCATGACCTTTTTGTTGCTAACACAACAAACTATTAATTAAGCTACAGGAACACCTGTTACAAACACCACAAATGATTTCTCACTTACAGATCCATTTTCACTATGATGCTTTTAGAGAAAAAACCAAAATCATTTAAACTGAATAACTCTTAGGTTTTATTTTTCGTGTATCTTTACAGGAACCTCTTGTCTCTGTTTTCTTATAAAAATGTATATAAAGTTATGATAGTAATGAGAAGTGACAAGGAAGAACTTCTTTGCCAGGGCAGCGGGGTGAGAGTTCAAACATCAGTAATGTAATTAATTTAAAAATGTATCATGATCTGAGAGCAGCTTTATTAGATGTCATTATCAAAGTGTCTATAGAGTCAATGATTTCCAGTACCTGACGAGCAGCTGTCATTGAGGTGCATGAGCATACGATTAGATATTTATAACTCCAGACATTTGTTTGAAAGACAACAAACATGTCCCTGTGGTGGGGACACAGAGGTGTATCTTTCCCTCTCTCTCTCTCTCTCTTTCCCCCTAAAGCAGTGATAAAACTTCTGTCTAAATAAAGCACCGAAGGAGCCTCACCTGAGAGTTGAATCAAGACTCAAACTGAGAAATGAGTCTAGCTAGAACTGAACCAGACTGCTGATAACAAACAGCTATCAGATGAGTGTCTGCACACTTCAGAGAAATGATGAACCTCATTATTTAATATTATATAATCCTCCGCAATATTTTGCATTACTTGCTTCTGCCTAAAAATCACACAGAGCATTTGACTTTGCAATTACATAATAAGATCTTTTGATAAAACTATTTACTAGTTTAAAACAAGAGTCCTTGTAAGACATTTACTCATTTAAACTCATAGGTAATTTTTAATTCCCATAGAACCATTCAAGAAATGGCTTTCGGTATTTACATTTATGTATGTAGCAGACACTTTTATCCAAAGCAAGCTATAACACATGCAAAGTATACATTTTATGAGGTTGTTTGTCCACTTGGAATCAAACCCTTGATTCTGGTGTTGCTAGCATTATGCTGTTCAAACTGAGCTATTATAAAAACCTATATAAGAGGTCAGCCATTTTTATTTAGGTAAATAATAAAGATGGAGACCACAGCAACAATGTTGGTAAAAGAATAAAACATCTCAGAAAGAATGTACATTTGCCTCCCAAGGACAAAAGTTGTTTAAAGCACATATCCGGTTGTGGATGCGACTGCGCCACTGTGACTGAATTACGATGTGACTGCTGTGACAAGACCCTTTTGTCTTTCAGACAACAATTGTGTTAAGAGCTGTGTTAAAGTCACGGCTCTGACAGACTGGAGGGCTTCACAGCAGCAAAAGCACAAAAGAATTTCCACCAATCAGGCAGTAGCATTGACAGGCTTCGGCAATGGAGGAAACACAGATATGCTCTATAACTGGCAACAGCCACACAGAAATGGACAACGATGGATTTTGTGCACTGTCTCAGAATCTGTGAATCAAGATGTCTCTGTGTCCCTTGTAGAAACATTACATTGCTTTTGTCAAATTCAGTAGCCAGTTCTGTCTGGAGACCACAGAATGCCTGCAGGGGTCTCTTCATTTAAATATGTAAAACACAGCTGTTGGGTCTGGTCCAATAGCTGATGTTTAACAGTATCCCAGTCTGAACTGAGCTTTCCCAAACACTGAGTAGAAGGCACATTAGTAAATTGTAGAATGAAGAATGAATCAATTAGTATATTAAAGTGAATTGTTTTCCAAACTGAGCCAACTTCTCAGGTTTTAACATAGGCTGTAAAAGAGCACTATGTAACTTGCTCATAATAAACATGCTGTATATGTATTAAACAGAGATGCTATACTATATACTGTGTAGCAGGCCCTCCATTTATTCCTGTAGTCATTCATTATGATGAGAATCCAAACTTAGCTAACAAAGCCTTATTTTGTATTATGTTGCCAAGCAAAGCTCAACCTGTATATCCAGAGGCTGATGGACTGAGTAGAGGGCTAATTTTAGGAGCTTGACTGAAAGCTATTCCACTCAGAAAGCCAGCAGAGAGAAGCACAGCCCGTCTGTATTAAGGGGCTAAGCAGGTATCAGGCAGTCTAGAACGGTCATATGTGCAGTGTGCCACATGTCATGATTTGAAGTTTATGAGAAAGCCTTTGTCTCATCAACTGATAATTAAAAGAGATACCCGGTGGACAGAATAATGAGGGCTGATGCTTTGATTTACTTTGATTTTTATCTGTGGGTGACAAGCTTTTACTTCAAGTGTAATGAGAGTAACATTTCCCAGATGGGAGCATTTTTGATGACATCATTGGCTTTGATTTTTTAACTGTGCTGATGTCATGTGCTGAAATTTTCCTACAGATTTTTTTCCTACAGAAGCACACAATTAACATGCAACCTTATACTTTGGTGGAAATAAATAATTTAACCTAAAATCAAAAGAGTACAATTCTAGGGAATTACACAAATTTGCCTAGCAAAATTTTAAATTATTCTTATGAGAGTTCTAACCACATCAGGGACAGAGATTATTAAAAAGATAATGTATAGCTCTTTGCGTCACTTCTGTATTTTGTGTGTTCAATAGTGCCCTTTATAAACTTGGATTCCGTCTTCGCGGTATTTACAGTGCAGCCAGCCTGGATAAAACTTTGATGACAATGAAGGTGGTAGCAGTATAAATTGCTATCTTGTTAGAAACAAGCTCACAACTAAAAGGACAACAGCCATTGTTCCTAGCTTTCTGTTTGCTCAGCTTTCATCAACAGCAGGTTTATTTTCTTTCCAGTCTGCCAGCATCTGCCTCAACAAACAATGCCATTAAAGTTTGGCTGAAAATTGTCTTTGTGATTTTGGATTAACATGAATATGTATTTAACCATTTGGCCTGTCAAAACGCTTTTATCCAGCCTGATGATTATAACATATTGAGCCATTCATCGGTACTCTGGTAAATGAAAATCTCTAAGGACAATTGGTTTTCCTCAGTTGTCATTTGATTGGGTTGTTAAATATGTACACATGTGATTTATACATTAGTTAAAATTCAATAAATAGATGCTCAGATTCAATCCATCATGAACAACAGCGTGAATAGAACAGATCTGTAAAGGAAAAATGTGTCAGGGAGAGAGAAAGTAATCAAAAAAGAGGGCAGAAGCTGTCTGCATTTTTGCCAGGATAGACGCGTCTCTGCAAGGCTCTAGGCACATGCTTTTAAGCACCCCAAAGATACAGCTTTGATGGAACACTGTTATTTCCTAGTCTCACCATGTTCCATGTCAGACACTGTTGCTGTAAATCTAGTACAACAGAGTAAATGCCACACTGCAGATATTGCCGTGCTGTTTGATGTGTTGGCATGGCAGCTATAGAAGAGCTGCTGCTTTTAGCCCTTTTCCTGACTTACAAAATAGCGTGAAATATGATTGGTAATCATATGTATATATACATGACTGTGGCTAGTTGTCACACTTTTTAACTCCAGTGAGCATTTCTCAGGGTATGTTATTTTGAAAGTCAATTTCTGTAGAGGAACACTTATTAAAGTTTTGGCTGCAAAAATATATTGAACATTTCCATCATTACTGCCTAGGAAAAAATAATGTTGAAAGAATGTTGTCGTGCTACTGTATATGGGTTTTCACACTATAAGCTGTCACATAACTTTCCATTAGACAGCCTATTGTAAGCTTTTCAACAAAATATCAAAAGTTAGCCTTAAATTTTTAAGTTGAATCAAACTGGCTGTACAAGTCATTTCAACTTACAAGTAGTATAAACAAAGTTATAAAACTTATCAAACAAAGTTGAAATTGCTTAATTAAAGTTCAACTTATTTTGATGAGTTAATCTAAAAACATGTTGTCATGACTTTTTACAGTGTATACAAAAATCATTATACAGTGAAAATACACAAGGAACTGTACTAAAATATTAATCAACTATTTTTGTCAATACATACTGCAATTAACAAATTGAATAAATGTTAAACATTTAAAACACCATCAATTTGTCCTGACTCGACATTTCAGAAAAATTATTAAAATCATTATATAGGTGACTTTTCTGAATATATACAAGTGTTTTTATTGTGGTCACTTAAAAACACAGAATACAGCTACAGAATAGCAAACGTATCCTGGAACAATACTGGAACATTGTTTGCTGAACAGAAAACAAAAACGATTCTAATTTGTAAAAAATACAAAACCAATGCCAGAAAAACACACTTCTGTGTAAATAAACTTTTGGCTTCAAACCTTAGAGTTACTGAGATGTACAGTAGCCTTTAGCCTTTGGGCAAATTGATTAAATATTTATGTAACAATATGTATTAATATTTATTAATTTAATATGAATATTTATTTAATATTAATTATTTCTTTACCAAATGTGACCCACTATTAGAGAAGCAAATTGTAGTTAATTTATTATGTTTTCCCCCTTTGCTTTACATTCAGATTTACAAAATACTCCCTCTGACATTATGCATAATTACTTTTTTGTTAGGGTTACATGAATATTCATGAGAGCCCTCACTTTCAATCTTGTTCATGTCAGTCAGATGTGAAGCACAATGATTCACCGCCCAGAGTATGATAATATCAGAGGAATGAATATTCACGAGGAAAGTGTGTGTGTGGCGAACACGCGTGTTTTGTAAGTGGAGGAACCGTGTCAGCTAAAATTAGACACTCTGAGCTTCTTTTAAGCAGGTAGCCCAAATCCTAAACTATTAATATTAAATCAGGACCTTCATATTCCTGAAAACTGTGCATGAAGAATTTGCAAGGCTTGTCGCCTGCCTGTCATGTGAAGTTCACTGTCCCTTCATCTACAAATGACATTAATTCACATCCGCAAGTGTAACAGAGCACAGACTGCAGGAGACTCAATCTGCTTTTCCTCCCCCACAACAGATTTTCTTTTTTAAAACTTGAGCTAACCAGTCAACAACATTATGCACCAATGGTTCTATGAAGAACCTGATTAACATAAGTAACTAATTTGAGATGGAGGCACAATGGCGGAGAAGCTCAATGCCTATATGAGTGTGTAGATGGTTCTGATTTAAAGCAGCTGAGGTTAGTGAGTTCTATAAAAGCAGGACCAGGAGCTATCTAACCAATGTTCACACGCCACCCAAAATGCAGTATAGTACTGGACAGGCAGAGCACTCTATTGTTAAGGAAATTATTCTAGGTGAAGGACTACTTTATTTTATAATACATTTTAAATCAGCTCGAATTTAGCTAGGATGACCATGAAAATGAAATAACATTATGAACTCTCACACCTCTTTAAAACTTGGTTCTAAAATCTTCATTTCGTAAAGCTATCTAAAAAAAAAAGGTATAGGCATTTCTCACCAGGTGACCACAGTTTAATTTAACCCTTAAACTCAAGGTATTAACAATTGTTTTCAACTTTTTAACAAGGTTGCAGACATCTCACAGGAACATAGCATGGGCCTTCACGTTACACTGATATTGCTAGAGATGGATGTTGCTAGCATTTCTCTGACGTACATCACTGTGCTATCTTGTAACGGATTACTGAAGCACCTACTGGAGGATCTCCTAGTGTATACGTGTTAATGCTGGCTGCAAACAGAACCAGTCAAAAAAATTTGTAAGATTATGTTTCATAATCTGTGAAAAAAGAAAGAGGTGTGGCAATGTACAGTAATACTCTGAGACGGAATTACTGGCATTAGAATGATCTCACATCCTTACTGCAGGGAAGGGTTTGTTCCAGTTTGATACTGATTTTAGCCCAGGCAATTGCTCAATTGCTTTAAATCAAGTCCTAGATTAAAAAAAGTGTCTAACGTTATTAAATCAGCACTCTTAGAGGTTTAAATGATAATAAGAGCTAAAACTGCTTATCTGTGTCTCTGAGTCATATATCATTATTTCACACCCACATTTACGCCCCCTATTTGTTAATTCTCCTACTTACCCCGCACCTGTTTGACCTGTTTGATCTGTTCTCTGTAAATGAGAACAAATTTAATCCAATTCGTTATTTGAAACAGACAATATGTAAGGAGCCAATAGATGGCATCAGGCCTAAATCCACAAGCTTTATCATGTGGCTGGTCTCACCTCATTGGATGGGAAGGACACTAACAGCAGCAGAGGCCAGTGACCTGGCTGCGTGCACAGCGTGCGTTTAGAGGCAGGCATGCTGCGTTCTGATTAATGAGAGTGATTTGTCAGCCTTTCTGTATTAATATTTTTCTTGCTTTTTTCCTCTTTCCTGTTTCAATACTTTGACGGAGGCTTGCTGAATGTGCAGTTGTGATGAAATCCCTCTCAAACCAGCTCTGATAATGACAAACTGTCCTCATTTGCCCTCCTACAGAGAAAGCTACCCAACCATTGCAAACACAAGATGCCGGCCGAGCTCACATCGAAAGAAGAGCAAGGGTTCAAAATACAAAGACAGAACAGAGCCGATATTCATGTGCCAGTGTCAAAAACAATATGGCTGTCATTAGCCAAATGAAAGACTGTGTAAACAGCTAATCAAATGTTGTTTATTACCATTCAGGCTGTTTAGAAAACCGAGATAGCAAATACATATGGAACAGTCATTTTTAATTATTTCACTTCGATGTTAGCTACTCCTTTGGCCTCATTTGAGTTGCAACTTTGCAAATGTGTGCCTGAGCATCATTATTTACAACAAATGAAGTCATTGAAATATTATGTAAGTTCACTGGCTCATCAAGGACACAAAATGGATTCACGCAAATGATCTTACCCTCTCACTCCACTCCAGCATTTGATTAGAAGCGCTAAGAGCTGAAACAGAAGCAGATGAAAATCGGTAAGATGGTTGCAAGCGCAATGCCCAGAAATCAATGTTGCCAGGTTGCATCATGAATCACCAAAATACAACTTCCGTGCAGCCTTAACTCAGCTGCTCCATATATAATTTAGCTAAATGGCATTCAGAGACTTTTTATCTTGGTAACCGCAAACCCTGACCTGGGACATTTATTTTAAAGTTCTGATAAGAAGCGTTACATTGGTTAAAATAAAGGATTAAGTAAAGAATATATTGGCTTTGGCCATTTCTGGGTAAGATTAAAAGAATGAGTCCCATGGTAAGCAAAAACAAAAATAACTTCACATGAAGTGGACATAACAATATGAAACAGTACGAAAACTCCTTTATCCTGTCAGCAAGCACTATCTCAGGGGGCTCGAGGGGAAAAATGATCTGGGCTTGTAATTCATCTTGAGGAGACATGTTTATTTTCGTTTGTGCGCTCTGTTTAAACCTACAAAAACACTTAACGAATCGTCTCTTGGGCTGGAACCAAAGTCAAGGAAGTCATCCTATCGGATATTTAACTACACTATATATCAAAAGGTTCGCTTGCTCAATGTGCCTGTGCAATTAATTGCCAAAAATGTCATTAATTTAACAGCTTAGTCATCTCTTTTCTGCGTTAGAATATGCATGATATATTATTAGAGGAAAAAAATGCTGACTTCAAGGATACCATCATGTCATTCAACATTTGCATTTCAATTTCCTTCTCTCGCGGGCAGTTTACTGCGATGGCCTGCTGATCAGAGCATTTATGTATGTGCAGCCTCCAAGAAAAAAATACAGGTCATTTCCATCTTTGATACGGTGTGCATGAATCTCAGCATTTAAGATGCAGGACTGTTTTGCAGAGCCGTGTAATTTAACGTCCCAGAAGGGTTTTAAGTAAATATGTGGCGATGTGGTCAAAGGCTAATCACAGTAAGGGTATATCAATGCTCCTGTGACACTTCCTCTATGGATTGTCTGATTTACAAGGAAGAATTTGCCCATGTAGCCATTTTTTATGTCCTTTCAAATAACAGAAGGGTAATGGCATCCCGAGGCGGCTCTGTTTAGTCTGATTAAGACTTATCCAACTGCAGGATCTGGGACAATCTATTCTCCTGTTCAAAGATTGTAAAAGGGAGGAAAGACTTGTGCCGGAGTTAAAAGGGACCGGTAAGATCAACAACAACAATATTGTATCTGCTTAGCAAAGGGGATTAATCTCTCTATTGCACGGATCCCACACATGCTATCTATCCCTCTTAAAACAAGAACAAGCTAACCCATCAAAAGACATACGGCACTACATCAAATGTTGTTAAAAATAAGAGGCTCTGGAGGGAAGCTCCCAAAGGAATCACAAACTGACGTCACCTTCCCGCCACTCAATGAGTTCCCCATTTTCACAACCTGCTGGTTCAGTTTGCCGCAGGCAATAACTATACTTGGCAAACAGTGTCACTGCCAGGAACGTCTCAATGCCTTCAACTCTGTTGCTGCAGAGATTTCTGAGTAATCCAGCAGTTCCGTAATGATCTGAATTGGCGGAATGTTTTTAGAATCCTATAATTAGCTGTAAAGGAATGTTATGAGACATAGACTTTGAATCCGTTCTCTTGAGTTTTTCTTCAGAGAGAATGTCTTGAAGTGAATAAAATTCAAAACATCAGCATGCAGTCTTTAGATCAATACATTATAACCAGACCTTTGAAATTCTCTACTTTTCAGCATTAAGCCCAAATACAGACTCAGGCCAAGAAACAAGGCTTAATGGTAGACAAATCACACTGGCTCTTCAATAACTGCAGGACTTAGAATCTGAAGAGTGTGGTTTATGCTTGAGAATTCATTGTTAGCTTGCACAACTAGGTTACCCTTCCCAAAGGATTCTGGGTAAAGGACGTGCACCTTAAGAAAGCAATGGCCACTTCTAGTGCAGTAGAGTGGAAACCTCACTATGTGCTGTGTATAATGTTTCATTAATAGACCGTAGCACAAAACCTACATAAAAATCCCCCTAAGCGCTTCTGCATTTTTTGTACAGATGGAATCTGCTCATTAATGGTATCGAATTGAATTTCTGTCATGGCACCTGCGTCCTTGTTAAGAAGCGAATCGCTAAACTAACAGAACATCATGAACAACAAATTGGAAGGCAGGCGCAGACCGAGAGATTGCAAGACTTATTTGTCTACTGTTATGTAAGGCTGGGTTTATTTCAATCCTGGTTTATATCTGTGTCTCGGAAAAGTCTTTTCAAAATGAGAGTGGTATCCTATCCAAGCACGGGGAGTCTCTTGTGCACAGCAGAACACTGTGTGAAAACAAACTAGGATTTCTGTATGATGCAATGACTCTTTATTGAATAACACAAAGGATAATAAAATGCCTTCACAGAAATATTGAGTTCTGTGGCAAAAAAGGAAGACATTAAACGCAGAGATTAGCTGAAGACATTATCTTCCCTGCACAGATATTAGGAATTTAAACTTCTGAATGCTGTTCATTTTCTTCTGTCTAATGGACTAACCTTTCTAGATGCCCTTTATTAATAGCTCAAAAGCAAAAGTATAATATTCATGCTGACAGATGCTAAAGCAAGCAATGGCAAAACCATTCATGTGGACTCTTTCAATAAGTTGATATTACAGCTGGAGCCAAAACCTCATTGTTATTCCTGGAGTGCTCTGTGTCTCCCCTCAGTTCAAAACCTGTTCTGATAGGAATCTCCCAGCCAATAGCCAGCAATTTCAAAGAAATACAAAGACAGCGGTGAGAGGAGCAGTGGGCAGTCAAAAGACAGGAGGAGAGGAAGAGAGGAGAAAGAATGGTCACCACAGCACACAGTTCACTTCTCAAATCGCATATAACTTTATACAATTATACTACAGAGATGTTTATTGCGCTCTTAAATGTAAGTTTATGGTAATTATGCTATAATTTTAATGTGTTATTTTGCTTACATCTTGACTAGACAAAGTGTCACACAGTTTGGATGGTTTCATGCAATGACTCATCAGAAACTTAGATATCTATTTTGGCTACAATCAAGCTTAAACTAATTTTAAAATGATTCAGATGATTTGTTGTCTGCTGACACCATCCACAATTGTTGATTTTCTTTTTTGATATTGCTGATAGTCACACAATAATCACTGCAATAATGTGATAAAACCCTGATTTCATTTAATTATTTTCTATTTCCCAAAACCCTGATTTCATTTAATTATTTTCTATTTCCCAAAACAGGTGAAATCACCACATAATGACCAGGATGTCCAAATACCACATGGCCAAAAACTCAGGTGTTGTGTACAGTGTACTTTAGGATTATTAAACTGTTTTATTGTGATGCAGGTCTATGTCATTGTGCAATCAGCTACATATTTTCCATATAATCTACTCTGTTACTATGGCTGCCTTTATGAAGCATTGTGAGGATTGTTACCTGCAACTGTATGGCCATTAACTGTATGGCTCAAAAAATTTTGAACTGGAATTGGAAGTCTCAGTGACAGATTTTCCCAAGAATTATTTTTCAAAACAATTGCCACATCTTTTATTTGGACACTTAAACAGTTATTCTACTAATATAATGTCTGATTTTAATAAAAACACAAATCCTGAGCACACACATTATTTCAGACCGTTAATTCACAAACTTAACAGCTTTAATGATCAGTGCTGTAGCTCGTTTTACATTGGTGATGTGAGGGATAAAAGATGTCACTCTAGCGATTGTGAGGACATAGCTGGTTAATTCAAGGTTTGGAATCGATGGAACCTGAATCAATCTGCAAATGAGCATGTGTGCAAAACAAGCAAAGCCTGTGAAAGAACCTGAGATGATCGATGTCCCTAGAGACACCGCTCAGTGAGAGCTGAATCCTCCGATTTTCCACTGCTAGGCATTGATGAAGCGTAGCTGAAAAAGTATCGTGATTACCTCCTTAATGTTTCCTGCCATCCTTGCCCAACAATTTTAGACTGTAAGAACATTTTCCTTACGTTTCCATTAACATTAACAAAAGGTTAAAAATGTTATTTTGAAAGCTCACAAATCTCACGAATGTCTCCAGTAGAATTTTAGAAAAGATTTCAAACATCTCACAAACTGAACTCAGATTTGCCAAGCCAAGGCGATTGAAAATTTCAATATGAACTCACACTTTACTCATCAAATTTACGCAAATGTAATTATTTTAGTCACAATCTACATTAATTTTACAGCTCCATAATCTGTAATGTATTTTAACAATTGTCTCAATTTACATTTGTCTCAATTTAAAATTGTATTTTACAATACAAATAAGTTCTCCTAAGCAATTTCAGGAGAAACATCTGAGACACAGTTGATACTTAAATGAAACACAACAGAGATCTCTCCATTGAATCTCCTGAGCTATGAAAGAGCAACCTCTGAGAAATATTATTTGCTGTCCTCCGGGGCTTTACCCCACTGGTGTTTGTACCATCCATTACCTAATTTTTCATACAACTCCCACTCTAAATCTTCAGAAACTATCAGTGAAGGTTATGTGCTTCAAATCAATAAGAGCAACTTATCTCCAAATTACCTGCATATACACATAGTCAACTTGGAAATAACAGAGGAATTCAGGTAGCTTTGGGGCACTGTGCCCCTGCTCACCACTTAGAGAATCCTCGGCTTCATTTCAGCCCACAGCGGACATTTTCAGCCATTTGATAAACAGGTTTGGTGGTCTCATAACCTTCTGGCCAGGATATTCAGGTCATTAGCCACATTCCTCTGGCTTGGATCCATTCAACAGTGCAATTTCCCCTCAGAGAAAAATATATAAAGAGAGAGAGAGAGAGAGAGAGAGAGAGAGAGAGAAAGAGAGAGAGAAAATTAGTCGTCCATCTTGATAGATGGTGCTTAGTGGGAGCTACGCACAAAGACAGCAAATTACGCTTGACCCCTGATTGCTTGCAATATGTCCCTGCTGTTTTCAACAAGTGTCCAACATTTTCTTCATCTCTGCTTTTTGGAACCACCTTCAAGCATTAAATCATATTTTAGTTTGAATCAAAAGATGCACATATTACTCAAATAGCAACACAGAAACATGAGGACCAAAATCACTATAATATCAGAAAGATATTAAATCAGTCTCAGTTTTGTAAAATGAATTTGGATATTTTCTTTTGGTCTTATTGCATTTAAATACTAACACTAATGTAAAGCCCTTCATTTTAACTCACTCAGAAGTGTTCCTGTAGCAATCACGCTACAGAAGTGTTCCTGTAGCTCAGCTGGTAGTAGCACAAAGGTTGTGGGTTCGAATCACAGGGAACTGATCAAAAATCAAATGCATAAATGTACATTTTTCAGACTCTACTGAAGCTTATTTCCTTAAACTGTTTTGCTTGTCTCAAATGATCAAGTGTCACTTTGTTTTTTAAAAAGCACTGCAATATGATTTAACTAATTCATATTGTATCCTATGGGTCTACTGGACATTGATATTCCTTCACTCATACTATAACAACAGTTGCACCAAAGGTGTCAATTAAATCTGTGGCAGTGATGGTCTGCAGCAGTACTGCGGGGAAGGTACATCAGCTGTCATCATACTTGGATGGCACAGACAAAGCTCATATGTGACTAATCAAACGTGCTCAACAACAACAGGCACTCCTTCAGTGATGTTAATTGCAGCAGCAGCATATGGAGGAGACCAGCCACTAAGGGGGCTTGAATCACCCAAGCTGAGTTCAGACCTAGTGGGCTGCTGGCAGGCACAGGCAGCTTGCGTGTTACAGGACCTTCAAGAATAATGTTCATGCAAATGGATGGGCAGAAGCGTGCTACAAAATGAAAGGCAATAAAACATGGTTGCATGGGCTCCCTCATACTAAAGGGCCATTCTTTGGGTCCCTATACTGCCACAGCTCACTCTGTCTCATATTTCATTGACACTTTAGTTGTTAAATGTACACTTACTAAAAATGGGTGATTCAAACATGTTTAATTGGCAGTGGGCACTTTTTTAGCAAGAATTTTTACAGTAAAGCAACAAAGCTGGGACAACACTGCCACCTTCTGGCAACAGAATTCTGAAAAAAACATATGCAGCCTTTTTAATGGGTGACCAAGCTAGCAATTTATAATTTGAAACGAACAGCAGCCAAATGTAAGCAAACCATGCTAATTACCTTGATGGCATTAAAATTTAAACCATTAAAATCATCATTAATCAGCTTCAGAATGCCATGTAAGCCAAACAGTAAACCTCAAATTCTCAACCATAAGGTGCAATAATAATTTTAAAAAATCACAAAGCATATGTGAAAAGGGAACAGTGCTGTTCATTATGCATGAAGCATCTCAGCAGGAAGTCCAACCTGTAGTCTGTTTCCTTTCTGAATCCCCTTCATCGTCTCTTGATGCGATGCGGAATTCCTTGTCAGGAAACATGAGAGATGTCATATAGACCTTTGAGTGTGTATGAATAACTGCCTGAGATCCTGTAAAATAAACAACAGCTGATATTTTATACAGTATGAAACAGCAGAAAAACGCTGCGTATGGACGCGTATCTCCCACAGTCAAGGCACTTGTGTAAAGATGTGTGCATTGGCTTTTCTTGAACACCTGTGGAGGCGGACAGCTAACGTCCATCTCACCTATGTCACATACTACACCGTCCTAAACAAAACTAAACAAAATTCATACTGATAAAAACATACTAAACAAAATCATACTGACAGATCTTTGGCCTTACTGAATTACAGGATAACAGTGATTTGTGACCCATATAAATTAACAACAAAACTTACATGCATTCTCTCCTTCTGAACACCAGAGGGCGCTGTACAAATGCGGTCACTGGGGGAAAGATTCTTTAAAAATAAAATCCATCACTTATTTTGGAGCAAAGATCAAAAGCACTCAGAGGATTTCATTATTGATGTCAGATTGACTAACCCATGCCGTAGGCTTATACCTCTCCCTGTTTCTGCCACCCAGCCCACGGGATCAGCACGCGGGATCCTCAAAGAACAATAATACAGTATCTGTTACTGCACGTCCAACCACTTAACCCACATGTATTCTCCTAATTGCATTTTACACACTGTTGTCTCGACAAGAAAGGATATTATAAGCTTATATTATAAGCAGACTACATCGCCAACATACAATACAGGGCACGATAATAAAATGTTGCACCCCTATATCTCGCGCTTCTCTTAAACGGCGATTACGCGGCAAAAACTTGAACAGTGAATTCACACTCCTCATGTAAACAGACGCAGAAGCAGGAAGTGCTTGTGATGTCTTTAAGGGACAAAAGCCTCCTAAATAGGAAGAATATGCATGGAAAACGCTTACTTTTCAACAGTCTGAAGCCATAGCAATATATGTATATATAAATTGATTTGCCACACGTTTAAATCGCCTTTTATAAACTTCATGTGACGAACGCTAGCAACTATTTACTGTATACCAATTCCCATTAAAATTAAATATATATATATATATATATATATATATATATATATATATATAAATATATATATATATATATTATTATTATTATTAAGCTATTTACGTCATTTCAGCTTTTCTTTTTCCAAATGTATTCCGTTCTTCACTTTCTAATCTCACAGTAATTCACGGATTCGTTCTCTGAATAGCACCCTTTCTTCTTCTTCGTTTTCCAACAAGATCCAACACGAAACCAAAACACTATACGGTCTGATCTTTGATCATCTACCTTATTCCCCCACGTGAAACAGGAAATCTGCATGTTTAGGCACACACATGGGCGAGGAAAGTTTTCACACACCTGAGTCAGCCACATCACTGCAATGTTCTCACTGAGTCATTATTACTCCAGGCAACTATTTCATTTTGGAAATGATTAATGAGTTAAATTATTACTTCACCATGTGATCAATACCATACAACACACAATATGTTAATGTTGTTTTACTTGCGTCTCGCCTGTAAAAGTTTGTTGTCTAACTCTGGTTAGAATAGTTTTAGGTCACAGAAACAGTACAGTGACTTTTGCATCTTTTACAACTTTTACATCTGATCTTACAAACAGTAAGTACTAAAATAAAAGCAAACTGTTTTCTGTGTAAACTGGCTTTTGTCACCAGCTACGGTGTGTGGATTTATCTTAAATGGTTTATGTAAAGGTGCACAAAATGTCAATTCTGCTTGCAAAGACACAAAGAGAAAGGAAGCATGGGAGATAACAAAGAGGGTGTGTCCTCATAGCCCCACCCATCACAGATTGTGTCACCGAGGACTTTAGTCTGAGTATATAAAAGCAGGGAGGCATGTTTCACAAAATCACAGAACTCAAAGAATCAAAGCATTCAGTGACTCAGAGACTCAAAGTTTTATTGCATTGATTCAGGGCCAACAAACAGGTAGAGTCCCCCCTTCTATCCAACACACAGCACTGACCATGTGGACTTTGTTACTTGTAATGGTTACTACTGGATCTCCAGCTCTATTTCAAGCAGCCCCAATTCAGGGTGAGTGTTGCTGAATGTACACTGGGGCATGTTTGATGTTTATGTTTGATGTTTGACTTTACAGCTTGTATTCTTGGTCAGGATAACTGTATTTTACAATTGCAAGCTATGAGGTAAAGACAGTCTTTTCATAATACTGAAATTACTGTGCTGTTGTCGCACTGAAGACCTTTTGGCTGAAAGGCGGTGATTATAGATAAGCATAAACTGCTGAATGACTGTCGATTAATGTCAATGCAGTTTTTTAGAAGATATTTTTTCCTATGTTGTTTATGTTTTGTGCACCCACATTTTAGAGGTCCTGGTGGCTTTTAGGCCTGACTTTTATATGTTTAGGGTACATATAATATTCTCTCTAAATTAAGTAATCGCATGTGACTTTTCTCAGACTGTAGCCTTTCCTACAACACTTAAATTGAGTCTTATTTGTGAGTCCTAAGTTAACCTACATTTTAGTCTACCTGTAATGAATCTGTTCATCTAATATACATTGTGTATACCTTGTACATGCGGCACTCATTTCCTCTTTTGCATGCAATATTACTTTGTTTCACTGATAGAGCTCCTTAAAATGGCTACAAGAATTAGGTCATTTAAAAAGATGTTACAGATGTGCGCTTATATCTGACATCAACACAATGACTCATTACCTTATTAAGAGATTTATATAATGATACCTAATACTAAGTGGATACTAAATTGCTCTTCTCTAACCTACAGACACATCTGGCCCTTATTTAACAACTAATGTTTGGTATAATCATACATGGAAAAATTGTGTACATTAAGATTTCTGTGAATATTCACATTAATTTCCCTCTTGGCAGGGCACGGTGGTAGATGTAGCTTTGCTGGCGTGCTTCATGTCGAGGGGACGAGCAATTATTCTTTGACTTTCCAGCAGGCTTTGGAATTGTGTCAGAGTTTAGGCTACAAACTGGCAACACAGGAGCAGGTCACTGAAGCCTATGACAAAGGCTTAAGAACATGCAGGTAAGAAAATTGAGGTGTATGCAATAGTTATAGCCCAGAGGACAAAAAACAGCCATGTGCATGTGCAGACACAAAAACACTTAACTCCACACCTTTGTTTAGATATGGCTGGATTGATGGCCAAAATGTCATGTTCCTTCCACACATTACAAGTCCAAACTGTGACTCCGGTTTTACTGAGGTCACTCTCCAATCCGAAGCAGCAGAATATCTTTCTGATGTCTACTGTTTTAACCCATCAGGTGAGTGTGAAGAGGGTGTAGGGTTAACAAAATTTCACAATATAATAACAAATATACAAGTTTTGTGTCTCACTGGATTTTTTAATCTCTGGCATAGATTCATTTGATCCAAGTTGTGAGAAAGCTGTTAAGTCTGACCCTCAAACTGCTACCAGTAAAAACACATCCACAGCAAGTAAGTGTAATGCTGGAAAATCCACAGTTTTTGTGTTTTAGCTTCACTGGGTTAAAACTGCTCATAGTGAGTTGAGGGGTGTGTATCGTGCTTAAGCAAGACATAAACCTCATTGTTCATTTTACAACCACACCTAATCCAGAGGATGAGTCATATTTGTGACCTCACATTTTTAGACACCTTCATGACTACCACACTGAAACAAAGGCTACGATCAGGAAGTTGCAGCTTTTTTAAGGAAATGATTTCTTATTTATTCAACAGATTGATTGCACACTCTTTTTTTTAATGGAGTAAATTGCCTTAAAGGAAATGCATACCCCAAAATAAAAATTGAAAGTTTAAAAATTTCACAGAATGAATCATACAGATTTGCGACAACATGAGCGTGAGAAAATAATAAGAGTTAAGATTTTTGGGTTCAAAACAACATTTCAGTCGTATACCTTGCTTTTGAATCAATAATGCGAAATATTTACACAAATCATTATATATACACATATATCACTATCAGGGTCTCTGGTAATAATTTATGTTTTTCTTCACAAAGCTGAAAATCCAGATCAAGACGTTTTTGAGGAGGCTCTGATTGAAGGCTTCCTGATAGATGTGCAAAAGACAAATAGAAACGTACACATAGAAACGTCCTCTCTGAGTGATAAAGTTAACCCCAACCCAGCTGGTCCAAACACAAACCAAACCGCAACATCTCTTCAGAGGGAAAGTGTTACAACTACAGATACTGAAGGTCCTAAAAACAAGCTCGGCTTTGGGAGAATCTTCTCTTCTATTGCTCCAAGTGTCTTGTTTCCTGAGGCAGAGGGTAGTGGGTCAGGATCGGATTCTGGGATATTATTTAAAAATCCTGAACCCAGTGAATTCACAACAAGGCCAATGACCACAGAGGCAGCAGAGAACACACCTACCCAAAATAATTATGAGGTTCCAGAGGTGACTCAAAAGAAGGCTCCAAGACAGGAAATCGTTCCAAAAGGTGAAGATCCAAACATATCTCCACCACAGAGCCATATGATATTTGGGGTTTTAAGTCTCAATTATACTAATAATAATTACTTCTATATACAGTATGTATAATTACAGTCTGTACCACATGATGTTATTTATATACATACTTGCATACATTATGTGGTACATACTGTAATTTCATCACATCTACTAACAAATGTATCTCCAACATATAGGCAGAAAAAACACTGACACCGAACACACCAAATCACCTTTAACACCATCAAGTCAGAAAGGGGAGGGAACACCCGGTAAGTTTGTTAGAGAATTATAGATACAGTCACTTCCTTGGCTGTTGGTTCAAATGATACAATGTAAATTTGTACTCATTTTTGTCTCTTCTGCAGCTTGGCTGGTAATATTTGCATGCTGTGTGGTTGTTGGAGCCATACTCTGTATATTTGCTGCTATTGCCACCAAAGACAAGTAAGTTTGCTTAGATTTCTTTCAGTGAATTCAGTTCTTTCGTCAGCCATTGTACTGCAGCTTCAGTTTATTGAGCGTAACTCCTTTTGTAGGTGGTACGGGCCCAGACGGAGCAAAAACATCAAGTCTGAAGATTACAGTAAAACAGCAACTTTGCCACTGTCAGAGAAAGAGATAGTAACACTGATGAGTGTTGCAAACCTGAAGAATGATAAAACAGAGGATGTCAAAGTCACCTGTCTGGACGAGCATGAGAGAGAGTATTTAATGTAACACAGGTGAGGTCATTGGAGGACGTTGGAAGCATGAGTGTTGACTGAAGCATTAAAAATTGATCCAAACCAAAGACTTTTTTAAAAGAACGTAATACTGTGTACCCTGTAGTAGTTTTTAAATGCACTGATATTATGTTTTCTTAGCCCACGGTTTTTAGTGCAATTTACTTTCGTTTTGTTGCCTCTTTTTTTTTTGTTTCTCACTTCTTTTACTGCGAGGTCTGTTTTGAAGGTGTTTTTTAAAAAAAGAAAATTCTTGTCAACTGATGGTTACGAATGACATGGTGAGAAAACGTTTTATGCTGGTTTTCAACATCTGTTTGTAAGTACTATGTACTGCGTGAGATATGATAGATTTTTGATGTTTGAAGAAGCTGCCCTGTCTTCAAGAAACAAACTATATTTGGTTTATATTGCCATGTTAAAAATCTAAACCTTTGCATTTTATAAATTTCTTTTAATAAAATTTTAAAAGTTGGTGTAGATATTGTAAAGTCAAAAAGATGTTTTTACATTTGGCAGATGCTTTTATACAAAGTGATATACAGTGCATTCAAGTTATACATTTGATCAGTATGTGTTATCTGGGAATTGAACCCACCACCTTTGCACTGCTAGCACAATGCACTACCGGTTGAGCTACAGGAACATCATGGTAGTTTAGTATGATTCATGGATTTACATATTTTAGTGAAACACGAAATGGGTTAAATAGACTACTAAGACAAGGAGCATTGCCTTTATTTACAAGTTCATAGTATTTCATAGAAAAAAGACAAATTTATATAAGTTTGTTTATGAAAGTTACACAATGTCTTTGAAACCAAGCAGGGTTGCACAAATAAAAAGAGCAGGATGGACACAATTAGCATGTACATCCATATTCTTTAAAATACAACTCAGAACTAACATAAGTCAGTTGTTGTATCAGACCCTGACTGTATTATAGGTGTATGTTGTGTATTGTGTTGTGTATTGTGTTAAATCTGTAACGAGCCTGGGTTATAATTATTACTTATTTGACTTTTTCTCCCGTAATACCATTATTCACACAAAAAGTATTTAACAATACACAATATTTGAGACACAATAGACTGAAACAGACAAATGAAAAAAGTGCTTCCATATATGTACATTTCCACTGTTCAATCTGATGTTTTTCTATTCCATATGATGCACATAGTATAATATAATGATAGCTACTGAACCTGTTATCCATTTTACAGAGTAAAATAACAAGATACTATATTGAATACATGACTTGCCTTTGTTTAATAAAACAGTGGCCAAAAAATGTTGAAAATGAATACTATGCTTTAGTTCGCATGAAAAATATCTAAATATGACACAATATATACTGTATGTTTTTAATTATTTACACAAAGTGCGAGGCACTTTAATAAAAAATAAAAAATATACTTAACATATTGATGCAAAAGAGAAATGCTGATCAAATAAACAGGGACTACCTAATAAATGTTCAAATCTCAATTCCTTCATCTTTTTCTCTGTTACACGATTACACGTTAACATCCTCAGCACCCAACCATTTGAGGGCCTCTTATTTTACCACCAATATAGAAATATTTAACAACCCATTCAACTCATAAACCCATAAAAGAAAAAGGATTGCATTTAATGGTAATATCATACAGTTTTCTGTCTGCACAGTATTATACACAGCAGTGTCTTCAAGGCAAGATTGTAACTTAGTTAATAACACACAAATCTTAAAGCACACAGAATACATACATAACCTACACACACGTATAAGCATGCAAACATGTGAAAGTCCCTTTTTTTCAAACACAAACACATCTCTCAAAAACGATTGCACATGACTAATACATGCATGGACCCTCAAAATATATAAATGAACAGCCTGTTTTCTTTTATTCTGTCCACTATATAGGAATTAATAGCCCCAAGAAGTTCTAGATTACCCAACAGTCCCTGCAGATAGACAGCACCATTCAATGTCACTCCACATCCAATCGTGCTGTGTAATTGCTGACGTAGACAGTTTCTAAAAATAAGTGGCAGCATTTGGAGAGAAACCGCTATTTCAGAACCTCTAAGTACTTTGGTAAGCTCTTATAAGAGGCTGATCTACAGTGATGCCACCAAGGGTTAATCCAGTCAAATAGCTTCAGAAAACAAGCTGCACTTCTCTCTTCTGCCATCAGTAGTGTTCTTAGGTCAATCTGGGGTCCTAAGCAGAGTAAACCATTCTGATCTTTCATGTAGGTGTTATGCACAAGCCTCAAGGCAGCATGTTTCAGGCTAATCATCAAAACCAGGGCTCAATACTTATGTCATATGTCACGTTTGTGTTTTTATGCTAAAATCGCTCTCACCTACGTACAGGGCTAATTGTCAATAGCCTGCGCCTACCTCTATGTGAACCACCAAGAGCACTAAATACTCCAAGCAAATTTCTCTTCCCTTTGTGGATCAAGTGTTCTGAGATGGTCATACAAAAGTCAGTGCTTGTGCATGTGAAACGTTTTGTGGTAACTTCTGTTCATTTTACATGTGAAAGTTTGTATTTGGTTTTCACCCGAAAGAAAAAGCTTGTGGGACTCAGGATAAGGCGGAGCTGGAACTGTGTGCTGTCTTATTCACGAATCCATGATTCCTCCTCAACAAGTGAGAACTCAGCAGAGCAGCCATTTGAGGCCAAGGTTACCTGAAAGTAATTATCAGGGACAACTAATTGTTGGACCAAGGCACAGTCAAAATGCATTCACCGGTGCTAACTAAACTGGTCATGGTTTGGAGCAGAGAGTCCAAATAATTTGATATTTAACAGCAAAATTTATATCCAAATCCATAAATGTACCCACCACAAGACATATCAACTAATGTGCTGCAGCGGGATACCTTAAAGAATGCTGAAAGACTGAATGGACATAGAGAAAATAATTTTGATTATAAGATTGTCCTAACTATAGAGAATCTCTGCCCAAAGCTAATCTTCTAAAGGGGTGGTGAACAAGTGCCACATTGCTACCACACAAACCTATGCATTTCTGAAACACAGGATGAAAATGTCTACCTGTTTTGCAGTGTAAAAAAAGAGCTACAAAATTAAAATAAATACATAAAAAAATCAAAACAATTCAAGTTTTTGTTTCACTGGTAGAAAACAGTTTTTTGTCAAGCTTAAATAACATTTTACAACAAAATAAAATAGCAGCCTTTGTCATCCAAATGTAAAAGATAAAAAAGATAAAAAAGAGGTTCATGTTATTACACTGTACTGTTCAACTGTGAACAGCCCAAATACTTAAACAAAATGAGAAAAATTCTTCATATCCATATATAGGGTAGAATATGGATGGGCTTTTTAAAAACTGCTGTTTCCATAAACCGTATTTATTTATTCCTTATTTTTTTAATCTCCTTGATATCTTTTGCACTGACATCAGGAATGACCAAAATACAAAAGTGTAAAAAAAAATGATAACAGTACATACATGTTAGGGAATGAAAACAAAGCATCTACATACAGGTTTCTATATCTGTGAGAGTGAAAGGTACCTTGCAGTCATCTATTTGGGCCTGTTGACAGGAGTTGTGAGATGCATATACACCGTGGTTAGTGTTATTCTCAAAAAAGGATTGTGTCTTGGCCATCTCAAATTCATCTGCCTTCATCTGCTGGGCATCGAACATGTGCAGCTCATCTTTGGAGAGGTGGTACACGATGCCTGCCCCATATGAATCACCGACAACATTCACTGACGTTCGGAAACGATCCCTGTTTAATAAGGCAGTACAGAAACAAAGACAGGTGCCACATTGCTCAAGGTTATAAGACTCCAAATGCCATTAGGGCTTGTGCTATCATGATGAACAAGGGCAAATTTACAGGAAGATAAATTGGAGATAAATTATGCCCTTATTCAAAGGATTACTTATGATAAAAAGTATGCATCACTGAAACAGGAATATAAGGAAGGGATTGGCTTACAGTAACCAGTCGACTGCTACCAGTAAACTGATGTCTTGAGTTGGTAAACCCACAGCAGTTAAGATCAACAGCATAGTAACCAGGCCGGCACTGGGAATACTGGCTGCTCCGACACTTGCAAGGGTTGCTGTAAGACTGTGGAAAAATGTGGAAATCATCTCTTTGAAAATAAGCAAAATATGTCAGCATTTGTGGTTATTATTAGCAAACTAACAGGTACACCAGAATGATATTTTTATGCCACATATACATGCTATTCTATGTATCTAGACATTCAGGCTTACCTGACAGTAACAATCTGGCCAGGATCAAGCTCTATTCCATTCATCTGGGCAATGAAGATGGCCGCCACGGCTTCATAAAGTGCTGTACCGTCCATATTGATTGTCGCTCCAACAGGTAGTACAAATCGGGTCACTCTCTTATCAATGCCCAGGTTTTCCTCCAAACAGCGAAAAGTCACAGGTAATGTCCCTGCACTGCAAAAATAGCATGTTGGACATCAGACCTCTTTCTTGTCATAATTCATAACACATACAAACAGAAACAAATTAATGATTTAAGTACCTTTAAGAAACCTTTACCTCTCTTTAATTTACTGTGTGTCCTATAAAAATACTTAGAAGTAAAAACACAATGTGCAAGAAAAAATTGATTTACCTAGAGGCTGTTCCTAAAGCAGTGACCCAGGCCTGGAAAATTCCCATAAAGAATGAAAATGGGTTTTTCCGAACAATTACAAAATATATTAATGGTAGGAACATGGCGCCGTGAATGATGAGTCCAATGATGACAGTGACCATGTACATTCCCAGCTGCTTGGCAACCACTTCCAGATCGTTAATTGAAATAATCTTCCCGCAGATTAGACATGCAATACCAATAGGGGAATACCTGTTACACAAAAGAGATGAAGTACAAGAAAACTGAAGAGTGATCTAGAAGAGTTAGTAATAAACAATAGCAATAAAAAGAGACACTCAACATCTGGATTGTCAAGTTCCAAATACATCACTAAAGGTAGACAATGAAACTTGTAAACTTTAGTCATTATGAATCATCAAAGCTGACCACATGATCATGCCGACAAGCCTCATAACAATCTCGTTAAGGACGTTGAAGAACTCGAGCATCAGCTTGGCTCTCTCTCCCATCTTTCCCATGCAAATCCCAAATGCCACAAAGAACCCAATGAGACCTACAAAAACACACATTGGTGCCATGTTGACATGCAGTAAATAACTTTAAATGGCATGTTTCATATACACATTACAGAATCAATACCCATCAATACCTAACACATTCATGCCGCTCTTGAATTGAAGAGATTTCTTGATTACATATTTTGCTGCACCCTTTGTGGCATTTCGTCCAAACCGTGTTGGATGTGGATGTGGAGGAGTTACTTCTACCTTGTTAGTAACAGTCTGGATCTACATGATGAAAGAAAGAAAATTTGTTTAATAGTGTTTTTTCTAGAATATTCATAAACGACTACAGGGAATTTACTAATAAGTGCTTTACAAATGCAAGTTGTGGTTGAGGTGGTTGAAACTCTTTTCATTACTTGTACACACCTGCTGAAAACAAGCCTGAACAAGATTTTCTGGAAACAGATTTCTGATGAGATCAAAGAATGCATCTAAACTGGATACTTCGTCATTCTTTTTTCCTTCGCCTAGGTTTGCCTTTAGTTTGGGGTTTCCAGGGTGGATGAGGAGCACCAGGATCACCCCCAAAACAGCTGCAATGATGGTGGTGGACATGTAATACACCATTGCCCTTGTGCCCAGACGCCCACTGGACTTAGCATCCAACCCTGCTAATCCTACAAATGAAGAAAACAAGAATTTATAAGCAATTTTATCAACTGTCCTTGTATTTGTTAATACAAGGTGTTCTCCTGTATGAGAGACCTTGAGGTGTTCTCCTGTTAGCTCAGTGGTAGAGCATTGCGTTAGCAGCGCAAGAGGTTGTGGGTTCGATTCCCAGGGAGCACATATAGTGACAAAAATGTATAACTTGAATGCACTGTAAGTCGCTTTGGATAAAAGCGTCTGCCAAATGCATAAATTTAAATGTATCTGAGTTTATGATTTTTCTCCCATTGCTTTTTGCAGCTGCAGTTATATGAAGTGATGTGCAGGCCAAATATGGTGACCCATACACTGGGGTAGTGAGTTGTGAACACACACACACTGTAAACTGTGAACACACATCCGGAGCCATGGAAGCAAATGGGGGTAAGGTGCTTTGCATAAAGTTTCCAGTCAGAATTATGAATTGAACCAGCAATCTTCTGGTTACAAATCCGACTCTGTAACCAGTATGCTATAACTGCCCTAAAGGTTCATATGTAAGGTCTGACCACCAGCATATAGATAGATAAGTATTTGTGTTGTGTTGCTAGCATTTGTTGGAGTGGTTTAGTAAAGTGTTATAGCAGTACCTGTGATTAAACTTGAGATGATCAGAGGCAAGATCACCATTTTTAACATCCTCATAAGAATATCACCAGGAAAGGCAATGATCATAATGACATCAGCGGGGAGTGGGGACGCATACCGCAGTAAAATTCCAGCTACTGAGCCTGTAATCACGCCTGAAGGACACACAGAGAATCACCATTAACATTCATGGAACAAATGGATTGTTTTACCAATAAATAAAAACTTGAACTTTTCATTAACTTTGACTTGAACTTTGAATGAAGCCTCTTCTGCAACAAACACAGACGTGATTGGGTGGATAATGGCCATTGCTTAGTGGATAGTAGCTCTGAGCTGGTTACAGAATAGTTGCTCAAATCCTGATGATACCCATGAAAAAGAGATTAACTCAAAGAAATCCATCACCACTGTGTCTATGAGAATGCATTTTAGGCTTTTCTAGTAGTCTCATTTGCTTTGGGTAATAAGCATTTTTAAAATAACAAACAGCCAATGTATCTTTCTCTGAGTATGTAAAATATGTAAAGCCTAGAAATAATGCAATAAGATTTATATTTTGAGGCAGGATTAAACCACTTAATTTCTCTCCTATACTCTAAGACACTACAGCAAGTAAATACTGTATCAGCTATGGCCTGGGTCATGGTTACTTGGGTCAGAAAAGACCAACCAGTTGTATAAATGTCAGTGTAAAGTAAACAATGTCGTATATTTAGGCCATTCCTGTGGCTTGGGATGGTATACATTTACAGTTATAATTCAAAGCTTTGAAGTTCAATTAAAATCAGAATTGACTAAAAACCAAAAAACTTTCATGTCTGATTGCTTTGAGCATCTACAGTAGATGCTAGCACATTTCTAAAGACATACTTAAGCAAATATGCATATTAATTTTAAAAAACCTGGAAGAACGACACCACATTTCCCTTACTAAAGGTATGTAGTTTATGAGGGACACAAATGGAAGCCATATATAAAAAGTATATAAAAATTATTTAAATTGTCACCTGGGAACAATCTATGGTTCATCTATTTTAGCCCTAACTATACAGCAGCATGTCTGGGTATGAATGGGTAAATATCACACACACAAACACAGAGGAAAATGCTGGAACTTGCCGAGAACTGTGAGTGTTAGAAGCAAGTTCTTCATAAATTTTTCACAGAAGCTTCCACACATGGGCTCCTCAGGAGGAGGGTCCAGGTGACTCTCATGCATTCTGATCTCCACTTGCTTCTGCATTTTATTGGCACTGATGGAGAAAGAACCATTTGAAGCAAAAAATGTCATAAACTTTATGAACATTATCAAAACTTAGTATGCTCGTGTATGATATGAGCCACATGACAAAGGTTTTTCAGACTTCTTGAAGTATTGCACTATGATATTTCATATCAGCTTTCATATAGTGTAGGAACAAGAAAACAGTAGGTTCACATCAGTAGGTTTTGCTGGGGAAAGCATGGTTTTTAACACCCATAAAATTCTGTCATTACCTGTACTTACAGCTGTCCATCAAGTACTACAGACAGTCATGGCACATGACAAGAGAGTAGTTCAGCATTACTGTGGTCTGGATTAAAAGGTTCTTAGAAGTCACCTAACCCTAACCTTGTTTGGTTGCATAACCTCCAGGACTGCAGTAATTAAGCACCTGCATGCAAAACTTCTGCAGAACAGTATGCAGATGTCCAGGTAAGTATAATATTAACCAAGATGTATATCTTGTTTAGCAATGGTGACAAAGTAAAAACATGGATGATCATGATATTTATATTTAAATATATATGGCAAAAACATTTTGTATCAAAATAACAAGATGGACCATACCCATCATAGACAAGTACTGTTTGAATTTATTACCTGTGTAAAAACATTTAAGGAAAAGAAACAAATACTATAGATGCAACATTACCAACTAAAAATTAAGAAAAGAAGCACAATGGCATAATGTCCTGAACTGTTTGTGTACATTGTGAACTCTCAGCTGGGCTCAGGCTCATCTGAACAAGATTAAAGAGCTGAACGATGCCAAGGAAATCAGAGGCTGTCTGAGACGCACAGCCTGGTAACTGGTTAATATTAGCCATCGGAGCACAGCAGCAGTTGCATTGCACAACATGCGGAAGAGACAATGTGTGTTTTTGTTTACACTGTAAATGAAAGCATATCTGAGTCTTTTAAAAGCCTAAAAACAAACCCAAAATAATTTGATTATAGTTTGGTAATAATTAGTTCTGCCTACAGAGAACATGTCTTTAAGCCGAAAAATTATACTTTTCTATAAGGAAGCTGGTACTTCACAGGCAGTATAAAGGCTATGCATAAATGAATACATACCTCACACACTTTAGTGGCTACATTAGATCTATCCCCAAAGATGTTTGTATCTATAACAATGAAAATCTCATTGACATTAAGTCTGAGGTGAGTGTCAAAGTGAGTTTGTGCGTGTTAATTATAGGTTGCAGTGTTTCAAGCTTAAATATCTTAAGAAATCAATTTATTTAAGGCATGTTATTAAAGAAATGCACAAATCATTGTTGATAATATTGTTGCTGCAAACACCTGCAGAGTCCAAACTGTATTCATAACCAAAAGAAACTTTGCAGACTAAACATAACAAACATATCCAATACAGTAAAAACTTCCAAACAAAAATGACAACATTACAAAAAGAAATCCTGAGCTGCTTTTCTCCAATCCATCTTACCTGTTGTAGTGCAGTTATTAAAAGAAAGTAGTTTCACAACAGTTTTTTACACAGCCATGGGCTATGTAAGTGGCAGTGAATGAAAGACTGTCGATCTACAGTTTATCCATCAGGAAATCCAGTCCAGGTCATTAGAAATTTCAATAACAAATCCAAGCACTAGATGGACAGCAGCACAATAAGTGATTACTAATGCAAACAACAGAAATTGCTTGCAAGATGTATTCAGTGGAATTGATGGACAGAATACCGTCACAATCTTGTCCCTCTGAATTGGTCTTATCCCACCATTAGTACTAGTGAAATGGGCAAAGAGGAGCTGCTCAGGGCTCCTGGGGCAACAGCAGGGAGGAGTCTAGTGCCCAGATTATGTGTAAGTAGCAGTTAATATGCTTGAGACTCCTCGACCTCTCTGTCTCATTGTTTAACCCTCTCTCTAACTCATTCCCTGGCTCTGATCTCCTCTAATAAGCTCTGAAATTAATGAATGGAATCAAACCATTATACATGACATGAAATGCAGATTCAGGCAAGCTGACAAGCAATAATATTCACTCAAAGGATACATTTAAAAAAAATCTGCAACTCAAATTTTAGTTTTGCTTGCAAACTTGCAAACTTGTGAAACTGTGATATAGCCTGCACTTTGAGGTTTCAGTTTCAGTGTCATTATGGCCTAAACATTGCATCATTTAAAAGAGAAACAGTGTTTACCTGTGATGACCTTTCTGTTGCATGCATGCAAACACTGGTCTAGCATGACAAGGACCGGCATGGACAAGACAAGACAAGACAAGTCAAGACAATAGATACCTTTTAGTTATATTTTAGTCAAACTGGTGATATAAGAGTCAAAGAACTGCTTTAACACATGTACAAAACACATTTACACATTATAGGCACCTGCAATGATTCTGCTACTCTCTGACCAGAGTATTAAACTCTTGTTTGAGAGAGAAGAGGCTGGTGTGTGGCCACATGCAGGGAATGTGCACAGGCACATGGTCTCACATCTGCTGTCATGCATCACCATGCCGACTGCTATCCAGCACACTCCTCAAGCTCATCCACCTGACCAGACTCTATGCTTAGCAGACAGGTGTCTATAATTAACTAATCTGTTCTGAGCCTTCATAATCCCACACACACAGACATGGTCCACACACAAACACTCTCACACACACTCAGGTGAGAGTACTTCATGTACACAGTCGGTCACGTTAAAGCCATGCAGGTATTATGGTACACAGATATTATATACATTCATATAAATAGCACTGCATGCAAAATGCAAATAATAAGGCCTTGATTATATGGCCTTGTGTACATGTACAATGACATACGTCTACTAAAACCTTTCAGAGAAACTGGTGATGGATTTAGTTAATACATTTCTGCCAAAATCTGATTTTCTTTTAATATGTTTCTGAAGAAATTAAATGACACTCTCAGAAGCTACAAGTTACTTAGATAAAGCACTGCCGTGTATGTGTGCACAGGAAGTAATTGCCAGGGTCATGCAGGTTGATTAAGTAACACAAAGATGTGGTGGCTTACCTATGATCGACCATGTCTCTGTGTTGTCTACCTAATGCAGATATTTGGAAAAAGTATGTAATAATAAATAATTAAATAATCAGCTTTAAATAATTTAAGCTTTGAGCAATCAAAAATGTTAGATTGAATGATTTAAATTAAAAAGTTTTAAAGTGCTTCCTTTTTTTTTGCCATAGACTACTGGCGCCAGAGGTGAATATACCAGCCTTGTTAACATGACAGAGGTCAGTTATTTAAGATCTGGGTATCACTTTACAGAAAGGTCTTATTTGTTAGATTGTTAAATGTTTTCTATTTCTTGGTTCACATGAACTAACAATAAACAGTACTTATACAACATTTATTATTCTTAGTTAATATTAATTTCAACATTTACTTCATGTTAGCTACTACATTAACTAATGTTAACAAATAGGATCTTATTATACAGTGTTACAGAGATCTGAAACATATTCTTATCCATTAGAAAGCATTACTCACAGTCACCTCAATGAATAAAGATTATTATTGTGAATATTATTTATATATACAGAATATTATTGTGAATAACGTTATATTAAAGAACAGTTCATAGTATATTGCATACTGTATATTTTAAATAATTTTTTTTTCAATTTCAGATAAATTGAGTTTTCAGTAATCTTACTTTCATCCATTTATTCATTTCTGTATCCTGCAGCCCACACATTATGTTTTGGGTTTTGCCCAGGTGGAGCCACTCCCTTAACCTCCCACAGCGTTACACTGCAACAGTTTCACATGTGATGCTTGAGTCAGTGTAAATCCAGTCTAAAATCTTCAGCATTAATTGTAACTGAGAAAGCATTCATACAGTACTATTTTCACTATTTCAAAAACGATTTGCAAGGTATGAATCAACTGGGTAGATAATTATCAGCAGTTCAAGCAGCCCGCTGAGCTATTTCAACAGAAGACAGCTGTGGCTGATGTCATTAAAACACTCTATTATAATGCAAATTAGCGACTCATCTTCATGACTGAAATGCAAGTTGTAGATGTAAGAATGTGTGTACAGCGAGAACTTTTCAAGTTCAGTATGAGTTTTAAAAAATCCTTTATTGTTCCACAAAATATCTTGAGGGAAAAAGTTGCATAAACAAACAGGTTAAACCCAGCAGCTTTGCCTAGACCTGCTCCACTTCAAGAGAAGTGTTTGATAACCTCTTTTCACTTTTATCATCAATCACATTCTGTAAACACACACATGTATGAGGTCAGGATCCTACCCTGCAGGTCATAGGTAGCAGATTAGCAAGCCTCTACACACTCTGTTTTCAGTTGCATGACATCACTGCAGAACTTGGAAACAGCACAACTCAGTTTCAAAGGAGATGCCCAGCATCATGATGTTGCACAAAATATTCTTTACGTTTTATTTATCTTAAATAGTGCACATAGAATTGTTAAAATTCTTTGTATTTGACACCAAAACATGGGAGGTTGTCACTTACAAGGGACTACCAAAAGGTGTAATGCCAAAAGTCCAATTACACTCCAGTATGTTTTTGCTGGTGATTTTATTTTTTTGTTTTGCTTTAAAAACCTCTTAAATAGTCTTAAATAGAATAATTTTTCTATTCAGCAAACTAAAATTCCAATATCATCATGTTTTTGCTATACAGTTGCTGTTGGGTAAACAAGAAAAAAATAAAGCCATATTGTCATACATTCAGGCAGGAGCCAAGTAATGAATTTAGATTTAATCTTTGAACTGTGTTGGCCAAAACAATGGTTCATATTTGTGCGTCACATTTGGTTGCTAGTTCAATCCTGCAAAGAATAAACAATGAGCTATCACTGTTTTGGCCCTGAGCAAGACACCTCAAGTTGCTCCAAGTGGTCTAAGACAAACTGTTCAATAAACACACTGAATACCACATTGGATTCCACAAAAATCATTTAATTAAATGCATTTTTAGTGAGAACTGTCTCAGCTATGGCTGATATGGCTACACTAAGGACAAAATCATATTGACTGTGTGAAAGGTACGAGCACTGGGTTGTGAAAATAAGATGTGGAGAGGCCGAAGGCAAGCTAAGGCCTGCAAAACCACGTGACTGAATTTATATGGAACGTTACCTCTGCATTTGACCATGTACAAACATATCCTCACATACACGCAAGGGCATAAACTAGTTGTGAAATCTCAATTCCACACATTCTATCATTGATTTAATAGTTGAATTCTGTTACGTGCCATATGATATTTTGCTCATATTACTGTATAATGAATCAGTCCTGTCAAAGTAATGAAACATGTATCTCCACTGTCAAATCTCTATGTGATGTTCTTCTCAATCCAGGTCTTAAAGTTGGCCACTCGTGTGTAGACGGTATACAAACTTGGATTACATCCCTGTATATCATAGCCGAAGCTCACCAGCCCGAGCAGTTCCCAGTCATGACGAGAATCAGTCTCTTCTGCTCTGCTGTGGTAAAAAGGCTGCAGCCCTGAACTGAACTGCGTATCAGCAGAGGGTGCAAGGACGATCCCTCCAGTTTCAGATGGGCAGATCACAGATGGGCTGAGTGAATGTTGCCGCCCACATAGCATGTTGTCTGTGATACTGATTGTAACCCCGTGTTTGCTGTATTGTTTTTCACATTTCACCACATCACCCAATTCTATCAATCCAGTCCGAGGTACATTCAAGTCTGAGTGTGCTGCTGAACTGTGTTGGCCTACTATGGGCCAGCCAGTGAGGAAGGCCTGCTTTGCAGTGACCTCCCCACCCTGCAGATGTGGCAGGCAAACAGGCGACACATATTCACTGATTCGAGCTTTGTCTGCCAGCTTCAGTATGGCCAGATCGGAGTCCAAGACATGTGGATCGTAGTTTGGATGGATCAAGATCTCAGAGATCTATATGAAAACAGATAAGAAACAATAGATAAAGAACTAAAAAAGTAAATACTCCCACAGCCTAGCTGGCAAAGCCTAATCATTCCTCACAGATCAGTATGTGCCTCAGTCTAACAGATTTCTCAGTATAGATTTGGCCTTTCTTAAAAGTTAGACCAGGACAAGTTGGACTGGTAAAAAAGCTCTCTCTCTTAGTAAATGTCAGGGGTTATTCATTGTCGCAAACTGCAGCCTTGAATTGCTTCGGTCACTGAAAGAACTTTCCCTTTGCTTCTGCAAGCTATAAAAGGCTGAATGCTTTCAGTGATGGTGAGAGTGTGTTCTATAAGCTCTTACCTGGATGTGCTGTAGTCTCTTGTTCTCTCTGAGGTCACTGAGGTAATGTTTTCCCATCACCACATTTAGTTCATCTGCATTGACAGGGTCCGTCTGTCCAGGCTCTGCCACACAATGGGCAGCCACCACGACCCAGTGCTGGTTCACCAGAGCCCCACTACAGACGAGCTGCCATTTCTGGTCCTCCTTTTCCTGCTGTTCCTCTTCCTCCGTGGCAAATGTGTCCCCCCGACGTTTGGATCTTCCCATAAGATGACTGACGTGGTGGAGACGAGCATATATGGCAGCATGCCAGGGCCAGTAAATCTCAGTTAAATTTTGAGGACTGGCAGATGGCAATTTACCACATACTGGAACAAATGTAAATACACACATAGCAACTTTGAGAGTTACACAAGATTGTCACTCATTTTGTTGTTATTTAGATTATTTCACAGAAAGTGCCTGCTTTGATATAAATTCAAACAACAAACATATTTAGGAAAGTAATGTTACTTAATACTATTCAGTGTTATTGATTACTGC
Organism: Chromobotia macracanthus; assembly: GCA_036877525.1. Lineage (NCBI taxonomy): Eukaryota > Metazoa > Chordata > Actinopteri > Cypriniformes > Botiidae > Chromobotia > Chromobotia macracanthus. The sequence continues at coordinate 7,840,993 of JAZGTH010000063.1, forward strand.
ATAATAATAATCAATAGTTTGGTCAACCTACATTTGTTATGTATCAAAAAACACGCGAAGAGTAAAACATGATCCACTTGCTGTAAATGTGTTAGTGCTGCCCCCACCTGGTGAACAGGAGAAATGACGACCACTCCACTTTCCAGACTTCAGACATGTGCGACGAGCGCTACCAGAATGCTTGTAAAGCGCTGAGACACACTCATATTCTATACTGGTATACTGATGGTAGAAAGTCGGTGGCAGATCTCCAACAACAGGGTCAACTTTCTCCTGCAAGCCTGCTTCAGTCTCTCTCTGTGTGGATGCAGAATACAGCTTGTGGACTGGACTTTTCCTGCATTTATAAAGGTATAACATGAGGGTCCCAAATTCTGAAACAATACAGTACTATTACAAACAATTTTAAAGTGTCTACCTGGAAGGCGGTTGGTATTTTACAATCTTCTGCTGCACAAGTTTGGAAACTTTAGGTTCTTTACAGGCTGTAAAACAGTGAGGTGTTTAAACTGTCGGTGCGATAGCTAACAGGGGTTTGAAACCTATTCATAAGGTAGGGATGGTACCTCTGACACACAGGGGCTGATTGCCGCTCCAGGTCCCATTCATCTGGCATGTTCTTTTTGAATCCCCACTGAGAATGAAGGTATTGTTGCAAAAGAATTCCACATGTTTGACTTTTCCATTCGAGTCTGCAACCTGTGTGGAGTATCCATTGTGGAGTTGTGGTAGGGTGGAACAGTCTTTTATGATCGGTTCTGTAATTAAATGGCCATTGAATAAGAGAAGTAATAGAATTTTGCAATGATCCTGTTGTACTAACAAAACAGGTTAGAAGTTATTAGGCCATTACACACGTTACATACATTTGGCATGCATTGCATGCATGCAAATGCTGCAAGACCTCAAAAGTAGCAGACAATCTGTCATGTCAAGTTCAAAGAAGCGTTACTCTCAGGCATACAGGCACACCTGGATCTGATTGTAAACAGCCTGGGACAGCCTACCTTTTATGCATACAGGAGCTGTCCCACTCCATGTGCCATTGGGTAGGCACGCCCGCTGAGATAATCCCTTGAGCTTGTAGGGTTTGTAGCAAAGATACTGCACTGAACTGACGACCTCTCCTTCTTTATACCGCAGAAAGAGATCTCCGTGTGCGGGCTTCTTTGGGGTTGTGCACGGGGGTGGTGCTTGGTCTTGTGAAAAGCAGTGAAATATCATGATGCAATATATTAGCATTAAAATTTAAACCATAGCAAGTTTAAAGGTTTAAAAGTTCAAAGTAATCTGAAGCAAAACAAGACAAAGATCCAGGGAAATGTGTCTGCGAAAACACCTTGTCTGCATTCAGAATAGGAAGGAGCTGCATGCTTTAGATCTGAATAGACCTCATTATTGCAAATAAATGAATTACGAATTCATTTGTATGGAAATGCACCGGGGACTTCAACATATGCATGTACACAACCGTGGCCCAAACAGCCGATCGAGCACGGGAGTCTGAGATTTGTTTCAACGAGTCGGTATCTCAATAAGAAACGGGCCATTTTGTCGGCAACAAAGTATCGCGGTACTTTGACGTCGGACGTCCGTAGTGCTGCTGACGTCTGCGTGACCTTGCTGGAACTATTGCGTAAACGTGACGTCACCTAATAGTCACGTCCCAGGGGCCGGTTGCACCAGCTGTGCGCAAGTTACGACGCGTGAAAATTGCGGCGGCGCGGTTAAGACGCGGTGCAACGTGTACAACAACCCCTCAATAGTAATAGATGTCGTACCTGACACTTCCTGGAATGTAGCAAAAAAGCCATCATAGTTATTGTAGCCGTCTGACACAAAAAGTATATGAAGAGAGTGCCCAGAGCTCCTGATTGGTGGAGGGCTTTCATCCCCGCAGTATCTGCCGATTACAGGTGACTTCATATTGTCCCCATCTCGCACCTCCACGTAGTCATATCGACAGCTGTGATCTGATTCCATGCTAATCATTGAAAACCTGAACACATGTAATATGCACAACATAAAATAGCAGTGTGTTGCAATTGTGTTTAAATGTAACTAAATGTGTTCGAAAAACATTTTCTTAAAACTAGAAACTGTTAGTTTGTGTTAAATGTCAGCTTTAGTAACATTTACTAGTTACCTGAGTTCAATTGTTGCTCCATGGCTAACTTGTAGCGTCCATTCACACTTGGCATTGATTGGATAACTCTCTAATATCACGTGACCTTGTGGTCTGTGTATAATTTCTCCGCATGCTAAAGTTGGCACATAGAACATGTATCTAAATGTTTTATATATTTGTGAAAATATATCAAAAGCAATCAAACTTCCTTTGTATTTTAAAGCTGCAATCCATAAGTTTTTGGGGTTAAAAATAAACAACATAAAAGACAGTGATTGAGCAAGTACGTCGGATCAGTCTTACCCCAATTCGCAGTGTTAACGTGCAATTGTATGTTTCAAACAGAGATGGCGGTAGAGAGGCAAAAGTTACAGATTGCAGCTTCAAGGCATCCTAGAAACTGAAGGACTCACTAAGACAGTCTCCACCAGACCACCCACGTCGGCATGCTGTGCAGTACATGCCTCTGATATAGAAATCATCCTTGGGCCGCCATGTTCCATTATTGCATGTTTTGCAGTTGTCAAAAATGCTGCAACCTTTGTGGATGTAGAAGCACTTTATTTAAAAACCATGCCTATTTATATAAAATCTAAAATGCTACACTATGTTGTAATATAGTTAGTGTTGTTCCTCCTTACCTTGGTGTAGGATGCAGGGGTCACACTCCTGCAGAACATTTCGACAGCACGGTACAGTGTAACCCACTTTCGTTCCCTGAGATGGGCACTTACATGCAATCTGCTCATACTCACAGCAGGTGCGGCACATGGCGTTCCACTGTGGGCCTGGGCACTTATCCTCCTGCAGCCTAAAACCTACATCAAGTGCGGTACAGCTTAACCATATGACATCTTTCATGCCTTTATGAACTCCTGTTCTGACTGATGTTCAGTGGATGGTGCCTTCTTCAGAAATGGTGTTCTTTGAGCAAGTTTTGTTTGGAATGTCATTGGGAGAATAAGTCAGTGAAGTTTACTTTAGTACAGTTATGGAAAAACCATTATTTTTACAACCAGTCAGTAAATGCTGATGTGATGGAATGTGAGGGAATACTGTGCCAGAGGAAAATGCTCAAAAAAAAATTTATGAGATGCTGTTTAGGCAGCCGCATCCACCTTTATGTGCTCAACCATGTCATGGCAGGTTCTTGTCATGGTTCTGTCATAGATCTGTTTACCTAGCTTATAATTACAGTCTGTGTTGTTTTATCACTGATCAAGAGTTTTGCTGTGGCCATAATATAGATAAGACATATACATTTAAGCATTTGGCATACGCCGTGACTTGCAGTGCATGCAGCGTATACAATTTATCAGTATGTGTGTTTCCTGGCATTGAACCCACAACCTTTGCACTGTTAATGCAATGCCCATCAGTTGAGCTACAGGAACACAAGAGATGTGTGGTAAGTCAGCAAAAGTGTGATAATTACAACCTACCACACTGATTCACCTTTTTCTGTCTCTTAGTCAGTTTAGTATAGCAGACAGAATCCTGTTTAGTCATTTCCTAGCAGTACCTGACAGTATCTAATGTCTGTTTTTCTCATTTGTGAATGAAGGTATGTAGAAAGAGCTGTTTATGCACTTTAAGTTCATGATGACCGTAGAACGCGTTGTACATTTTACTTTTAAACCCATATGTATATATTTGAAAATGGCTAAGAATTACATTAAGTCCACTCTTAGATCAACCCAAGGACAACTTTATAAATATTTAATCAGATTTGCAATTCTCAGCAAGTTTCTAAAAGGAACAAGTCTTGTACATTCTTTAAGGAATGCATCTGTAAGGTAGGGCATAATGTTAAAGCAACTTTGTAACCTGTAGAATAACATTAGGAGCATTTAAAAGGGCTTAACATACAGTCACAAACTTTTTTCCAGTTTGCTGCAGTATTTAAATTACACAGTACATCTCTTTAACAGTGTTTGTGTTAGAGATTCAGTCATAACTCTACAAAGGAAATGTTCCAGTAGAACAGAGTTCATGCAAAACTCTTACCATTTGGCCAAGATGCCCCGCTGCTGAAAAGCTGAAGAAGATAAAGGATAGGGAGCAAACAAGAGCGGTATCCATGCTTAGGAGACATCCATATCCCTGAGTTCACAGCCAGCTGGCCTGTGGGAAATAGCATTCTTCTGCCAGCACTTCTGTTGTGTCAAATGAGCTAGTGCAACATGAGGCCAGTGATTAGAACCCCCCACTCTCTCTTTCCCCCTCACTCGCTCTCTCTCTCTCTCTCTCTCTCTCTCCTTCTCTCACACAGTTTCTTTCTCTCTCCCTACTCTATTTTCTCACTTTCTCCCTTTACACTGTCTAATTTACAGTCTGTTGCACTGCTCAGTGTTCCTCAGAAATGTTGGTGTGTTGTAAGAACCTTGATTGAGAGCTAGGGGAAATCTTTAACCCATTCTCCCCCCAATGTCATGTTTTTTCTATTTGTTAGACACAGTTACTAAGTTACTTCAAAATATTTTTGTCTATACTGATCTGTAAACAGAGCGAGTTGTTGTAGCAGCTTGAAACAGAAAGTGAACTCTGAAGCAGTCAGTTTAGAAGAGTCTTCTAAACCACTTAAGTTATAATTCGTGTATGTATAATGCAGTTTCGCTGGTCAGGCAGATAATAGGATGTAGAGAAAGGTATTATACAAATGACTCGCTCTAAATATTCTGCCTTTCATTTTGAGAGGTCTCTAAAGAGCTCTCTCTAACCCCTCCCCCTCCTTTTCTCTATTTGTCTCATCCATTTGGATCTTTTCTTCACTTATAGACTTTCTTGCTGACAGCTTTAAATTCTTAGATGAGAAAAATGGCTTTAAGTGCTTTAAGGCAGATTTGAGTGAATGTATTCTCTAGTTTGAAAGAATGATTGTGAAGTACAGACTAAAGAGGAAAACATTTTCCTCGTTTGTTTTGCATTACCATGGAGACCGAGTTTCCATGTTCTAAACTATCCCCAAATACACACATTCTCTCTGGATGAAGAAAAGCCCTGCACTTTTGACTGTGATGATTAACAAATGTATCAAAAGACATATGCCTCAAGTGCATTGTGAAATGGAAAAACAGGCTTTTAATAGTCCAGCTGGTAAACAGCAGATGACCTCACATACCAAGTTTTGTATTTAGAAGAGGATTCCATAATGTTAATTTTTACCAATGATCTCACTATCCATGCAAAAATGCTTGATCTGTTTTTCAGTTTTGTTACTGGGTTTCCATCCAACCAAGCTGTTTCAATTTTCCATATGAAACCTCCAAATTCTTCTCTTTGCAAGCAAAGTCAGAGCAGACGTCTATACAAAATAACAGCTTTGCATATTTGATGATTGTATGTGTATTCAAAATAAATAGGATGTTTATGTTATCAGGATGTTTAGTGGTTTTATTATTGTATGTCAATTCCATTTTAAAATGTGTATTGTATTGTAGTACAGTTTTAATCCCCGTTTTTATGTACTTGTATTTTGTCCATTTCTTGTCTTACATAGTGCTGATTTATAGCAACATATTTGAATGATTGCTTTGATTATGAACTTATTATTTGTGTTTACAGACAGTTCCCCATCAATCACAGTCTAAAATACATTGAAATATATAATTGAAATATGACAGCAGGGGACAGTAATAACTTATTGAAAAGCTAAACTTGCCTCTGGTTGTTTTTGAATTAGAGTCAACTACTGATAAATAGCACCAGCACTGCTTATGATGGTGTGTTGCACTTAGCATCTTTGTGCTTGAGGGCACTCTGAGGGGGAAAGGGCTTCTCTAAATATTCATGGTCATTTTGGGCAATGTTCTCTAAAGCATGCTTATCCATTGAGGAGGTACGTGTTGGTAACTGATACCTCATTACTTTGAGGCTGTGTGTATAGTCACTATGTTTTCTCTTTGCTCTTTCATTACACCACCTGAGGCACTGTTCTAATTGCGTTTACAGTAAAAGATTTGTTTTCCACATAGATTGCCAACATCACCTAAAGCTTCTTATTATTTTTATTTGCACTGTTAAATCATCATTACAATAAATTTCTAAGAGTGCTGATCTCTTATTTTTGATAAGGGGAACTCTTGCCATCTGGTGGCTCCAAAATGAGTGTTTTAAGAAACCTCGCTGGTGAAGGTGCTGCTAGCATGATCTTTCTGATTGTGATATGCTGGTCCTGCTAGTTAAGGTAGTAAAGCAACAGGGTCAGAGATCAACTACTATAAAATAGTCGCACTGGTTAAGTGTGAGCAGGGCCTGTGGTATGTAATTAAGCAGCCTAAAGGGAACAAAAACTTTTTCAAATAATTGTTATGGTTTTTGTTTGTTTATTCTGGTGAAAAGCCTTTTTTTTTTATAAATTTTTTGTAAATAAAATTATTTATTTATTTATCAGAACCAGTTATTTATCAGGCCCTTTCTTTTACAGAACAACCTGCTGGATGACAAACAGCCTGGCTTCAAATGCGTCCACAGAGGCTTTACTGATTTCCGGCACTGAATCTCTGCAGCTGACGAGAGCTGACTCTGGATCAGCCGTCCTCATTCTGCTGGACTTGTCTGCTGCCTTCAACTGTGAGTCACCAGAACCTTCTATTTGTCCTTTATGCAGTAGGTGTCGTGGGAACTGCACTTTAGAGCAGATCCTTCAATGTATTATAAAGGCGAGTGGTGTCTAGACACATTAACTAGGGATTCAAGATTGTTACCCTTCCGTTCTTGCATTGTACAACCTAGCACAGACAGCCAGGCTGGCAATACTGCACAACATCACCATACAGCCTGGCTTGACAACACTAACAGCCTAATTTCAGAGACCACAAGTGTCCACAGCATATGCTGGTCTTCTCAGCAGGTGCGGAGCTTGAAAATCAGTGCATGTACAATAAAGTGGCGAGTGACATAATGGTTGTGGGGGAGGATTTAGACACAACACCTGCAGTTTTTCATGTTTCATGCCAGACATTTTGGGAACATGAGCTGACCAGCTGTACGTCTGTAGTGCAATAAAGTCAAAACAGAATGACGGTAAAAGATCAGCTCATGCAAAACGGAACCACAGATAACGTTGTAATACTTTACAAAAAGCCTGCCACTCTTTCAGATGAAAAAGCCTTTTTTAACCTTTTTTTAATCTGAAAGAGTGCCGTGGTTTTTTGTAAAGTATTACAATGTTATCTGTGGTTCCGTTTTGCATGATCTGATCCTAAGTTTTTTGTGATGGACTATGATAAACCTTAGACCATAGAGCATCTTTCTCTTCCCAGTGATGCACTTTTGTTTACTATTGGAATTTGTGTAATGTCATGATACTGTTAAACCAGAAATGTATTTTATGTATTAGAAACGCCTCTGTTGAAGAAAATGTCACTTCAGTATTAAGATCAATGTTTAGAGATCACGATACTCAGGTGTTTATATCTGACTTGCATTGTTAAAGGTAGCTACTGTTCTTAGAAGTTTGTAGAATATATAAAATTGAAAATCTTAGAAAATCCTATAAATAAAGTTACAGTTTGAAGATGCCCCTAAAATAACTAAAGCATTGACATTTCAAATTGAAACAGCAAGTTGAAGCGAGAAGATGGTAGAATTTAGGTTGTGTATTTTTCATTTTGGGGGTGTCGGGGGTCAGCAAGGTGCATCCTCTATATTATTGGTCAGTTGATAAATTCATAAATAAATAGATTTTAGCTCACATGCATCAGTTTATACAATTTAGGAATGGGTTGTAGATTTCAAAACATCTTGAATTTTTGTAGCACAAGGATTTTGGAAATATGATATGAGATTGTACAACATATCCTGCTGTCCTCCATTCCTCCTGGATTATTAGAAGGGACATTTGACAAGCCTCATGATTCGGTCACGTGGTTTGCGCTACGCAATTGTAGCTGTGTTGAACACAGAAAGTGTTGAAGAGGAGAGGTGGAAGACATCGCACACACAGCAGCATGCAACCATCATATGTATCCATTATGATTGTTTTGGACGATAGAAAGGGCTGCATAAAAAAGTCGTAAATGGAAAGCGATGGCCAACAAGCGAGCTGGACTAAAATGCGTTTTGAAATCATGAAAACCGGCAAGGTAAAATTGGGCGCATCGTTGTGCATGTGTCTCGGAATATTCACCTGGATGGGAAATTTTAAGTTGGATTTCTGGTCCGTATACGTTCAACAAGCCACTGAACAGTCTGAAGCTTACCAAGTTTTATTCTCCGTTGCAAAAGTGAGTGCAGAGTTGCACGATGAGAAAAGTTTCAATATTTCCTCCCCGGTCGCGCAAACGGATAACGTTATCGAACAGCGAGTGTTTTGGAGTAAATGGCTGGACAGTCTTTCCACCACCGTTTTCGACGAGCACCATGAGAGGGACTGGAGAGAGCAGGTGCGGAGCGCACGGATCGTTTCCCTGGAAGCGGGCTGCGGCAGACCCACCAACCGCCTAGCCACGTTCGCCGATGGCGCTAGAGCGTGTGTGCGATACGGCATCGACCCGGACCAAGTTCTAGGCGAAACTCTTTCGTATCATCTGGCGACATTGCTTGGCATTTCCAATCTTCCGCCTTTGGCTCTCTCCAAGCTGAACGTACCCGGTGACCAGTGGGCAAACGTAAGAAAAACCATCGAGGCGTTAGAATGGTCGCCAGATGCCATTGTGTCTCTCACGAAGTTCATACCAAATGTTACCGGAGTGTTTCTTCCATCACCTTTACGAAAACAGCCAGGGCTACAACTTTCCCTCAGAGACTGTAGCGAATATGTCCATACCAGATCTGGTAGAACTGATGCAATGGACCGATCTTATTGTATTTGATTACTTAACAGCCAACTTCGACCGAATTGTAAGTCACGTTTTCAGCCTCCAGTGGGACGCGCGCGTAATGGAGAGAGCCACGAATAATCTCCTCAAAACGATTAACGGAGATCTGGTTTTCATTGATAACGAGGCAGGGCTTATTCACGGATACAGGGTGCTGGATCTGTGGGAGCGGTACCACAGGATGCTGTTGAGCTCGTCGTGTATATTTAGGAGAAGTACAGCCGGACGGATAGCGGAGATGAAGCGCTCCGGAAATGCCGCAAAGTTGCTGTTTGAACTGTACCGCACACGGGAGCCGCTTGCACGGGAACTGGGATCTCTGTCTGAAGAGCAAGCGCTTACATTGCAAAACAGGATTGATGTAGTTCACAAACACATTAAGCAGTGCACCGAAATCACGTAAAAATCTCTATTTTCCCAGCGGAAGATGCCGTGATTGTTGTAGTATTGTTACTTTGTCACACGTCATTCCCATATCATTTTATAGGCTACTGGATGCAGCATTAGAATATTAGAAATGCTGTATCGTTTATGAATTACAATATGCTCTCCTTCTGCCCTGCTAGAAATAAGAAATAAGTTATATAAGGTGGAAATGATGATTGAGCAGTGATTTTCTTCTTTGTATTGCCTTGTGGTTCATTTGATAATTCGGCTGTTCTGAGATCAGTCAGTGGTTCAATAGGCTTAACAGAGGGGTAAACTGCTGCTTATTGTGAATGATGATATAGTGCTTATCGTACGCCTATATTGTCACTATTTATTACCAATAAATATGATTAGATGAAGGGGAAAATATTTGAAAACATTGTATTTTTGTAATTGATTTCTGTGATATTCATTATGTGCTAATCCGTCCTTGCAAAACATTAACATGCTTTTATTTCTTCTAATTCATACTTACACACTTTGTACATAGTGCCACATTTTTAGTGGCAGAATAACTTGAGCAGAGAAAAAGAAACCATTTTAAACTTGTTTGCAGGAAATGCGAATCTGATGTTAAATTTTCGTTTATATTATCAAATCTTTGGTTCCAGCTTCTTCCCATAAATCAGATGCAATAGAAGCAGGAAGGGCTGTCACTAAATATTATAGTAAACTTTCATGAAGTCACGACTCGTGCGTCACGTCAGAAGTGGCAAAAATGCTCATTTAAAATGTAATATCTTGCCTTTCAGTCATGTGAAAGAAATACCATTCTGAGGGAATTAAAGTGAGAGAAGGAATATTGGTGTCTGCCAGAATTGTGCATTCCTGCATTTCCCCAGACACTCTCTGTCCTTTCATTGCCTGTGTTGAAGAGGGTTTGGTTTCAAAGGCATTTGCAGCTTTCATCAGCTTTACTCATAGCGTCTTTAGGCTACTGATCAGGGATCAGGATCAGTAGCATGGAGCTGAGCCTTGTACATACCTTTTTAGAACACATACCTTTATTTACCTTAATATGTCATGCTAGTTTTAGCAGGAGTCATACAGAACATTGTAGATCAAAGGATCATACAGCTGAATTCAGCAGAGTGGAGGTCAGAGGTTAAGCACAGGAGAATGTTTAGATCAGATGAACCACCTGTCCAGTCAATCAGTTTTCATACCAATCAACCCCACAACCTCAGCTTGATGTGTTTGCTTTTACAGTTTGCAGATTGTAAATTATATCATGCAGTCTACTGAATTGTTACATGTACTTGTAACAGAACAGTATGTACAATTATGCATTTGGCAGATGCTTTTGTTAGAAGTGACTTACAGTGCATTGACGCTATATATTTAATCAGTGTGTGTGTTCCCTGGGAATCGAACCCATGACCTCAGTGTTGCTAATGCCAAGCTCCTCCAGTAAAAATACTAGTACTAGGATGCAGCTTTGGTGGTGTATTTGATTAACACAGGATGTTTTTAAAGTTTACTGTTGTTGCCTTTTGAAATAGAATTCACACTAATTTTGTAAACATATATTCCAATGCTGAAGTTAAAAAATGCAATACCCAGAATCAGAGTCTGAAGGTAGAGCTGCAAATATTGTCTTCTGAAGCAAGATTAGGCATTATTTAATAGCCTTTGAGACAGGGTCTTATTCAAATGAGAGCTTGAAGTTTGCTTACTGCTGTGACTTTCTATTTTACAATGATATATGGCACAGCTTGCAGGCGACGTTTTTCAAAACTGCAACAAAAATGAGAGCCATTCCCTGTTGGGAGCTTGTCATATATGGTTAAAATATTAACCCATTTCTCAACTGTGGAACACAAATAATTTACCCAGCATCCACACACAAGAAGCTTTCCACTCCTTGTGCTCTACCAGCACTGATAGAACCAAATAGACCCCATTTATAATAATGACAAGTCTGTGAAAGTGTGCAAACTTTGAGTTAGATCACCACCCGCCATCTATCAGAACAAGCGTGGGAGTTACAGAATGGCAAGGTGGGTGTAAGTGTGGACTTGATAGAGAATTTAATAGCTCTGTGTTTCAGACTTTTCACAACTCTGGTTCCAGAAGTGTGAACATACTCACTCACATTTTTGTACCACATTAATTTAAAATGTAAAAAATGTTCAGATTTTTATTTTTAGTATTATTGTAGGTAAAATGTGTTTGTCTTAATGCATTCACATGTCTGAATTTGGCAGAATCTGTACATCATTTACAAACAGAAAATTGGCCAACCTTGTATCAGTCGTAACTACTATGCCTTTTCCCCATAGAAAAAAATGTCAATTTTGCTCTTTGCAATACAGTGCATGGTGTCAATTTCAGTTGCAATTTTGTTTGGTATAAAAATATAAAAATATAAAATGTTAGGTCTGGATTTTGACCCAGGTCACCTTTAATGCCAAATAAAATGTGCATTGTTAGACGATCCCATCTTGCATTGATATAAAAGAAGTACTCAAGAGTCAAAAAGTGTTTTGTTCATCTTTGGTCATGTGTGATCTTGTCTAGGGCTGCAGGTGAGGCTGCCACTGGTGCTCACTTAGAAAAACAAGGGCTGCATGATGCCCTTGTCTGGTGCATAGTTGTATTGTTTTTATAACACTCAGCTAGACATTAAATTGTGTACAGTTGAAAGCATAAAGTTTTGTGTTCATTTTTATTATGCTAGTAAAATAGCCAAAATCTTAACATTATAACACTCTAACATTGTAAATAAGTGTATAGAGGCAAATGTTTGCTCATGAACGTACTCTTTGCTGTAGTAAAGTTGCAAATGAAAAGACTCAAGAACGCAAATGCGTGTTCAATTCATACGTTGCTATGGAGGAACAGAAGCAAGGCCAAAGTACTCCATAGTATGCCTGCAGTAATTGGTATTTTCTCCCTGTCTCTCCTCAGGCCCTGTTTTCCCACTGAGGAAAACGGAAGAGCCATAAAAATAAATGAAAGAATGGCACAGCACATTCCCTCTCCTGTTTCTCTTCACTGATCTCAGAGCACATTCAGTACAGAAGAGAAATGACTCTTTCACTAAACTCCACCAGCCCCAAGACACATTTTCCTGCTACATTCTAATAGTACAGAAAATATAAAGTCATCTCTTTTCTCTCAGACGTACTGTAATGGCCTTATTCTCATGATCTCAACCCCCATTAGACTCCCTACACAAAAGCCCTCATAATCTCTTCTAATAAGCTCTAAATATAAATATAATTTTAATATTTTTAGCCATTAAAACAGTCTTTACAATATAAGACTATTGGACATTTCAAGGCCACACGACTGGGGTAATTAGAGTTGTGCTTTGCAGATAACCACCAGGTGGCGCTCTTTGATAATGGAGTGGTGATCAATGTTGGAGGCAGATAACAAGGCTGTCCTGCATTCTGCTAAAATGTAAACAAGTATTCAATAAGGATTCCTAAAGGAGCTTTAGCCTGTAAATCTTATTAATTAAGGAATTAATAAGGTCACACAGGCCTACTGATAATGGATATGGTGGAGGAAAAACAATAGTATGCATCAATAGAAACTGATAAAGCGCTAAATATGTCAATATCAGAGGAATGCTCGCCCCCCTCCTCTTGCTTATGCTCTCTTGCACCTTGCTCTTAGGAATCTAAAAACAAGAGAATGCTCTGTAATTCCCTTAGGAGTTACTACTACTTCCTCTTGCATTAAATGCCTTAGAGCACCAGGTGATGCAAATATTTTGTTTTCCTAGTGTGCCAGGAGGGGCTAGTGCAGTCTATATGCTCAGTCAGAGCTTATTGTGATGGGTAAGAACCCCCACCGAGGGACAGTCAGTATGAACCACATTTTCACTTTTCCAAACAGCAAACATACTTTCCCTTTACTGCTTCACAAAAGAGAACAAGGAAGAAATGCTAATCACGTGCCCATCAAACTACTGCGCTCAAGGCATCTTGTTTAATAGGCTGTCAGCCGTCTCTTAGAGACACAAAACTACCAATAACCTCAGCCAGAAAAGAATGTGGAACAACACAGAAGACACTTTTTGAGATATTTGCATTGAGATATATTTTCATATGAGCAGGAAATGTAGAATGAATAGCTCACCTGAAAATAAAAACAAATTCTTTTATCTGCTCCAAATATGCAATGCTTTCTTTCATTCATAGAGTAGAAAAGAAGGTGTTCCCAGAGGAAAAGTTTATTTCTCAGAGGTTGTTCTTTTATAGCTCAGGAGATCTCCATTGAGGTTTCATTTAAGCATCAACTTTCTCAGATGTTTCTCTTAAAATTGCTCAGGAGAAAATAAAAATTGAAACAAATGAGACAATTGTTATAATACAATAAAGAACATGGAGCTGTAAAATTAATATAGATTGTGACTAAAACAAATCTGTATTTGGGTACATTTGATGAGTAAAGTTTGAATTCCTGTAGAAACCTTTAGTAATTTTGACTTGTGATTGCAGACTTGGCAAATATGAGCTCAGTTTGTGACATTGTGGAGGTCTCTTCTGAATCTTAAATGGAGATTTCTGTTTTTTTGGTCAGGAGAAATATCTGAGACACGGGAGATTTGCTGTAAGCACATGTTTCCATTTGCTCTCAATTTAATCTCATTGCTTTCTAGGAGAATTAATTGAGATCTCATCTGTGAAAAATCAGTGTTTTTCCTATTTGTTTTAGTGATATTACTCACTCTCATGTCATTCAGCTTGGAATGACATGAGAGTGAGTAAATGAAACAGAATTTTCAATTTTGGATGGACTAACTCTAGTTGTATTGGTATAGCTCTTCACAATCACAAGCTTTGTTCTGCTGTTGGGAGATTTTCTCCTGGAATTTCTCTAATGCACACTTGACTCCCTCACTAATCTGTGCACTTTCCTCTGTGGAATGCTCTGACTTGGTGGGGGTCACTTATTCTGTTGATTCTGTTTGTTATTATCCTAAAAACAGACTCCACTTCCTCTCAATCAAACCTCCTGCATATGAAACAACAAACATGGAGATCCAAGTCTGTGAGCTCAAGCAGAACTTTTTGTGCTGTTAAAGATCCCCTGCAGGGGAAAAGTGAGTAAGTGCCACACTTTCACTTGGCGAAACAGCAAACATACCTTCCCTTCATTGCCGCACAAAAGATTACAAGCAGGAAATGCTAATCGTCTGCCCATCAAACTATCAGAAGTCTGAGGTGATCTGCTCTGTTAACTGTCATCCCTGCAGAGCCACCGGGCTGCTGACGGTTTCATCTCCTCTCAGAGAGAGACATCCGCGGAGGCTCAAGCAGTGGCTCAGGCTCCCAGAACAAAAAGGCCCAGGCTCCAGGGATGTGGGTTCATTATTAGTATGCATGCCGTTGGGTTCTCCCATTGACTTTTGCTCTGTGGACAAGGCCAGAGAAGCACTCTTTTATTAAGCAATGGGGAGCTTATGTTATTCATCTGTGAATTGATCCGTTACGTATGAGAACAGATGAATGTTATCTCATTACCACTGTCTGTCCATGCATTAAATGTGTACAATGTGATATATGGTGGTAAATGTTAAGATGGATGTTTAGGCATTGCGTGTATTTTTATATATTAAATATAGGTGACTTTTTAAAATGGTGTAGTTCCCTTACTGTGTTGTTGACTGTTTAACTTATGTATATGATTGTGTGTGCCTATGTATCTATTTTTTACTTATTTTGTTATTTTATTTTTTGTTCTGGGCTGCATCTTGTCTTACATGACAGCTGCAAAGACTTTATATAAGTCAAGTGAGATACTTTCTTTATAATTTGTGATTGATATTGTTTTTCAAAATGCAAGTCACGTGGCTACCTTATCCTATCCCACTTTACTTGTATTTTTTCTATATTAGTGTATATTCATATTTCAGTTTAAATTTTAAGCTAACGTCTTCCCATCACAGCAGGCTATTAATGCGGTGCCTCATGCTAATATTAGGCAGCCATGCTCACTCAGTCTCACTCATTGTGTTCTCTCTTTCATCCAAAACCTTGAAACTTCTTTTGCCCCTCTATTCCTTAATCAAATCCCCCGTTGCACCCACCACACACCCAGCCTCAGGCTCCACAAACTCACAGAGACAGAGGCTGCACGTCCCTATTCAGGCACACACCGCCATCCACAAAAGCACCAACAACCCGCAGCCCATCCGTCACACTGACACCCCCGGTCCTTCGCCGCCCTCTCCCAAAACAAGAGAGGGGTTCAGGGCGGCACACACTCCACTCGCATGGAATTCGAACCACCCGGCCCGCGGCCTGCTTTTGTCCTGTCCTTATTGGGCCCCCTGCACAATGTAACCGGGGCAGAACAGAGAAAAAGGGAGTGTCTGGGCTGAGGCATTGGACCCGCCCTCAGCAGCCCTCTTCTCTCTGGTCACCAGCAGCATCTCTTGTGTGAGGCTCTCAGAGGGGTTGGTAAGGCCTGCCCCCCATTGCACTGATACCACAACAATAAACTGGTGTCCATTCACAGTCAGAGTGGCTGTCCTTTGCTGCATCCAAAATGTCCACAAAAGTGATGCATTGATGTTGAAGAGTCTTAGTTTGGGCTGCTTTTGGCAGTGTCTTACAATTCAGCAGCTTTAAGATGAAAAGTACTTCTCTGACAGTGGTGTGAAGGTTATTGTGCTGCTGTCCCACTTGAGTCGGTGCTATTTTGGCACTCTATCAAATTCATGATTAGTATTGAAACTTTAGACAGAGACAAGGCAAGATGGCCATTTATATTAGAATGCTTCATTATTCGAGTTATTCTTCTTTTGTGGTTTAAATACACAATAGACAAAACATTACCAGCGTTACCATGGCACTATGCAAAGTTAGCCTCACCGATATAAATACAATACTGCAAAATAAAATTGATGGTCAAAATTAAACTGATAATCATTTAAATTTTTGGAACCCATGAGTAGCGGAAGCACGTTCCTTCCCTGTCATTAAAGTGGACCGTCATTCAGAACAAGCTGTAAAGAATGCGAGAATTCCGCCAGGCTCACGCCCTGTCCCGAGCGGGCATGTGCCACTCCAACAGCAGGGGCCACAACCTCAAATTACACTGCATCCCAATACAAGAACCCTGCTGCGCAGGGAGGAGAGCAAATAGAATAGTGACACACACACACATTAGCGGGACTGTTTGTAATTCAGAGTTTGTGTGCGGGTAAAAACTGAGAGGCTGTATGATTGGCTGGTAGAGAAATCTAGTTTGGCCTCTTTCATGACCACTCTGATAAAGCTTTCTTCAGGATTTGCTATGGTTGTCTTGTCTTGCTGCAGCTGTTCTTTAGGAGAAAGCAAGGGCAGTGAAAAGAACTGGCCTTGGGGGACCAGAGGTAAAACAGGGTTGATGGGGTTATATTATTCAGTATTGTAGAGCATGACGTCTCTCATTAACTAATATTATTTAGTAGAGCGAATGTGAAAGATAAAGTGATTTCGGTTGTGATGAATGCACAAAGAAGAATAAGAAGATTAAATGGAGAGGGAGTAATAATTTTTCTTTCTTACTCTTTATGTAGTCAGGTTTTTTTTATAGCAGTGATTGAGAAAGTGAAAAGATTTTTTGGTAACATAAGCATATATCATAATTGAAAACTATCATGGGGCTCAGAAAATGAAAATATATTCAAGCAATAAGGTACAAGATGCTACTGTGCTATATTATAAATACAGTTGAGACAAGAGTCACTCTCTAGCTGTTCACAGTCCTGTGGCACCATATTTGTTAATATGGTTTCAAGTAATCCAACGGCAAAATTTTAAAAATACTGTATACAGTATGTAAACACAAATAGAATGTTTTTGCATGGGTGGTGCACAGTCATACACTGAGGTGAACTGATGTTTTGCAACATACACTGTAACTGTAAACTGTTTTATATAGTAATTGATAAGATAATACTGTATTTATTTACATTCTTTAGACCGGTGCTGTGCTTTTTTGTAACTGAAATGAATAACCTTTGTACAGCATGTTGAGGAACTTTATTTGTATGCTGTGTCACTGTGTGTGACCAGCCAGCTGTCCCCATGAGGGAAATTGTTTATTAAGCATACTTAATGATGCATTTTTGTGTGCGGAAAAGTTTCTATGAGGGTTAGGTTTAGGGGTAGGGTGAGGGTTAGCGAACAGAATATACAGTTTGTACAGAATTCATTAAATGAGAAAGAACGTGAAAGTCCCCACAAACCATAGAAACCAGTCGTGTGTGTGTGTGTGTGTGTGTGAGATGGAGGTCACAATCCAGGGCATGCATTGAACTGGAATGGCCTGCAGGGATGCATGTTGCTAGGCAAAGTGCACTGGCTCAGTTGGAGCTGAACACACAATGCAGTAAGGCCCATTGGTCCTGATGATAATAAATGAGGTGCCAGGGCATCTGTGATGTTCCGGAGCTCCGAGAGCTTCACACTGTCTTCGCTGTCTGCCATTATGAATTTTATTCAGTAGAAGTCAGTCTTTTATTACTTCTCAGAGTTACACAAAATGGAATGCCTTTTAAAATGTCCCAAAAAATTATGTTTAGTAAAATCATTTGTTTGACAGAATAAAAACTTTATTCTGAAAATTGTTACAGATTTGAGGAATCGTTTTTGATCAGGATGATGTGTTTGACAAAAAATCCACACTAACAATGCTTCTAGTGATACAGAGTTAAGGTTCGTATCAGCTAATATCAGTGCTGTGCGAATTTGTTATCTGTGTGTTCAGGTGTGAAACAAATATATTGTTACCCAGATTTACAGTCTAGCTTAAATACTAGCTCAAATACTTTCTATCATCTACCTTTCTAACTACATAGTTTTACCATTGGGCCAAACTGATTCCAAACAGTTTAAATGGTCAGCTGACCTTGTAGCCCCTGGCGTGGTTGATTTTAATGGTATCTACGGCATGCTGCCCTTAGGGTAAAAAGTCATCCCTCCTGAGTGCTGTAAACCGTAGACAAATCTCTGCGGCCTACTGTCAGGGGTCACGCTGGCCGCACGCTAGGGTCAGCCTGTGACCTCCTTCCCTCCAGCTGAGCCTAAGGTGCCTTTCTCTCCAAACAGCGGTGTAATTATCTCCTTATTGCGGGAGCGCTAAGGCCTGATGAGAGAGAGATTCAAGAGGGCTTGTCAAAGATGAGAGGCTTTAGACGCGTAATTCTCATCTCTCATTAGTTGTGGCCCCTTCTCTCTCCTGCCCACGGGGACACAAAGAGTCTATGCTCCCCCAGCTGAGAAGAGCTTCATCAGGGACAAAAGGAAGTCCCTTAGTCCCTGACTGGAGCACAGACCAGGCCAGGAGGTGGAACAGCAGGGCCTATACCCGCTTAATCCCAGAGCTGCAGTATAGGGACATGACTTGTGGACTGAAATCCTCCTCACAGGGACTTAGAGCAGTGGATACTTTCAGCAGTGTTTGGAATCCTCTTGTCAGAGTCACAGGGATAATGTACTCGCCAATAGCCACTACTGACTGAGCACTTGCTGGGCAACTGCAGCAAGACCCACAAGATGTATAAAAATGTGTGAAGCTGAAAAATTGTCATGCTGGGGCACTTTTAACCTCAGGGGGACAAAATAGTTCTTGGCTGACAGGGCAAAATGAAAAAATTTAAAAAGGAGGATTACTTTTAATGTATATATTTAAATTTAGGTGTAAACGTAAAATAAGTGGCCATACCAATTTACTGCATTTTACATTAAAACACTTTACAGTGTAAGCTTTTTTATTTAGCACACTGAAAAATGTGATAATACTTTATACATTAACAGACTTAAGTCTGTGGTATTTATCATCAATGTCAGTTCTGTTGTAAACCATAACAGCAGCAATCGACATCCTGTCAAATTTTATTTGAAGTAGACAGGAGATTCTCAGTAAAGTAAAACAGGGTTGTTTGCTATTTAGATTAAATCCGAGATTCTGCTTGGTTGTGTGTCTACTCAAAATAGACACTTGTTTGGTCATGTTTGCATAGTTGCGTAGTATGTGATTCTGGTTCTGTCTGTCAACATGACATGCATGTTTATGATGTATAAAGGCTTTAATAAAAAAAACTTCATAAATTTAATTTATTATAATTTCTATTTAATTTTTTTAATACATTTGTAAAATGTATTTAACGCGTGCATTGAAACATTATGGCGTAATGCTTCAGAGTGTTAGTTTGTGTCAATAAATAGCATGTTATCCTGCACGGTTGCATGTGGCTGTGAGCTGGAATTTGTAAGTTCCAATGCATGATGCCATCCTGCAAGAACCGCTAAAAACCACAGTCCTTCATCATCCCGTGCCTGGCTGTGGTTCCTCAGCTAAACGTTTTCTCATGCTAATCATGTTCTTTGTAGTTGAGGGGATTTGCTCTGTGGAAGCTTTGTCCCCTGTCCAACAAAGAGCCCCCCCAAAGTCAAGCCCACTGCCGTGCTGACACAAAGATTCAAGGTTTGGGGTGCACGTCCCTAGCTCTATTCATTCTGAACTCGCCCCTCAGAAACTTCTCAAAATCGGTGTTGTACTTTCAGCCTTTATAAAATATGTGCCTGTGTCTTATACACAGATGTCAGTGATTTGTAATCAGAATTGATCATTAATGGACTTCTGCATCATACCTTTTCTCAAAATGCATGGACATTTCCAAAATGGAGTTGTTCCCACATACAGACTTGAGGGTTTGCTGTTTTCCTCAGCATTTCAAAATGAAATGAAACAAATCTGTGGCGGGAAAATATCACATTAATTCAGATTGAATAGAAGGGCATTCTTAAATTTAGTTTCTTTGACAGGCAATCAAAAAGACAATAGCAGGCGCATTAATAGGATTTTTGGGGCAGCGCAGTGTCTGAGACTATATTACTTTTCTAAACAGGGAACTTTCAGCAGGCTTTTTGCCTGCTTCTCTTTTTGTGTAGTAATTGGGTTATTGGTGTATGAGCATTATAAAGATGCACAGAGAATGTGTGAAGGGGGAGTTAGGTAGGGGACAACTATACAAAGAGACCTTTCCTTTTACCAGTTCTAATTGGCCACCCATGGCCATTGGCTATTCACCTTTCACATTGTGGCCAAAAGGAAATCACATCCAAAGGCCAAAAGGAAAAAGAAGGTATTTATATGCTGAGAACTGGAGCTTCTAGCTAGAAGAGTATTTACAAACACATCTGACTCATTTTTGATATTTTTCTTTTTTTATTTGCATTGTATTCCCAGTCTTTAAGTAATTTTTAATTTTCATATCTGTTATACTTATGAGTGAATGGGTTTGTATAGAGGGCGATGCATCATTTCAGTCGTTCTATAGGATCAAATGCTTCATAGTTTGGGAGGCTATTCAAGGGTTCTGAATAAAGCAAAGAAATTATCGGATTATTCTTTTCTGATCAAAATGCCCCTTTAACCTTTGGGCATACCATCAGTCCTTGCTTTCAAAGTTCCTCTGAGCAGCTTCTGAAAGATGTGAGAAAGATGATCCAATTATTTAATTTGCTAATTAGCATCCATGGAATCTCACCCCACCACTGGCCTGCCAGACCTTTTAACAGTCAGTGTGTGTAAAAGAGCATTTTTATTTATTTACCCAAAGAAAGTGAGGAAGACAAAGGTAATTTGATTGTAAGACCCTTTCCATATGGTGGCAGACCTGTGCGGTCAACCAGAGCCCCAAGAGACTCAGACGGGTTGTTTCACTCAGCCCTTGCAAAGCGTCACCACCCCCTGAAAAAACCTTAAAGCAAACACATTCAATCTAGTTAAAGAGAAAATGAAGCAAACAAACAATGTGGGGAGAACCAACTGACCCATAATAAAGGCTCTCAAACAGAACCACTTTTCAGATGGTCAGGGAAATGCTGTATCTGTTCACCACTACAGGGCTGGTGAGGGGAGATAAGAAATTGTATTGATAAAAGCAAAACCCAAGATTTTGTTCTTGTCAGTGATTTAAAGAAAAGCTTGACTTTTGTCGTATAATCTCCATAATAGTCAGGCATTGAATTAACATGGCCAGATGGCAAGGAGATTACAGACATTTAAATTCATACATAAAGAACTGCTACTTAAAATGATAATGAATTAAAAATGTGAAACGCATGACAGACAACTAGGAGAAGTTTCAGCTTTAAGGGCTGTTTCTAACAGTACATTCAAACTACTTTATTTTATGTTTCATTAATGCATTCGGCAGATACTTTTATTTAAAGATACTTGCAGTGTGTTCAAGTTGTACATTTCAGTACCTGTGTTTCCTGGAAATCGAACGCAGTATGCTACCATTTGAGCTACAGGACATGAGACATTTTAATGGTATATTTTTCTTTTTTATTCCCATTTTATCCATACTCTTCAATATAAGTAAATTAATTACATTAGTATTGTGTAAAATTAGTATTTTTGTATTTAAGTAAATTTGTATTGTTTATACTGGGCATAAGATACTGAAATGTTGCCCAATGAAGCTTTAGTAAGGGTGCAGTTTTAATTGAACCTCCAGAATGACACACGTGTGGTTATTTGACACCGGGGCATAAATAAAACTCCATTGTCCTGAGCAGATCATTGCCTCATAGACTCATTAAAGCTCCCCACCACCTCTGACTATGAGGAAGCACAGCATCCTCTTTACCATAGAGCCACAGGGCCTGGGGTACTGGTTTAAACCAAACAAGGACGCCATTACTCCTCACAATACTCTGAATGGGCCAGCGGGGAGAAGGCCAGTCTGGCTGAAACTGGGGAATGTTTAATTAAACTTTGGAAAGGCTTGGAAGTGCATCTGCACCAAATGACCCTCCAGCTGAATAGAGGGATTAGACTGATTGAGAGAGCAAGTTCATTAGAGAAGCAGAGGCACAGCCAGTGCTCACAAGACTGGCGTAACTGCATTTGAACTAGAGGAATTTGAAGGCAAAATACAGATTTTTGGTATAAATGACTGTTGAGGAGACATCTGTAAGGGACGAAAAACGTAATTGTAAAAATGACAAAAAGTAAAGCAAATTTTTAAAGTTTTTTAAAAAGGGAATCATGAAAGGAAATGGTGAAAGTGGGAAGCCTCCTTTTGCTCTGATTTATGAGGAAATAGACTATAGAAACTAAAGTGTTTTTTATATTTCTTCCCTATAGTTTGAAAAAAGGTTTTAACAGTGTCTCTGACTGTGCCACAAAGTTGAAATAGTGTGCAGTCAAAAGTCAGGCTTGAATTTAGACTCAAATGCTTTTATCAAATTCTGGGCTATGCTATCTTCATTTTAATAGCTCTATTCTCTTATGATACGATAACAATTGTCCTGTTTTCTGTCTGTTTTTATTTCTCCTGGGAATTTTAAGAGAAACGTTGGAGACTAAATTTATACTTGCTACTTGAACTCTTGTCTCCTGAGCTAAGAAGCCTCTGTTTTCCTCTGGGAAACAACACAAAACTACTGTGCAGTAAACTATATATATTTGGAGCAAGCGCAAACCCGCCTGCCTTCCTGCTTTCCATAAAGTTTGCATAGAGCTACTTGTAACTGTCTCTGTTGGCTATCACAACGCTATATTATAAAAAGTATTCAGCTTACTGGAGAATTTATTCTAATACATGGGACAGGAGGACAAACATCTGTGCAACTATGGAGATTCTGTTGTCATTGAGGAAATTAGCAGGGAGTAAGGGGAGTATTGGAGACCTGTATTGGTGTATTAATAATTAACCATTTCCGCCTTTCCTTCATCCTCCATAGAACCTCTCTCTCTGCTGACATTTCCAGGGACTGTTCTCTGTAGGAGGATGGACTTCTTCATTTAGAGGATAGGACAATGCAGTACACTGCTTTTGTCCCTTTGAAATCCTGCTGGGCCTCAATATGGCCGGTCAGGGATCAATAGAGAAGCACAAAAGCTGTTACTCTGTGAATTCACTGGGCCTTTAAAGAAGGCGCAAAGCAGACAACATCCAGACCACATGATGTCTGGGCCACACTAGGCAAAAATGGACAGATGTAAAGAGTAGCAGAAGAAGGAGTGTCAATGGAAGGGGAAGAGAGAGTGTCAGGCCGGTGAAGGAAGGACGGGTGGATGTGGCACGTGAGTTTGTTTTGAACTCAACTTGGATGGAAGATCAAAGGATAGAAAACTAAACTGATCCTTGAACCTTTTGTCACTTTTAAAGGCTGCATTAATTTTTGCTTAAATATGGCATACATTTACATATATGCTTCTGACAGATACTTTTACCCAAAATAACTTAGTGCATTTTGGTTATACATTTTATTAATTTGTGTTTTCTGGGGATGAAACCTGTGACCTGCTGCTGTTTGCTAGGATCATGCGTCTGTAAGCTGAGCTACAGAAACCCCAAATAAATTGAATAAAATCCTTACATTCAATCAAGTTTTTCACACAAATTTTAAACACACTGCGTAATGTATTCTGCAGAAACTTATTCTAGTTCCCTTCCTTTTTATACTTCTACTGTGAAGGAACAGATGGCCCTCATATTATTACGCACTGAGCTGGTCTTTGGTTTACATTTGACAGGATGTGATTTCTTAGCTCAATCAAAGACGGCGAGAGGCCTGGCCCAAGTCCATTGTACAAGCGATTAGAGCATGAATGGAGTGTTAAAATGCAGAACTAGTGCAGAGAGACAGCATGAAGAAAGAGGACGAGGTGAAGGAATGCATTTTAAGGTAGACGAGAACAACTGGCCCCTGGTCAGTGGGCCCCCGCCAGGATCTGGACTTTGTCCGCTTAGTCCTTCGCCATGTGCTGCGATGCAGGGGTGTTCAGGCGACGTGCTTTCTGCCACCCCACAACTCAACTGTGAGAATGGATTCGCAGCAGGACGTCTTTCCTTGCAGTCCAACCCCATCTGCCACTGCTGATTGTAGAGGGGCCATGCAATATAAGAGACCACAGACTGATGTGATAAATGACACGCACAGAAACTTCACGCTCATATGCAAGTCTATAGCACACACATCATTAGTTATCTACACAAAATAGTTTTGTGAAGGCACTATCTGGGTGTGTTATTGACATGAACATGGAAATATATAAATTAAATACAATGAGTATTCAAATTAATATCTGATGATCAAACATTTGGTTTGGTCTCATTCCACAGAGTGGGGCTTTGCGAGTGGGAAAAATGACCCATAATCCATCCGGCACAAAGACATTTAGAGAGCAAGTGCAGACAGCTTCAGTGCTGCTATGTTTGTTGGAGATCAATATCTGTATAAACAGTGAAAAAATGGTGTTGCTAAATGAAGCTTTAAATACTTGTTCTGGGGCTAAATACAGTTGTGTCAGTTACTGGATTGGCCGCACTGTGCTGGTGATAGGAAGGTTGAATAAAAGCATGACTCAATGTAACCTTGACTCCAGTAAAGGGAACAAATAATTCAATTGTCATATTCAGACCACAATATTTTTCACTGTTGATCATTCATTCATAAATAACATTGACTTTGAAAAAAAGAGAGGAGCAGAAACTTAAAACATGTCAGTTGAAAGGTGGGATCGTGTGCATGACAAGTTGGGTCATGTTTAGGGGACTTTTGTAATCATAGCTACGTCATAAGAAACTAAATTAAATGCAATATTAAGAAAAGTTCAGCAATCTTAATCACAAGATGCTGCATTTCTTTTTTATCTCTGAAGACAAGAAGCAATTTTCTTGATATTTACCAAGTACCTAGCTAACAGGGAACATTCTCAGAACATTGGCTAACATTCTCTAAAATTTCTCTCAAAGTTATCAAAAATGTTGTTGCAGTAATGTTAGCAGAACTATTTTAAATGTTATATATAATTTAATAAAAACATTATTCTTTCATTGTTAGTGGAAATTTTAAAATCAATGCAGAATTTAAAAAGATTTGAATAACGCTCTTAAACCAGGCAGTAATGTTAATACAACATCTAAAAAATCTGGACACTTTCAATGTTCCTAGAACTTTCAAAATAGCCTTTTTACTGTTTTGTTACTTAATGGAGACTTTAGGGACATATTCTAACAACTTAAAATTGTTAGCTGGGTTAGCATTTCATTCATCATTATTATCGTTTTTATTTATAGGAATTTCTTCAAACACATTTTCATTGTATCAGTTTTTCACCTCCATCTTCTCTTTTCTTGGTTTGTGAGTGTTAGTTAGGGTTGGTACAGCTGTGCCTGGGAGGGTCAGAATTCGTCTTGAATCAAGCACACATTTGGAACACACAGAGTAGACCCTCAGGATCTGTCACTTTGCATTTTTCGTCTTCCCAGATGAATGATGGGGTCACTGAATGCAACACACTCTCTGGCAATCCACGCTAAACCTGATTCTGAGAGGGTTCAAAACACATTTGTCATCGGCGAAATGTCATAAAACTCCTTAATTTGACCTCAGACACATTCTAACTCCCAGCATATCTTCTGCTTCATCACAGTTGGGAAGGCGTCATTCCCAACCCTCATATGAGTGTGAGTGACAACATAGTAAGGAGCAGTTACTCAACGGTTTATTTTTTGTCTCAAGTATCAACAGAGCCAGAGGCAAATGTCTCAACATGCATTCCATAGAAGAGTTGTTTGCCTTATTCATGGTGTTTGCATGTAGAGGCTGTTATGTTCAGCTTGTTTAAAATAGTGTGCTAATGTTGTGACTGCGTAGTGTAGATTAATGTCTAATTTTAATAATTAATAGTAAAAGCAGAGTATTTAAACTGAAAGATGTTTTCTATATATTGTGACGTATAGAACCATATGGAAGGCTCAGTTTAAAAAAGCTTGTCAATACAAATATACTGATTTATGTTTGTTAAAAAGACCATTAATAATTATTGACAGTTTTTATTGATACACTTAATATAATAATAGTTTGTAATAGTTTAAAGCCAATTATGATTTCATATTTCTGTAGTATTTTATTCTATTTGTTTTCAAAATGAAAGCAAGACTTCTTCAAAGAGTACTTATACATTGTGAAAATTTGAAAATAGAATGAAAATAGAGCAAGAGTCAGTGAAAGGAAGTGAGGCTTTAGCCAATAAGTGTGTAATATAGCCTGTGAGAACAGTGGATGGAATATGGGATGGACAGGTGACTTGAAGCTCAGTCACTTCTTTTCAACACACTGCTGTCATGACCTGCAGCTTAGTTACTCTTCAGCTAACAACAGTCTGCTTTCGAGCTTATAAACTCTACATGACACTGCATAGACTGTGCAAGGAAAAACAATTGAAACAAAGCCATATAAAGTCTATTTTGCAAATGTGACATTCACTCATTTGCAGCAACACATTTCAATTTGCCAAACATTTGTGTTTATATTATTTTAGAGCATGCACACCCTCAACCAAATAAACATTTGGCTCATGTAAAAGGACATTCAATTTCAAAAGCAAATGAACTAATAGTTTTAAACACAAGTATTTGCATAACAGTAGACTTATTGCTCAGCTTCAGGAGAGGTGGGGTTTCCCTAAATTTCACTCCAGACTGAAGAAATCTAATTGAGCAGGAGAAAACTGCATCAAGAAAGAGAGAGACAGACAAAGAGAGAGAATGGGCAGTAAAGAAATGCTAACCCTGAAACAGTGCTCTGTTGACCTTGAAAACAGGATGGAGAAAAATATACGCATTTCACAGTGATGCATTTAAGCAAGAATTAACATCAACCAGCTTAACGGTGAATGATGACTGAAAAAAAGGGTTAAAAATAGCATATTTGTTTTAACACGGGTACTTTTTTGGGGAGTAGCAAGAACATCCCAAACCAGCAATCTTATTCAGTGTCTAGAGCAGAAGAGCACTGTGAATAGAATTAGAGAAAATCTGCATAGTACAAGAGCTCTCCGACAAAGACTTAATGGTACGTTTGGCTCTTTTGAAGGGGCAGCAACAACCCAAAACCTTTGGTCCTCAGACCCCTTCAACAAACCCCAACCCCCCTCATAAACCCATTCAGAGACCCCTCCACCCCACCCTCAGCCCCCATTCCTGTCCTCCACTCACAGAGGGCGGCTAGGGAAGGGTAGAAGATGAGTATTGATATAATGAGTGAAAGAGAAAGCGTACAAAAACACTGCATAAAGCGTAGATGTGATTAGAGCCTGAATTCCATTATGGCTCTCGGCAATGATGGACAAATACACCCAATAAGAAAAGCATGGGGTGAGGCAATGAGTGCACAAAAGCCCCTCACAGAGATGCAGCTGAATGTTCAACAGAGGACAGGTCTGGATCGTTAAATGTTTAAAAATATGCTAAATCGTACACAGGCATTGCAATGCAAGTGAGTGTGTTTGGAGAGAGGTAAATATTGGTTTTGGTACAGTATGTATGCATGCGAGTTCTTATTGTCCTGAGCAATGAGAGGAAATGCAAGACAAGAGGAGAAATACTTGCTAGTGTATTGGAGTGGCAGATTCGTGTGTTGTGTGCCATTCACATGTAAACAGTACGTACTCCACGTAATTACATTAGAAGATTTGACAATGAGTTTGTGTGTGTGTGTTTAGGGGGTGTCATTAAATCCATCCGATCTAATTATCATTATGGAGATTGTGTAAATAATTTTCTTTGGGAAAAAATGGAACTTACACTAGCTGCACTGCTGGATTCTAAATGGATCAATGTAAACAGTCTTTCTATTTGTCTGTATTTGTCTGCAGCAGATATAGTGCACTATACACTTAATTAATAATCAGCTAAGCAAATGTTTGATTAAGCACGAGACACCATAAGACCATAGAGTTATCATGGAAGTCATCTGAAAGTCCAGTAGAGCATTGCAACTGGCAGCACAAAGGCTGTGGGTTTGATTCTCAGGGAGCACACATACTGATAAAATCTAAACATTAAATGTACTGCAAGTTGTTTTGGATAAAAGCAGCTGCCAAATGCATACATTTAATGTAAGGTATTCAGAAGAAAATATAATTAGAGATACAGGTCTTTTTTTAATCTGTTGTGTAACTTCTCTGTGAAAATGCTTGCACTGTATGTTTGCACTGTAAAAAACAACTTTGCTGCCTTAATTTTTTTTTAAGTTTAATCAACTTGGCTATACAAGTCATTTCAACATGAAATTTTAAATCCTGACTGGTATAATTTAAAAAATAACCATTTCTTAAAATTTACAGTAACTCAAGACTAGTCAAGATTACAAAGAGTAAGTTGAAATGACTTGTGCAGCCAAATTGATTAAACTGAAAATAAATTAAGGCAGCAAAGTTGTTTTGTACAGTGTGGGAAAAAATCAAGGTGACTATTCCAGTACTGAACAACGCTTTATAGGCCTACAGCAAATCCTCATAGTCGTGGCTTTCAGCACCTGCTTAGTTATTGACATAAGTGTTTGGAGCATGTACCTTATTATCAGGTCTTTGATAAATGAGTTTAGACCTCACAACCATGCCTTTTATCAGCCCATAGTGTCACACTGAGCATACAGATTGGTAATCAGACAATGATAAGGAAGGACGAGAACACCAGGCAAATCATTAAACTTGGATATTAAAGAGAGCCATGAAGCCCTCCAAAACATTATGGCGAATATCTTGCACAGAAGTGTTCAAATGGATTGATATTACAAAAATAAGAATGCCTCAATCTTCTTTTGTGCCATTAATTGTTCTTGTAGCTCAACTGGTAAAGCATTGTGTTAGCAGCCCAAAGGTCATGGGTTCAGTTCCTAGAGAACACATTAGGATCAAATGTATACTTTAAATGCACTGTAGGTTGCTATGGATAAAAGTGTCTGCCAAAGCCATGGATGTAATATTAGGTACCACAGCCATCATTTTTACCTATGTGAAGCTTATCAGGTGGAAAATCTTATTATTTGCCAGCTGAAGCACAGTGGCCTGGAGGAACAACTGCACAATGGCATACAGTGGGCAGGCTACAATGGCTGGGATGAAATCCAACGTGACATTCAAGCTTTTGAGAGACCTTTTTCAGAGGGTCATCACTGCATGCTGTCGCTCTGTGTTGCCCTCAAAGCAACTGTACCTGTTGTCAAGAGAACTGGAGTAGATTTGAGGTATTGTGAAAAAAATGAGACACTGAAAATGAATTATTGTAAGGCATGATTCTAGGAAATGAAAGTACCTGTGAAGGAAAAATGTAAAAATAAAATCCAACAAATAAATGCATTCACTTTGGTAAAAGCCAATGTGGTTATTCTCATATCATAATATCTTTTACAGCCCATTTTGGTCTTGGAAAATAATGGTCTTTGTGCTATTTTGAAAAGTTTTAGTATAAAACTTAGTTTTAGTAATATGCTTACCTAACACTAATAGAAAATGGCAGTGGACAGTTCAAAATAAAGCTGAGTGGTGAGGTCACAATCACCCATTTTGATAACAATCATCGTAGGACAACACAGCTGATCAGCAGGAAATAAACGTGAGAACACAAACATCTAATCAGCTACTGCACCCAGTGTCCATCCCAGTTGAGAGAGCTAGTTGATAATTTAGATTACATTGGGGAGCTGAATACATCCAGAAAGCCACCCACAAAGCAGGCCTCTATCAGACCAGCTCCTCAAACAAGCAGAAGCCATGGAGATATGAAACGCCTCACAACAATGGAAGTGTGGCTGAGAGATAGGAACTTGAGGAGCATATTTGCTTACAAGGCTCCTGGCCAGCATACAGACAATTCTCACTGACCACACACACGATTGCAAATTCACTGCTTGTTTAATAATCATAAATTACAGGAATAACAGGAATGTCTTATCTCTCTTATCTCCTGTTTTAAAATGTCAATAACAAAATAGTTCAAAAACAATGAAATCAAAAAAGTTTTTAAAATGTCAAAGTCTGCTACAGGACTAAGTACAGTGCTCAGAGCAGGGTTTGTTTTGGGTGTGTGATGAAGTTTGGGGGGGTAGATTGGCCCTCAGCTGAGACGGATGACTATTGTGTGTGCAAGGAGTGTGTGCGGAGGGTGCAGGGCAATTTAAGACAGTGTTTAGCATGCAGAGCCAGACAGAGTAAATCAACCTGACTGCACACAATCATAAGGAAAAGAGAAAGAGAGAGAAAAGAGTGATAGAAAGAAGAGAGAAAAGATTTCAGGATGAAAGAAAATCACAGCACATATTTCAATGAGAGGCATGAAATCCAACTACCTCAGTGTTTGTCTGTATTATATAAAGAGGCTGTTGTTTACCAAACAGCATTTACAAATAACATCGGCCTTGACAGATTTCTTCTTTAATTTCAGTGTCTCAGCAATAGATCAGCAACTATCTGACACAAGTATCAAGTCTACTAGTAGAGATGAATCTCCTGTGAAAAAGAGGAGACAACTAGAACTAGAACAAAATCCTGAAGAGTTGAGAGTCTAAATTTAAAAAAGAAAACAAAGATGGAAGATTAAAATCGGTCTGAATGAGGCCCACACGCTGCCCCTTTCAGGCCCAAATCAGGCTTTTGTGTGGGGCTCTGTAATGTAGTGTCAGTCATTCTGCTGGATTTTTATTGATGGTAAAATTTATGAATTTACTCTTTCATATTAAAGGACCTCCTGCTCTAAGTGCTGAAAATAGGCAGTACAGACTGAAGTTAGACATCACAATGCCACTTGTACACTGAAGCAACATCAAAGTAGCCGAGACATCCAATCAGATTTATTTGAAGGCACGATGTGATGAATATGGTGTAGCCCTCACACAAAAGTGCTTTTGTGTCACTTAAATCAGAGGCCATTCAAAATCAGCACGGGTCTGTCTGATTGGATGATGGAGAAAGGCCTTACAGCGCATCCAAACTTCACATGCACAATAGCGAATGCAAATTTTCATGCACTCAGAACACTAGTGGTGGGTTGACTCGCATTTGGAGCACTTTGAAGGATGTAATTTACAGCAAGAATAGCTTTTAGCGTGCTTACCTACATTTAAGTGTTGAACCTTTTTCACAGCCTTAAATAAGTCTGTTGATATTACAATAGTAAGGCATTCATGAGACTCTTGTATGTATTTTAAGAGAAAACTAGACAAGTTAATGATTAGTATGAAAATTTTACCAGCAAAGCCCATAGGGAAGCTTATGAACGGTTCGTTCATAACCATTAATCATCTGATGACCCCCTCCATACGTTGGTACAGACATATTGGTCTCACCACATGGGTTATAAATTGCTGTGCACTTCAACTTTTTAAATGCTTAAAAGTGAACTGCACACACTGTATTCCAAGGCTGTCCCTGTTTATCCTTTCTACATCTGACTGTCACTGTCCTGTGTGGTTATAAATGATTCCCCCTTAATTAAACCATGTTGACACAACTTACAGATGATTATTTTATGATGTCCAACATTTGACACCAAGATAAATTATCTGTAGTGATGACCATTGGGGCTTATTTCAGTGTACAATCTAAATGACTGATTTTCATTTAAATGTGGAGCATTGGTGAATAGTTGTGTACAATATGTATAAGCAAAAAGCTTTATGCAAGATGAAGCCCAAAGACAATTATCTGAATAAATAAATGTTTTATTTTACATAAAATAGGGTTTCTCTTAATAAAAAATTGCATATACACAAGTTTGTATAAAACACACAAGTGCACACTTTGCTACAAAAGTTATTCATCCGGTACAAAAAAAACTGCAGCATATCTAGCACAAAATATTACAATATACAGCTTGCCTGTGGGCTGCCTAGTGTAACGTTAGTGTATTCCCTACCAGACTCTGTATATGGGACTAGTTTTCCTCACTCATTGGACTACTACTGCTTACCTCGTTATTTGTACATTACAAAGGAATGAAGTGACTCAATCTGTCACGTTTACATGTTATTGCATCAACAGAGCAAGAATGTTGAATACATATTTGAACATGTTTCTTGGCTTGACAAGACACAAGTCAGCAGTATAGATATCCCAGGTGTAGATTTACGCGCACGCTTCAAGTCCTGTGCAACTTAAACATTTTTTGTTTGAAACTTGCAAGTGTTGCATATGTGTGAGTGAGCACATTGCTGGAAAGCGTCCCCTGTGTGGCCGGTGAACCCGGTTTCTCCGTTAGCACCGGCAGGCAGCACATCTCCGACGGGTCCCGGTCATGTGGTATCCTTTCAGCACCAATGTTTAACATGAAACACCTGCATAAATAAAGAATAATGACATTTATGAAACGTGCTTAAAGATTAAGGCATGCAGTAATATCTTGGGATGGATAAACCTGATGGCTTAATACCGGTTCCTACCTGATTAATATCTGTCGAACCATGTGGTGAAGTCCAGCAGCTCTTGTTCTTCGGAGCTGAGATGCTCGTAACTGCCCTCATCGGAAGAGTAAGTTGAATGAGGAGACTCCGGGCCCGCGGAGTACGCGTTGGAGACGGATGGAGAAGGCACGCCGCACTGAAACACAGCCGACACGGCGTCGTGCTCGTCCAGAAGCTGCTGGAGCGCACGGATGTACTCCACCGCTGACCGCAGCGTCTCCACTTTGCTCATCTTCTTGTTCGCCGCTCCGTTGGGGACGTGCTGGCGAAGCGTCTGGAAGCCCATGTTTACTTGCTTTACCCTGTTTCTTTCGCGTTCATTGCGCCTGGCCACGGCCACGGGTTGCTGCTGGGGGATCGAATAGCCCAGTCCGCTGAAACCTAGTCTCCTCTTGCACCTCAGCAGCTCCGGGCTGCTGGAGCGCTGTCTCTTCAGCACCTTGGGCTCCGTGCGCGGAGAGCTGCGCTCCCGGTCCTGTTTCTGATGAGGGATAAAGCTCTGATAAAACGACTCCTGTGTCAGCTGCGTTGTCGCGATGACAGCTGCCTCCATCTCTTTAAAACGTCTAAAATAAATGAATAGATGGAGAGGTGATGAAGCAGAAGGGAGGTTGCGGGTACAGCGCCGCACTCGTGCCTTTCGCGTGGCTCGCGGGAAGCGGGTCCGAGCAGGGTCGTGCTGAATGTGGATATCACCTGTTCGGGGACCGATTTTGGGGGTGAAGGAACTTGCTCTCCCTTTTCTACACGCGCGCCACACCTCCACCCCCGCTCGAACCGCACGCTCCCGGAGGGAGACCCCGCCTCCTGCTCGGGCTCCGCGCGCCGGGCGCGTGGCTTTGGCGGATTCAAAGCGGCTATTCTGTGCGCACACCGCGCCACGCGTTTGAGGCGCTGCCTGTCCAGTGATGTCCGCTGGCGCACATTTATGTTTCGTGAATGTTTCTTTATGTTCGGCTTTAGGGAATGAGAAACTGGAAGTGTTCACTTCACCTGTTGAAGGTATTGCTAACTAACACCCACCGTTCACACGACTCGTTTTGACACGGATATCAATGGCAAAGCAGTTTAAATAAAGCTTTTCGGTTTTATTCACGTAACTTAACGTGGGTTTTACTATTGCATGTGTTTATACGTTTGAAAGGGAATAATTAGGGATGAATTCATTAAATAACAAACTAACATGCTCAGAGACACCTTTATATAATTGAAAAGGTTGATTTCAATGCATAGCATGACAATAAGTCTGTTTGTGCTATCCGGATAACTTTACTGACACCATTTTTACGTAACGAGTGCAACATCGTGTATCCACAAGACTGAAATAAAATGTGAAGCGTGATAAATAAAGATCACCACCTAGCGGCTAAATATATGTACCTACAAGACATCGTATATACGAAACAATTGCAGAGTAAACCAGTATACTGTCCCAAAATGCATTTAGAGTCCTTTATTGTAGACAACAACTAATAACGTACGTTAACTAAAATGTAGTATTTTTATAACAGTACTGCAGAAATCAATTTATAGTGTTGAAATCATTATAGTTGTTACAGTCAAAAAGTTAATCTAAATCTTAAATGAAGTATGGAAACAGTTTCCAGATTGTGTCATACAGTTTCTTAGAATGCAACATGTTTGTTTTGATGTTCGTTATGTTCTCCTTTCCGTGACTTCAGGGGCTGTAGACAAAAATAATGTGAATTATAAAAAGCAGAAGAGCATGTATGCATTGTTGTATTGTAAATAAATGCATTTACTTCTCGGAAACAGCAACTCTGTCTTTCGCTGGTGTCCATTACGGCAAACTAGTTTCTCTTCTAGTCCTCTATAAGACACAACGCAGTATTCAGTCGCATTAGTTTGTGTGCTGATGTTATTTCAGTAATAATGAAAATAATATATGATGATCATATACACAATGAAAGCAAGAATGCTATGAAACGCTATGTTACAAGCAAATGAAAGGAAGACAAATCAAACTACAACTTACACATTAAACTTGTTTGTCTCTGAATCTAACCATTCTTGCCAGTCATTCCATTCAAAGTACTCTGAGCAGTTACGGTCTCTACAGGGGCTGTGGACTTTCTGACACAGCCCTTGCCATTGCTCAGTAAGATTGTTTATTCGTTGCATGATCAATCGTATCACATTCCATGCTTTCTGTATTTCTGCTGAGGTTGTAACTACAATAGAAAATATTGAGATGACAATGCACAACATATAGTACATATATATATATATATATATATATATTACATTTTATTACAATTGTGCATTTTATTTTGCGATTTAATTGCTTGGGTTTAACAGTCTGAATAATTTTATTATCCATTAGAAAATCTAAGAATCTGATCAATTTTGCATACAAATGCTGCATCCAAAACATAAAGCAATGACAATGCTTGTATTCTAAGGACTTACTTAGTGTGCAAAAGGGATGTAGGACTTTTGCACACTAAAAAGTACAAAATTATGACCATTCAACATATTTTAAGGTAGATTGCAATAAAAAATGCAGTCCAACAAAAGGAATGTAGGACTTACGATCACTTTCTTTGCAGCGGATCTCAATGAACTGGTCAGAGAAGTCATCACAGTGCTCTCTGAGCAGAACACGTTGATTACCACAGCAGAGCAGACACTGGTCTTTACCTATCCAGTGTGAAGTGTACCAGGAGCAGATCCTGATGACAAGTCTGTGAAGCAAGCAGTTTTATGTTACACACATCAAGTGAATGCCCTAAATGCTAAAATTCAATGCCGTATTAGTGTTTTCATGTAAATGAATCAGATATCTGAGTTAAAGGGGGATTTTTTTTATTATAAAGTAAATATTTTGTCCAAAAGTGAAACAAGACAATTTTCACCTGTGGAAGAAACTGTATGGTATTTCAGGTAGGAAGTAAACATGGATGTTGAGGTCCTCTGTGCTGTCTTGTCCCCACATTTCCTCTACCTTCTCATTGTTCGTAAGGTAATTTGGAAACAGACAAGCATCTGGCTCGTATACCATGGGATTTGAAGCCAAATAAGGTTTATTGGGATGAAATTCATTGGCATTTGGATTGAGAGCACAGCTCTGTTTTGATGACAAACAAACATCAAAGTGCTTTAGTAGCAAAAGGACATTTCCTTCAGTCTTTTTGGATCCGACTGCCTCCTTAATTATGTCTTCATCAGTAATGCCTAACTTCTGGAGCTCGGTGCGCACGAGGATCCTAATCGCCACGTTGCTTATGGTTGCTCTGTCTTTATAGTCTTTGATCCATCTTTCCTTGTACTTCTGAAGTGCATTTTCTGACTTCAGCATTTTAGCGGGAATTGCATCCAGCTCCTTGTCCAGGTCATGTCTTACAATTGCCTGTAACAGAATTTAAAGAGTTTAACATGTTTCTAAGGCTTTTCAGAGAAGTTTTACAGTTGCAGTTTGTTAGATGAACCTTGAACAACGAGATGAGGAAGGATGGTTTTACAAACAAAGACTCCTTCAGATCTGGGATTTCATTGTACCACATAATGACCCCAATCCGGTGAAGATACTGAAGAATTAACTTCAATTTGTCATGGTCCAAAGTATTGTGTTTGTTCTTTAGTTCGTACAGGAGGTCCGCTTGAGTCACAATTCCTGTTAGCAGGTGCAGATTTTAAGACCAGAAAACTCATGTCAACAACAAACCAGCAAACATTACACTGTATAATTCAAAAATAAAAAAAGAATACTGACCATGCTCAGGAATGTCTCCATTTCTCAGAAGATCTTGAATATTAGCCTCCACCTTGTAGTAGCATATGGGCAATGTTTGTTCCATGTTGGGGAATGTTTCCTTGTTTAAGACTTCCTTCATCATATGGGTATGGAGCTTGCAGATGTCTTGAGGTTTTGTGCAGTCTATTGGTATAAGGTCAAGAACCTGATAAGAAAAGGAGATGAAGTGTATTGCGGCACATAATCCTGGATACATATTTTGTATAACAGTAACTGCAAAACCAAATTACCTTTAGTTTAAACTCAGTGAGTCTTTCAATCTGATGTATCTGGTCAGAGTACAATGACGGGTTCTCCATATTCTGGAGGTTCTCTCTCTGCTGATCTAAATTAGACTTATGATTTTCAAGCATTTGATTCAGATTCTCCTCTATTTCATTTTTCTTTTCGTTGACTTCATCCTCATCTGTGCACTGGTCAACATGTGTGCCCACAAGCAGGACCACAGAGTCTGGTATCTTAAGCTGAATATTTTTGATCCAGAAGCCAACTTTATCTTTGAAAGACTGGGGATCATCAATCTGGTAACTGTAACAAAGCACAAATATCAAAATAAAACATTTTTTTCAAACATATTTTATCGTTTTACAGCCAAAAACTAGTCAAAATAAGTCAAAACAGTCACCAACAAATGATTTGAGGAATCATTAGGGTCTAAGAGCAATTGATAAAATCTCTAAATTTCTAAATCTCTAAAATTGATTATGAACAATAGTAATAGCAATGCTTGCTTTAAGCAAAGGCTGCAAAAACAAAGGAATGCCCATGTCAAAAGAAGCAATTGTCCAAAGTTGCTTCTCTTCGACTGATTCTACTGTATTTAGTGTGTATTGATAGTATATTGCATTGTGAGATGCATGATTTGAAATGTTTTTTAATAGAAATGCAAACATTCTCTGCATACCTGGAAAGATCAATGGCGAGTATGACAAAAGCTTGAGCTGTTATGAATACATGATGGGTGATGTAGTATTCCTCTTGCCCCGCAAAGTCCCAGAACAAGAAACGAACACCATCGCTGTCAAATTCACTGATTTCAATGCCTACAGTACGATCAGCCCCAGCCACGGGTACTGGGCGGCCCTCCTTTAGACTGCGACACAGAGTGGATTTTCCGGCCATGGAAGTCCCCAGAAACATGGTCTTTACAGTACGAACACTTGGGGAGCTGGCCTCTAGCATTTTAAAGTAATTCTGGATATCTTTCCATCCTCCAGCGCACACCTCCTCAGGGGGCTTTCTAAGAGGGTTGCCATTAGCTTTGAACTGATTCAAGGTGTTGTTTTGAAAGAGCGAATGTGGTAGCTCGGCTAACTGGTTCCTCTCAACATAGAGTTCTTTTAGGTGAGGAAGTCCCACAAGAGGTTCCAGATCCTTCAGGCAGTTGTTGGACAGGTTAAGGTAGGTGAGATTTTGGCACTTGTTGATGTCTGGAGGTAGTTTTCCAAGCCGATTAGTGCTCAACTTTAGGAACTGTAGTTTCTCCAAACATGGAAAGACATTCTCTGGAATGGTTTTTATATTGTTCTGATTCATGTAAAGTTTCACCAGTTGTTTTAACTCCCTGATCTCAGAGGGGAAATCGGTAATCTCATTCCTGCACAGGTTGAGTTCTGTCAGGTTTGAAAGATTAGAGATACCAGTGACTTGTTTGAGTCTGTTTCGTTGTAGATCCACCTGGGATGCCTTTTGACCTCTCTGGAGCAACTCAGGTGGAAGTACTTTGAGTTTCTTTCCAGCAAAGTCCTCTTCCTTTTTGCCATTTTGACTGTCTATGGTAGCAATTTTTCATGTTAATTTTTGGTTACATTGTAAAATGTAAAAATGTAAAAGTTTTCAAGATCAAAAGATAACGTTCAAACACCAATAACAATGGCACATTAAATTGAATTCTGTTGATTAACAAAAACATTTTAACACTTAAAAATGTTAACGCTATACATTTTAGTATTAACATTTTAACACTATACAGCACAACCTAAGACGCCAGCTAACTTCTTACTAATAGTAGTGTATGGTGTTCACGTTTGTAAGATTACATTGACACACATCTATAGCATTTATTTAAGAACAAGATAAGAACATACCATTTAAATAGGACATGTTGACAGAAGAGACTTAGCTCCCGATCACTCCGTCTGTGTGGCAGGCAAGTAACCTACTTCCTTATGTGACATTAAGACAGAGTGGGAATTTTTGTTCACTAGCAGTAAGTTGTGTTTTACTTTCATTTTCTGGAAACTGCAGCAGTTTTTTTCTTTTTTCCGGTTTCTGCCACGTGATTCAGACCAAAAATCAGATTCTACTGCCATCATCTGGCCAAAATGTGAAGTTTGAGTGGTAAACCTTACCGATAATTTATGATACTGCACATCTTACATGGGGGAAATAAGTCAGTGTTCTAAGAAAAAGATAATTTTCTTGAAATAACACTTCTTTTGACATTCCTTGATGTAATGTTTCATTGTTCTCTAAGAGCTAAAGAAATGCTCTCTAAACACTGTTTAAGGGAGCCTCTGCAGTGGAGACAAATTTAATTCATATACATATTTTTTTTTTTACATTACATTGATTAAAAAAATAAAATGAACTAAAAGAAAAGAAAAGAATGAAAGCATAGGAAGACTTTGGAGCTTGAATTAGAGTAGAGGTTTTAGTGCCAATCAACCAGATCAAGGCTGAGACAGCCTGTGGAATACATACAATAAATCAATTCATAAAAGAGGGTTTTTATTGCAGGAGTTGTATTGTAAAGCACTGTGAACTGTATCATATAGGTGTTTCACCTTGAATCAGGATGAAAGCCAGAAGAGCTTTAGGTACTCTGTGCAGGTCTTGTGTTTCAGGAACTGTTGCCGTTTCGTTTTTGTTCATTGATTGAAAATGGTTGTGTTCATGTAGACGGAACTTACATCAATTCAGTTCATTTTTGTTTCCAGTAATAATTTGTGTGCTCACTTTTATTTTTGATTTTATATATGTATATATGTATATATGTATTTAGATGCTTTAAACTGGGATTTTTGCATTAACTGTGTACTGCATTGTATGTAGGGTAGGGAGTACACATGCTAGACAATGGCCTTTAAAATGCATGAGTTGAAAAACAGGTTGGTTGACATACTGTAGACCATATATATGTCAGATGAGTGTCATTCCTAAGGGTACAAAAATCTCAAGCAAAAAACAAGACAAAAAAGTCTATACACAAGACTATGTAAATGTTGACAACTATGTTTTGGATCAACAGTTGAGTTTTGAACATCCTACTATAGGCAGAAGTGGAACAAATATAGGCAGGTAAACTAATTCCATTGGCTGTCAATTGTGACACTTCATTATTCTGATTCATAAAACAACCTGTCTATGAACATACACACAGCAACCCAGCAAAAAGAATTAAAAACACAAACATGTTTTGTGATCATGATTGCCACGCCAAAGAGGATGAACACACCAGCAAATGTTTTGATTGGCTGCACTAGCTGTCAATAAGCTCCCAGCTAACAATTTTTGATTATAAATGTTTCCATATATATATATATATATATATATATAAAACATTAAAAAAGTTCCACTAACATTACTGCAAAAATGTTTTTGACAACTTTGGGGGAACTTCTAAGGAACGAAATCAACGCTCTAAAAATGTTCTCTGTTAGCTGGGCTTACGATTCGCGTTTAATCTACCCTTTACTCATTTTGCAGAACAAGAGATCCTTTCAAGATAAACTGCTTACCCTGTTTCTGTGTTGCAGATGGCAGGTGAAGTATAGCACAGTGCACTCCTTTTGAGAAGTAGTGTACCATGTGAAACTGCAGTGCACAAGTGATAGAGAGTGCACTCAGAACTGAGTGTGGTGCAGGACAGAGAACACTACATATATTACTGGAACCAGGATCGTCCCCAGGTAACAATTAGGTTAAAAATCACTGTTCTGTTGTTACAATGAGGACTCATACAATATATAACACTAAATGCCTTAAAACAATTTTGGACAAGTAAATATTAGAGAGGTAGTAGAGAGAGAGACAGATCTGTTATAGTACATGTGTTGTGTTTTTATAGTCTATATTAGTGTCTCTCATTTGTGTAGAATATTTACTAATATTTACTAATATTCTCATTTCACAGTGGGGAATCACTCAGTCAACATGCAATAATTTCAGTTTATTTTGGTGTGTTTTCAGTAAAAGAAATATATGTAGATTGTTAAAATACATTTACAAATCTTCATCTGTTTAATAATTACAAAGACAACACTATATTTACATAGACATATTTAGTTTACACAAATCCATATTGTAGAGTATCATACCAAAGAAAATATAATTAACATATTTAGACAAAATTACACGGATACAGTAATATAAAGTGAACAGTAAGTAATTCCTTGGGGTTGTATTTCAGACTCTAGTGCCATGATGCCTCTCTTGATGACAGGACTGAAACACACACACAAAATGGAATAAGGTTCTGGGTTTCATGGAGGATGGTTTAAAAAGTACAGGCTTCATATACTCATTTAACTATTGGGGTAAAATTTTGTGTTACAGATAAGATTTCAGAACTGAATATATTCATTGTTACTGTAGCTCAACTGGTAGAGCATTGTGTTAGCAATGCAAAGGTTGTGGGTTTGATTCTAAGCTTGAATGTACTGAATGTGGCTCTGAATAAAAGTGTCTACCAAATGCGTAAATGTAAATATGTTTTAAAAAGGTGAGGGAAAAAAATAAAGACATGGCTTAGCTCAAATAACCAGCAGCATAAAACCCCACTGGCTTTCTCATCAACATGCAATTACCCAGGGTCAATAATAATAAAGGCCTAATGGCCCAAGGCCAGTGTGAGAGCGTTTTGAATTTAACTTTGACGAAATTGTTACTTGCCCTGTAGGGCCAGTGCTGCATTGTCACTACATTTAACATTAGTTGATCGTGTACAAATGTTTTTAATGACTTGAAAGCACTTGGATTTCTGTGATGTACTAAACATGTTGGTGCATTGATTGTGCTGATTTAAATGTCACCAGGGTAATGTTTTCTAACTGGATAATACAGGTGAGTTCTTGTTGAAACCTTGTGGTTGCCTTGTGATGGTCTTGGGTAGCATTAGTTGGAATAAATTCAATTAAGAACAAATAAGTAATGTTTTGTGCCCCGTGTCATTGTTTTCAACAACACTGTGCTCACTGTATTTATACATTTATACATTTTTTTATACATATTTATTTGCAAACTGTGTACATTCACTGCGTATATATCGTTTGTGCAAACTGTGTATTTAGTGTGTGTATCTTTGTGTATAAACTGTTTACCTTCTGTTTTTCTTTGTGTATATACTGTATGTAATGTGTATTGCACTGGAAGCAATTCTATAGATACTAACATTAAGAAACTTGAATATTATGTTTAATTAAACATGAATTTATAACTACTTAATTTCTTCAAAAAATTTCAGAAAAACTTCTACACGTGCCAGACAAAACCCATGGAACAAAACACATTCATGATTTGCTAGAGCCTGCATAAGATTAAAGAACCCCAAGGCAATGCAGGTTTCAGCATAAAGCGAAAGCAACAATAATTATCATAATTATTTTTTTTGTGGCAACTTGACAGACACAGCAGGCAGAAAGAGCCTTGAGCCTTGCACTCTGATTAGAAGAAACGACAGAAGACCAAAGTCTGTTGTTGTTTTCTTGCTCAAAAATGTACAGTTGAATAAATATAAATTTTCTCTCAGCAGTCCGTCTTAATAGCAAAGGAGTTGATCAAGAATGTATTTATAATACATTTGACGAGACAGGGAGCAACCAGAGAGGAGGGGAGGTGTGCAGCAAAATGAGCGTGCATTATGGGAAACAGGAAGAGGTAGAGGTGGACATGCAGAAGACTTAGGCCAGCAGAGGGCAGCAGCGCGGAAGCTGTGTGTCACACATACACACCCTCTGGATGAAGACTGGAGACCAGCGGGTTCTGAAGGCTGCGTGGGTTCCCCAGAATTTGCTTGGCAGTGGTGCGGGGGTTGAACTCCAAGATGGAGGAATTAGAATCTGTCATAAACACAAGGGACTTAATGTGAGTTTCTTAGGCTTAGGTTTTTTTATTACTTTTTAAAATGTCTTTTTTCTTATGTTAGCAGATGTTATCTTTTCTCTATAGATGACATTCATAAACACATGCTTTTTTAAAAAAGACTAATAGTTTGCAGTGTTACACACCTTCATCACTCTGTCCATCAGGCTTGAGGAGAGCA
The DNA here is from genome assembly GCA_036877525.1 of Chromobotia macracanthus. NCBI lineage: Eukaryota > Metazoa > Chordata > Actinopteri > Cypriniformes > Botiidae > Chromobotia > Chromobotia macracanthus. The sequence continues at coordinate 7,883,624 of JAZGTH010000063.1, forward strand.
AAATCCATCTCGTCTGTTAGCTGATTGGACAGTGCTGGTGTGGCACCTGTTTGCTTGATGAACTGCTGCAGGTTACACTGGCGAAGCTCCTTATTCAGATCATCCAGTTCCTTGCTCTTAGCCTTTAAGTAAGCATAGGTTTCAAATCACGAATTACATTGGAGGAAAACCTACACCGATATCTTAAGAAGGTAAATTTTCCTATATTTCACATGTTTTTTGCATTGAAACTCACACAGTCTAAACAACATTCACAATTTGGTCAGAGAAAGTGAGGTGTCCTAAATGTCATATCTATACCATTTTTTTCTTAACTTTTTATAGGTTTCTTTCCTATATTATACCCTTCATAAAAACATTTCTTCACTACCAAGAACCTTTGGTAAACACAAAAAGGTTCTATGAATGTTAAAGGTTCTTTATGGAACCATACAGCCAAAAATGGTTCTTCTATGGCATCATGAAACACTCCCATTTAAGTTAATGGTAGTGAGGCAACAAATGAAGAAACAGTGAAGTAGTGTGTATGGTGCCCTACGGTTAAGTTAGTCATGATGAGTGTGCTATGCTTTCATGAGTCTGCAATTAAATGTGAGTTTACTGGCATGAGGCAGCAACTAGTACAACAGGGCTTTGTCAAAGTTGAAATGAAATGACATGTGCAGGGCATGACATGAAAATGTAATTTTTGCTTACTTGGTGAGTCCATAATTAACTGCAATGTTATCTTATGATATGAAAAGATACATTGGTTGGTATATGTATTTTGTTCATTTCAGCAGCAATGAGTTATCAAAACACAGTAAAAAAAATTATAGTAACGTTAAAATTTTAAATGTAACATTAAAAATGTTACAGAATTAAAAAACTGTTGAATAACATACCCATAACCAAGCAAGAATTTTAATACATCTAAAAACATTTTTCAATGTTACTCTTACTAAATTCAAACATTAGGAAAGCAATCTAACAATCTTACAATCTAAAATAGTCAGCTAGTGAATCTGTATTCTTTCCTTGCTGACATGTAATCAATGTTATGATTATTATGACAAATAAAAACAGAACGGACCTGTAGTTCTTCATCTGCCAGCCTCAACAACATCTCTGTCTCTTCAATGGATGCCTGCAGTTCAGCCTCTTGTTCATGCTGGTTGTCCAGTTTTCCCTTAGCCATGGTTATAGATTCTTCAACACTGGGCCTGGCTTCATGCATTCCATTTCTTTTGCTCTCTGTACACAGCTGAATATCTTTCTCCAGCTGGTCTGAAAGGGACTCTGTGTCATGCTGCCTTCGGCTTTGTTTATCTAAGGCTGTATTCAGTTCATTTTTTTGTCTTAGCATGTCCTTCTCTCTCTGAACTTCAGAGTGAAATTCATTTTCCCAGTATGATTCATGGGCCAGCTCTGCCTCATTCTTCCTCAAAGACTCCTGCAGGTGGTCCATTTCCTCAAGGAGGTCGGGGGAAAGGGTTGGAGGAGGAGATCGTTCCCAAATGCCAAGCTCCCTCTCCACACCCACCAGCTGCGCCTGCAGGGTCTGTAGCTCTGCTTGTTGTCGAAGAATCTGCTGATAGAGCACTTCTTTGGACGGACCATCTTTGGTGAGGGAGGATGGAGGAGATGGGGACACCCTTGGAGAGTCCCTGGTTGGTTTATCAAACCTTTTCACACGTGTTTGCGGTGAGGCAGAGGGCCCCAGATTGAAAGTAAGAGCCTTTTTTGGCTCTTTTTGTTTGGGGGGCTCAGGAGCTGGGGCCACAGGCAAGGGAGGCAGTCGACCTTTGTCCGAGGCTTCACTGCTTGTGGGGCCAGTGCGACGAAGAATGAATTGCACTTCATTGCCCAACTGGCCTAGTTTGGCAAGAGACTCCAGTGGGCGTTCATTAGCTACGAGCTGCCGTTCCTTATCCCTTAATTTCTGGACGAGCACGTAGCGACCAGTTTGCCCTGGAGAGTACAATAAAGGCAAACATTGAAATATGAATACACTGTGTATACACTAACCCAATACAATAACCCAGAAGCAAAAATAGAGTAAATATAATCAATAGCTTACCAATCGCCTGGGCTAGAGCTATGACTACATCCTGACAAGACGTCTCTTCAGACAGGCCACAGACTACACGTGGAATACCATCCACCCACACCTTCAACTCCATGACTCTGTGTGAAAGTCAATGAGGAGCGTGTCTACATGACAATGCTCTGCTGAAGAGAAGAGTAAAGGGCAATTACTTATGACAAATTTAAAGAATAAATGCACTTAAAAGATCACAAAATTGGCTAGGGATTAATTTTGAGTTCTTAAAACATGCATTAGTTGAATATCTCTTGCTGAATTCTGTTAGTTTTGTGTGTGCATACTTTAATAACTACTTAGTGTCAAGACACATTTATTCAAATTAAGTTTATTTATATAGCCCTTTTTTACAATGTTGCATTGTTTCAAAGCAACTTTATATATGATGAAAAGATAAAACACAAAAAACAGGAAAATTATGAAATATGTACAACACTTTGAATACAGAATACATGTTGTATTCTGTAATAAAATTGTATACAAATTGTATTGTTCATTATAACAACGTATATTAGTAAAACTAATTAGGGATACTGTACTGTTCTAAAGCCAATTGAAAAGGCTTGTAAAAGTTTTGATACATCCCTTAATAGTCAACATATACATTAGCTTAAGCAGAACATTGATGGGTTGTGTAGATTTGATAGTGAACAGTTTCCTATATATCATTAAACTTTTGAAATGTAATGATCAATAACTTTTAAAGATGATTCAACAAGACCAATCTATTATTTAAAAAAAGGAAGTGACTAAGCAGCCCTTTAAACCAGATGCTTTATGTAATATTCCTTTATGTAATATTAGTGCATTGAAATGAATGACACCAACTGAACTCACCAAATACTAAAATAAGAGACACAACTGCTGTATAGTGATACATTTAGAAAGCATTTTGGCGCTTGAATGTGAGAAATGCTGCTGTACAAACACTGTCTGAAAACACTGCGACACATGGTATAGAAACAAGCGATGAATGACATTAGGTGACGTTATTGTTGTTTTTTATGAGCAACACAGTTTTCAAAGACATTCACAACATGTTTTAGAGAGACATGTTGTGATAAAAAGACCTAAAAGTAATGCAGGACACTAAGAACACTAATCAAAAAGAGGTACACTATTGTGATCACTTTCAACCTGACACTTAATTTATGCATGCATGCCTGGTAAAATGAGGAAATTCATGCTTGACTGTACATTAACCATAACTAGGTTTATGTTTCCGGTAGCACATTAAGTGTTTCTGATTCACTGCAATGTCAATAAACTCCCTCGGCTCACATATGAATGAGAGGCAAGTGTCTTCTTTAATGAGTCAGAGGCCACAGTTAAAAGGGCTGTTAGGATCTGCCACAGCAATCAAGCCTATTTCGCAAGTTATCATCGATTTTGATACATACTTTTAATGGGAGTGCTGATGTGCAGCAACAGGCTGGCAAACTGGATCTTTAAAACTGGCTGCCATTATGGTTTTATATTCAGCTTTAAGTAGGCATATAGAGTGCCATGCCGTGTGATGACAGTCGGAAGAGTTTCAGAGCATGTTTCACGTCCTCAGCCTGCCTACAATGCTTGACTCCCGAGGCAATCATTAACCGGCCCTTACATTCCTGTAAACTTTGAAACTGTGTTCACATGCTCAAAGAATTTACAATCAAAACACTTCTGTCTGTCAAAAAAGATCAGTCAATTAATGTCTTGATGAGAAACTCTAGGTTCTTTTCATTTCAAAACCATAATTTTAAACATGTTATCAGTCTTCCAATGGTCGGTAGCTTTTAATTAATAATCTACTTATGGCGTGTATTCATCTCAATCAAGATACACCTCTTTGTCAAATATTGTAATCGTTGACCTGACTCAGCACAATAACCTTGACAAATTCAACCTCAATTAAATTCTGATCTGAAATGTTTATGCCTAAATATTGTTATTTACAGTATGGTACTGTAAAACTTACAATCTTAAATAGTGTGGCAGATATAGTATACAGCCAGACAATTACAATTACAAAGCCATGTGATGTGACCCAGGCAATTTCAATTAAAAAGCCTTGTGATATATAATGCTGCAGTATATAGAGAATGTGAAATACGTGTTATATTGTCCAGTTTTCTCCTTGAACAATGAGGAAAGTTACTGTGACTATTCTCGATGCAGTAGGAATGACCTACAGTTAGTAAAAATCAAACTACTGCTCTAAACTCACTAGAATGCAGCACAATCCTCCTAATGTGGCATTGAAACAAAACATTTACCCAGAATTCAACACATTGTGACATCAGCTTCACATTCTCTATTGCCCTTATATTTTAACTAACATCACAAATACTGCAAATAGATTTAGAAGACAGAGCAGTGTTATGAGATCATTGTGTTATAAAACTCCTTTTTTGAGCCTTAAACATCAACAGAACCCCAAACAGCATTATTTAAAGAAATGGAATTTTTAGACGTTTTTCAGCAAACATTGTAAAAGCTTGCCATCTATTCTGTAGCAGATCTGATGAGGTAAGTGTAATCACACACCATCTACATCCATCAGCAGACCTGCAGGAGATCAGGACTGGTGTCTGTGCGTCAACTGAGACATTTTTCTCCCAACGTCTGTTTTAACTACACATATCAGCTGTCAACAGTCTGAGCGTGGAGACCCATGAAATCAGACTGATATGAGACATTCCATTCCTGAAATTTACAGCCCTTAACCCTAGATCAGTATTAAGAGAAGGAACCTCAAAGAGTCAGTGGTTCAAACCGACTGCACTAAGTGAAGTATTAGTGTAATAAAGAAGGAATTAAGATCTTATGTAGGTGTAAACCAGCATTAAGGGCTGGTTGTTTCATAATTTCATTGTTTCATTTATTATTGTATCATTTTAAAATGTTTCTTCTACATGACAGTTTCTTAAACCATCAGGTTGGTTAAATATGCTGTTTCTGAAAGTGTCAAGACTGTGAACAAAAATGCTCAAGTCAGTCATACCTTTTCTCATGTTTCTCTGTCAACATGAGACTTTGAAGAGTACCCTGGAAGGCACATGCTACCAAAAACATATGGTCAACTAGCAATACAGGTTTTCACAGCCTTGCCTCCCTCTGACGATTCAACATTTTTGAACTTTTGACCTGAAATGTCACCTGAGCGTTCATTTTGAGTAAACAAAGGCCCGGGTACATTGCTCCTGAACAGTGATAATATGTAAATGGCATTCTTACTCAGTCGACCGAGAAAACCAGATACCAAGAAAAATATTTAAACAGCCAGAATTCCATTGGTTATGTGAACCAGCTAGAACCAGGCTCAGGGATGTGTCTCACAGGCATTAGGTTTCCTTTTTAAAGGGGCGAAACTGGCCTGCTTATTTCGAACAGCATATCTGAACCATTCTTATTGTGTGTAAAAGGAGTGTACTCCCTCCCTCTCTTATGAGGTCATTGAAGACTGGAGGTACATAATATCTACAAACAAAGTGCGATGCCTTTGGTATGCAGTGTTACAGGTGGATGGATCTTGCTTTTCCTGTTAAAAAAATTCCAGTCAAATTCACAAATAAAAAAGGAAATAAATTAAAATCTGTCTTGTTGATATTAACATTAGGTTCAAATAAAAGTCTGCATTAAATGTTTTCTTAGTTTAAGTGAACAGTTTTATTATACCAAGTTTTATGTTGCACATATCACATTTTTTTATATTGCATATCACATTTTTTACACCAGTCAGAATAAAAGCAGAGGTTTGGCGAATCTGCAGGATTTTTAGGTGAGAATGCAAACTCAGTGTTGGGAGTCGTCACAAATCTCCACGACACAAATCTCCACTAAAGTTTTGACATTATTTGTAGCCTTAAGCTGCAGGAACATGGGTGTGATAGACTGTTCTTTACCTTTTACAACATGTGGATAATTAATGATTTTTAACACGTTTTAAGAGCCTTAGTCTAAACTGCACTAATTATAGTTCAGCATCCTCATATGTTGGTGTTTGATCAAATAAAAAAGACCATTTGCTCTCACGCACATGGTTGGTGAACAGCAGCAGATGTGACTTCCCTGTTTGTTTTGCATATCCAAATAAAATGACATCATTTTTGTCAGCTGAGTGATTTAAATGTACATTTGCCAAATCAGACATTTCCTAACTTATATGGAGAATGGGTGCAGGCACGAATTTTAATTATAGTAATAGATGCTAAATAAAATGACTTTATGCTGTTAAGTTATTATTATTGTATATATTTATATAATTTTTAATAAAATCCTTAAGGTCATTTTGCACATGGCCTGGATATGTAGCTGATATACAGTTGGATATGTTAAATAGCTATTCCCAACAATCAATGCTTACCAATGAGCGCAAAAATAAAAAACAATCCCACATGTACAGCAATTTTTCAGGTATATATTCAAAGAAGCGACGTGCAGAGTCTGGGCATGACCACTCCAGTATGCCGTCAGAGAGCCACAGCTCATATCACACAATCCAAACAGTCCAACCGTCCCCATGAATAATACACAGTTAAATAATGACTAAGCCATTCTGAAAGAGCCACTTAAAGAACTGTGCTCTCGTGAATAACAGCAGGCTTTAACAAAACCTAGTATAGGTGTTTATGCTTTTAAAACATTGATTTCTAACCGAACAAGTGTACAAGTCTCTGTACCAAGTTATTATGTTTATCTTGAATTATCTTTCATTTTATTTTCACTGATTTAAATGATCTATATCTTTCAACGGTAAGATCCAACTACTTTTTCTTTTGTAATCTACTCTCTTTCCAGACAGGGTGGAAACACCTGTGTAAAATTGGCAGATTTTACTGTCAAGTCTGCAGAGTAACTAGACAAACCTGCTGGTCAGACAGAAAGCTATATTTACCTTTAGAGCTGAAAACTCGCTTCTTTGTGTCCTCCTTCCTGGCTACCATGTTGAATAAAGTTTAAAAAGCAACGTCCTCAAACTTTTCTAGTGTTAAAGGACAAAGAGTTAACATATAACGTAGGTGTCAGTGTCCAGCAGGTGTTGTTTTAGTGTAGCTATAGAAGCAGTAATGGCGCACCGCTCTCTTTCTCACTCTTTCCGCTCTCCACAATGCTGACACATACCACAGCCTTCATATGCTCCTCCCCCTTCACAGGTAATACTAACAAAAGTGTTCTCACTCTCTTATTTCTCTCTCTCTCTCTCTCTCTCTCTCTCTGTGTCTCTCTTACTCTCATGCTCTGTGTATTTTGTCACAATACTGTGTCAAAGAGTGGCAATGCTGTTCTTTTATTAAGGAACAGTGTATGTCATCGCTTTTTGACTGAAACTAAACTTTAGAAGTAGCAAAAAGCATTTTGATTCTAAAGCCTGACACTGCATTGAGACAAGCATCTTTTTTTAAAGATCCAATGGTTTAGCTTCCCCTTTTAAAACTGAATAACTTCCTTATATTAATTTCCTCATGATACCAACCTGTGTGTGGATATAAATCATACATGTACAAATACAACCACACTTATTCTAAAATACTCTAAAAAATAAAAGTATTTTTTGTATAATTAAATCAACCTGACTACATAAGGTTACACTAACCAGTGCAATTTTAAGGTAGAAATAGCTTCTTATTCTCCTAATTAAACAACTGCATTAACACATAAAGGTCAGATATCCTTAAAGATATCTTAAAACCTATTTTTAAAAATTATATATATTGTTTACAAAAATGCATGACATCTTGTGACAGTTTATACATATTACCCTTCGTTACTGACAGAAATTATTCAGTTTTTTACTTTAATTTTGGATGGATGCACTTTTTGGAGCTTCAAAATCTCGGGCACTGTTCACTGCCATTTTAAAGCAGGGAAGAGCCAGGATATTTTTTAATATAACTCTAATTCTGTTCGGCTTAAAGAGACCATTCATATACACCTAGGATGCCTTGGGTAATTAATTTATTGGCTAATTTTCATTTTTAAGTGGATTGTTCCTTTAAATGTCTCTAAAGGTGACATCAAAATGTTACAAAAGGCCCGCAGAGAAACATTTGCTCTTTATTTTTTTCATTCACTATCAACATGGCCACCTTGATGACTTCATGTTTACTCTTAATTTGCATAACAAGAGTGGGGGCCTGTATCATGTCACTCCTCAGGCTACAGCCTCCGTTATCTACAATGGAACATCTTGCACTTGTTAGACGCAGCACGATAAAGTCTGTAAGTGATATACGTCAGGATGAAACAAATGAGGTGACTAATTGCTCAAAGCACAATGTGTTTAACATGCCTAACCTTAAACGACTCAACAGGTAAAGAATTGTAAAAACTAACCATTATTCTTTAAAAAAAACCCTATTCCATCCATATTCTTTGATGACATCCTTTGGCTGCTGATAAACCACAATAAAAAAGAACATATAACTAACCTAACAAAGATGGAAGGTAATTAAATATCACACATTATCTTTCAGCACCACTTATCATGTGTGATCCAAATAAGTAATGCAATAAAGCTTATTATGTAAAGCATATGTCAAAAACAGCACACTGATAATACAGCCAATCTATTGACTTACCTTCTTGAGGTGCACAGGAGAGATGGCAGTATTAAAACAAGCAGAGGGTATAAAAGGATCTATGTGACTTTGTCAAGGCCTCATCAGACAAGTGAAGTGGGACTGCGGCTCTTGGTTGCCTTGGAGACGGATGCTTTTTCAAGCAAATCAGCCAATGAAAGGCGAACTGGTCGTCACACAAAATGCCATGTGACTCTCTGGCTGTCTTTCAGCAACAGGAAAGGAGACAAGAAGTCATTAATGACGAGGAAAAAGACAGTCATGTTTTTTCTTTATACTCTTCATATTCTGCTTTGATGATCACTCTTCCCCTTACTTAAATGACGTGTTTGAAATGTATTTATTGTTAAACAGGGACAGGAAGTGTGTACCTTATGGTTACAAAGATGAAACATTGCCACCAAGTGGAGATTCTGGGAATTACCATCACTGGGCCTTGGGAAAATAAAATGTAAGTGCATTTTCACACGAAGAAACAATCAATGGCTTAACCTTTAAAACATTTATTATAATAATATAAATCGTACAAGAATAAAGCCCCTTCCAGAGAAAGACGGTCATTAAACTTTTTATTACTTATCAAATATTCCAGTTCGATTTGATTTATGGCTTTGGATTTATTAATTCTCCAGGTATTCAGTCTCGCAAATTAAGTCTTGAAGTTACAAGTTTAAAAACAGTAGTGATGAAATTGCACAATTAGAGATGTGGGTTAAAAGACAGAAAGAAAAACGACATGTAAATGCATGTACGTGCAGCATAAGACAACCCACCTATAATGTCAGTGAAATCTGAGTGTGTAGTCTATGTGTGAGGTTGTGCATGCATTGAAACACAGGGTTTGGGCGTGTACTGTGCTCTAAGCGCCCTCTTCTTCTTCCCCCTCCACACACACACACACACACACACACACACACACACACACACACACACACACACACACACACACACACACACACACACACACACACACACACACACACACACACACACACACTCCGTTGCACTTCGGTGTTCGTGTTGATCGCATCTGCTTCAGTGAACGTGTAGCGCCCTGGAAGAAAAACATACGCCGTCTGATCACGAAAACTGTTTCTAGCAGCGCCGTGAGAGAAGCAGCGGGGAGGATGTCGACATATTATTGACTTATGTCGTGCGTCCTGTCGTCGAGACGAGCGATCAACGCCGTTTGTTTTGTAAGTAGTCCAGCCGCTTTGCGTCTTGCAGGTATAACGGGAACGACGAAGCGCAAACGCAGCGTTTTGTTGCTGCTGTTGTGCATGCATGCAAAATATAAATCGTTTCAAAAACATGTCGAAACTAGAGAAGTACTGCTATAGTAAGACATGGAAAACGAAATCAGTGCGCGGGCGCCTTCGTGCCATTCATCTAATGGATGTTGTTTATTGTAGCAAGCTGAGAAAAGTATCGCCACTCGTATGCATACGTGTAGCGGTTTGCTACACGGTTATAATGTGCAGAAAGGCTTGGTTAATTTCATCCAGCAGAGGCGCTTGCAGCCACGTTTGACAAGCAAACTAGTTTTTCTACTCAAATTGGTTTTGGCACGTTTTTGAAACTCATTGTATAACAGTTTCGTTGTCATTGTTCTGTAAGGCTGGCGGGGATCAGCTCACCTAAGTGACCACGTTGTTTACATCCCATTCTCTGAGAAATCAATAATGTGGTGATGTCATTGTATTCCGGCAATAATGGGACAAATGAAAGTGGTTTTGCTGCCCATATATACACACTGAAAGAGAGAGAGAGAGAGGGATGTAAGGAAACAGTATTCTTTATAATGATTCTTTATAATTCTTTATAACCAAACAAACCCAGTCATAACTTTTAGAAATGCTAAACACTGGCGGTAGAAATCTTGTAAATCATGACACCCTACCCGATACAGTGTTTTCTGTTGTTAATCAGAAATGAATATAGAAAAAATCTAAAAACAGATTTTCAAATAGTATACTTGATGCAGTGTCCAGTGAGCACAGCAAAATCTGATGGCTTGACTGATATGCAATAACAGTATTCATAGTATAAAAAACATTCCTGGTAGTTTAGCAGATCTGCTTCGCATGGACCAAGACATACCTGTCACAAGAGTCATTTTTAAGACAAATTGAAATGAGTCTAAAATAGATAAGGATCCAGAGATTGAAATTTGTTCTGTGAGGGCCATGTACTTGTAACCCATAATTTATTGACTAGGTCATTGTTTTGAGAATTTCCGTTTACATTTGGAAACAATAGAATCACCCAGGTTGTAAACTAAGTAGATTCCTTTGGCATCAACACAAATAGACCATTGTCAGGATTTGACGAGAAAATCCTTTCAAAAATTGTCTTACCTGACAGCCTAAAATGGCTTTTCGTTCTGTTCAGCGTACATCACCACACACAGATAATGCTGTAGGCAAGGTAAGGGCTTTAATCCAGAAAGCCTCATCTGCAACAGACAAAGAGTTGTTTACTTTACATACACTTTGACAGACACTCCTTTATAACTTTTCACTGTGTGATACAAAACTGTTTTTTAGTTCTATTTCCTTGTTGTCTAATTGTAACTTGTTTATCAAGCAAGTTTCGAGTGTACAACACCTGTAACCGCTCATTCATAATTTTATCAATTATTTTCTCCGGTTTCCTTGTTCCCTCTTGCTTCTCCTCAGCGTCTGACTCCACAACAGGGACAATGACGGAATATAAGTTAGTGGTGGTAGGTGCAGGTGGTGTCGGCAAAAGTGCTCTGACCATCCAGCTCATTCAGAACCACTTTGTTGATGAATACGACCCAACCATTGAGGTAAGCCAACACTCAAGGAAGTTCCTGCTATCTTCTGTCTTTTATCATTGCGCCTTTGTCTTACATCAAGTAGTGCAATATGCCACAGTCCAGAATTTACTTGCCTGTAACTTTATACTTAACTTTATACACTATAACATAGTGTATGATTGCATATACTGAACTAAGAAGTATCAAAATTTGATCTGAGGGTAAAATATTCTTTCCACATTGGTCGAATAGGCCATGGTTTCCTTTCATTAATAACATGATACATGTCACTGTATATTTCGATGTCCATCGAGCAGGAAGCACTGGTAATATGCTGCAAAACATCTGTAATATACTGCAACTACTGTTTTTTTGCACATTGTTGTTTCTCACAGGACTCATACAGGAAGCAGGTGGTGATTGATGGAGAAACATGTCTGTTGGATATCCTGGATACTGCAGGTCAGGAAGAGTACAGTGCAATGAGAGACCAATACATGAGGACTGGAGAGGGTTTTCTGTGTGTCTTTGCCATCAACAATACCAAGTCTTTTGAGGACATTCATCAGTACAGGTTAAATTATAGGAACTGAAGTATACAGTATATGAAAACTAATAGATTCTTATATAGATTATTTGTGGCCCCTATAAATGTTGATTGTTTGCCTTTAACAGGGAACAGATAAAGAGGGTCAAAGACTCAGATGATGTACCGATGGTGCTTGTGGGTAACAAATGTGACCTACCGGCACGCACTGTGGACACGAGGCAAGCCCAAGAACTTGCCCGTAGCTATGGTATACCGTACATTGAAACGTCAGCAAAGACAAGACAGGTTAGAAACATCTTCCCTTCTGTGAAAAAGAATGTTCTAGTGTCTAGCCCTGCTCCTTGGCCCCTGTCCTGTTTGGTTCCAACACACTTTAATGGTTGGAGGGTGGGTCCTTAGGGAGCAGTGCTTGACACTGCTGTCAAATTAAATTCTAGCTATTTCAGCAGTTAAAACTATGCTGTAATTTAATTACATACAATTGGTTAAGATATGGTTAAGAAAGGGCCCTAATAATTGGTGTGTGTTTCTCTGATTAGGGAGTGGAAGATGCCTTTTACACACTTGTCCGTGAAATCAGGCAACACAAGTTGAGGAAACTGAATCCTCCAGATGACAATGGCCAAGGCTGTATGAATTGCCGCTGTGTGGTGTCATGAGCTGGTAAACACCTATTCTGTAAGCCTGTGAACATTTTATTCTATGATTGCAACCAGGTGTTTAGCTAAATATGATTCACACAGCATGAACATACACACATTCACACATAACAGATGCATCAAATGAGGAATAAGCCATTATGTAGTGCCATTCATGTATTCAACCATAGCACAGCTCTTCACAATACTCTCATTCTCTTTGCAGTGAATGTGCATCACGTGGCTTTTAGAGCAAAGCAGCCTTCCAGACTGCAAACGCTGCAACACTTTCCCAGACGCTGGACGTTAGAGCAGACTGTTTATAAGGGAAACCCTTATTCTGGCACCCCTGCAGTCTTCTTAGGAACGTCCATGCCTCTCACCTTCACAGGGGATGAAAGGAGTTGTACCTCAGTTTAATGGTTGTCAACACTGGAGTTTCCATGACTGTATGAAACCTGTCACACTTAAATATCTTTAGATTAAAACTGTCTACTCTTAACTGGAAGTAATAACTTGGAAAATAACCTTACGTGTTGCTTTTTCAGCTGTGGATGTTAGGAGAACACTAAAAATAAGAAGATGGAGAGGTGAATTCCTGCATCAGTTTGATTAGTATATGTCTGAATGTAAGAAAGATAATATTTGTATTGTCATATGTTTAGAGGACGTCTAATCTAATAAATTGTACATAATCATTGACGTTCTCTTGCTAGAAATAATATTTATTAATATACAGTGTGTTTATCATAGTTATGGTGCAATAGATTGTGATGTCGATTACAAGGTACACCTATGATAAGTCTTCGATTTGCACATGGTATAGGACAATTAAAGAATAACCTTACCTATTGGAAAACAAATGCAAACATTCTTTTAAAAGTAAAACTGGTTCATATCCCTGCCCAGCACTGTGTTATTGGAATGTTCAAGGGCATAAGCTTGAAAGACACAGTTGTAGTCCTATATTGTATTCAGCTGTGGTCTTTGCTTTAACTCTTTCAGTGGTAACCCCCTTATGTTTGTGTCATGAGAAACATCAATCCTAAATTTGTGTGATTCTGATGATGAGAAACACTGATTTTCTTTCATTTTAATGGTCTATATGCTGATACACTTCTGCCAAAGGCCATATTGCTTGTATTATATGTTTACTGTAAATAATCATATAAGGGAACTGTCTTGTTGTCAGTAGTCATAGACTGTTCATTAGCAACATGTGGCCTTGTAATTGCACAGAGGAGCAAGAGTCTGAGGTTTCTGGTTGTTTTAAACAGTAGCTTGTGTCTTCTCTGCAGGGTTTTAGATTTTAAATCTTAACAAAGATCTAATTAATTAACATCAATCGGATGAGCTTGTGACGTGTTTGAATAGCTGTGTGTAGCTTCTCTTTCTGGCTAAATGATTTTTTAATGATATTTTGCTAGAGACTGGAGTGTGTTATTCTCAGGCAGTCTATTGATTGTTCTCAAGGACATACATGGGTGGATAAATCTCTTTAAATCAAAAGTCAGTAGCCATGGATATGACCTCCAAGGTTTTCTCTCAGAATGCTGTGGATGTCCAGATCTTTTTCATAGATTTTCACTTTAATCCCTCCGTGCTGCCACAAATATCAGGTAATGTGATTGCTGCCACGATTAATATTGTTTTCATTAATATTGTTGATGGTAATAACGTTGTCAAACATTATATAGGACAACAAAACAAACAACATAAAACCTAGGACGTTATTCTGTTTGGAACATGTCATACTCCAACTGCTGCTACTTAATCATTTTTATGAAGTCATATTTTCTGCTCCTACAAAGACATCTCTGTGGATAGTTCAAAAGGCTGATGTGTGGAGTTTGGAAACAAGTGAATTGCTCTTTGTGGCAATTTATTCTTAAAATATAGGTTTTGTAGTACTTGCTCATATTCATATCATTAAAGAGTTGTGCCTCTGTCTAATGGTGTGTCAAATTAACAGAAGATTGCTTTTCATATTAAAGATTAGTACATTTATGAACGTTTGTCATACATAAATTGCATATTTAAACTTGATAGGGTGCCACCGGTTACTACATGTTAAATATTAATTTAAATACCAAAGTGTACTACTGTTTTATTAATACAGTAGCAGTTTCTTGAGTAGTGCGGGGCGTTTACTTCTACATCTGTAGCGTCATCAGTCACCTGACCGGAAATGACCTATGGTTTCGATCGTGATTGTTACCTAGCTGGCGATGATTAACATCAATAAAACAACAGCTAAATACTTCAACACATAGACGAAAGACAGACGTTTTTATTACTATATTACTTCATAGTTGTTTTAAAACATGGCTGCTATGAATGAAAATTCTCTACGGAAACTTCTGTCAAAGGTATGTGAAACACCCATAGCAAGACGCTGAAAAAGTATTTGTGATGACATTAGTAATCGGGTTTCTCTTTGTACAGCTTTATAAATACAGGGATCTGACTGTAAGCGACGTAACAAACGTGACGTCTCAGTTCAAAGATCTTAAACCTCTGATGGCAAAGTACGGTAAGTAGTGATGGCTCCAAAAAGTCGCAACTACGAAGCCCGGGAAGTCACCTGTTGGGAAAAAAACAATCCGTGGCCACGGTTTTGCAGTTCGTCCCCTTAGTTTATAAACCGTACTCACGAATTATTAAACTCTTCCATAGGTTTAACAAATCGTGCCTACCGATTAATAAGCCGTACCCAATAATTTCCAATCCGTGCGCTTACATTTTGCAAAATCGAAATATTATCACGGACTTCCCTTTAAAGCGAAACGTTTAACAAAAAGAGGTTTTCATATTAGACATATTGCTTATTGCATATTGATAGATATGTACATATGATTTTGATATATTGCAAAAAAATGGACATAAGAGACGTATTTTCACATTTTCTGGTGGTCAGACGGAGTGCAACAAGGTTCTGTGGAAATGTTTTGTGTATTATTTTGATTTCATTGATAAATAAACAAAGCCCTGCACTCTTCATTGCAGTGTTCAATGATGGCTCCAGTAAAGAGATGCTGAGTCTTGCAGGAACTGTGCCAGTAAACTACCGAGGTACAGACAGCAATGCTTTCAATAAGTGTTTGAGTTTCTAGAGTAACAGGACAGTTTGTTCCACTGACAAGTACCCTTGAGTTGATAAGGAGTATAAACCTTACAAATCTCTGATATATTTATTTGTAGTGTTAATATACCAGTACAGTAGCTGTACAGCAGACTTATCAGAGAGCATCTAGATCGGTAGCTTTTTAACTTTTTTCTTGTTCCTCACATGTCTGTAGGAAATGTTTATAACATTCCCATCTGCCTGTGGCTTCTCGACACATATCCCTACAATCCTCCCATCTGTTTTGTAAAGCCCACAAGTGCCATGATGATAAAAACAGGCAAACATGTTGATGCTAATGGAAAGATTTATCTCCCATACCTCCATGAATGGAAACCTGTGAGTATCTTATTTTGATTGGTGTCCTCTCATTCATCATATGCCCACAAGCTTTTTCTGTTTAAAGGCAGGATAGGTGATTTTTCCAGAAACATTTTTGTTATGCTGGTTGAAAGTCTCTTCATGTGCTGAAAGCAATTGCTAAATAAAGTGGCCTAAATATATTTATATAAATGTATATCTTCTGTGAAAGGTGCAGGAACAAAATGTTCGTCCAATCATTGCATTCGGTCCAAATGCAATGATAGGATGTCCTAATTGCCTGTCAAACTGTATGCGTTCATGTGTTGGAAGAGGCTTGGTTTTGGAGAGCGCTCTGAAGGGAGGGTGGGATCTTATACTTTTAAAGCTAGGTTGCTGTTGTTAGCCTCTCCGTAACTGCCTACTCTACCTTTACTTTTAAAGGTAACTCTTGTCTAACATTTGTTTTCTCCCTCTTCTTCAGCCCCAGTCAGATTTGCTTGGACTGATCCAGGTAATGATTGTTGTGTTTGGAGACGAACCACCAGTCTTTTCACGGCCAGCCACACAGACACCTTACACAGCATTTCCAGCAGCAGGCCCACCTAACAGTAAGTGTAAAATAGAAGTGTAAAAGTGAGTGTTTATTCAAGATTAGAAAGGGAATTTGTACTTAAAATCATTTATCAAATGTTTGTTTCAGCTTCTTATACGGCAAACACGCCTGGATTGCCATTTAGTCAAAGTCACTCTACCAATCCAGGGTAAGTGCGTTTACGTTTGGACTTTTAGACCTCTACGTTTAGACCTTTCAACTTTGTAAAAACAAATTGTCCTTCAAGAAGTAATGGTGAGGGAAAATAACATTTATAATAATAATTTAAATAAATTGCAACATTTTGCCTACCTCTATGATACTTTGTTGATATTCTCATACATATTTTTAGGCAATAGCACAATATTATTATATCATGACCCAGATATCAATATAATATTGTATGAAGTCCCTGCTGATTCCCTTGTCTATATACAAGCATTCTAATCTGTTGGGCTGAACATTTCTGATAAAATCTAGATCTTGAAATGATTTTTGGTTTGAGAAAGTGCCTGTTCTTGAAATGAATCATGTTTGTGACTAACCATTGGCCACTAGTCTCTCCAGTTACTAATCCCCTATTTAGTGTTTTGACTTTTCTCCATTGTGTATTGGTCATTATAACATACTTTGTCTTCTCTTTGGAAGAGGATTTCAGGGCTACCCTTATCCTGCAGCAGGCTCTGGTTATCCCACTACATCTGTTCCTTCTCCCTATACCCCAGTGTCTACTGTCACTACAGTGGGTGAGCAAGCATATCACATGCCCAATAGCAGTGAAATCAAGAGTCAAAAGAGACTAATCAGCTACACATTTTAAATCTTATATCCGCCTCAACATCAACATCCAGCTTACATAAAATTCTTACAAAAAAGCAAACAAAATACCAACAAACAATTTTACTTTGTCAGTGCACTCTAATTCATATGCGTTTCAGGTCCCACCCGTGATGGTACCATTGGAGAAGACATGATCCGTGCATCTTTAGTGTCGGCGGTCAGTGATAAGTTGCGCAGGAGGATGAAAGAAGAGATGGACCGAGCTCAGGCAGAGCTGGATGCCCTGAAAAGAACAGAGGAGGACCTGAAGAATGGACATCAGAAGCTAGGGGAAATGGTGAACAGACTAGACTTGGAGATGGTATGTGAAACAATTAAAGCATTGTTACTTTGTCTACCTCAGCTAATAATAAGATTGTGTATATTATACTTATACATAAGTATAATAAGATTATTAGCTAGGTAGATATCGTACTTAAACCGACATGGTTTCCATATGTTTGTGCAAAACCAAATTATCAATTTTATCTCAGCATGATTTGAGAATGTTCCAAAGAGCATCTTATTTGCTTAAAGGAAATCTGACTTTTTGTACAAAAAAGAAATAATAAAGAATCCTTGGTATTTCCCATTACTTTCATGTTGTTAACATGAGGCATCTTTTGTTTAGAGCTGAATAGCCTAAAACATCAGCTTTTAGGATCTAAACTTGTTCCACTGTATTTCAGGTTGATGTGGATAAAAACATTGAGCTCCTGAAGCAGAAGGACAAGGAACTGACTGCAGCTCTGGAGAAAATGGAAAACCAGTCGGAGGACAATGACATTGATGATGTGATTTCACCCACTGCTCCCCTTTATAAACAGATTCTGAACCTCTATGCTGAGGAAAATGCAATAGAAGACACAATCTTCTATCTGGGAGAAGCATTACGTAAAGATATCATTGACTTGGACGTCTTCCTGAAGGTGAGTCCTCAGTGTCCTGTTTTCTTGAATTTTTCTTTATCATCTTGTCAACACAAAGTTGAATAATCTTTTATGTGTGTTTCTGTGTTTGTTTGTAGCACGTGAGGCTTCTCTCCAGAAAACAGTTTCAGTTACGAGCCTTAATGCAGAAGGCCCGGAAAGCAGCAGGTCTCAGTGACCTCTACTGACCTTGCCATTCAGCACTGTAAAACAAGGATTCTGCATTATATCTGTACAGGAGGCTTTGGGCTCTTCTTTTCTAAACAGTAACCTTAACCATGGTGTTAGAGTACATGTATAGAGTACATGTTAACTTATAATCTTACAGGACCAAAACCTAAACTATGTGAATCAGAGAGTTTGAAGTTTACATTCATAATATTATAATTGACAACCAGTGCATTGAATATCTTCATGTGCTTAGAAATAAGTATTTATAACATGAAGTGACCTTCACTATTTTTATCTTAGAGAGGGAAAATGAAGGATGGAAATCAAGCAGTTACACAGACATATTTGCTCAGCTAAGGAGTTTAGCATAGCCTTATAAAAACAGCAGTCGTTGCACTTTTTGTAACTTGTGCCTCATATATCTAAGTGTCTTTTCAAATATAGGGTAAAGGGAAAGTAGTTTGTGATTTACATTCAATATGCTCAACCTGAATGTTAGTCTTGATTTTCAAATATGTATTTGAACTGAATAATTTTCTTACAATCAGCCCTTATTTTTATATATTTTGCAAAATATTAGTCTTCTGTAACCTCTCAAAATGTAATTGTATCCAGAATTTAATTTTTTTCTATTATCCTTCTACACAACAAATATAATATTTTTTTGTAGGTCTTATGATTAATAAATGTATTGCCAGACAAATAATCAGTTTGTGAATGTACTTGGAATTTGTGCAAAGAACCATTAAACCACAGGATTGAGTCAAGCACAATGCACAGAATATTATGCAGATAACTTGTGATTGAACTGTTATATATCTGATAAATATATTTGATAAATGTATAAAACCACAAAGTATGAAGGGAATGTGGTTATGTCAGAATTGTACCTATACATTCTAATCATGAATGAAGTGTGTCTACCATTAAGGGAAACAAAGGTACAACTGAATTATTGTTCAGTAAATATGAAATATGTGCATTTTGTGTAAATATGAAATAAATACAGTGCAATAACTATTTATCTGAATGAACAGATTACAACAGTAGTTCTTTGTTTCTACAATATAAAAGTTCTTCATGTAAAATTGTTGTTAGTCCTAAAAGTGTTTCAAATTCATCATTTTTCTTTTACAGATTTTCTAATCAGAGTTTCTTTTATTTTTTTATTTAGTTTTATAATAAAGCTGCGTGTGAAGGAGATACTTCCTCACACAAAACATGCTTTGCATAGAGAGACAGCACATGCGTTTACTTTCAATATCATTGTATAGAAACATACTATAAACATCGCTTTTGTGTTCTTAAAACTCTATATACAAGTTTATAACAACATGAGGGTAAATAAATCATGCTGAAAACCACTCATGGTCTAGAACCCAGATATCACGACCACAACAGTGTTGAAAATCTGCATTACATGCAATCAAACTGTGTCATAACCAATGAGTGTTCTTCATATCTTTCAATGCAGATTATGTCCTGTTCCCACTTGACTAGTAAATGTGTATTTGCTTTACAGTTATGTGAATTCCTTATCTGTGATGTGTGATCCTGCACATTGTGTCTTGTGTCAACATGCCCCCTTCTATCTTCTGACACTCACATACGTATACAGTCTCCAACTCCAAACTGTCCCTGTTCGACCATCTGAAATCTCATTTCACAGATGATGGGCTTCAGCCTCTAATCCTGCAGCTGTGAAGGAGGGTACGACTGACCAACTGTTTCAACTGTAATCAGCTTTTATTGCACATGGGAGAAAGAAACAGCCCACCACCACTGGAACCTGTGCTGTTCTTGATTTGAGTTTGGGTTGGGGGGACAAGAGATGTGTAGAGGCTAGCTGTGATGTTAAATCTAATTCACTCATTGCTGCTAGGCAGTGATGTGTCAGCAGGTGGAGATGGTAGAGCTAATGGGCCTGTCATAGTTGCTAACCTCAATCACTCACCTTCAGAGTAATCTCATAACAGCCTATGTTCCTTCATACCCAACCCTCTCTGCCTTTTCTTAAACTCCAATGTGTATTTCTTTTTAAAAACTTCTTTTTTTTCTTTCTCAAGAGCTTCACTTTTAAAAAATTAATGGAAAATGTACTGTAATTTTCATTATCGGTTAATTTTACAGACATTTCCATGAACCCTAAACACAATGCAATGCAAATTTCAAAATACAGGTAAAACAGCTGTAAAATCAAAACAGAAATTCCTTCATATTAACACAGTAAATACAGTATAATTTTTTTGGAGTGTTGCAGTGGCACCGTACTTATGGATAACCTTCTTGTGTCCTTTTCTGAACCAAACAGCTGACAACCACTCTCCATGTTTTTTATCTCAAAGGTGGTAAAAAGTCATGTTTGATTTACTGTAGCTTGTATTTGATGTAGTATCTCAGATCAGGCCTGTAAACACTCAACAAAACACTCATAAAAACAGAGCCCGCAAATATCTTTATAGGGCTTAATGTGTCACCTTGGCTTTGTCGATTTTTACAGGCCCTGTGTGTCAGGCAGAGGACCCTGGTGCAGGTGTTTATTAGCTGTCAGGTCAGCATCATTGCTCTCTGCTGGAGTGATGCTTGTATCCTGCGGTGACAAGGCAAACCTGAAACATTGATGGTCTGTCTTCTGGAAGCCCAATCATATGAGAATGTTATGGGTTTCCTTCTTTTTGACAGACTGTTGACCTTAGTTTAAGAAAGCTCTCTGGGCAAAACCCAGGGCACAAGGGTTTGACTGAATTGACCAATGCGGATCCCCCAAAGGTCCTTATATCTGTGCTGTATATCTGGAATATCTTGTGACAGAGCAAAAACATTACACACACAGACGGCCTCAGGATTTGAAACCTTACCTTCATACATGGAAAGATGTCTGGAATGACAGCAGAGTAAAATCTTGCCCTTAACTGGCAACCGAGGAGCCTTTTAACATAAAGTGAAGCACTTAAATAAATGTACTTTACAATTTTCATTTGATAAGAAGGATCTTGAGGAACATTTTTTGTTCAATATTATCAGCAATTAAAGATGACAAAGTCAGATTACAATAAACATCAAACCAAAACACACACTCCAGGAAAAAGCGTCATTAGATCAGCAAGTAGTTCTAGTTAAAGGTAATAGGAGAGTTGTGTAGCCCTAGAGAAGGTTTGTTCTGCACATAGTCAAGGGTCAACTATGAAACCTGGGCTAATGTAATTGCATTGATCTGAAGGGCCTACAATTGCAACGCAGCATTCATTGTTAGCCACTGTGCAATTATTTAGGCAGCGCAGACTTAATTATCTCTGCTTGCGCCTGAGTCTCTTTGTAACTGCTAACAATTTGTGCCTTATGTAGTAATTATTTACCCCAGAAACATCTCTCTCTCTAATTATAATTAAGGATGAGCAGTATATATTTATTCTCTCCTGTAAGCCCACTTCATGCAGTGATAACTTAATATGCAGCTGAAACGATTCTCTCCATGTTCTTTGTTTCTGAACTGGTGCGATGTCTTAGCATAGAATCATATGCTGCTGCCTGGCAACCATCTGATACCTGTAGGTATATGGCAGCTTCTAATGAACGTAAGTGCACCGCATTTCCACCCACTAACTAAAGCAAGGTGGAAAACTACTGTATATAAGGTAAGCAGGTAAAGTGCACGATTATGACTATTAAGATGGCATGTAATTAGCAGGTCAGTAAGCCTGAATATGCTGTTTATTTAGTTTGATGGAGAAACAGCATGATTTTGCCCTTTTGTCTGTATATTAGCAAACACGTTAAGATACCACCCAGAGCTTTTCAATTCGTATTGACAAATGAAAGACAGGAATACACACAAACCTTCATGTACAAATGATGCACATACGTCTCAGAAACAGTTTACCTGTGTTTACTACCTGATCAGGATTGTCAACACTGCAGTGAGGAGTCAGATAACCTCCAGCAACTATAAACAACAGTGCATACATTTGTAAACAAATGCTTTAAAATGTAGTTGTTTCACAGCATGTTTACGTGGCTAAATAGAACATATTTCACAATATCGTGTTATTTTATAAAATATATTTTAAAAAAGATGATGTTTCCCTTAAATGATGATGTTTCTAAATAAAATGATTCCAGTTACTTGTGCCCTGTTAAAGATGTCCTGAAGAGGGCATTGCGGCAGTGTCACAAACTCTGAAGCACAGCCCGGCCGGCCCTTCGTTCACACGGTAAACGTGACGGCGTTTTTATTAACCGGATGTGAATCTCGAATCGTGTTCATACAGCAGCAGTTCGATTCGTGTACGTGTGAACTAACACTCGAAGTCAATTACAGAAGCTAAAGTAAATGTCAACCATGGCGACCTGGCTGAATTGTATCTTAACTGAAAATTGCTTAATAAACAAAAATCAAATCCCGTCGCGAGTAAACCCGACCTTTGAATGATTTTGTTGCATTTATAACCGAGTACAGAGCAGGCGATTTTTTTTCTTATAAAATTCCCGCTCTTGTTATAAACGAGATTCCGTGTAAAGGAAATCGTATTTAGGGTTTAGGGTGCCAACCCTGCTAGTGTGAACGCGGTCAGTGAGGAAATTTGTCTTGCATTGTGCGTGCTTCGGCTTTCAAGATCTGACGCTACATGTCGAAGCTGTATTTTTTAATAACCGATTGTCCATTTATGAAAATGTCTTTTTCAAATTCTCTTTGGTTATTTTAAGTGCAAAACTGTGCATGCATACAGTTTTAATTGGGTACGTATGTTTATGACTGATTGCTTTAACACTCTAGCTCTTAACCCGGGTCTAAAAAGGCGATAACACAGGGTTAAGTGGACTGTTACAGCTGTTAAAGTCTAGCAACACTGGGCGTACAAATCT
Organism: Chromobotia macracanthus; assembly: GCA_036877525.1. Lineage (NCBI taxonomy): Eukaryota > Metazoa > Chordata > Actinopteri > Cypriniformes > Botiidae > Chromobotia > Chromobotia macracanthus. Next base: position 7,907,041 of record JAZGTH010000063.1, read on the forward strand.
ATTTTCATTCCTCATAGTTGTTAAATCTGATTTATTTTAAAGTTTTTATACATTTACGAAATTGCATTGCATAACAGTGTGTGGAATAAGAAACTGTATTGTGTATTTAAAGTCACCTTGGCTGAGCTAAAGGTTAGTCATTACCCATGGTTTCAGCCATGGGTTGCAATGCTAATAACATGAAGGTGAAAGAATGAAAGGCAGAAAGAGAGAGGACACCTAAGAGAGAAAATAGCATTGCACCCTTCTGTTTGGTTTCTTTTACCTTTAATCTATAATATAGTCACATCATATGTTTTTCAAAATGTGCATGGCAAGGAACACAGAGAAGTGCAAAATGTGTTCATTTTTTTTAGAAGCAGAGCTAATTTGTTATCGATCGTCCTTGTGGAATAGCTCATGCAGAATGAAACCGTTTACACGGACTTATGTGAAGGCTATATTATCCAACGCTTATAAAGATATCCCAAGAATTTATAGAAAGAACATTAGTCTAATATCCCTGACTATACTCCATTCATTTGGTTTAATGTGCTAATGTGATGGTGCAGAGGTCATATAAATATAATCATAGAAGAGAGACAGTCATGCACCACTAAACAGACTTTTATATACATCAAACCCAGTAATAGTAATTTCTACAAACTACAAGTTATGTTGAGGGACAGCTGTCTGTTTCTGAGGACATGTATCAAGGTCATTACAATGCCAGCAGTTGCTTAAATTAACTTTGGACTGTAAATTATTTATTGCATATGATTTAATGCTTATTATTTGCAAGTTATGGTTGGGACTGTTGTTTTTAAGGAGGTTACAATGTAAAAGTCTTGTAAAAGTCCTAAACACTTAAATTCACACTTAATATTACAGTAACAATAGCTGAATATAGTTATTCAACAAAGTTATAGTTAATTATTTTGGAAATGTGCCAGACCAATCAAACTTCTATCAATATTCATATAGAAAAGGCTTTAGTGTACACATTTCCTCCTGTTATTAAATATGTATGATATTTAATATGTATGAAAACAGCATCAACAAATGGACCTAAACATTATTTGATTCAACAGGAGAAGTTTATGAAATGTTTTACTCTGTTTTTCTATTGTGTGAGCTATTAATGAATGAAAAAGAGAATGTTGATTGATTTAACTGTCATGTTATGGCTTTAACAGCTCAGACAATGGCTTAAATGAAAAGGGGGAGGGCATGTAATTAATTAATGGGAATTTCTGCTTGTAAATCCCTTTTGTTATGGGTTCTAAAGGTCAACCTGCATAGACCAAATGACTTGTCATTCTCTTGTCAGTCATTATAGTAAGTGTCTGCTTGTATATATATGAGAGAGAGAGATATTCAACGGTCAGTCTCATTTGCCTTTTACAATATCTCCAGCTTCTGTGCAAAAATAAAGGCAGGTGGTCACAACTGCTTTTGACCTCTGATTTAATCATATCAGAGTGTTTCCAGCTGACAGCAGCGACCAGGAGTGTCAGACTGTTGAGATTTATTGTAGTACCTGGGTAATCACTAAATCAATTGTAAAATAAGCTTCAAATGAAATCTAAAATTAAAACACTGTTCTGTCTAACTCTTGTATTATCCGTATGACTGGCATTTGTTTACACAGCATGCAGACCCAGTCTCAGCTAGGAAGTTGAAAGGGGAGATAAGATACAACCTGGCCAGATGTTCAGAGTGACTTCAAAGTGTTTAAGAAGCTCTGAAGTAAGTTACCTGGGAATATATTGAAACACAGCCAATGTTGCAGTGCCTCTACATCCTCAAAGATTAGGTACCACTGGGTGCCATGTGACTAGTTCAAGGCAAAAACGTCTCCGATGGTTGTTGTATAACACAATATGTATGTGCTATTTTAGTATTCGTTTTTGCTTTAGTTATGCAAGTTAAAATGAGCTTTTCGTACAACTTGATAAAGACAGATCATCATTCTAGCCTAATGTTATAGCTTGTAAAACTTGCATTGGCGACGTACGAGATATCGGTTTATTAAATAAAAAGCATACGCGTAATTGCAAATGCAAGAAACTGCACGATTAACATCATCTCTGCGTCTACACAATGTTCACAGTCAGTAGCCTGCAATGCATCTGTCAAATGGAGAAAAAACTCCGAAAAAGGCGTGTAAAGACACACAAGGCTTATTCAAACCCAACATTCAAACACTCGGCGCTTCTCAGCATCTATGATGAGAAATTGTGTTACGCGCACGCACGCAGGCGCAGACGCAGGCGAGGCATCGCTCGCAGACGCGCACGCATACACACCGCTGTGAGATTTCCAGAGCGCTCGGCGGCGGAGAGAGAAAGAGGGAGACGCGGAGGAGAGCAGCAGCCCCACCGATCCTCAAGCGCAAGAGAGAGGCAGCGTCTGGAGCAAGAGCTGGGCGGGGAAATAACTGCGGTACTGAAGAAATACTTCATTGCCGAACTGCAGCAATTGATCGGCAGCTCAACTTCGTCCCCATAACGCAAAATGTCATCGTCGGGAAAAGACAACAGCTCTCAACATGCGAATTACGTGGGACCGTATCGCCTGGAAAAGACGCTCGGCAAAGGACAGACAGGTTTGTCCTTTTGTGTGCTTGAGATCGGGCATGGTGACATGTGCTGTGAGCGCCGCTTAAAATACTCGCATGTTGACTAATCGTGCGTGTTTGCTTTTGCAAACATGTCGTTGTGTAGAGACGTGGACGATTGTGCGTGTTTGTCGCTCATTAGGAAGCTTAGCCTACTTTTCTCAACATCCAGCGCGATCTGTAAGATCTTGATCAGTTGGATGATGCACTTTAGATTGAATAATAGAGGACCACGCTTGAATTTTCACCCAAAAAAAGGATGTTGGTCTTCGCAAGTGACAGGTTTGGTTTAGCACGAGACTAATTCCCTTAATCCCGATTTGTCAGACAACGGGATGTGGTTGCAGATCCCATTGCTGAATGCACCTGCTAGGGTTGGATTGAACCTGTGACTTCAGGGTACATGTGGCTCTTACGTTGTTGATGATGATGGTGATGGGACAGTTTTGCTACATCTGTTAAGGGCATCATCTGTTCTTCAAGCGGATTTACTCTGCAGTCTTATGGTGTTGAAATACAATGCTGAAGTTTGTACGTGCAATTTCTAAAAATCGTTTCTTATATAAATGACCTGTTTATGCTGCGTCTCCCATCTCATCAGTTTTAAAGCATGTGCAGTGTAATGTGCTCTGAGGATTTCAGTGTTTTGTTGGCCCTGAGAAGGCAAATGCAGTACACCCAATAAAACTGTGGCATATGGAGACATACATATATTGGTAAGAGGACCTTATGTTGTGCCCAAAAATCACTGTCTGTAGTATAGCTGTTATTATGACACAATAGTGAAATTATGATGAAAGGTGAAGTTTTTAGGTATTAGCCAAACCTTGTTTAACCATAAACAAGGTAACATGATATTTTGAATAGTGTTTACTTTGTTCATGTTGGCTTTTTGCTTAGAATATGAGTTTGGGCTTGTTTGACTTAGAAAAGAAGTATAAGAGAATTATTGATCTGGTGGCAATTTTAGTGCACTATTTTCTGTGGCCAGTGGCTTCTACTGGTGTGGCAATGAAAGAGTACAGAAGTCAGTGTCTCTGGCCAGACATAATATCCAAGTCAGGTGCCTGCAGCTGTTATGCAACACATGAACTGCAACTGTTCAAGTATATAGAGTATATTTTGACTTGCTGTGTTTTAGGAAACATGATGACCTCAGCTGTAGTCAGCATACTACCATTCAGAGCCAATTGGGCTGCACGTCATATAGTTATAACATTATATAAAATACCTAGGACTCCATGAAATAAAAATGTGAGCTTCATATCTTCTGTTATCATCTCATATCTGTTAACTATGAGGACATATACTAGTGCACTTTCAAAAGTAGCTATTACAAGATTTTACATTTTACAGTCTCTGTCTTGATGGCTCATGTTGAACTCTTAGAATGTGACTGTCTTTATCTCTTAACCTGTCACTGACTAGCAGTAACACATGGCTGTGACATAAACCAAAGGCAAGAATCCAAATAAGAACTCTTAAATATGTCTTACTCTAAATTCCATTTACAGTAAGAAATATTGTCAACACAAGAAATTAATTTAGCTGTTTGACAGGGTCTTTAAAAATATCCACAGAATTGTGTGTAACTTTCTCTATTAATCCCAATAATATTATCAAGAAAATTGTTGCTTTCAAGCAGTGCATAGCGATGTTTATTTTCTGTAATACAGCTACATTAAATAATGCAATTACTGCCAACATGAATGCATACATTGCTTGTTTAACTGAAGAGAGGGCTCGCACTGTTTGTTTGTGAATAGAATGGTCTGTTAGCAATTAAACTACTGGCACCACTTCTTACAATAAATCCTGGTGTAGCCTATAGTTAGAAGAGAGGGGAGCTCCTGACTGGTTAGCGGAGGGTATTCCTGCTCATTCTGCTGCCGTTGGCATGGGTGCTGAGAAAATGCTGCACAATAAATGCTACTTCCCCGTTCTGCTGCTGCTGAGCAGAGCCCATATGTCACGAGAGAGCCTCACGCAGAGAAAGAGGAGCTTGGGGGAGGGGTGGGGATGTTTGGAAGGGGGCTGGGTTTGGGGATGAGAGAGAGAGTTCTCAGTGCTAAAGCGGGACCCCCATGGGAAACAGTAAAAAGGACGCTCTAGTTTAATTCACCCCCCTCCTTCACCTCCCCAAATCAAAACGGATGTACGTGCCAGTATTTGCGCCTTGCCTGTTTCTTTGTGACGGTTCAGTTATCACACGTTGTGTCCTTGCTGCTAAAGACAGTTGAAAGTAGGTAGAGGAAGATTAGAGGAGATCACAGGGTGAGACAGATTGGACAGTCTGCAATAAATGGTCTTTTCAGGCAAGGGCCTCTCTGGAACACAATAACAATACCTGCTTTATGAGGATCATGTAGTTGCTTTTGCTCTCTATTTTATTGTTATTGTTAAAATTTTTTCCTCTTAGGTTCCATATTCTCAGATCTGCGCATATTCCCACTTCCCTTGTTCGACTCTCTCTCCCTTCTCTCATGAAGTCAGACGTCCCACAGGAGGCCCAGTAATGAAGCTGAGAGGTACCTGAATCACGCACACTGTCACGGCCAGAAACAGAGCCTGCTCACTGGGTCAGAGCTAGACAGCGTGTATAGGGAGGCTCCATGCAGAGTGGTGTTAGAGCCCCAGGCCTCCTCTGCACTTCCAGCATGGACATGGAGATTATCAAGCTATATATACACACCTCCTCAGGGCCGGCGAGTGTCCGCTACTGCAGAGGTACTGGTGCAAGGCGGATGTGAAGACCTGCCGGCAGAATCACATGAAGTACCTTCCTTTTACTGCAGTGCACGTACGGTTTATCTCAGTCCAAGTTAGCAAATAAGGGTTGCTTGCACATATGGTCCTCCACTGCTCCTCTTGTCTTCCAGGATCCAGTTCAGAAAAGCAAGCACTCTTTACAGGCCTAATAAAGTGTGTACATGTCTGAGTGTCTATGACCTCAGCACTTCCCTGTGTGCAATTGGTCAGGCAAATATCTTGGTTAAATTTTATTGGTTGACTGTTTTGCTTTGTCAGGCTGGTCTGGATATTCAAACAAACAGAATGTTTTGATAGAATCATAAGAGCCTTATTGTATATTTTTTTGGGTAAATCAATCAATAATTGCTTGCAAGGGAATAAATTGCTTGTCTCTGTATTATCAAGTTAGGCATAGGAAACTGCATTGCTTCATTTTAAGGCAGTACAATGTTCATGTACTGTGGTGTTTAAAATATGCAGTTGTTATATTTTAATATTGTAAGACATTATTCTGGACTTCAAAAAACTTTCTGAAATTTTAAAAAGGCCTCTACTTGTAAAGTGTAATTTAATTCAATTCACTGTATGGAGAGAATACATAGATAGAAGGGGAACATTTAATTGATGTATTAGGATACATCGTCTATATCACTACAAAGAATGTTTTGTGATTTACACTGAAAAGCCTGCTTGAAATGTCAGCTGTTGACTGTCTTGCTGAGCTGACTTTGTGAACAATTTGTCAGTGTGTTTCTGTCTGAGGGGGTTGCAGTCTCCCAGACATATTCCAGCCTTCAGTTGGCTCTCATTTAGTGAGTGCTGGATAGCAGTGGTTGGTTGTCATGGCTGCGCCCCCTTCCCACAAGCCTTTTCTTACAATAGCCATGCTTTCCATCTTAGAGATCAGAAGCAGACAGCAACAGTCTTCGAACCCCCTCTTTCCCACCCTTGATTTATGTAAATGACATTCAATACCCCTTATTAACACTGTAAAATGCACACCAATTAATCTACGGAGGAATACACAGTCTTTACATCATATGCAAAATAATAATCCTACTGAAAACTGAAATGTTGAAGGAATGTGTGCTAGAATAATTGTTAACAGAATTTATTCCACTGATGGGCTCTTGTGTGAGATTAGAGATATTTTTCATTTAGGCTGTAATTAACTGGCAGTGTTATGTTCCTTGTTGACTAGCAATCACGTAAATGTATATTTATTATTGTTTTATCACTCTTTTTTCTTCTTATTATTGTGCTCATTGTGTTACTCATTGTTGTCTGAATACCCCATCCTGAGCCAAAACGGCATTTAAGACAGATGTGTTTGCCATAAGAATAGTTGCCAGTGTTTCATGGCCAAAAATTTTCACAATGGAAAATACAAAATTTAAATAGTTACTGCTAGCTTTGCTTGTACTGCTAGCATTATTTATCATAGCTTGGTAGATTAGTATATTTTGCTTAATTGGGTTGAGAACATGAATTAAAACACAAACCCCCTAATACTAAGTTGTTATTGCGGAAACCTACATTGCATTAGCCCTCTGGCCTAAGGCCTCTGCCCTCAAGGCAGAACAGGTGGACTAGCTCTGTAATCTAGCAGATTTAACATTATAAATCAATTAATTTGAATCTGAGTAGGAGTTAACAATTGGTCTTATAATTTTAAGAGTGTAAATCTTTGACTTAAAACCTAGTTTGAATAGGAGCAAGCCTTTTTCCTGTTATGGACATCATATGTAAAAACAGAGATTAGGTTGTTTCATTCATGGTTCTCATATTGTCTGTTGTGTGGTGCTGTATGTGGTATTGTCTGTATAGTTTGGGTGATCTCCCTCCCCCTCCCTCACTGTAGAATTGCTCTTCAGTGCCTGATGGAGCTGAGAATCCTTTTATCAGAGAAACGCAGCAGAGACCCTTAACTCCTGCTGTTGTCTCCTACCATGTTCCTCTCTCTATCTCCATCACACCATGCCTGTCTGCTCTGTCTTCCACCTTTGCTGTCTTGCTAGGGATGCTATGTGTGGGATCTGCACTTCATGTGGCCTGTGGAGAGTTTAGCTGGAGGATATTGGCAGTCTTAAGGTTTGAGTCACAGAACCTGCTATGATAGTTCTGCTGTGTCTTAATTTTAGCCCTGCCATGTGAAGGGGCGTCAGAATAGAGATGGTGCAGCCAGAAATTATAATTGTGCAAATAGCAAAAGATAGACACTAATTATGAAGCTTACTGTAGATTGTTGTGTATTTGTGTTTAACATCCTCAAATGCTACTAGTACATCTGCAGTGACACAGGAGTCCAAACAGTGGGCAACTGCTCAACAGATGGACTAATTCTGGGTTTAATTAGGATAGACATTTAGCCTGCAGCTCGTGGAAAGTGTCTCTCGTGTCTATGTGCAAGCTGAAGCTGCGACAAGACTGCGAGTACAAAGTAAGGGGCAAAGCATTGACAGTACACACAGTGAGAGAGAGAGGAAGAGAGAGAGATATGGGAAAAGAGCTAAAATAGGAAGACAGAATTAAACTGGAATAGATTGCAAAAACAGCTGAAAGAGAGAGAAGTGGAAAAAAATACAATGGTTGAGAAAAAATGTTTTAGAGTAAGATAAACCACTGAAGACGTTGTCCGTTTTGTTTTTGCAGCACTTGGTGAATACAGCAAAAGGTGGTGTGTTCTCAACAAGTACACTCACTGCATGTGTCAGTTCACCCAGTTACAAACTATTAAAGTCTAAACAAACATTTTAAGGGCAACACAGCACACTGAAAAGATTATAAGATGCAATACAATACAAATGTAATTTAATGCATTCATTATATTATTTGGGTGTTTCTGCAATTGGGCAAGTACTGTATGAATGAAATGAGGTGTCATGCTGTTTTGTATGCATGATTGATTGGTGAAGAACCCGGAGGGGCTGAATATCCTGTCCAGATGGTGGGGTTTGGTCAGGCTGTGTCATTAGTCAGGTGGTTGCTGATGCTTGGTGGGGCCCCTGTATTTACCACTGAAAGCCATTAGCTTTCTTTTACCTACTTAAAGAAGAAAATGTACAGGTAAAAATGTACACACAGTTTATTCAAAGCTTTTTGCAAATCATACTTTTAGAAAGCAATATTGTGGCCCCAGCACTGTGGTAGTGCTCCGCCCTTTCAACCAATCACTGCTTGTGCAGCAAAACCCAGCAATACAATAATAACTACACGCATCTTTTCTTCCCTCTGTCTAAGGCAAGTTGAGGGTTTCTATGGAAACCGTGGAGGCTCCATGCAGTTTTATACATATGTTTTCTGGGTGGCTGTGCCGCATGGTTCCTCAGCCTTGCCTGGAGGGTCCAGTTATTGATTGTAGCTTCTCTGCCTGAGCTATTAGAATGTGAATGAGGATCTCCCCCATCTCTTAATGTGTGCTGAATAATGCTTTCAAGGCCAAATTTCAGCTTGGACCTTGTCTGATAATATCTGTGAGCTCATAATTTTACGCCTAATGAGTGGATCTGGGGAACCGGTGGGACTTTGTCAATGGTCAAGGGTTCCTGTAGAACTAAACACTTTAAGATTAATGGATCTATTCATACTTTCAAGTCTACAATAGCTGGAAGGCTTCACTTTTAAACATGCAGACATTTTTATATCTATGTTGTATTGTAAGAATTGTAGATGCCAATCAAGTGAACCATTATGGCGTCATAATCTTTACACATAATTTTTACAGTCCCAGTCCCTGACAACTAATTTGTCAGGGACTGGGAGTTTAAATCAAGGTCCAGAAAATGAGCTTGTACTTTTAAGAAATAACAGGCTATTGATGAATGATTGTGAGTTGTTGAATTGTGAGTTGTTCAAATAGACTAAACAGGAAAAATTAACAGATTGAGGTAGTTTTAGAAGCATTAATTGTGTGTGATTGTTTTCAAAGACTAAAAACAGAAATCAGTTCTTATCAGCTTATTGTGACATTAACACAATACAGTGAGATTGAGACAATGAGAGATGCACGCATAAGAGAGAGTGAAAAGTTGTTAATAAAATTAGGTTGTTTTGTTTTTTTGTACATTTTTTATGTTTAGTGAGCCAACACAAGACTTTCTTAGTGCTTTCAGTAGTTTGCCTGTGGTGCTTCCTCATTAATTCTGCCTTTCAATGTACTTTATGTTGATATAACAGTAATAAAATTACACCTGTTGGCCCTCCAGAAACCAGATTGCGCACCCTTGGTATAATGATAGCGAATATTATTTATTTGAGACTGATTTGAGAAAGTCTAATGTACTGCATTCATTCGTTTGTTGTCAAGAAATTATATGGCAGATTCTATTTCAAGTAGCCCTGTTTCTGTAGCGACTTTTTCCTCATGCCTGAATGAGCTTTGTGTTAATGACATCAGGTGACCAGCCCCTCATATCCATATGACCCGGACACAGCCAATGAGAGGTCTCACTAACTAGATAACTGTGTCAACATGAATCATTGTTATTGATATTGCCTGGCACACCAGAACAGACAGGACATACGGTTCAGGAACTCCTTTTGTGTCTCCTTTACCCCCATTAGAAAATGAAATTATCCTGCCCTGGCATATTTTAAAATCCACCCACGTATTGCCATAGTGCATGCATTAAGTAACTTAGTCATTTTGCGGCTGTTAAAAATATGTTAATAAAACAAGACAAAAAGAGATGGCCGGGCACCGCCTCAGGCTACATTGGGGTTGTGATCTCTCTGCGGTGTCAAGACCCTCGCGCCTTACAGAATACACACAGATGGCCTCATGACTGCTTGTGTGTGTGTCCATGTGCGCGCTTCTAGCCCCAGTGCAGTCTCCTGATCGAGTGGCATAATCAGATTAGGGAGGTGCAGAGAGGGCGAATCTGCATTTTTTTTACTTTGACTGCAGTGATGACAGGTAGTGCCACAGGCACGTGGAAAGAGAGAAAGAGAATTAGGTGGCAAGCAGATTTTGGGGTGCATGCCCGTGTGTGTGTGTCTATGCACAAACAAGGGTCTTTCTAATTTAGTTGTGCTCCGGACCGAGGCGACTCGAGGAGTGAGGCTGTGTTACTGCATTACAGCACAGCAACTGTTGCCAGTCGCGTCTCCGTGGAGATGGTGCGGCGAACAAGCTGAGCACATCTGGCTCGGGCGAGTGCTGCCTGGTTCAGCATGGCAACAGCATCACACAGCCCTGCAGAGTGTCACAAGGAGGGGTCAGGGCCTGGTCTGTGCTCAGCCTGAATGCAGATCTGGCATCCCTTCTTTATGAAGTGCAAGTCAAGCAATGTTTTAACAACAATCTCCTCCAGGCCATTTCTCTGGCTGTTGTATTGTTAAAGTGTAGACAAAATGATTTATTTAACCTTCAATTGTTTATTATTAACCTGTGCAACTGATTCCTGCAGCGATTTTAATTGTGGTTGGTAACTGGTGTGTAGTATTTCATCCTAATCTTATCATCTGCTTCGACTGTTAGTGTTGCTGATATATAGTTAATAGGGTGTGCATTTCTGGCCTGTGCTTGCTGTTTGAATGCAAATGCATTATTGCTCTTTTTTGTAGTTTTGTATTGGCTATATTACCCATCTGCAGTGTCCAGTGGTATCTGCATCTTACATTAGCTACAGAGTGCTTTATGAAAGCTATTATTTCCTGCTGTTAGCTTTATGCTGCAGAAAAAACCTTTATTTCAGCACATTACATGTGGGCATCTCCCTTTGCCTTCAGCTGCGTCACTATGGTTACAGGACTGTTTGACTGTGTTTGTGTGTGAGCGTTTTGATTTGTATAAGTTTAATGGATTAGGTTTGTCAGTGAATAGCAGCAAATAAAATCTCATGTTTACCAGAGCAGTCACTAACAATGATTGGCTGGCTGGTTTAGGCTGTCACACTTGCTTCTAAATGAAAACCTCATTAATGTTTGTACTTCTCTCACTGATTCTGTTTACATGCACATGAAACTCTAATTAAAATCTAAATTTGGTTTTATTTTAATAATGTGTATTGTGTAAACCTAACGTAATAAATGGTGTATGTTTAGTAATCAGAAATCTGTCATCTTTTTTGGAATATACAGTGCTGGTTTTATATCTGTGCATGTCCAAACGAAAGCAATAATGAATGCTATGAGACAAAAAAGGAAGGATATTCAAGATGCATATTTTAGAAGCATTAAATGAGACAAACAGTAAGCAAATAATGTCTTATGTCCTACTTTTTTGCTATTCATTGTTTACTGGTTTCTTGTTGTCAAGGACATGTATGAGAATTAAAGAGCTGATTAAGTTCCTGTGCAAAATTACAAAAAATTCCAAATAAATTTTAAAATAAATTCTAAGAGGTAGCATATCAGTCTTTCCACATAAGAATAACAGGACATGAGAATGTCTTTTTTATTTTCATTTCCAGTTACGCGTTTGGCAGACGCTTTTATCCAAAGCAATTATAGTGAATACAACCTATACTTTTCGTTACTATGTTTACTCCCTAGGCATCAAACCCATGACCTTGCTGTTGCAAGCAGCATGCTCTATCAGTTGAGCTACAGGAAATATGATTACATGTATACATTATTATTCCAATATGTCTATTTTTATTTAAAGGCATAATTGAAAAAGGATGTGCATCCTAACATGGTCAGTGATAGATTATTTGTGCTGAACTGATTTAAAGTGGGTAGGGTATTAGAAATGTTTGCTTTTGTAGCTAGCTGAAAGCAGGTCATGTTGACCCACTGTTTCACTGGTTGACCAGATGAGGGGGTTTGGGGATTAGTCAGGCCCCCCACAGCTGCAGCCAGAGCCCTGAGTAGAGCAGATGGCCGCCTGCACATTAAAGCAGTCACCCCCACCACTGCAATATTCAGAGTTATGACAGCAGCATCATAACTTTGTGTATATATCCTGTTCTGTTGTCATGATTGTATAATGATGTGATTGTACATGCTTGTGTTCACACTGTTGTGAACCGCACTGACTGATCTGTGGCTGCTGTTCAGACACTCAGCAGACGCTTCGAGCTGGACAGTGTCACTTTGCCTGTGGCTCAATGCCAAACAGATTCAAGGGCGTCGCACTCCATGCTGGATACAGTCAGAGTGCTGGATGAGGTGAGGGGGCAGATCTGCTCAGTACAAAAGTCACCCTCACACTCTTTTTCAATTTGGGATAAAGCAGCTTGACCTTGGAGCCCAAATACACATTCATACATGTATATACACACAAACACACACATACATAAATACATACATGATTGCAGGCAGAATAGCTGCATTTCATTACTCATATAGATCTTTAAGCGTGACAATAAGACTTTGTTTATTAAATTGATAAAGGATGAATAGCATAAACTCCATAATGCAGAGGATCAGACACATCTGATGTTCTGTAATATCACAATGAAATATTATTCATTATTTCCTTTTGCCAACTGGCATGAATATTGCATACATATTTCACAAATGGCCTGTGGTGTTTAAATTGAACATGTTGGCATGACAGTATCTGACCTCTCTCGGTGAGCAGGGATCACATCACTAGCACTTGATCGATGATTGGCCGTGTTTCCACGGTAATCAAAGACTAATGAAGTAACAATAACAGATTACGTCATCTTTTTGGATGACATCCCAGATTTCACGAGACCCCCATAAAAGCTCCCCCCTCCACCTTCAGGCCTCTATCTCCCTCTTTGTCTCTTTCGGAGTCTCTCGCTTCCTCCCTCCATCTTCTCCCAGTGCTTCCTTTGTGTTTGGCTGGTGAACATGCCTGCTGGAGGGGGCCTGTGACTCATAGAAGAGCGAGACTATATTTTTAGCACTGATTCACCCCTTGCCGTGGTGCTTCCTGTGAGAAATATGAAAACCCATGAAGCGCATTTCTTGTAGCTCCATTATCAAGCATCATTTAACAGGTGCTAGACGCACACTTACCGAACACAAGGGGAGTACAGGAGATAAATGTCAGGATGCTTGAACCTGGATGTTTTACATCTTTGACTGTTTAGAAGCAACTTTGTGGCCAATCTGGTTGTGCTCCTGCAGTAGGAGTCGCTGACAATAGAAGTAGATGTTGTAACAAATGCGACATCACAATTTTGACTCCAGTCTTTTGCTGAGGTCATTTTGCAGTGATGGAAAGATGAATCTCACTTTCTCTGTTACTGTCTTTACTTCCTTTTTTCTTTGTTGTGTTAAACCCAGTCTTGGATTAAAGCCGATTAACATAGGCTCTGATTGCGGCATGCTGCTCTGCCCTCCCCCACCTTCCCTTTGTGCTGGTGTCTTGCACCTCCCAAAATAGGGTGAAAATGCAGCGTAAGGAGATTTAGCCAAAAATGGGGCAAATTTTATGCATGGATATGCAACAATCAACACAATCTGGACAATGATGAAGCTGCTGTTTTTCGCCATTAAGAGTTGTTACCACCTGCTGTAGCCACAGTTAGGCCTCTCTCTGACTATCAGGCCCTGGAGCGAGAGCGGCCTCGATTCCAGCGAATAGAAAGCCAGAAGTGTCATTGATGTTTAATTCCCCCCTTCGGCTGGTCAGTCATTTGCTTGGTGTTATTTCCACAAAGCCTTTTTATGAATTTTCGAACATACTCTACATACAAAGTGGAGTATGCTTGAAAACAGAGGCCCAGAAAGGATTTTGTGTGCTTTTAACACTCAAAATGCAAAACAAACGCTAAATGTAATTAGACAAAATGTGTGAACAATAAAAAAACAGACACTTTTAGCGCGGAAAGTGTGTTGACAAAAAAGAAAACAGCAGTTGTTTATAAGCAGTCTGCAGGTGCTGTTTATTTGTTGTGCTGTTTAGCCTTGAGTTTTCATTTCAACATTTCAGTAGGCTTTGATTTTGCTCAGAAATCTCCTTTTGTTGGTGGATTTTCTGGCTGGTTCAGTGGGTAAGACTGTGTCATAACAGACAGTATTTAGTCTGATGAGCTCTGCCTGAGAAGCAGGTTTGTCTCACAGAAAGGTCTCCAGAGCAATATCATCTATTTGTTAAGCGATAGCATCTAACAGGCTTCTAACCTGCTTTCTGATTCAGGTATGTAGCACCGCTGGCGTGTACCAAGGGAAGGCCCAATTTAGCACAATATTGGACAAAAATAAAGAATATTTTCTGCTTGACTTACCACACAACCTTCGTCTTGTTTGATGATTACCTCATGATAGAATCTTGCTTCTGCTTTCTTGCCTTGTGTCTTCCTGCCTTGTGGATCAAAACCCACCCAGGCAAATGGAAAAGAAACTTAAAAATGTTTTTTGAAGCGAGGCCTTGGAGAAAGAAAACAGGATGGGAGCGAAGCATAAGAATTCTTTACAAATATCATCAATGGTTGTATGTTAACGCCTTTGTCAGTGTCTGGGAAGAATAAAGCCATTTCACGGTGAACGCATGGCTATGACAGAAATAAGAAGGGAGGCTGTCAGGATTCATTGATTTTCAAGAGAGTGAAAAACATCAACAACAGGCTTATCACAAAGCCATTTAGCCCTGACTATGAGAGAGTGAGTTGGAGAAAGCTGCTCGATCACAGGGTGTATTTTCTCCCATATGGGGGAATGTTATTATAGCATTTGCTTAAAGAAACCTCTAGTGATGATGCAGGTCTCGCGAACGAAAATGAAATTCATTTACTGCTCTTAAAAATCTAAAAAAAAGCCATTTTGTCCTTTGTACTAAGGCGACTCAATTAAGACACACCGAATTGATGATATGCCCCTCAGGTTAATAGAGTTTTTGGCTTGGCAGGCGTATGAAAATGAAAATGCCAAATAAAATCTAAATGCTCTGAATCGTGCCTTCAGGGAGTAGTACATTTTGGAAGGTTTTAAGCAGTATCTTGATCAGAAGACTTGCGAATATGGATTTTTTGTGGAGCTTATGGACTTAACCCACTGCAGTCTGCTGCACGGGGGAATGGGGATCGCTGCGCCGTCTGTGGCTTTGTCTGCGGCTATAAGAGCATTAGCAGCTGACTTCTGTGGCTTGTCCAAACGTGTTTTTTTATAACTGCCTGCAGGAATCGTGATTTCCTTTGTGAATCCCCAAGGTTCACATTATACATGGGGGTGGTATTGCAGGCATCCAGCGCAAACAAACACACTAACATGGCACGCAATTATTGCCGCACCACAGTAGCTGCATTGCATTCGTCTCAAACGAATGATGTCATAGAGCTTCTCAATGCTGCATTCCTGGTGGCTTGACACTTCATGCATGTGTAATCATGACAGTGATGGAGAAACAATAGAAGCTTGTTTGTGGAATGTGTTCCCCTATACAAAGTGTACCATCGCTCTCAGTATAATGGCACAGCTGTTCTAAACCTGTGATCCACAGCGCTCATGCGTTGAATGTTGCACTCCGAGTTGTGAAGCTGGTGGTTCTAGGTTGTTAATGCTGTTTTTCACTATATTTTCTGGTTTGACATTTCATGTTTTCAGCCCTTCTGTTTTTCTAGATGTATTTTTGTATGCTGGCAAGCCCACATCAGTTCAGCAACTCTGACAAGATCAAAGTGGAAGTCCTAGCCATAGATGACTGAAGACTAGCATTGACTTTTGAACACTTGTGTTTTATTTAAATCAAATGTCTTTTGAATGTCAGATGTCACAGCATCATCCGTTTGGGCCTTATCTGCTCTGAGCTTGAGTGGGAATACAAATATCATCATGATGGCTTTGTGTATCGAATACATTCTGAACAAATGAATGAATAAGCATCCTGTCATCTTGCCAGTTGTGGATATGACCTTGTTGTAATTTTTTATTTAAGGTTCTTGATTACTATAATTCCCAGGAATTCATGACAACAGAGTATCTGATCACAGAAGGTTTTTGAGCCATAGACACTGGTAGAGAAATGTAGACCCAGCTAATGGGGAACATTCCAAGAATGTTGGATAGCATTCTCTAAAAGGTTTCTCTCAACATTACCGCAAGAATGTTCTTACGATAATGTACATAACATTTTTTTGACATTGCATATCATATATATATATATATATATATATAATATATATATATATATATATATATATATATATATATATATATATATATATATATATATATATATATATATAAATAATGTTAATCTTAAGGTGTTAAGGAAACATTACCGAATTGAACCAAGCCATAACGTTAACGCAGTGTGTAAAAAAATGTTTGAACATTGACAGTTTGAACTTTCAGAGAACTTTCAAAATGACATTTTTTTAATGTTTTTGTTACGCAATGGAAACGTTAGGAAAATGTTCTCACATCCTAAAATTATTAGCTGAGTTCTTCCTGTTACTTGTGTGATAAACATCAGTCAGAAAACCGGTTCCCTGGCAAAGAGGATGATTAACATTTGAAACCACAACAGATCTTTGGAACGCTGTCTTTGATCCCAGCTTCCACACAGTCACCCATTCCCAAACGCAAGGTCAACTGAGAGCCCATGGGCCCGCGCACACAGGAAATTGCTGACTGCACAAGAGGAAGTATTTAACACTCTGCCACCCCCCATAAGGCCTGGGACACAATCAGGAACGGTGAAATTACTTTTCTGCTGATGCCTATCCACTCTTTCTTGTTGATAAGTACTCTGAGATTTTCTTAATTATTTTCCTTTCTCATTTCTTTGCCAAAAGCAGGAACCCATGAAATAATTGCTGGCTGTGTTTTCTTTTTCTTTTTTTTATCAGATCCTCATCTATGTGCTCTAAGGATTGAAAAAAGAGAATATTAAAATTTCATAAGGGGATGCCAACGGCTGTGTCTTTCAATATTTCAGACAAGATTTGGATTATTTGGTATCAGAATTTTTAACCGGGCACTTCAGACAGAAATAATACATTTTATTAAATTAATATTGAGCCTATAAATATCCAATATATACAGCACAGTGCATAATTTAATAGGCCCCCTTGTAGGAGATGCTTAATGATGCTGCATCTTTTCCAGGCAATTTATGACCACATGGTATTGATTTGTTTTAGTATGAGATTTTTTTACAGTGGAAAAAAAGTAGATTTTAATATTAAAATTTTTCTTTTACCAGAAGAAATAAAGTCTCAAATTGCCTTACAACTACAATATTTATAATATTGGTATGTCCACACACATTTCTTTATTCATATAATCAAGGAAAAGAACGTCATGTTCAGAATCTAGAGGAGAGGAAGCTCAGAACTCAGGATCAATTGTGGCTGTTTTGGCATTAATCCATGCAGAGTTGTAAACACGGACGCTTGTGTTGGGTTTTAGGGGCTGGCTTCCCTACCACACTAGTCCAATGCTTCACTTTCCATAGACAAAGGAAGGCTGGACCTCTTTACTCTCTATAGCACAAACTGATCTCCTAGATCTGCTGGATTGCTGTCAGATTTCGAAACAAACCCTGCTCTTTTAGCACTTTCACCTCTGTAGTTCACTGGAAGGACATTATGGGTGGTTTTCTGTGAGGTTTCAGATTTGCAGGCATGTTCTGTAAATACTGTACAAGAGCCAGTGTCTTCTACTGTGACTTTTGTCATAACCCCTCACCTACACCTTTATCTCTGTTGCTAGCCTGGATTTAGCTTTCCATTGCTTAGCCTAAAACCATTCAGAAAGATTTTTTTACAGACCCACTCCAGTCTGTATGTACACCAGAGGTTTAATGGAGAAAAGTTGCCCTTTTCTATTAAGTAAAACAACTAAATTGACTGGGACTGTTACTTTTTTGTCTCATGTCTTGTGTTATTTCATTATAGTGCACTATATAACAGTTCAGTATAGCACAGTATATAATCATTTAAAACAGGGATATTTTTGGCTTGTCAGCAGTTTTGGCTAGGCAAGATACATCCTTTTCAGAATTTTATTTCTCTGTCTCCATTTATATTCATTCACACTCTGCAGAGTTTGGACCATATCTGTTTCTGTCCCATTTATCCCATTAAATTAGGTTAGAGAGTTTGCCTGGTCCCATTGATGGCTTTAGCCAGATTGAAAGAATGAGAAAATATTTCTCTTATTTTTTCATAAATCACTTTTCTGTTATCATTTGAGTAATAGCTGTGTCTTGCTACTCCTGTAAAGAAGGACAGCAAATGCTGACTTTATAGCACAAGAGGAAAGGATTCTGGGAATTTTGAGATGTTGCTGTATGCCAGTTTGCAAAACATCGGATGCACATGCAGCTGCTTCCTAGCATTTACCTCCATGAAGCATGCCTGATCTGACCACGCCATAAAGCGTAAAGGTCACATGAACCAAGCATTCTGTCATTCACTACCTTCTCTCAGTTTGGTCCCCCCGTCTTTACTCCTCTCCAGCTCTCTTGGGTATTTGTCATATAGGGCTCTGCAGATATAATTTGGTGTGATTGTGGAGGATTACAGAGGGCCAGAAGAGGATTCCGCCGCTCTGCAGTTTTATTGCTGTAATGAGCCGAGGACCTGAACTGTCTGTCTGAGTGCATCCGAGTGGGTCTGCAGACACATGCGGCCTTAGAACTTCCAGAGTTTGGAGAGAATGGCCATGAGCCACCTAATCAGAGTAAAGCCTCAGTCTAGAACTAATAAAACAAACCTTCTGGCCAACTTTGATGCACTTTGAGTGCCTTGATGACTTTCCCGAAGTATTGTTGGCAAAAAGTAGATCCATACAAATTTGATGTGCTTTGTCTTGTTTATATAAAGCCACCATAAAATCTCTCATTTGCTTTAAAATAATCTGTATATATAAAAACCATTAGTATAATGTTATAATGATGCATTTTTTTCAAAGATAAACCCAATTTGGCAGGTTTGTTTTGATTGATTTACAAATTATTTTACTCAGGGATCTTTAGTACATCTGAGATATTTCAGGAAAGGGTCGCTACTAATTAAAGTTGTAAGAAACATTTAACATTTATATCATATCCCTTTTCCACCTGCACATCTTTTTTAGCCAGAGAATAGATATTGTTATCTGTTGTGTGAGTGTTTGGATAGATGTTTGAAATGTTTATTAAAAATATGACATTTACAATAGTCTCACCACTGTCAGTATAGTTGGCGTTATGGAGATTACTGTGCTGTACAGCCCATCCTGTGCCTTCATTTGAGATCTCTCTAGTGAAGGTGGATGTGATTTTTTTTTTTTGTGGGCATTGCTTTATTTGTGGGGTTTGTTTGGTGGAGGGGAAGGGATCAAAATGGATTAAGACCCCCTTCTCTCCCTCTGCCATACTCCTGCTTTCCATAGTTGAGCTTCAAAATGTAGAGCAATGAGGACTTAAAACCCACCCTCCTGTTTACCCTTGATGTAATCCAAACTGAAATATTTTACAGGGATATCTGAGCTCTGTCTCTACACCTTAGAGCCCTTCTGTCTCCCACATACTCTCACCTCTGCTCTCAGTATGGCATCAGTCCGCTGTAATCTTTGCTTGAGTGTGTGTGTGCTGCATTTGAATGGTTTATATGGTGTGAGTTTAGTCATGCAGTATGCATGAGGCTCTGTCTTTAGAGCCCAGGTGCTTGCATATGTATGTTGTGTTTGTTGTCATTAGACTGTATCACCAAACAGGTTTGCACTGGCATTCCCCTGCATTGCAATCAAAGTGGGTTTTGCTTGCGCTGGGGAAATAGAGCTTGGCCCTCAATGGCCATTACACACAAAGGTATCCTCTGTCATGTGAACAGTACAACTATGACTTTCTAAAAACACAGAAGCTCAGCACAGCTGTGTATTTATTTTATACTGTCTATGTATTTGTGATATTTTATTAAAACCTGCAATCTGTACTTTCTTTTGCTTAAAAATAAAAGTTATGAAACAGTTACATAGTAGATCATCATTCAAAACGTTTTCCTCACCCCGATTCACAAAGTTACATTTATAATAATGATTTATAATTTGCTGTTGGGTCCCATTTCTCAGGAAGTGCCAGTTTGGAATTTATTTGACTCTAACACATGTAAAGAAAGTGTGTAAAGTAACCTGTAACAACAGAGAAGATGACTGAGAAACAAAAGGTACAGAATGCAGCTTCAAGTTACTGTCAGCGGAGAGCTGTAACTGATTAGCATGTGGCCATAGGTAATCAAAGTCACTGCAGCAGGATAATTCTTATGTAAGTCTGATATAAACAAGAAGTTATTTTTAAGTAACTTACATTTTGAACCCAATGTGTTCAAAGTCAAAGCAGGATCAGCTGTTGCATGTCTCCAAGCAACAAAGAGACTAAAAACCTAGAGTGCTGCAAACAGAGTTATACAAACAGTAAACATACCAGCGCTGTTATACAAAATATATATAATATATATATATTATACTAATATACTAAATATGTCTTGAAACATAACATTTACGTTACATTAATGCATTTGGCAGGCGCTTTAATCAAAGTGTGTTCCCTAGGAATCAAACTCATGACCTTTGCGCTGCTAATGCAATGCTGTGCCAGTTGAGCTACAGGAACAACTTTTGAAACATTTCTGTTTTAAACAACAGTTGAAACACCATTTACCTAATCATATTACAGCATCATAATTAACTACTGTATTTATTTGTTTATGAAAGTAGGTACTGTATATGAGAAAATTCCTGCAGATTCAGGATTATATCTTTGTAAGGGCGGAAAATGATCTTTAGCAGAGTTGTGTGGTGATATACCAGTGCAAAGCCCAGCTGTTTTGCAAAAACACAAGTGGGAGGTTGTGTGAGTGGGCTGCACAGACAGGAAAATGCAACCTCAGACCTCCTCCTGATGCAGTCTGCAGGCTCTGTGCCTCTAAGGATGCACACTGCTAACCATCCCTCATAAATCGATTCTGTATTCTGAGTGGGAGGACCTGGAGCGTAATATAAATCTTAGGTACTGTGATGTCACTGAGGCCTTTATGCAAATTTTCAAACATGCACATCCTATTGGACTACAGTGTATGATTTCATCATTACTCACTGTCTGTTCATGTGACGGCCCTGATGTGTTATGTGTCATAAATACACCACTGACTCAGAAATGGGCAATTATCCTTTTTGCCTTCCCGCTGGTGCCATGTGAGTATTCTTTCCAGGGTGAACAAATGGCAAGTCGACACACACTGTGACACTTTCTCACTAGGGCAACCGATGCGCTATAGAAATGTGTGAGCTGCAAGCGCATCATACACAAACTGCAAGCCGGGAGGCAGATAGGGAAAACAACTGAAGTAATCAATGATGGAGAAGCTGGGAGACAAGAGGGGTTCGTGATGGAATGTGAGACATAGAATGAATAATGCGTATGCGTGTGTGAGCTGGGAGGGGGGTTACCTGTACTGATTGTACCTCTGTGATGCTGATAGGCCATCAGACTAGAGGGTTCCGCCTGCCTTCATTATCTCCCGCAGCAGGGAGTGCTGTGATTGGAGCAGTGGGGCACGCTGAGATGGCGAATAGGGCTGCTTTGCGGGAGACGCTGTCTGAAATCTCCAACTTGCACGCTTGTGCTGACCTTAACAACCTCTATGACTGAGACACTATAGCTGTGTTCCAAAACCTTATGAGCTGTCTGCCTAGTTTACACACAAAAGTTCTACCATTTATTCACTTTCAAAACCTGTATGACTTTCTTTATTCTTCAGAACACAAAAGGAGATACTTGAATGAATTTCTGTTTGGAGTCAATGTAATGGCGGTAGATTAACACACTAACTCCAGAGGTAAGGTAGGTGATTTTAGATAGGCTAGCAATAGCAACCTAGCTTTGAAAGCATAAGATCCCGCCCTCCCTTTAAAATCAAACCTTCTATAATGCACATGAACGCAATGCAAATACATGGTTTAACATGCAAGTAGGACATCCTATCATTGCATTCAGCCTAAACACCTTCCACAGAAGATATGTTTGAAAACTATATTTAGATCACTTTACTTAGTGATTGTTTTCAGGAAGAGACTTTCAACCAGCATAACATAAATGTTCCTGGAATGAATTGCCTACCCTGCCTTTAATAAGGCAAGAGTGTCAGGAAGTTAACAGATTTTATGTAGGATGCTCACTTAGAAGTCAGCCTATGTAGGAAGTAAATAGTAAGACAGCTCACTAGACTTTAAGACGGATGTGTCTAATCATCTAATTTAATCTGTCAGTCCTCCACTGGCATAACGTCATGTAGCATGTTATGATTTTCATGTTAAATTATCATATGCTAAACTCTATACTAAATAAACCCTAATAGGTTTGGCGAAACTTGATGATGTTTGTTTTAGACTCAGCTTGAGTTTTGACAAATGCAGATTGGGTTTCATGTAATCCCATAAATGATCATTAACTGACGCACATTAGAATTTCAAATCGCAAACACAGCTGGATTGTTCGTTTGAGCAGTATTAAATACTCACTGATTGCTCTTGATGTCATTTTAAATAAAGACTAAATCTAATCTCAGTCTACATGATGTCATTCAACAAAAGTTTAAAGTGTTCTAATATTTAAATGAGTTATGTCCCTATTAAAAGTGGCTTGATCTAACACCAGCACACAGTTGTGACTGTACAGAAATAAAGGCTAGAAGGAGGGAGATGAGATGGCATGGAAGTGATGGTGTTTGGTGTAGGAGCGAGCCATGTCGCCTAAAATGCAATATGTTCCACCTGAATGCTTCTTTCCACGGCTGCATCATTTATCTGACTGCAAGGTCTCTGCGTTTGGAGAACAAGCTGCAGTGAGGGATGGAAATGCTGCCGTGAACAGACAGAAACGCTTCCCCTTGCATGTATTCATAATTTCCGCCTATTAAGCCACTTTTGTTGCATGCGACTCTGTCGTGCATCTTGCATTCTTGGGGTTGATTTTCTGCGAAGTTTCTTCCGCATTTTGTTGTTGATGATTAAATTTTGTTGTCGTGTGTGTGGCTGTGTAATCAATGTTAAATATGAAGCGACAGAATAAAACTAGATTTGCATTTCCTGAAGAAAATGCCAGTGCTTGCAAGGCAGCAAAAGAAAAGTGAGAAAGTTTTAGTTGAGCTTGTAGTCTAAGGCTGGTTCACACAATTACAATTAGGCATGAAATTTGCGTAATTGTAAAGGAGGCCATAAATGGTTACATTTATGTAAGAAAGACAAGACCATTGACAGTTCAGTATGCAAATAGATGTAAAAAGAAAGACAGTATGCAAATAATGTAGTTTTTTGGGGACAAATTACGAAAGTTATTTAGGTAATACCACATCCCCTTTAACAAGTGTGTTTAAGGAACTTGATTCCAGTTCTGCTTTGCAAACGCTGTAATAAATAATACAGGTTAAAACCATTGATTCTAACAGTGTATGTGATTGCAGACCTGCAGTAGTGGTGTGCTGCTGTCCATGGTCCTGATTGTTTATCTGACTGTATACTCGAGATTCTATTTCCCTGAGCATATTGTCTCTTTGCATGCATGTATTTATATCTTAATAAATCTCTAGTTTTTGTAATATAGCTACAAACCTTGAATGATGCTTACACAGTCTGCAAGCTCAATTTTTTTCCTATTTTAATTTACTGTTGGTGGAAGAAATTGATTTTTTTATTTCCCTTTCCTGCAGTGGGATGCCGTGTAGTCGTAGCATGGGAATATGGACTATAAAGTAGTTTAACACATGCTCTCTCACCAGCGTTTCTCTCTAATCATGTGACTAATGTATGTGTTCAGCTCTGGTCAGATGTTGTGCATCATACTAATAGGAGATGAGGTGTAAAGCCCCACAGGAGACATGCCAGGGAGGACTTCACTTACAAGCTAATCAAATTGTCATTATCACATCTCCTGTGAAGGAAAGTGAGTGTGGGTTTCCTTATAAATATTTCCATATAAAATGTATTGGGAACAAATTTGTACCCAAAGGTAAGCAAAACCTAACAAATATAAGCAAGTCCTCCTTTTGGAGATGTCCTCATTTGTAAAAATGCTTTAAAAATATAATATTTTTTTATAATAAAAATGCAGAAAGTTTTCTATTAGGGTTAGAGTGTGGGTTAGGTTATATTGTTTAGAACTAGCTGTGTATGAAACTTTTAATTTTAAATTTAAAAAAATTATAATTTAGGTAAGTAAATGTGTGTGGGCGTGTGCATGCGTGTGTGTGTGCGTGTGTATGTGATTTACAGATCCTATCTCTGCTACTACCTTTCAAATGTAAGTTTGCAGGCTTGATGTGTGCAGCCATTTCTTACTGTGTTAAATGCCGCTAAATTACATTGGTGGTAGGATGTTCTGCAGAGTTGTAAATTGCTGTCAAAAGACAATGTCTGCAAACAGGCACATACACTCAGAGGCCTGTGCAATCATATTTACCCTGAAGCTGTAATTTGTCTTTTTCATTCTCCCAGGAGATGGTGGAGTTTATGTAGATTATTGCCTAAAAGTGGGTTAAGATGAATACCACCATTGTGGACCGATACAAACAGCATTACCTTCCTGTGGTATTGATGGTAAATAGGATTTTATGCTGATAAAAAAGGGCAAGAATATTTGTATTTTTGAAGGTCAGGCAAGATTGCTGCATATATGAAAATTGGTAAACATATAATAATGCATTTTACTATGAAGATTTTTTGTTAGGGAAGTTATGAAACGCCCTTCAAGAAATCCTCTTTTTACTGCATATGCTTGCAAACATACTTCCTGTTATCAGATTCATATTTTCTCCATTAGAAATTGACAGTGCAAGCAAATATAAAGGAAGGGCATGCAGAACTGGCAGGCGCTCAGAGGAACGTTCTGCTTGTGAAGATTAGATGTTACAGGGAAAGTTTATAGATGAGAAAAATGAATCTCTGACCTTTAACTTACTTGTCAGCAGCTGGCTGTTCTCACTGTCTTCCATAATATCACAACACATGACATCACAGTTTTACAAGCACATAGAGGCATCTACACAAACATGCATGAACGATGCACTCACCATAGTGTCCTGATGGAGAGATTTGTATCAAATTTGTAATTTTACTGTAAAATAGTCCTTAGTGACACCCATTTTCACCCAGTATCACTAAAGTGTAACCTCAAGCATACAGCCCTTGTTAGTGAACACTGTACGGTGACGTGCAGTCTTTATACTATCTATGTAGACGGTATCTGTCACTTTGAATGTAGACGCAGTGTATGAGATAAATGTGTGGCATTTTTAGAGTGTGAGGTTGATGTAGAACACTGATTGGTGTAGACACTGTGCCAGCTGCTCAGTTACGTGGAATGCTTCAGAAGAACTAGTGGATTTGACTGTCTCATTCTATGCTAATATCCCAGTGAATCCAGCAGCTGGGAGGAGTCTTGCTCGTGAATGATGCATTTGTTGATTGTAGGGGGATTATTCCACTTTCCTCTGAATGTTCTGAACTTAATTTTATGGACTTCTTCTCAAATCCCTTTCTCTCCTCCTCTCTGTGTGTCCCAGATCTTCTCTAAGCTCCACTCTTCAAAGCCTTCAAACACAGCAGAGCTTTAATTTAGAGCCAATAAGGTTTCCTTTCAGAGTGACAAAATGGGGCACAGTGTCGCCATTTCCCCAGAGAGGGAATGAGGGTAGGGGAGAGAGACATTCTGTGAGGGAACCCTGGAGTCTCTCTCTTTACCAAGCTCTGTCCTCTTCCCAACAGCCCTCACTTTAGAGAATTGAAGTCATCTATCTCCATTAGAGGGTCATGGAAATATGAGACCTGCAGAGGTGGACCTGCTCTAGAGCAAAGTGTGGACATCATGAAACGTCCTCATCAATTTGTTGCAGCAAAAGCATCTTCTCTGTCTGTCCATTTCCTTTAGTAATGGGTTGGTTGATTAAACCCAAACATTTCCCATTGATCTTAATTATAAAATTTTCTATATATTAGGTACATTTAGCTTTTAGCATACTTATACCAGGCTAGTATAGCCATCTCTTGACATATCAGTTAACAAGCATTGTTGCGTTTTATAAAATGGAAAGGTTCAGGTCTGGTTCTGGATGCTGATTCGTCAGAATAACATTGCAGCCATGCTAAAATTAAGCTATAGGAAATGAGAGGTTGTGCTATATTGTGAACCTTCTGCTAGAAGATGCAGTTCCTGACGTAAAAGAATGTTGCTATGCAACAAAAATACTGATAAGCCTATAGATGCTGTGCAGAGACATGTGGAACAGGTGTTTCACACTATGGCAGTTTCTATATCAAACATTTCAGCTCAGCTGGAAAATTGTATTGACCAATCAGCATCCAGTACCAGAACGATCCATTTTAATACAGGGTGTAGTAACTGCTTTGACATGAAACAGCTGTTTACCTAGCTGGGGAGTATGTCAATGTGCAACACTCATAAAGAATGTGTTATGTTATTGTTTATGTGTCAGGGCCTGTAACATCTACATGCCATTTTTAATAACTCATTTCAGCCATGACTTTAAAAAACTATAAGGTAATCAACAGCTGATTATTATAGCAACAGATCAAAAATTGATCACATATTGATTAATTTATACTGAAGCATTTTAAAATGTTTCTTTTTCGTTATATGATCGTTATCATCATAAACAATCAACCAGCATAGATTGTTTTGGGATTTGTCACATAACTGTGATGATCTGTTACTAATTGTTGCCAAACACAGTGATCTAATCATTAGCTATTCATTAATTAAAAGTAGTGATCTCAGACTGGCTTTGATTAGACATAAAAGAAATGCAAAACAAATTAAATTAACAAGTGACTCTGTAGACACAACCTTGCATTAGCAGTGCAAAAGTTGTGGGTTTGATTCCCAGGGAACACATGTACTGATAAAAAATAAATACCTTGAATGTACTGTAAGTCGCTTTGGATTAAAGCATCTGCCAAATGCATAAATGTAAATGTAAATGTAGTTTAGAAAAGCATATCAAATTATGAATCTTCATAATGTGATGTAATTACTTGGATATGTGATTACATGGACATATGATTATATGGTACTATGGTAGAAAAGGTCCAGTCTCATGTCAGGAGACCCATAGATGCTGGACTGAACAGGTTTCCATACTGAAGCGTTTATGAGGAAGAGTGTTACTGTAATGGTTCATGTGTCATTCATTCCATTAGCCTCCACTCTCTTCTCACAGCACAATAGCATTATTATTGATTATTCTGAAGATGGAGCCTGTGCACACACCCACATACACACACACTTCTCAATCCCTTACATCACTGTCTACAGCCCTTAAGCATGTTGTGTCACATAGTTTTATAGTTTCTTTCCATCTTTCCTCTCTCTTCACATTACTTCCTTTCTCTGTCTTTGTCCCAGGGCTGTAGTAAGAACAAAGAGAAGCTTATATCACCAGGCTGATGTTCTGATTTCATCTGTGCTCAGAGCACTCGCAGTCATTAGTAAGAGGAAGTGTTATGTAATGGGTCAAGTAAAGGAATAGATGGGGTGACATGCACACACATTATTACACACATTTCCATTGCCTTAATGGTTTTTAAACTGAGCCAATGATTTTCTATTGTTTAAACCTAACATGTGCACTTATTGCATTCTACATTTTCATCAAAAGAGTGCTTAGTATACTAAGTACTTAGTTCAGTCTTTTAAATTAAAAGAGCAGTTGGGGTTTCCTCACAATATGCTAGATGTTTGGTTTTCCTACAACGTGATGGCATTTTCCTCCTTAATGTAGGTCAAACCAACACACACACTGTATAGTAGTGAGGACAATTCAAACACTTATATTATATAAACCATTATTTCTAAAGGCTAATTATATTTTCTATCCCCAGCCCTGCCATTTAATCTAAACCTTGCACAAAACAATTGTCATTATTAGATTTAAAGCAAAACATGATTTAGCTGATTTATGAGCCTTTAAAATAGTGAGGACCATTTCAAATGTCCTCGCTAGTTGGTTTTTGATATGCTCCATTGTGTGAGGAAACGTTTTTGGTCCTTACAAGTATAACTCAACCTGCACACATACACACACACACATGTACATTCTACATTGATTTGGGTAGAGGTGGTGGATTGCTGCAGGGACATTGTGACAGGAAATAGCAAAGAGAAGTCACCTGTACACTCTGGCCAGGTTCCAGAATGTTCTGACAGACTGACTGCAGGCAAAGATCTCTGCTTAGGACACATCCCAATAGAGAAGGGAGGGGTGAAGAAAAATAGGCGATGAATTGGACAGAAACAGAGAGGAACTGGATTTTTTTTGCATTCTGGATATACTTTATCCTGTCTCTCTCCTTTCTTTTTCTCTCATTTTTTTCATCCTTTTTGTTGACAGAGTGTGTCTGGCCATGAGGTCCTCACACAGATTCTCTCCACTTGGCTGCACGCCCATCTGCTGTGCTGCATGTGGGTGTCTATGTGTGTGGATGCAGGATACGGTCAGGTGGCACCAGGTGTTGCTTGGCCTTGCTTCACTGCACGCAGGGCCGTAAATGCGTGGCACACCACCTCCCACATGACTGGCACGCGTTCACGCTCATACACTCACCCACGCACAACTATGCTCCAAAAGTCCATCCTTGAGCTGTTAATTGCTGTTAAATTGTTTTGAAGACCATAAATGCATATTCTGAAAAAAAGGCAACGCTATGGCATTTATGTATGCTGGTACTCTGAAAGGAAATGCTGGCAAAGCTAGCGCACACATTTTGGCTCACATATGCTTTGTGCTGGGTCAATTAATGTACAGGATGTGTTTTGTGTGGTAAACCAATAGATCATGTAGTCTCGTGGCTAGACTTTAGATATGCATCATAAAGTGTGGTCCACATTGCAGCTGATTCTGCTTAAGAACAGCTCACTTACAATGGAAGAGGCTGCCTGACTGACAAGTGACCAATCACTCTTTTATGTGACACTTAGGAGTGGTCTTATGTGATATATATATTCCTCTCCACAATAATAGACTAGTGTGGAATCAATGAATTCAAATGATGCCATGGCAGTCTCTTTAGTTGGTTGTAGAGAAATGCCAAAAAATTGTGGAAAATGTCTAGATTTTGTGATTAGAATTTCTGTAGGTACAGAAGTACAAAGAACTGAAAAGTATAGAGGTTTGCTTATGGTTATTGTTTTTGTGTAGTCAGTGCCTCACACAAAACTCTTAATTAAATCTTAAAAACCTTTAAAGATTTGATGTCGCAATTCTGTTAAAATTTGGCAATTCTAGTTATTAGTTCTTTCTAAAAAGAACTCGTCTACATGATACCTTGTAAACACGACTTTGTCTCAAGGTGGACTGATGATAAAACGTGTGCTTACTCCCAAAGGTTGCGTAGTAACTACCAATTAGATTGGAACTGTTGATTTTAGATAGAGCTTACCATCATTGTGTGAAATATGTATCAGACAGCCAGTGAATGGACTGTGGGCGGACCGTAGGCATAATGTCTGAGGCTAAAATGAGAGAGAGTCATAAATGTGAGTTCCACTGGTGGCCAGTGTTTGTTCCCTGGAAATGAAATAAAATCCATTCTTATGAACTAAACTGCTTGCTTTCATGAACCTAGACAACAGTCATTTTTCAAGAACGTTCACTGCAGACAGTTTGTTGCGCAGACTGCGGTTCATGTCACTGTGGCGTGAGCTCTGAATGCATTTCTGCTTTAAAAGTAAGTTTATTAGCTCTTATTCAGGGAA
This sequence comes from Chromobotia macracanthus, assembly GCA_036877525.1. NCBI lineage: Eukaryota > Metazoa > Chordata > Actinopteri > Cypriniformes > Botiidae > Chromobotia > Chromobotia macracanthus. The sequence goes on from JAZGTH010000063.1 coordinate 7,937,004, forward strand.
TGACGGATGTTATTGGAGATAGAGTTACATCAGGCTTCAGAGCGCGTGTGTTCGTATGTCTTCTCTATATTTCTGCCCTGAGGCTACTCTCTCCGTCTCGTTGTGAGTGGAGTCTATTTTAAGAATCACTTCGCTTATTGGATGCAAGCTTTTATGAACAGTCTTCTCCATGAGTTGGGAGAGCAGAGCGTCTTCTGATGTGAGTGTTTTGCAAAGAGAGGCCCACGCATGTCTGCGCACGTTTGCGCACATGTGCCTGCGTAGGTGCGTGAGATTGTTTAGAATGGAGACATGACAGCGTTGCAACAACCAGAGGGAGTTGGTGTGGGTTTGTCGGTGTGTTTTGAATGAGAGAGAGAAACGGACATCTATAAATAGCACCTGCTTTCTTTGGTTACATATTGTGCACACTGCAGATGAGAGGTGCAAACTCGTTTATATAGAGATGATTACTTGTATCTGTAGGTCTGCATTGAATTTGCGCCCAGAAAGCTCTGCAGATTTTTGCAAAAAAAAGTTCTTCAATGTTCTTCACAACCACCCCACCCCCCACATCCTCATTTATTTAACATTTTGGTTAATTTAATAATTGTAACAAGTTATCTCACTCAGATCTTTAATACATACCATTTTTAAAGACTCTGTTTAAAGGCTTTCTTTTCTCTCCAGTGGGTGCAAACTGTGAATGTGTGCAAAATTGTGGGAATAGTTTTAACACATTTGGGGACTGTAAAATTCCACAACTTTCACTTTTAATTGTTTTCTCTTTTTCTAGTTGCTCTCTCTCCCTCTCTCTTTTTTGTCTCTCTCAGTTGTTCTCTGTTCTAAGTAGGGAAGGTAATCATGACGGAGATCAAAGGGCAGCTTGGTATTGTGGCAGCGTGTATGTATTTCTGTGTCTTAGAATGATGAGAGAGATAGGAAAAGAGAGAGAGAGGAGGCATTTAGAGATACTGCATTTATAATAAATGACACACTGCCGAAGGCTAGTGATGCCTTGCCCTTATATAGTGTGTATGTCTGAGGAGTGGGGGTATGTCTGGTAGTTCAAATGCCACAGTCTAGACTGGTAATAAATATACTAATTGCACTCTAAATGTATATGTTGCTGCAGAATGTAAAATTGGGCCGATCTTTTGCAATAATATGATGTCATAATTACCTGCCCACTGCATGTATTAAGAAGATCCATGTACTTAGTTGTGCACGTGTCCTGTTACATTGCCCTAGTAATTTTCTCTCTGTGTGTGTGTGCAGCGAATCAGGGCTGTAAGAGAATCCTGCTAATCAAAGCTCTTCTCTTTGGTCTGTCTATGTTATATTGATCTCTGAGCTCTAGTATACGGCTCATACTCAGGACGATTAAGCTTAGTCGACACGCAGCACTGCATGTTGTATCAATGAAAGCTGAAATCCACACCACTACAAACACAGCGCACACACACACACACACACACACACACACACACACACACACATACACACTCTTATGATGTGGATCATTCTTTGCCACCCCAGCTGCATTGTAAAGCATGCCCTTGGGGTCTGGGGGGATGTGTCTGCATTACACATCACATCTTTGCGTGACTTGTGATGGAATTATAAACAAAAGCAGAAGTACAGAGGTGAATCTTATGTAAACACATCCAGGTCACGTTTCACCTCAGAACTAGGACATAAAGAAGCAATTAAAGCAAGAAATAAAGCAAATAAAGCAAGAAATGTTTATAAATTTTTTTTTAGCATTGTAACATTACCTTCATATTTCCATTATTCTCAGTGGTGAATCTTAACGTAAAATAAATTAAAAGACAGTGCAATAAATAATAACATGATTTGTAAACACATTATATATTTGTTTTAAAGTTCATCTAAATAATGTGACAATGCAATAAATCAAAAAATGTTCTAAAATTTAAAATAGTCATTTTTGAAACGTTTTATATGTTACACTCACAAAACTCACTCCTTTTCCTCTCTCCTCTCTTCTTGTCTGTATCTGCTCAAGTGTTCACTTTTTTACACTCCTATTCCATTTTTTCCCTTCATCATCCATCCCTCCCTTCATTTCTGATCTCTCTTCAATACTGACCATGAGGTTTAGTTGAAAAGATAAAGGCATGTAGCTGTTGGGCGGAAATGAAGTGACTTCATCTTGCACTCATTCACAGAACTGTCACTCATTCTCCCTTACTTCTTCTCCTCAAGCAATTTCTCATTTCTTCCATCTTCCCTTCTGGGCCAGAGTAAGGGTCTGCCGGGGTGAGGGTTTAAGGTGAGTTGTGCCCTGCTGGAGAGCAGCTGATAGCTGATAGCATCAGTGTTAGCCTGCAGGACAGAGTTGTTACTGCTGGGTAGTTCTTTCACACACAAGCACATAAAGATTCATTTATTCTGCTTAGAGATGGTGGGGGTGATAGATATGTGTGGAGAGAGACAGTTTAAGGTAGGGATTAGCTGCAGAGCCACAGAGGAACACATAGACATGGTAAAATATTACATCATGTTTCCCTTCCTGTTCTTTTAAGCTTGTGATCTTTGATGGGAGATTATATAAAGGATTTCTTGGGGTCGATATGCGTGGAAGCACATTGAAAATGTAGAAGTTGATTTAAACCTGGAAATAACAAAAGGTTTAAGGATTTTGACATTGGAATTTTAGGAATTTAAAACACTGTTATTAAATCAGTACGGAATATTGAAGATTTAGCACTATTTTACTATTCAAATAAATATTCAAATGTCATAGGTGACGTTTCTGACATTGGCCACGTTAACTTCTTTGTACAGAAGGTCAGGTTTCCTTCTGCTGAGGCACACAAGATGCTCTTTGGAACAATCTCAAGTCATGCTGGGTTAACATGGATCATGAGGTTTTGCACAAACTTGTGTAGCTCATGCCAGCTTAGTTACATACTTTCATTAAAGCAAAAGGAAGACATACTAATACTGAGACATTCTCAAATATTATGATGCATTTTATTTTATTTAGCTCTAACAACTTTAAATAGAAATTTCAATTTATAGAATTCATAGGTTGATTTTATTATGAACCTAGATGGAAAGGATTTGTGAATGTTGTATATTGTACTTATAAGTAAAAGACTTGCGCCAATGTCTGTCCAAACATTAAAAAAACTATGGTTGCTATTGCGTTTATGTAAGTATGTACGTTTTATGTAAAATTGCATAAATTCATGATTTAATTCGTGATAACATTTATTATCATATAGAATGTATGTTTATATATTACATTTTGTACGTAGACATATAGTCCCCTTTGCTGGGCAAGGTTTTGACTTTCATTAGGCAGTACTTGTGGTGATAGAGAGTGAGTGCGTAAATGAATGAATTATTAAAGCTGATGATGTGAAGGAGCTTCTTTGACTAATCTCAACCAATCAGAGGAGAGCTGCTGTCTATTTGGGTCATACCATTGTACTATCATCTGAAAAAGGAGAGCGAGAGAGTAAGAGAGGGAGATAGAGGAATTATGTGAACAGAACAGAAAGATTCAATCATCTTTTTACTGATTTTAAGATACTATCTTATGCATGCAATTCTGTCACATGTTTATTTGGGACATTTGAATGTCATCATGTTTGGTCAATATTTTACTTAAGATGATGGTCAGCTAATTATTTAAAAGAAAAGATGCAGATATTATTCATCACACGTCACCATAGTTATTAATAACCATTTCTTCAAAAGCTCAAAAACTCCCCTCTCTCAGCTTAATGTACAGAGGCAACTGTATGCCATTTGCAGCTTTATTTCCCCCAAAACTGAAAATATGGTGAAATCAAAACATTGCTCTGCTTGTCTGAGCTTCTAGACCAGCCCAACAACATTATCTCAACCAATGGCAAGTTTGTAATATTAGATAAGAATTAGCAATTAGCAGATCGGTAGACCATAGAAAATCCCCTGTGACAGATAAGCGGAAGTTGACTCCCAACAAAGATCATTATCTGTGTTCTTGAACAGTTGTTAATTGTGTATTTCTCATTGAAGTGGGCAACATCTGGGCTGCAGTCCAAAACCTTGGAAGCATGTCTGTCACAACGATTCAGGCTGTCTCTTCCTCTCCATGGACTGGAGGATGGTGATAAGTGGACACAATGATTATATGTAGGGACTCAAATCAAATTTTCTTTTTTCCTATTAAGGTATATGAGAGTCTCAAACATTGATTAGTCTCTATCTGGATTCTGTAGGTTTAAGAGTTCAGACCTTACGTAATGACTGGCTGTGTGCATGTGACCGCAAGTTGATGATTTAGAACTAACCAGTTTTAAATGAGTTCATCCTTACTGTGAAACACTGGTTGAAAATTAGAACGTGTTCAGTAGAGCCTGAGGTTTCTACAGTGTGAGGCCATTAGAGTATGTGTGTCTCTTCAACAGATATGACATCTTTCACTTGTAATACGTGAGGGTTGGGAATAGGAGTTGAATCACTCTAATGAGTCACTCGCTCACTATATCAGTCAGAGCGGTTCTTCTTGAACTGCAGCTTATTAGTTTCACGTTTAGCTTGAACCAGAAATTTTATTGTGGATAACTGTTTAGACCTTAGTGTCATGATACGACGTTGTTGGAGTTTGTTGTATACATTGTTTTTATAAAAATGGCTATAAAATGTTTTATAAAAGGCTATTAACATTTGTTACCAAAAGTAGTTTTGCTTTTATTTAATGTCTGAACGGTACATAGCTTGGACGATTTATTGAAGGGGAGACACTTCATCACAAGCACTGCATGAGTTTGTAATTATTAAGGAACCAGAAACATTACATTTCCTATGATTTTCATCCCTAATGAGGATTTTCAGTTCAGTAAGTGCGGTAACATTCTGATCCACATCAAAATGATTCTAGTTGCTTAGTGTAAATGGGCAAGCTTGTATTTATGGAGGAAATTAAAAGTACATTCAAGAGCTATAAAAATAAAACCAAGAAAAGCCCTTCCTGACTTGGCTTTGGCTGGATACATTAAAACGTAGAAGCTTCTGAAAACTCTAGATTCATCTTGCTCTGTTTTATTTTGCATTTCTGAGAACAGACAGTACTTCTACCCCTTCATTTATTCTCTCTGTCTTCAGAGTTCTCCGCCTCAGAAAGTGCACATGTCGGCGGTCAGCAGGGAATAAACCCCTCAGTCAGTTTGCATTTTTTGAGTGCTCTCACATATCACTTCTGTAGCCTTCTAGCATAGCAGTGCAGAAACAACAGAGAGGGACAGAGAAACAGGATGGAGGGGAAAAGAAGGTATTTATTTTCTATGGTCTGGTTGTGTGGCACAGAGGTACAGAGACGAGATTCACCAGGGATCTTATGAAACACACATAACATTGTGATTGTTTGCTGTTTGTGTTGCGATACACTAAGTACTATAATGCAATAGGACTTTAACTTGTCGTTGTTTATATTGCACAATCTTTATCCAGCTTGTTCTCATGAATGCTGAGAGGGGAAAGTAAATTGATTTGAATGTGGACAGGGCAATTTCAATCTGTACAAATGTGATACAGTAAATTATGCTGAATTTTCCTGTGTCTGCATTCGGATAAGAGAAAAAATGCACTGTGGGAAGTAATGGACTTTGTAACTAATGTGTTTTGTTTTGAATGCCAATGAAATATGGTGAAATATGAATGAAAAGGAAACTGTAGGTTCTTAGCTTCAGGAAATCGATTTAATATGGTTATGAAATTACGCAAATACTATACTATATTGATTTTGTCCCCACCTGTATTGACTTATGAGCATGATTTAATCTAGTGACTAGCTGCTCTACTAGATCTACTAGACGTAGATATTACGTCTAAGCAAAAATAACCAAAACTACTTTGCTTGCAGAAACCTAGTTTTAACCTGACATATAAAAAACATAGATCTGCATGTAAATGTGATGTTTTCTTACCCTGGCACCCTGTTATTTGGACCTGACAGACATTTCTATGGACTCTGTGCTTGAGTGATTGAACATATATTGATGCAGTTTGGTTGGAGTGCTTTGCTCAAGGGCACAAAGGCGGCTCGGGCCCGTCGGCAGTCCATTTCCCAAACCACTTAGCCTCGCAGTTACTTCTTTGACTTTACATGCCTTTGCTGCAGGGGAAATAGTATTTGTAACTGTTCCCGTGTCATCCTAAGATGAGAAAGAAACTGGAAATTCATGCATGTGTGGTCACAGTTTACTGCAGCGGTCTATGCACATAGATTTCTGCTTCGCCTGTTTAGGTGTTTTGCAAGCGGATAATTTATAAATATTAGAAAGAGAATAAATTACTGTGATAAAAGTTAAAATGAATGAATTTCATCATTTAAAATGAAACTAATTATTAATTGTGAACAGTTGTGTTCATAAGGCATTTAGTAGCATTCAATAGGTATCACTGCAGATATGTAACAAAATATTAAGGTAAAATAAATGGTAAATACAACAGCCAAGCCAGAAAAGCAGGCATCATCCTCCATGCTGAGATCTGGATCTTACCCCTGAGTCTCTGGGGAAAGATGCCTGATCTCCTGAGACGTCCCCTGCGAGCCACTGAGCTTGTCTCAGTTCTGGGGCTGCATGATGGATGCTTTGCCCCACTTCATGGATCCTTGAGGAGGGGTCCTTGCTCAGAGCAAAGAGAGTAATGAGGTGTTCCAGACTTTGACCGCTTGCGTAAGAACAGCAGCCCAGAATTCCCCTCACACCAGGAGTACAGTAGAAACGACCTTTACTGTAATTGAGGCAATTCTTAGAACCAATATACCAGTGTAAATATTGGATACTGAAAGCAGATTTCAGCATTCCTTCTTAGAACATGTTAGTGTGGGTATGTTTACATGAACATTCATGCCCATGTTTTTTATGTGTTGTGGTATATTTCTCTGAAAGCTGAGCTGTCTGACATGCTCTCAGCAGGTCTAGAAAGAGACCTAACTACCTCAGGGCGACCTATTACTGTTAACAGTGCAGTCTGGCTGGAGGGAAACCATGTTACATCTCAAGCAGAGCCTCACCAAACATCTTATTTTGTGCTGGCTTCCTTCTTCCTATGAGTGACCTATTACACCCATCTGTCACAACATAGACTGCAGAACCAGTATGGTCAGTAGGGTCACTAGCCTGCCTGCTTTGGTCTGTGTTAAATATCAGACATTTTTGTATTAGCATTATTTCACAGCCTTGTTGATCCTGTCACGCCACGTAATTCACATTACATGTATGAACGGGATAGTAGACTATACACACAGCCTATTGCAAGGACTGGCTTTGCTTTTAATTGATTGGCTGATTGTGATGCAAAGCATCATACACATTTATTTCCATTGGAAATTGGAAACTTTTGAGATTTCCAACAGACGGGTATTTTTGGAAAGATAAATTTGCCTAAAAGTTGTTGTGTGGTTTTTCACACTTGACAAAAAGAAAACAGTTATTTTTTCCTGCCAAAAAATAAAAGATAAAAGAAGACTGTGAATACAAGCAATTCAGATACAAGGTGATGGAAACACCTGCCGAATCACACTTATAAATGTGTCTTACTCTGCAGATCTAAAGACTTTATTCTGCAGATTTAATTACAGTTTAAATAAATGCATTATTCAGTCAGATGGGATTATCAGATACTGTTTAATCAAGACTTCTTTTGTTTACAAAAAGCAAGACTTTTAACCGAAGGCTCTACAGAATGTTGTGGATTACTGTGTATTTGCTAAAACTAAGACGTGGAGGGTGGCTTTATTTTTCATTGTCATTCCTGCACCGACCTATTAAAAATCAAGTCAGTGTGCAATTCTCAAGTCAGATGATGGTATTAGACAATGTTCATTGTCTAGACCTTGCTTAACCTTGCTGGTTGAAACCTCACCAGACGTAGCTTACTGAGAATGTGTTTGCGTTTTAATGATACTCTCACTGGGCAGATAAAAGAGTGTGAAAGTAGTGTGTTTTATCCCTCTACTCAGTGTGTTTGTGTAATGTTCTGAAAGAAAAGGAGGACACTGTTATTAGTCTAGACACGTGCAATGATAATTTTTTACAGGTGTAGTGTGGCTGGCTGATAATGTAGCTTGTGTCACTGTTAAATTGTTGGTATGTGTGTTCATATTTAAGCGTGTCTAATTTTTAGTTTTTTTTACATGTATACTCATTTATTCCTCCTTCTGAGCATTTACCACTCTTTTATTAGCTCAGTATGGGTACCAGGCTTGCCTTAGCTAATCAAATCAATCATGGCAACCCACTCACTCAACATGTGTAATGGATGCAATGGGCAGGAGCTAAACGTCTCCACACCGATACGTCATGATCTGCTTGGAGTTAATGGGGATTTTCTGGCCTGATAAAGCATGAAGTATTGAACATATGCGCAGCCACTGGCCGGTTGGTTGCATATGAATTTGTTGTGCCGGTGTAATTGACATTAATACGAATGACTGCCCCATGAGCTCTCAATTGCTCAGTTTCTTGCTCCCTCCCTCCCTTCCTCTCCCTCTCTCTCTCTCTCTTTCCTCCTGATTTGTCAAAAACTTGTCATTATATGAGTGCATCCTGTGTTTTGACACAGAAGGACCCATTTGATATGACTCATGCATACAGTCTAGGACTGACATACCTCTTTTTTTGACTGAAGAAGATGTGATATTGTTTTAAAGGAAATAACCATAAGAAGGAAGAGCAGGAGGGGAGGAAGAGCATAATTTGGTCCTAAAAAAGCATCAATGCAGGGCTGAAAATATAAAACTCATTCATGCCTACTTCAATTGAACCCATTTCTGGAAGCCTGGAAATTGTTCTTTCTCCTCATCAATAAAGCTGCTGACATGAAAGTGTTTTTAATTTGAAAAGATCTGTCATAAAACAATGACAGTGACGTGTCTATGGTATAATGCTTAATGACAATGGGAACGTCTACTGCTAAATGGCTGCCCAGTCAGCTTTCATTTTAGACTTGCAAAGGTATGCATCTGCGGTAATGTATTGTAAAATAGTACCTCTTTGGTATAATAGCCTCAAACACAAGCTTACTTGCTTGACAATAAGAACGACTCTTCACAAATAATGTCCGCTTTTTGGAACCTATCCACTCGTACAGATGCGAAAAACATGGTTGAATTACGAATTAATGTGTTTATTTGTATGTGCATACATTTATGTATGATTTCTGCATTCTGAAATATGTGAGGACAGCTGCTTGGAGTTCATTAGGAAGGTAAATGAGGAACGTTGTTTTTTCCTAATTCAAGACACCATTTGGAATGTGAAGATCAAAGGAAGCGCAGACATGATGGCATTTCTGTGGAGGTTAGTTAGCATTAGCAGCTTGTCAGGCTAATGCCTGTCCCGCACATAGCACCCGTAGAACACTACAATACTGTCTGTCTAGAAAATACATTGACACTTTCTTCTTCTGCTAATGTAGTCCTTAAAATATTTAAAACCACTATAAACGAACCATTATAGCAGTCTACCGTTGATGCCCCCTGTTTCACTTAACTTGACTGGCATTCCTTTGATTGGTTTTTAGCCATGCGGTTCCTGCAGATATAGCAGTTAATAGGTGTGATATACCGCATCCATAGCTGTATATATACATATATATACATACAGCATCCATAGCTGATCATTTTATTTGTTGTCATAGCACTCACGCGGTTTTTCCAATTCATAGGTTATTGTTGTATAAAAACAATATGGCACTTAGGCTTTGCATACAGGCCCTTCACCTGTGAATATATATTTACATTATAGCCCGTTCTCTTGTACCTCATTGCACAAATCAAGGATGTGTCCTAATTCCATTTTGAATGTGCTTTGTTGTGCACACAGGAGTTACAGCATTTAGATGCATTGAAGGTCATCATTAGGACATAATAAAAGACGCCCAAACTGGAGTCAATGCCATTACATACAAAAGTAGTAAAAACACCACTGTGGTTTTAAGTACATGTTCAGAGTGAGATCTGTCTGTGGCAGGGCACATTCTCTGTCTCCTGCTCTGTCAGATGCCAGGACTCTTTCACTTCTTGTCTCTCTAATCACATGGCTGAGGAGGAAAAAACTGGAGCATGCTCCCTCCTGTGGCTTAATTAGTTTTTAAGTTGAGGAAGCAGGTTGAGTGTGTGTGTGTGTGTGTGTGTGTGTGTGTGTGTGTGGGTGCATGTGTATGTGTGTGTTATATAAAAGGCTCGTAATTAAAGAGATGTGCAGTTTTCCAGGACCACTGGGAAAAGTCTGCATGATGGCAGAATTGCAGACAAACACATTGCTGTGTTACTGTGAATTAAACTGCTTTATACTGTGAGACTTCTTGAGAAGGCAGGGAACACAGTTTGGAGAAATGCTGGTGTATCAGGATTATTTGCAGTGTTTGCCTTTTTCAATACAAGTGTTTGCCGTTTACAATACAGTTTGTTTTTCCATCCAAGTGAATTTAAAGAATACTGTTACATTACCTCAGTACATGTCTAAAAACTGACATTATTCACTAAACTGATCATTTTTAAATGCTATCAGGACAATCCCAAGTATCATGTCAATAATCATTTACATAAAATTGCATCAAATTCTTCATTGTGCTCCCTGACGTATTTTGTATTCCTTGTTTACTTAAATCCTTGCGACAAATTTCAGTGTTCTTATTCAGATACAGTAATCGATATCAAGACTAATATCTACAGGTTACCAGGACTGATTTGGGTGCCTAAAGATCAGTGTGGGATTTAAACGGATTCCTCCTGCATGCTCATGCTCTCTGTTCTCTGAACCACAAGAAACTTTAATCTTTGTTTACTCACAGAGATGTGTCCTAACTCTTATTTCCCCTCTTGGTCTCTCTCTCACTTTCTTTCTGCTCCTCAGGGGACGTGTCCTGCTTTCTAGTTCTTCTCTCCCAATTCATCATCTGCTGTGTGATGGGGGAGTGAACCTCCTTTAATTAGCTGATTAATAATGAATGGGGCCGCTCAGCATCTCCTTTGGCCCGGTGGGGTGCTCCTGCTCTGTGGGGGAAGATGAAGCTTGCATGGGTCTTCCTCAAACAGACTTATATGTTCAGACTTTACACTTTTCACAATTGTTTTCTTGGACTCACTTATATGATTCCTATGATATTTTCTTGATTACAGGGTCCAAAGTGAACTTTCTGCCACAACTTCTAATAAAAGTTACATTGTTTGGAATAAGTATTTCTGATATTATATTGGTAGCCCTTTATTTTACAATTCTGTGTCACATGTACACACTATGTACTTTCTGTGTAACTGTGTAATTTCTACGTATGTACAAACCCAGAGCCTAACCCTAAACCTAACCCATAATAAATATATATAGTAACGGGTATATTGTTAGGTGAGTACACAGTAAGTACACTGTAAGTGCATGTACTGCAAAATAAAGTACAATTTTATTTAATGCAGGCTATGAAACTGTGTTTTACATTGTTTTGATTACAAACAGAGCAGGTTATTGTGTCACAGGCAGCACCCCAAAAGTAATCATGATTTTGTTGCTATTATATGCCATATATGGCCTAATGTGAGGAATATTCCACAGGTATTAAGTCTTCTTTGTGTCTTGCTCTGTTGTTAATAATACAAGAACGCAAAACTTTTGTGTGACATTTGTGTTGTCACTGAGAAAGTTTGTGCCCAGAAACTGAAAACAGTCGCATCATCATGTTCCCAAATGGCAAATAATGAGCCATTGCTTTCAGCTCATTGAATTCAGCTGTGGTTTCTTTTAATTGTTAATATGGCTTGAAGAACTTTGATCCAGCTGGTGCTTGAATCACAAAACATTAAACCCGAGTTCCTCAGACTGGAGGCCACATTCATTCTTGATTAGCACTCTCTGTCTGCCAGTACTCATTGATGTTCCTCCAGACAGGCCATCCTAAATAGAAACAACCAACTTTGCTTTTCCACTTTTTCTAGAGCTTAAAACTCTTTCCTATTCTGTCATCCCCTCCCACCCTCCTGTTGCCCATCTTCCTCTCTCTTTCTTTTTGTCTTTCCACTCTTTGTTTTAAAGTGACTCTTTATTTCACCTCCCCTGGGGAGATGAAAGAATCACTGAGAAACCCCAGAACACAGAGGCATTAACTCTGTAACCTTCCTAACCTTGTGCCCTTATACTGCTGCTGAACTAATCTACTGCCACCCACCCACAAGCATGCATGCATTGCAGAGGGGCTACCAAAGGTTAAGAGTACAAGGAAAACAAAACACTGGAGTGTGAACAGAAGCTATGCATGTCTGAAAAAGTAAGGGGGCGGGTCACATTATGTACCTTATCATGGCCCATGATGATTAATAGGGTGATGTAACGCCCATATTCTTTGTTTAAAGTGGGCGCTAGTCATAGCAGGTTACCGTTCATGTGACATTTTTTATAATGTAAGTTTGCTACATTTGTGTATTGGCAGAGACATCTAACAGTGCATTCCAGGTATACATTTTATCAACGTGTGTTCCACTGGAAACCAAACCCATGGCTCTGACATCATTAAAGCTGTGCTCTACTCATTAAGCTAGATGTATTGAGCCTAGATGTATAGAATACTGCTCTATATGTGGACACACAGCATTATAGGCCTCTCTATTCTTTCTCTTTGTTTTCTTATCTCTGGATGTGAGGCATGCTGTTGGTGATGCTGTGTGAATACTCATGACTGAAAGGCACTTCTCCTCTAATCTTTCCCTCTTCCTCCTCTCTCTCTCTCATCCGGTACTGGACTGTGCAGTGCTGGTTGATAAACGAGTGCAGGGAAAGAGGAATGCAGAGGTGTGCCACTGGTCTGATGGGCTCTGTGATGCTGGCCTGCTGCCCAGGTGCAGATTTTAGGCTGCGGTCTGATCGCTCACAGTAATCCATGCTGCTGCATTCGCTCCATGACTGTATTGCTTTTTTTTCAATATGTAAACAGTGTGATCATTTTGAAAGATTAGTACCCAAGCCAGAGATGCAGGAAGTACATGTCAAGTACGTCACAAAAAATATTGTGCCAATACCACGTTGCTTTATTGTCAAAGTAAAATTGATGACTATGGCATGATGGAATATGAACTAAATGTAGAACTGTTTTTTTTAAAGACAAAAATTTTGAATTAAGCTAGAAATTGTAAAAACTAATTATTGGTTTCGATCACCAATAGTAAGGGTGGTGTTGGTGCTCTTTTATTATAAGTATATTTAATAAAAACCTTCAAAATATCATGAAGACAGATTCGCTCCTTGAAGGCTTTGGAGACAGATGTGAACCTATTTGTGTGATAAATGCATTAACTAAATTATATGTAAAAAAAATCTTTATTGCTGATTTTCGTCTTCTCTCCTGCTGTGGTCTCAGAAGTGATTCCAAACCTGGCATCCTAAATCTCATCTGAGAAGTAACAAAGGCAGTTAATCAATACCCCGTTGGCTGTAACAGCTTGAGCGGTGTAATGTGATTGGCTGAGGTCGAGGGTGGGGGAGTGACAACAAGCTGTCATAACAGTAAATAAGGAAGGAGAGCAGAGCGGGTCAATAGCTCTTCAGCTGAAATAAGTGAATGACGTTAATATCATTTTTCACATTCCTCAATTACATTAAACCACCATGTGACGCAGATGTGAGACGCAGAATTCATTTAGTGCTACATAGCATGTATGCATATCATAAAAGAAGGCCGCATCAGTTAAAGATGTCATGGTAGTAGTTTGTGAGTTTATGAGTGTATTGCTGGTTCACCTTTATGAAATATCTGGTTTATTTATAAAATTCATATCAGACCGTAGTTCTTGTGGTACTGGGGTCATACAGTATTGTTTGTTTCAGGGCCTTATACATCAGCTGATCCATGGATTTCTCCTCCACCCTGCACCTCTATTGTCCTTATCCAAACCACACAGGCCCATTGTGGAGGCTCCTTTATCTCTAATGAAAGAGGAGGAGAGGGAAATCAAAGGAAGAAAACAAGGAGCAAAGCATAGAAAGAGAGGGAGTGCGGGAGAGAGAGCAGATGATGTGTTGAGAGGCAGAAATCCCCATGCCTGGCTGGTAAAATACAGTAAGAAGAGGGGTAATGAGCTAGCTGTCACTGACACAGCACTCGAATCAGCCAGTTCTTGAGAGAGATGTCAACAGCATCCTACAATGGTGACCAGTTTAACGGTTCTACCTTCCGTAGAACCGTTACTTCCAGTAAATCTCTTCCTTCTTCCTCCCAAGACACTTGCGCATTGCATGTTCTTGCAGGCCTGTTACGGGCATACTTGGTGCTGGCCAGTGCCAATTTAACAATTGGTTGTGAAGATATATTTGCTTGTAGATTTGATTGTTATTAGGGGTCGGATTAGGCACAGGATCAACATAACCCTGGTACACTTATTTTTGTCCTCTGTTTAATGCCTCGCTATCCAAATGCTGTGTGATATCCCGGTCACTTTCATAGCCCACCAGGAGGCAGCAATAACAGTTTAGCCTTTGAGGATTTATTTGGCTCCCCTTGGATTTCATTAAATGCAGTAAACACATGTTTAATGCTGTTGGCATGCAGCCTTTTTATTTGAATCAGGCCCAAGATGTTCATGGAGCATGTGCTGCAGGAAGGGGCAGCTGGAGACATGTCTCCTGTCCAATCCTTCCCCCATCCTTCCAGGGATTCCGTCTATGAGCTGTGGGACTGGATCTTGGACATTGGCCCAAAACAGGCTCAGAGATTTGGTCATGGCCATGAGATTTAAAATTGATTGATTTATTTTTGCTTATGGGGAAAATAAAGAATAGACTTGACAGAATATTGAGTGACTGTCTGCTAAGCGTTTTTCTGTAGATGTGCTGTTTTATGAAAACCTTAAAGCACTTTTTTTTTAAAGCAGTATTTTTAAAACATTTGGTTAACATGATGGTTAGTGGAGACCCAGGGACACCCCCAACCCAGATTTATAGCCCCCTGTTATAAAAACATTGGAATTTATATGCTACTGTATAGCAACGTTCATTTGTAGCAGTACAAATATATCTGCTTCCCCTCTGTTCTAGCTTGTGCTTTTTCTGCCAACTTTGGTGTTTTGTATATTGCTGCAGTCACTCAGCATCTGCTAAGTGAGTAAATGTAAATGTTCTGGCCTGTTAATTTTGTATGATGGCTGTTTGTGTTAGTTGATCTTTGGTACGTGATATGTATAGTTGCATGGGGGTTTGTTATATGCCTGCAGCCACAATGCAACCCCATGCGGTTGGCCTCCCCATGGAAATAAGAGCCAATTATGTTATGGTTAAATTTTCCTTCAGTATCTATAGCATTTTTTACTCTGCATAGAAGTTGCATCAAGGCATGGAGTAATAAACTATGCAGATTATTGTATTAGCCTAAATGTATTTACACAGAAATCACAGTTGCAGTAAGCAATGTATCACATGCTCAAATGTTAATTATAATGTTGATTATGGAAAATAACGCACATGATGATTGGTATGACAGAAGCATTTGCCAGTCCAACTGTTTTCCTCTGTTAACGTATCTGAAAGATAACATTTTGGAATGGAGCTCCGTTCGTCAAATCACTTTCCTCCCATTTATGTTACGGTTGAATGTAAATCTCCAGTGTTAATGTGCTGTAGACTTGATATAGTCTACCAGACTTACAGTTCCAGAAAGAATACATTTAATGTATAGAATAGGGGGTGGAGCCTCCCCTAATGGTTTGTGTGTGTGGGTTCACTTAACCACATACTGGGGACACATTTGTACCTGAAAGTCAGCAAAACCTCACAAATCTGAGCAAATCCTCCTTTTTTTGGGGGGACATCTGCATTTGTAAAAACACTATAAAAATATAGTAAATAAAGTTAGTTTTAGGGTTAGAGTGTGGGTCAAGTTATATAACTAACCAACTGTGTATAAAACAGTAGAAGTCTATGAAATGTACCCATTTAGATAGACAAGTAAATGCTGTGTTACACCCCATAAGGTCATTGCACAGTAAATTGATTCTTCCACCTAATTCAGCTCTTAGTACACTTGTCTCTTTACCACCTTCATGGTGTGTCTACATTCGGACCGTAATCCCTCCGTCCTGTTCAGGGCAGAGCATGACGGACATGATTGCACAGCAGAGGGGCTTCAGTTTCTTTCCCTAAGGGGTCTCCCATTATATGTCTGTGTTCGCAATTAGCAGATGGCATCTCTGATTGTTTCGGTGATGCCTGATAAACGCAACAGCCCAGATTACACGTCCACAGAGGAGAGTCTTGCAGAAGAGATCCCCTGCTTACTGAAGGTCTTAGGGGACCAATTCTTTTGCGTCTAATTTAGCTTCACATATTCCAAATAGACTGCTACGGTATATTAAAAAAATACAGGAACTTTTGCTGCCATGGTCGCAGCCAGCTTGATTTCCATACTTTATGTATGTGATTCCCATTCAGATTTTAGGATCATCAATCATTATTTTGACAGGCACAGATGGCACATTTAAAAATTTCCAAATGGCTTCCCAGCTAACAATTTCAAGTTGTAAGAACATTTCTGTAATGTTTCCATTAAGTTAAAAAAAAACGTTATTGTGAAAGTTCTAGGAATGTTCAAAATGTCCATGTTTTTAGCTGTTTTATTGACATTTGTGTTTGGTTATATGATATACAACTGTTTTTCATTTTTTATTTTACCTGCAGTGTTGCTTGGATTCAAGAACCACATAAAATCTAGGTAGACAGACCTAGCATTTCTGCTAATAAGCGTGTATAAGGAGTATAAAACTTGTCTTTGGCTTCCAATTATGAAGTGGGAATCTTTGCACAGTAATTTACAACGTGTCACATTTCCTGTTCAAGTTTTGGTTGCAGTAAAACTCCAGGAGAACACTTCCAGGTGATAAGCACGCTAAGGAAAGAGACTTGGGTTCCAAACTAGAATGAGCTTCTGGCTGTGATTGAAATGCAAAGCAGAAAGGCATGTATCTCTACCCAGATGCTCAAAGGGGGTTTGGCAGCAAATGCTAAAAATAGCTTAGTTTCTGGACAGAGGAAGAGTAATGGTGGAAGTGTGAGTGGGCAGTGATCTCAAGACTGTTTCCCCCAAGCAGAGCTCGTCAATGGACTAATTCAAGAATTTTCAATGTATATACAATCAGAGAGCAAAAAATAAACATAAACAGCCGAAAACAAACAAAAGCTCTGACTCTTAATGTGTCTGAGCTGCTGGCTGTTATTGCAGCAGTGTGTTATTGTTTTCAGTGGTTAGCGCTCATCAGCACAGAACTCACTCCTGCTGACCTGCTCTAAACATCCTGTCAGACACACAAGTGCTCATCAGATCCCCGCATGTTTCACACCTGAATCAATGTCAGCCGTTCGAGAGACTGGGGTTAGAGGCAGCGTTTACTGCTTTCACTGAAAGGTTTGTTGGATTTGAAGCATAGAAACTTAATTGAAGGGCTTAATTAGGGCTTAATTGAAAAACACATGACCTAGAGGACATTTGAATTGCTCTGAGGTTGCTCCTTTATAGCTCAGGAGACTTAAATGAAACTAAGATCTCATTAAAGTATGAACTTTAAAATATGACCTCTCAGATGTTTTTCCTAAAGGTCATTTGGATATCATAGCCCAGATAATTTGGTCTGAAGAAATGTTCATACTGAAATTGTTGACTTTCTGCAATTTAATAATTACTGTTTCTTAGGGGAAAGATCTGAAAAGCAGAATGTCTTAGCAAAGGTCTCCTTGTGGGTTCTGTCAGATTTCATTGCTGTCCGGGAGAAGCAGTTGAGAAATGAAAGAGATCACCTTTGTGATTTTTCATTCTTATGGGAGGTGAATGGGCAATGATCAATCTATAGGTGTAGGTTGACAAACAGTGGTAAATATTACGAGTCACTTGCATAGATAATGCATTGCTGATACATGTATTATAAATAAGTACAAGTAACCTTTTACATTTAGCCTCAAACAGACTCCATTTGTTTCACTCACTGTGTAATTATGGAGATTTTATGCTGGAGTCCTGATGGTACATTAATCAAAAATAGATCTAAGTGGGACTATAGGGCCTTGGCAAGAATCATGGTTATCTATTGTGCGCTCAGATTCTACTGTAGCTGCCAAGGCTCATGCTAGTACTTTCTGATAAGAAAAGAAATAAGTCCCGACAAAATAAATGGATCTCATATTCTCAGGGCATAACACAGGATTTATTTTTTGTTTAAGAGACAGAGTGTGTGATTAATGAGAAACTTTAATGTGTCTTTGGGTGAACATATGTATTACGGAGAAGAAGATAGAATATTGGGAGGCCCTTCTGTTTGTGTGTGTGTCCGACCTGGTATTCACTACATTGTGTGGGCCAAATGTCCCCACAAGTATAGTAATATGCACTGGGCATTTTGTGGGACATTTCTAGGGGTTCCCTTAAAGAACAATCTTATAAATCATGCAAAATGAAAATCTAAAAATGCTGAAACAATCTGTGATTGTTAGGGTTTGGGAGATAGAATATACAGTTTGTACACTATAGAAACCATTATGGAACGTCCCCAGAAAATTTGTGTGTGCGCGCATGTGCGTGCACATAAAGCAGAGGAGATCTGACACAGAGTGCTGGCTGATGGGAGAAGCCCTGGTGATTACTGATGCATGTTATTGCTGAAGGTCACCACCAGGCAATTCACTCTAACTGATGAACTCCCACTTATTGATCTGTTGAGCCCCTGCAGTGGGAGAATGAGGCAAGCCTCCAAGGAGACATGCTGAGCCTCTGGGGAAGCACTTTCACTCAGCAGCATGCTATGAGAACATGGGCTGACAGCATGATGTTATGCTGGTGTGTTATAGCTTATCAAAGCTGTGCACAATCTTCTGGTTTAGTACTGTGTGAAGAGTAGATGTATCAAGAGGGGAAGTGTAAGAGCGGGGGCTCTGTAAAAGAAGAGCTGTTATTGATTATCCATCACGGTTTTATTTTCCTTAATCCACTCACTATGGATGTTTTCTGGAATATAGTGTAGCTTTTACACAAGTTAACTTTTAATTTAATTAGTAAAGTTAATTAATGGCGTTAATTTAATTAGTTTAATTGCTCATATTTATGGTAAGGGATTTGAATAAACTCTAACCAAGCAGTTAAAAGTAACTTTAACACATAACTCGTAAAGAACATGATGAGATTTCAAATGATGAAGAAAGATGAGGAATGTTGAGGAAAAATTTTATTTACTGAATTAAAAAAAACATGAAAAATCTCTCTCTTTAAACTTTATTAATCTCTTTAAACTGCATAGCAACACCCCGGCAACCACCCACAATCATCTAACATCATGTTCTTTCACATGTGGTATCGTGTGTTTAGTTATTTAATTAATGTGTTTTATGTTGTAAAATCAAACACATTTAACTCTCCATACTACAATATGTTCTTTTCAGCAATAATTTGGTTTTATTACCGTGTTTGCAGATGTTTTATGTGCACACACCTCTTTCACAACTCAATAACCTCTGATTTTTAGAGTTATGTGTCAAGTGTTAGAGGAAAAATCTCATATGGTGAATGTTGTTTTTCACTGCAAAAATGACAAGAACAACTGCTTGTTTACTTGCTTGGGAAACTCAAACATCATTGACTCATCCATGTTTATCTGGGGTTTTTTTTTTTGAGGGGTTATTTTGCACAGAGTAGTGTGCAAGCCTAACTTTAGCTTCTTTGATTAGCGACTTGAGCATGGGTTTCCATGGTTTCCTTTTCAGCTGTTTATTAGAGAGGTTTGCTATATGCTTTTACGATGTTGAGCAAGACTGATGATTTTTAAGGGAATTGGAGAAGATTTGAAGGGCCTTTTGACATGAGAGTTCTGTTTGTTTTTCAGACTAGCACATTTTGTCCTCACTATAATTACAGCCCAGAAAGTCGAGTGGAGTGAACTCCAGCTGTAGTCTGTCTCTTATATGCCACAGTTACTGGTACTGTAGGTATGTGCTTACTTGTTGGTATGCTTACATTTCATTATGTAGAATGTGTGTTAGCCTATATGTCAGTATATAGCAGCTTGATACTTGTGACTCATTTATTGGGAATATCAATATTTAATGTATTCAATAATAAAAAATATAATAATCGATATATCAATATCATATCGTTACTGAAATATTGTCTATGTCATTTACATAAAGGTTTGATCTGTGGTCTGTCCCAGGCTGGCATATGTTTAGGTATCATCTTGTTACTGTAGATATACATTGTTTAATCTTACCTAGGTCATCATGCCCTCCTGAAAGCAGCCTTTTCTTCTGCTTTACTTATAAAAGAAATTTTGCATCATTATTTGTCAAACCGCAGTGGTTTGCCAGAACACAAGAAGAAGATCAGCATGAGTTGCCTTGCTGATCCAGTCTGCTTTTTTGTAACTGCTGTTGTAGTTGCTAGACCAGAATAGTCATGCTGTTTACCAGCAAAACTTAGTGTAGGAAGCTAGTCGACCAGCATGGTATTTCTGATGCAGCTGGTTGCTCAAGAAAGTCTTGCTGGTTAATCTAGTTAAGAAGCCTGGTGGGTATACAAGCATCCTAAACACAAAATGCCATGCTGGTCTTTTGAGCAGGGTCTGCATTAGCAGGCCATCAGAATTGTAGTGTTTTGTGCCCAGTATATTTTAATCTGCTCCCTCACTGTGTAGGCAAAGACGTGTGTCTTTTCAACAGCTGCTTTTAGCAAATGCACCTGGCCTTTCTGCCCTGGTTTTTTCCGTACCCAGCTAGAGGCTTTTTGTGTTTCTACAAAGTTCTGCCAATGATTTACTATGGCAAATACATGGCATTTTATGCATGTCTGTATGTGCATCTCAGTGCAACGCAATTACACAAAGATGAAATATTCATCGGGTCCCTGGACGCTGTCTGCTGCGCCCTCGAGCCCGGCGTGAAGGCGGGAGATTGTGTCCTCTCCTGTGATACAACATCAATGACACGTCGTGAAAGTGGCGTGAGATGCCATTCGAGCTTTAACGACATACATATAAAAGAGACACAAGGAACTGTCAGGTGTTTATAACCCCTCTGCCCCCGGGGTAAAACTTCAGGGAAATCAACAGTTTGATATGCAGAGGCATGCTGAAAAATGGATGGGGGTAATAACCAAATGTGCAGACGTGGCATTTAGCCAAATATGGTTGCTGGTATATATATGCGCCCGTGTCGGCCTTTGAGAGTAGTGACAGTCTTTTATCGTTGATATGACAAAAAGCTTCTGAGGGAGATCCGGCGTTGATCTGCCCTTGTTTGTTTATGTACGTTCTTTGACATTTACTTTGCAACATGAAAAGTGCCCCTGGGTGTCACATTATGGATACCAGGGGCTTTCGAGGGAGAATTCTCATTCTGCTGGAATGAAACCCACGCTGGGACCGGCCTTTTATCATGTAAGTGCTTTTTGGTTGATGTACTTTTTATGCTTGTTGACAGAATTTCTTTTTTCTCTCTCTCTCTTTTCACTCTCACTCCAGGTCTTGTGAAGCTGGGCATCCACTGTGTCACGTGTCAGAAAGTTGCCATTAAAATTGTAAACCGAGAGAAACTCAGCGAGTCTGTGTTGATGAAGGTAAGATTATGCTGTTTCTTTAATGTACTGCATGAGTTTGGTTAAGTAAAGTGAAAATATAATGGATTTTTTTAAGGTTGTGAATGTGGGATAGCTATCCTAATACATAATGTTTTGTGACTAACCAATGTTAAATGATCCAAATCAGTCAATGATATCACATTTAAATTGGGGTGTGTTTAAATGTATTTCCCTTATGAATATTCACCCAGCTAAATTTACCACAAAACAGACGTTTACTACGTTTTTTGTTGACTCTTATCCAAAGGGGAAAATTTGCACAGTTTCTCACCTAACTTCTCAGAGGTGTTTGTTATAGCAACAGAACATGAGAAAGTCTTTTGAGTATAGGGAGAAGTAGATGTCATTGTGGCAGTGAGCTGCTGTCAGGGGATTATTTGGTTGTATGGAAGAATTACCCACAATTCTTTCACTCATCTTCATTAGCTCGAAGGGCTTCCTGATGGTGTACAACAGCATCGGGAGGCACACTATCTCAAACTGGACATTGATCAGTGGGAGTTCAGCAAGGGTTATCTTTAATCTTTCATTATCTGGTTCGAAGCGCACCCAGTGAGTGTTGTTTAGACAGCCATTTATCTGATTCTACCTGTGTTCCTATGATTGGAATTTCTTTTGATGAAAGTGATTCAGGCCTCTTTGTCACTTGAGCTCATAGTACATCATCTTTATTTATTGAACGTTAAGTGTTTAGAGAGGAATAAATTGCAATATAGCACCTGCCAATAGCATTGTTTATTTGCGTGTGCTGTCTGCATTGTTTCAAAACCTGATTTACTAAAGGAATACAGAAATACAGTAAGCACATAGACAGTTTCCTCTGTGCAATCATGATAATTGATCTTAAGTGTTAAAACATGTTAATGAATAACTAATGCACTAATGAATAATTGATCTTGAACAATCCTATTAAGTATAGTTTTATAGTCTTTTATGGAGGTATTTTTCATATTTGGGAACAATTTTTGGTGCCTCTGTTAGTGCCAAAACTTAATAACTTATCCATAAAATAATTAAACATCCTTACAAGACCAATTTACCTGGGAAGCAGAACTGTGTAAGATAACTGTATAAGTGGTATTCTTGTTTTAACATCATCTAAACGTCAGCTGTAGATTTTCTTTGCTTTCCAGAGCCCTGTCCTTTTCAATGATTTCTCTTAGCATTAGTGAATATTTGACTCTCTGGTGTGGCACTGATACTGTGAACTTACATTTCTATTTGATGCAAGAGCAAAAATAATAAAATGACCCTATGAAGGTGCTGATGTTACCATTTTTTAATCAAATCTGTGAGCTTTGACATAGAGGACAGAGAAAGGCCACTTCAACTTTTGACCCAATCAACTTTATTTCCTCAATTTCCATCGAACATCATATGTATTCCATTAAATGGTTAATGGCTCATTAACTCCTGCTAGATTGTGGGGAAGTTGTAATTTAGATGAGCTGATTGGTTCCTCATTGTAATTGGTTGTGAGAGTCCGCTACAGTCTCCCGGTTCACATTCAGTCCCCAAACCCCTTTTCTCACTCCTGGGTGTTTGGACTGCGGGGGAAATTGGCTCTCTGCAGGAAATAGAGTTGGCAGTGTGCGAGTATGATTGTGGAGGCATGCTTTTGTGTTTCTAATTGTCTTAATGTTCACTTTCTACACCAGGGTGCATCTCTTAGACCAGTGATTCTTCTCCTTCCTCTCACCTATAGTCAACAACAAGATACATAAGAAGTGTTTCTCCTTTTATAGTTGCATTTAAGTACATTTTGAAATATTGAAGCAGTCTCGTGTGATTCTAATTTTTCTGTGGGTACTTTACATTTAGCATTATTTTAGCCTCCTGTCTGTGACCCTGTCAAATTAGACCTGCGACCCATTTCTGTGTCCAATCGTAATTGCTGTCTTAAACTGTTGTTGTCTGATTTTTACATACTGTAGTCAGACTAAGCCTCTTGTGTGACAGATAGTTAGTCCTGTTTCTCTGTAGGTCACCCTGTAACCTATTCTATTGAATCTCTTGCTTATTTTAGCCTTTCTCAGGGGGTGTTGTCATGGCAACCTGACATGATTGGCTTGAGGAGGGGGGTGGATGAGAAAATTATATGCTTATAGAAATGTAAAAAATGGCCTCCAAATTGGCCTCAGATGGTTTATGCATCTGTCAAATTATCAGAGATTGTGCAAACAAGAATCAACAGATAAAACAGAAGAGCAAAAGCTTTATTGAATTTCTCCCACCAGGTTACCACAGAGTCCTGAAGTCATGACTAATCTTCACTGTGGTGTAATTTCCCATAATTCCACCTTTATTCACCCTTTGCCTTCTGTTTATATTTTAGAATTTTACTATAGAAAAAAACAGTAAGACATAAGGCATGGAAATAAAAGTAGGCTCAGGCTTGATTTTTTTATGTCAGTCACTGTGATTTTGCCAGTTAAGATGTGTTCCTGATCAACATTTTTGGTTGGTGCTAGCACAACATTGCTGTCAAAAAAAACATAGTCCTAACTGAAACCTTACCCATTACCCAAAACCTAACCCTAACTGACTCTTAAAATAAGAGGGAAATCATAACCTAGTCCTAAATCTAACATTGATCCTAAACCTTATCCCACAATCTGATTGGTTGATAGAAATATTGATCCTGCAACATGTCCTACATGGTGAAATCACAGTGACCAATCTCAGTCCCTGTGAACCAACAGCCACTTATATGTAGCCCACAGCTCCGCTACAGCTCTGACCTTTGCCTCACATTTAAACTAGACTTCAGTTCAGCTCAACTCTTTGGAGAATCTTCTTGTCACTGGCTGTGGTGTTCTTCTGGGAGTTCCCCCACAGTCTTGAAGGAATAAATAAACAATAATGACTTCATTAGCATAATTTTAGACAGCCAGCAGGAGGTCACCTGTCATTCTGTTGTCGTTTTTTCTTCCTTTCGCTCTCCTTAGCCTACAGCAAACCCCTAGTTGGTTGGCATTTGCATTGAGTGGAGCCAGTATGCAGCTGTCAGTGTGTGGGGGTGCATGTGTCTCTGTATGTGGAAGGCAGGGGGTTTTAGCACTTCCTGTCAGGGCGTGCTCACTGGGACATAGTGTGAACGTGCATGTCATCAGAGCCCAGCGTGAGCGCTCAACATCTGGCTTTATGTGTGTGTGCATTACGTGATGCACCTGTATAAATGTATTGTATGCATGACAACACCGATGTGTACACTATAAAATTGTATGTATGCTATCATATCTGCGTATATCTGCGAGTTTGCGATCATGTCTGGTCCCAGGGAGAAGCAGTGTTGTTTGTTAGGTCATAGCACACACAGAACAGAGGCCTGGCATTTGAAGACATGCTCCTTGCAGAGAACTCCACGGCCCCTGCATGTCCCTCCTGAGCTAATGAAGTCATCTCTGACATTTTCAGACATGAAAAGAATAACTCTTTGACTTACTTTGCGGTCACACTAACGAGGGTTATGTCTGGATGTGACCTCGTCCTACTTCACCTCAGAGGATTTCCTGAAGACGCCTCACAGCAACAGTTTTTAAAGGGGAGGCTCATATATTTATACATTCATTGTATTGCATATTGGACAAGTTCAGGGAAATTTTATCCATAAATGCGTATTGTGCCAGGAAAAACTGCTACCAATAAATTACAGATTATGTTTTTTGGGTAGGTATGTTTACAAATATTTTTCCCTTAAGTATCTTTAATTGTACTGTAATTTTACTTTTTAACTGTAGTGTAATAACTATTTCTCATTTGATTCTAGTTTAACTACTTTTTGAGTAGTCCAAAGTGACTTCCCCAACACGGTTGTAAAAATAATTCTAAACATATTTTTGGGCTTCAAAGCTCTTTTAAATTGCTAAGTAGTCTGCTTTCAGTTTCCCTTGAGGCTGGCTACTCAAAACTCACCATTTTTGACAAACCATACATTAATCATCATTCCCTTCCTAATGAATCAGCTTGACACAGTAGCGTGGCTCCCGGTAAACATTCCAGAAAGGTGTCACTCCTTGGTTTAATCAAGTCTTGGGTGGTTACTGGTAAATGGCCCAAGGCATTATGGGAGTGAAAGTTTCGCTCAGCATGAAGCGTCGCGTCCAGACGGGTCCCAGAGGGGAAAGCTAACATTTCTGAAACCAAGCCCAGTGTTGCCCAGGAGACCGACTGGAAAGGGGAAGGAGGGACATGTTGGACTCCTGCAGAGAGGAGATAACTCAAGTTGCGGATAAGTGCCAGTGTGCACATAAGCTATATGTTGCAGAACCGGGAAAAAATAGAGAGGTTGGGGGATTTTGCAAGGATTTAACTGTTTTGAAGGCATAGTGTGTCATTTCTGCGCTATTAGCAGAACGGAATTGCAAAAATAATGACTATTTGCCAGATGCTCCCTATGCCCTGCCCCCTTCCATTGTTTAGAGAAACAGGTCAACCTGCAACAAAGTACAAGATACAAGTAATTTACCCTAGAAAATAAATAACACACTTTGCCTTACCAGTTTTTCACCTGTATGCTTATGCAGAATGATTAGGCATGCATTTAAGAACTTCTAAATGAATTCATCAGATGCTTTTAGCAAATGCTTTTAAGCAAAAGCCATATTTCTAACCCCTTCTAATGTTAGGAATTTAATGTTGGCTCCCGTTTACCTGGAGTATTGGCGTGGTGCTAACGCTTTGCTGAGTGAGATATGGAGTCAGCTCCTCGCTATGCTTCTTGCACCGATACACCAGAGTAGCTGATGAATTGTGACACTCTACACAAAGACACAACTCCACATCTGGGTATGACTTCTTCTGTGCCCCTTCTCTGGTGTGTGAGCTCCATCCATGATCCTTCAGTCAAATAAACCACTGACTCCCTAATGGTGCTGTTCAGAAGTGAAGTGATTTAAGATGGTGTTTGTTTAATCCACGTTCATGAGCACTTTAGTTTGGGTAAAGAGAGATAGATGAAGGTCTTAATGATGTGATCACTGAGGCAGTAAGACAGTGATGAGGCTGCTCAGAGGTCTCGAGGCAGGAACCAAATGCATGTTTGCTTGAGCTCTGATGTTCTTTTTTTAATGTTTGGCTTTATAAAGTTCAAAAAGATTTTTCCAGCATCTTTGAAGTAGAAAACTTTATGGTATGATTTTATTGATATTTTAAATAAATGCTATAATTAAATACAATTTTGAAAACTAAGAGTGAAATAATCGCAGAATATGCAGATTAATTATTTGAATCAGTATTGCAATTAGGGGATTGCAAGTAATTGCATGTATTTGTATTGGCTGAAAAACACCCAAAGGAGACAAATGCACTAAATATATATTACAAAAAAGGGCTGACAATATATTATATTATATATATTATATAATATATATAGATTTATAGGTCAGTATATTTTTTAGAATGAATTTTCATTCACTGAACGTATATCACAGGCCTACAGTCTACAGCACTCTGATTTGAGGTCTTTTTTACAAAGGATACATTCTGATATCTAATATTGTATTTTAGTTGTTGACCTACTGTTTCTCAGCATCTTGTGTCATGAAGTGGCCTGCTTTAAGACAGTGAATTGTCCTGGCATTTTGGTGATTCTGTTGCGCTTCGTCTAGCTGTCTTTGAACGCAAGAATGCGTCATGCTCTCTGCACATGAGGTTTGGTGAAGCACGTTGCCTGTAGTAGCAGGTGGGCTGCGCTGATTTGAATGACTCTGATTGTAGAAAAATTCTATTTAATGGCATGCTCATACTGTTCATAAGGGACATGATTAATTGCAATACAGTTTTGCAAAAATTTATCTCACGGTTTTAATGCATAAAATTCACAGCCCTACTTATTATATAAAACATAAAAACGAAGCTAAAGAAAAGTAATATACTTTGGAGGCAGCAGCGCAGCTCTTGTCTCTGAACAGTGCTAATACTAGATAAAGTAAGAGGAAAAAAAACAGGAAGAGAGGGAATAAAAGATGACATTTGCAGTCCAACACAGAGGCAGAGTGAATGGCTGATGAATGATAGCTGACCCTAATCGTGTTATTCTGCCATTGATGACAGCGGTGTCATTTTCTCTGTATATACATTTCTCTCTTCTCTAAATGATTATGGATCATGCATCTTCTCACTCCCTCTGCGGGTAAATTGTTGTGTTTGTGAGGGAGATGCTTCCCTCACCCCATGCACAGAAAGGGACGCAAAACAAAATAAATGGCTGTCATATGCTTCCCTCTGGCCTGGTGCATCTCCATCTGATTAGCATATATAATTCAGTGAAGATGGCAGGCTGATTTTATTGGTTTGAGTTTATTGATGACCCTAACACGCATTGTGTTGTTAGTAGCTCTTACTATACTATGTTTAGTTGCATTGTCTTACTGCTAAAAATTTTAGATTTTGAGTATTTGTGTTCTGATTTCTTGTTTTTTTTTCAGTTTTTTATTCAATCTAACAACATTAAAGAATTGCTTACCTCAAAATTTAAAGGGGAATTTATGTATATAATCTACAGAATATATGAATCTACAGTATATGATCTATGGTATTTGCTTTCTGTATCAAGTCATATAGACTACTATGATGGTTTTGGAGCTTCATAGCTGTTGTCACTATGAACCATGAATATGAGGACAACATTTTTAATGTGAACTATTCAACTATTTAACTATTGAACTATTTATTTAACTTCATCTCTGGTGCTTTATATTCACAAGGAGTCCAGGCATCTGTGACATGAACATCAGGAACTTGGCAGTTTTCTATTTCTAAGCATTGTTGAGATTTCATGTGGGCAGCTCTGCAGAATTCCTGTCACAGTGTAGGAATACTCCCTCCTCTGTCCCTCCTCTGCTCCGTGGACACTTCCTTCTCAAGCGATTAATGTGCATCTGACCCAAGTCTTAGCTCTTCCTTGGAGGTCTCCTTGCATGAGTGACCACATAGTTATTGTGTTCAACCCATCTCAGCATGGTAGGTGCAAGCTTGGTTAGTCGGTTCTGTAGCTGAATTCAGTGGCTGTCGCAGAGTGATGTTTTTCTGGTACTGTGTGAAAGTGACCAAGCTGTCTGCATGTTATAAACAGTGGTGTTATTTGAGAGCCAGTCAATTGCTACAGCAACAGATGGCTATTTGGTTTACACTTAAGACTTTGCAATTCATTTAGTTCATCTTAACATGATAAAACCATGTTTCAAAGAAGGTTTGTGGTTTGAATCGATGAGTAGGGCTTTTTGAAATGCAGTTTCTTATCAAACTGATCAATAAGTCAGTATGGTATTATGAATTTGTGAGAGGACTTGGGTTAATATAATTTATCTTATGGCATATCCTTAGAAGAGTTATTTCCTATACATACATTTGTGTCATTTTCTTGATTTATATACTCTCTGTGTCAAGATCTGGATATTTTCATCTTTATCAAGCCTTTCCCTTAACATTGGATTGACAAATGGCTACAGGGTGTTGATTGCTTTTTTAGAAGCTGTTTTAACCGAAGCAAACACAGCAAACTAATTACACAAGCCACCTGGAGCAACCTAAAGAACCTTCAAGGTTATACAAGTAAAACAGCAATAAGATCTTAATAATTGTATGTTTTATGAGTAACTTCAGTCCTGAACCTGCAACATTTGTGTTGTTAGTCCTCAAAAATGAAGGGAGTCATTATTCCACCACTAGAGTATGTGCAAAAATAATAATTGCTTTTAAGAAAGTTTCCTCAAATGCTTCTTCAAATCATCTTTCATTAGTCAGAAAACAGACTGTTTTTAGACAAAACAGTATTTAACAATGGAAAAACGGCAGCATTAAATTGTTGGTCTTTAAAGAAAAACTGCATTAGAGAAGAATATTACGTTTTAATTGTAAACACCTTCTGTTAGGTCTAAAGGTTAGTGATTAATTATGGATGCTTTTGGACTCTGAGGTTCAAAACTAATGAAGTTCATCAGCTTTTCTTCTCTTACTCCTTTCAGGATCTAATGTTGAGTTCTGTAAGGCATGGTACTTTCTTGAAACTAAGAAAGCTCTCAAAAACTTAAGCAACTGTCAGTTAATAGACAGGTTAAAGTCTGTAATTAACAGGTTAACAGTAATTGTTTGTACTGCTTTATTTTTAACATCAATTTAATGGTACACGTTTACTGTTTTGTGTTTGTGTACTGATCATGTTTTACACCAACGTGTTCCAGTGTTTAGAGCAGAGCTTTGCCTGATCATTTGATCACGTTAAGAGAGTGAGGAATCAGGAAGTATAAGACAGAAGAAGGATGTTACCTTTTCATTTGGTCCCTAGAGTGACCTTTAACCTCACTTCCTTGCCAAAGTCATTATGCCTGAAGTGAGACAGAAGCAGTAGAGAAAATGTCCATTATGGGAGATTTATAGTGGTGGTTCATGTCCATTGCTGCCAACAATGACAGATAAATCAATGGATGAGGACACCTGCGATCTGTGATTATGATTGCACAGATGCCCTGACAGGACATGAAGGTGAAAGATGTGGCATATGTCTTCATGACATTAACTAACACATTTGTCTGTTTAAAAAATGGTTTCACACCTTTTTCTTTAAACTGGGTTTGAAAGCTGGTTTGGACTACAGATTCCCTGAACCTGAATGGAGTCTGTGGGGACTTTTTTCTTCATCCTAAACTGAACCTGTAATTGACCACAATACTGTGACTAGTACTTTGCTGAGTACTGAATTATTGATTTAACTACAACATGCACAGCTGTCATTGGTCCCTTATAGTGTATGAGATCAATCCACTTCTCCAGAATGAGTGAGTGAGGCATAAGATAGATCATAATTACTTCACCAGTGGGCCTGGGAGTCTGTTAGCATGTGTCCCCGCTCATGGTAGGATGAATGTAATGGGTTCTGTCATAAATCTATATCCATAGTACTGGGCTCAGGTTTACCATTGCCAAATCTGCAAGAATACACACTTTTTCTTATGTCTCACATCAGCCCATGATTCAAGTTTTTTCCACCCCCTCTCAGTCTCATACATCAATATCCAAAAATGAAGACTAAGCATATTTACTCTCCTTTGTCTTGGGAAATGGCTGCATTCTTGTTCCACTATAAGTAAAAAACAAAGCAGATTAATGTAGAAACCAAACCAAAGGTTAAACTCAGTGCAATAAGATGTAGACTTTGAGTTTGCAGAAAAGAAACTCTATGGATAGAAACATTTTTGATCTAATAAAACACATTCTTTTCATATTTAAATAGATGTTTTACACATGTATTTTTCACTGAGCCCAGGGCAACTCATTTGCGGAAGGTCAAATGGCATCAAAGCAGTTGTTTATTGAGGCTAGGCAATCTTAAAGCACCCAATATTCCTATGCAAATGTGCATGCATAAATTTGAATTCACGACAATGAGTTTCTCTTGTTTTGACATTGGCCTGTAAGATACAGTTTGCAAAGTTTACTTAAGAAACAACAACATTATAAGAGACACAATCTATGTGGATGTGACAGTGACTGTTTAACTTAAAGCAAGCACTTATTGAATTCACCTGAAGATGTATGCACAAAAACTCTATCAGGAAGTCATCTTTGATGGACCCAGCCAAAGGTTCCCCTCTGAAGATCTTCCAACCCATCACCCTCCAGTGTGCCTCACTGCACTCCATTTCCAAATCCAATTTCTGGATAGCAAGCATGCTAATCACACGCCTCTAAAATAGGTTTCCCGAAGCAATTTAGGGAGAAATTCAACCTTTCCGTCATAAATATTCAGGCTCTGTGATGTTTATGCAGCCTTAAAGCAATTTTCCTTTTATTTCTAACACTTGTGAGATCATGTGTGGGTTTCAGGGAGCAGAACATTGTGAGACCAAACACAACATGTGTGTCATGGGTCGAGATTGGCTTGGCTGCAAACAGAGCACAGCTCTGTACTGAGTGGAGAGCCACGGTTATCTGCTCTATCCAGACGAGAGGACGGAGCAAGACCAACAGGATTGCGTGCAGAAACATTTTGCTTGTTCAAACCTGAGGCTGAAATCTGTTGCTAAGATCTCTTGGATGTCAGCAGTGCAGATTCACAGGTCACTCAGATGCCTCTTTAGACATAGAGGTACTTCTAGTGCTGGAATGATGAGATGAAGTGTGTGGTGCAGCACTGGTTATGTTTACTGTTACTGCATACTGTACACTACCTGTTAAAAGTTCTTTTACTTCTTCCAGTTATATCTGCAGAGGTAAAGGATTTCATCGGTATGTTGATTTCTCTAAAAACTGTCAACTGTTTCAAAACATTGCTGTTTGTCTGAATGGTCTGATATGTCAGTTGTCCAATGGTACGGAAGGGCTGGTATCGGGGTCACTACATGCCACCCTCATTTGGATTAGTGGCCAAAGAGTTTTTCAGTGGTCCATTCTCCTAAACCTTGCTAAGATTAGGAAATGGCATAAAAATGAGACACTTGACCTTTAATTTTGGATCGGATTTCCTTGCCTGTTGTTCTCTTTAAGACCTCTCAACTCATCTTTGGCTCTTGGTTATTTATCATCCAGCTGTTTTCAGGATTACTTACACCTGGTGAATCAGATCTGAGCCGCAGCTGCCAGTGGTTGCATAGATGGCTTGGCTATCACCAAGAGACTGCAGTTGTGTTTAATATCCAGCGATATCCTGTACGGTGTGTCTCTGGAGGTATTAGCTACGCTATGATATGCCTCCCAGCGCTCCTCGCCTAAGCCTTCTGTGAGATGTTCAGGTCTGCTGCTTTAACCCCCTCCTCCCCCCTCGTGCTCAAGTGTCTGTTTCCACATGTGTTTGAGTTAATTAGTTACAAAGCCACAGAAGCTCCCAAGAGCACCGCAGTAACGGAACAGCCTCCATCTTTATTAAAGAAGCGGGAGTTGAGCACTTTCTTCCCACTCTTCTGTTTTTCCTTTCTGATTTCATCTTCTGCACCTCTTATGTTTTTTTGATTGGGAAGTGGGTGCATTGTGAGGGTTTGGGTAATAAGGATGGATTGGAGAACAGAGACATCAGTGATAAATAAATCAGGGAACAGCAGAGGGAGAGTTGATAAGGTGTCACATGTAAAACCCCATTCACACTGAAACAGATGCTCTTATCCAAAGCAACTTACAATGCATTTATGTTGTACAGTATATTTTTATCACATGCCCTGGGAATCAAACCCACAACCTTAGTGTTACTACCCATTGAGTTTCAGGAAATAAAATGATTTTTCTCTTTTTGCTTTAGGGTGGATTATTGAGTGTTTATGTATGAGTACGAGGGTTTAGACTTGCATTAGTGTAAGTGTGTGTGTCAGGGTTCATAGAGAGAAATAGAGAGATTGAACGGAACACACTAACGGCTAAGCTCTGGAGACAAAGAACAAACACCTTATGCTCTCACATCATCACTCGATGATCTCTTAACACTCTCACACATATAGTGTGAGCTAATAAAGTAGCTAATAAAGAACCAATGAAGGTACACATAGCATATATCCAAAACTTGTACACGCCCAGTCACATCACACAATAACAGACACCTTCACTCTGGTGTTAGTGGGTAAAATCTGACACCTCTCCAATACCTCTCCTCTCTGCTGGTGTTTTTTCCTAGCCCCAGCTGTGAGGACATGAACAGCGGCTGCCTTCATTCATTTGCTGTATTGCGCGGCCATCCCCGCTAGTGCAGTTTTATTAGCATGCATCAACACACCACCTGCAACCTGAAATCACACAATAATTGAGCATAATAAATGATGTTAAATCCATTAACAAAGGAAGAGGTTGAAAGTTGTTTGTTTAGAGTGTGTTGAATTATACACTATTTTATATGCTGGCGTAGATCGTAATGCTCTTAATTAAATCTAAATTGCAAAGGGGAAAAAACTAGTCTGAAAGCCTTTGTACGACGCGCACACATTTTCACACATTTCGCTCCCATTTGCTCTCCCAATATCCGGTATTAGTCATTAATTTCTCCCTCTCCAGTCACAGCCAGAAAAAGAAATGAAATCACTTTCCTGACTAAAGCCCTGCATCTCTTCAGATGAAATCAAATACTTTGAAGAACATCAGTGTCATTTATGTCACTGACTTCCAGCCATTTAACCTTGTAATTTTATGGCATACCCAAGCTGAAATCTTTCTCTCTGGGGAAATTAATCACTTTTGTTGGCAAGAAAGATGCTATTACAGTGGTGATAATTGTTAAACATGGAAACTCAATGAAAAAGGGCACAGAGGTGAACCGCTCCTCTCTTTTATAATGAGGAATGATGCAGACCGCTGCTTCGCTCATATTTGTCTGCATAATCAGATGTGTGTGTGTGTGTTTTTATTGGATCATTAAAATCATAACAGGTACCTGGTGTGATGCCCCGTCACTGTTTATTTGACTGGCTGTAGATGTTGGCTCTGTATTAGTGCTGGATTTAACTCATCTGGATTCAGACAGGATTACTGGGGTTTGTTGATAAGATGAAGTCTCCATTATCCTGAGATCACTAGAGCTGTTTGGCAGCTATCTGACGTGCAGGTAAATGTTGCATATTTGGATTTCTCTGCTCTTGGCAGTCTATGCACACACAGCTTCAGACCTGTCACAGCTTGAAAGTGTGCATGTGGGGGGGTTGAATATGTGGTTTATGAGAGCACAAATGTGTAAAATGATGTGTATACCTACGTAAACATGGTTTACAGGGACACTTCTTGTGTCCTCATAAACTACATCATTTAAAACAACATATTAAATGGTGATTTTTGTTCATTAAAAAATGCCAGAGGTTTTCTGTGAGGGTTAGGTTTAAGGACTAAAATATATAGTTTGTACAAAGTCAATTCAGTTTGTACAGTAAAAAAAAACATTATTTCTATGGAAAGTCCTCATAAACCACATATTCCAACATGTGTGGGTCTGCTCAGGTTTTACCTATAGCAAGGGACTGTGGGGATTAAATGTCTCCATAAGGGTACTAAAACTTGAAATCATCCACAGTTTGTTGTGGGGCCCAGCCAACGGAAAACAGGTTAATAAACATACTAAATAAAATAGTCTTAATAAAAAAGCTTCTGTGAGGGTTATGATTTAGTGGATAGAAATTCTATAGCTAAGTTTTAAAAACAATAGAAGTCAATGGAAGATGTTGACTGTGTAACTTTCCCAACCAGTTGATTTGTAATCTTGAGCTCCTCAATGCACGCACACCCACTTGATTTTCTTAGAGCACTGTCATTGTTTCTTTTGTTCGGCTTACCATTTACTCATTTAGAAAAGGTCATGTTATTCTAAGGGCTAATTTTAGAGGAGTGTATACCACCATTAACATGAGACAAAGCAGCTCTGACAAGGGCAAAGAATTGCCTGTGGGATAAATCAATCTGATTGTACTGTGTCTGTTGGGTTTAAATCTGTGTGATTAAGCATTTATTTTCCACCTTTACTCATACATTAATTTTTGGTCTCAGCGTAGAAAATGCTTCATAAGCAGTTCATTCATTCTAAATTGGCAAGGAAAAATAATGCAGGTGAGACTAGTTGGTCCAATAGTACAGAAAACAATCAAAGCTTCTGCCAGGAGCAGAATGGCGCACCTGCCAGCGAGTGATTACAGTGATTGTGTAAAGCCGATGAGAGACAGCATGTGTTGTGATAGATCAGGGCACAGGCCTTGAAAAAAGCCAGACCTCTTTCTCTGTAGTTTACCAAAGCGGAGCTCAAAGCCATTTGCCAAAGGAAGAAAAACATATGAATGTTCGAACCAGAGAGACATTTTTGGACAGGGATTGATACATAAGGCAGTCAGCGAGACATAGATTAAAGATGGAAATATTTCATTATTTATTTAGCTTTCTTGGTCTTTTGCAGAGGTCCAGGTGATAGACCTTTGAAGCACTGGGGCTTTGATGGTGATTAAATTGACATCTCTCTCTCTCTTCACTTTTGCTTGGATTGCTCGTGTTCTGGTTTTGAGTGACATGAGAGATGGAGAAGAAAGGCTGTAGCCACATGGTTAGAGAAATTGTGTGTGTGTGTGTGGTTTGGGTA
The DNA here is from genome assembly GCA_036877525.1 of Chromobotia macracanthus. Taxonomy (NCBI): domain Eukaryota; kingdom Metazoa; phylum Chordata; class Actinopteri; order Cypriniformes; family Botiidae; genus Chromobotia; species Chromobotia macracanthus. The sequence goes on from JAZGTH010000063.1 coordinate 7,972,624, forward strand.
AGATATTTGAGCGAACACAGCCAACAAGTGCCCAGCATTTGTAGAAATACTCCAATACTTTTACATTTTGTAAATGTTTGTAAATATTCTTTTTGTATTGTTTCATAGTTTGATGACTCTAGTATTATTATAAAAGAGTTAAACAGGTTAATCTGAAAGAAGGCAGGGCAGGCTGTATTGACTTGAACAGGGGCTGTATGGACCTATAAAAGTTCTTCACTATAGAAAAGAAATGCAAATGTCCATTAATCCAAAGCAAAACATTTCCCTTCTGTTAATAACACCACTTCTGTTTCAGTAGCTGCTTTGGCTCATTTCAGAAGCTGATTGGCTGAGCACAAATGAAAGGTGATTGTGTGGTAATAGGATTGTGGTGCACTTTGGACACTGTACAAGGTTAGACACTGAGCATGTGCGTGATGAGACTTCATGCAGTTCGGCCTCTGCAATGCAACTTTCATTAATGTGGGATTATCCTTATTAGCTGTGCCCATATTCCCACCCATAATGAAGTGTGATTATTTCTGGTGTTCCCCCAAAGCAACAAGAGATGGATTTTCCCACAGCATGAGTGTATGTGCCCTTATAAAGTGAATATTTCAACATATTGGTAAGGCACCACTTTGCTAGTTTGGCCACTGGGTGCCACTTCCTTTAAATAATATGGTTTCAAATTCCCATGTGGAACAATTTTATGACAACTGTCTCACATTATGACCTCGTCATGCTACTGTATGTTATCATTCAACTAATGCAATTCCAGTACTGACTACTTATAATTCATCTTAATTCTTTATAATTGAATGTGGCCCTTGTTGTGAGGGCAAGCACTTGCATGGGTGCATTTCTGCAGGCTGTTGTCGTCTTGTTTATTTTCCACTTGCTAAAAAGTGACTAATGGGTTAACCACTTAATGAAAGTGGTGTGATGCTAATTAGACGTGCTAAGGCAAGATAATACCATACAACATCATTCTGCTAGTGCAGACTAACTAGAAGCTGTTATTGTCAGCATTTCCTTGTATTTTACTCTATGGCCTCATGCTATATAAAAGTAAAGTGAGTTATATTTCTAATTCCTTTTTCCCTCTCTTTTCTCTCTCTCTCTCTCTCTCTCACTATCCATCCTCACATCTCTACAGGTGGAGAGAGAAATAGCTATTCTGAAGCTTATAGAACACCCTCATGTTTTGAAGTTGCATGACGTCTATGAAAATAAGAAATATTTGTGAGTATAAACCACTTTTCTTTTATCAGTGCAGCGTGTAATGCATGAGCCCAGTGTGTAGCGATGTGTGCCTGACTCTGGTAAACTCTCTATCTATAAGGAAGAGTGGACACATTGATATCTGTAGATATATGTGCGCTCTTTCTCTCTCGCTGATGTGCTCCAGTGGCCGGGCTTAATGTACTTTTCAATAATTGATAAAGGAGGCACCATGGAAACAGCCAAGGAATTTGTTTTCTTAATATTCAGATGACACAGATGTATGGGCCACACAGTCGTAAACTATTTGCCTATGAACATTTTTACACACACAAATCAAGTTTGAATCCGTCCTTAATTTAAATAGCACTGACAGGTAATCGCATGAGAAAATCCTTTAATCGACTAATAAATCAGAAGCCTGGTGTGTCACTGAGTGGTGTTGTGTGTGTGTTCAAATGTGACTCTGTCTGAACGAGAGTGTGCATGCACCTCATGAATACATGTGTGTGTATGATTTATATGTGTTTGCCCATCGCGCAGAGAACTGCAGGAATATATTTCTCATGCATTTACACATTTAGTCAAATGTTTTAGCGATGCAACTAACACTCACTTTGTCTGTTGAGCTGTCGATTATTTCTTTACTGAATAAAAATAAATTTTATTTTCTATATTTCATTGAAAATATGGGAAGGGGGCATCTATCAAATAAAATGATCAAGGGTGACCACCCATCCATCCATCCCCCCATCCTCTAATTCCCAAGAATTAATGAGACATTAAATGAATCGGGTGGATGGAACATAAATTTTAACCATTAAAAAATCAGTTTAATAGGCAAGTAGAGTCTCTCGGCTATATTTCTCTGTTCCACTATCTGTTTTCCACAGATATTTGGTTCTAGAGCATGTGTCAGGTGGAGAGCTCTTTGACTACCTGGTAAAGAAGGGCAGGTTAACACCCAAAGAGGCCAGGAAGTTCTTCAGACAGATCATCTCCGCGCTGGACTTCTGCCACAGTCACTCTATATGGTAAGAGTTCTTGACTCTAGTGCTGTGTTAATATCTCAATCTGTTCCACGAGGGATCAAAATCCTTCATGTTAAGCATTCACAGCTTGGCAGGCTCTCATCAGTGCAGTTCAAGAAAGTCAAATGTGTTGGTTTTGTACCCATTAACATTTTTTGCCTGTTTTCATATTTCACGTATAGCCACCAGCTGTTGTAGTCCAGCATTGTATTGTTGTATTGTCGTTGTCTCATTTATTATGAATGGTGAAAGCCACCTCAAGTGCACAATTTTTCAGTCATTACAGAGCATTGTTGTGAATACTAAATATCATCATATTCAAGATATTACTGTTTTGCAGATGTTTCTAACCACACTTACACACACACACACACACACACACACAGTTTTTGGGTCAAAGATTGATAGCCCCCCATGGTGTAACTGAGCAAAAGTGGAGTTTTTATCACTAAATGTGTCTTCCAGTTCCACATTTCTGAGATATTAATACAAATGTGTTAAGATTTTCTGTAAATGCTTTCTTTCCATTTGAGCTATGAAATTAAAATTTTTATAGGTCTGTCTGTAAACAGTTGTAACCTTTTAGTTGTAACAGTTTACATTTATGCATTTGGCAGATGCCTTTATCCAAAGCGACTTACAATGCATTCAAGTAATACATTTTACCAGTATGTGTATTCCCTGGGTATCGAACCCACAACCATTGCACTTCTAGCGCAATGCTCTAACAATTAAGTCTCAGGAACAATGTTCCCTTAGTTTCCTTTTTAGGATTTTAGGAGAAACCTCTGAAAATAAGAATGTCAGTATTCAGTAACTTTTAAGTTATCCAACTTGTACAGTACTTTGCATAACCTATAATTATGTTCATTTATAATATTAATATATATAAGTTACATATTAGAAGCAGTCACAAATTTGATGACAGCCTGCAATTTCCTTCAGTCCGTAATGTACTGCCATTTTAAGAGAAGTTTACTTGAACTTCTTGTAACTGTAAGAGCTATGGCTAATATTATTAATTTGTCTGTTTGAATGACCTTCCTGCATGCTTCACTCATTCACATGACCATATCCTCTTCATATGCTAATATGCTAATGCACTGAAGGGACAGCCATTAGCACAATATTTGCATCTGTTTACCATGCGCTTCAGCAGGCACGCAGCTTAATGATGAGTGCTGCATGCTTCCAGCACTGCTCAAATAGCTGATGGATGGTTCGAAGGCCTTTCTCGATAGGTGATGGAAAGCTCTGAATAAACAGCATAGCAGGGAGGCGTCACTTGATTCTCCTCTACTCATTCACAGTCATTTTCCTCTCTGGGGTTTGAAAGCTCAACATTGCTAATGTTTTGTGTTGATAGTCTTTTTTAACTACTGCATTCAAAGGGACCCGTATATGCTTTTCTGGCACCAGTGTGAGGACATGCAGAAAATCTGAAGTCTAGCAGAGTTCGGGCTGACAAGATGATGAGAAACAAGCCTGTCAAATTCATCAGCTTTTTATCCCTGACATGTGTACTGTCAGGTACACAAGGTCGATAGTAAGGAAAAAGAGATAAAGAGAACGAGACAGTTTAACCGAGTTGACTCATGATTGGGTTACTGAGCCCGCAGCTAACACTAGTGAAATTATATATGAACCTCACATGTAGCGTGTGCTGTGCATAACATCAGAAATTCAGCCAGTCTGAATTCTCTGTTCAACAACTTGTTGTTATGTCAGTAGTTATTGGTTGGCATGTTTCAGTTCTTTAGGGCGCCTAAGGTCCTGTGTGTTTAAGAATGAACATTCATTTGTGAGGTAAAAAGGCAACAAATGGGGACGTCATAAAATAAAGTACTGAGCACTAAGGATTAGTAAAGGTCACTTGCTCAAATTGTACCATTGCCTGTTTGATTTCAGCATTTTTGTCTGTTGAAGAAATATTCTGTGCTTTGTTTTCTATAGTTGAAATGCAGAAACATGTTCTGAAGAACTGTTTCTAATGGAGACATAGGGGCATAATGGCAACCTCACTGTGGGAGAGCTTGTCTTTTCCTTAAGGAGAGATTGGGTTTATTGGTTCCGTGAACTTCTGCTGGTCAGGGAGGATAATGACCATCCATTTCACACAGCTTCCTACCTAAAGTGTAATGATGGAAGACCAAAGAAAAGTAGAGCTAATGTGAGCAGAATGGAAAGTCAGTAGGACACCTCGGTTTCCACAAACCACTGGACTGTTAAATGCCATGTGCACCATATTTGAAGGGAAAACTGAAAGGTTGTGGAAAACTGAACAAATTCATTTCTGAAATGAGTTCACTGCTCCTTTTTCCTATTACCTTGTTACCCTATTACTTTCTTTTCTAGATTGTCATTAAATGCTGATCCAAGCTGGTTTATGATGGTTTAGTGAAGGTCTAGCTTATTAACTAACACTGTTTAGCTGGAGAAAGCTAGCTGATCATGGTGCTCTTCTCTGATGCTGCTTGATTAAGGTATGCTTGGTGGTTAAGCTGTAGCAAAAAGGCTAGGTGGGGACCAGCACCTAAATATACAGGTGACCAGCTGCATATGCTGGTCTTTTCAGCAGGATGAATCTTTGAAATGGTAATGTTAAGACAGTTTTATAGTAGTGGCTGGAGTAGTGTTATTGTAATGGGTTTCACAGCATACTGCTGTATATAACAAAGGGGCCTTCCGAAGCTGCTTACATTTCATATTGATGCTTTTCATCATGAGCATTCATAATTAGACATTACACATAATGAGACTTCCTTGCACTTCAAGCATTATAATAAGAGACAAGAGGCACATTTGCCTTAGAAATGACTTAAATTGGATTAAATTGGCCAGTTTCTGCAGTTAAATTTAAAGCCCTGAATGTTTGGTAACCAGTAACTGTGTTTAAAACAAGCAGATGGATTTATTTTATAAAGATGTTTATGATTGGGTCTGAGCAGAACTTCCAGTGTCTGATACCCAGGGATCAATCAGTCAGTCCTGCTTCATTCACCTGCTTAATCAGTCTCTAGCTGGCAGCTAATCATAAGAGGCTCTCAATAGACACATACTGCTATTGACTGGAAACCCCACACTATCTTTCCATTACTTGAGTGCTCCTCCTTCTCCTTGGTTACCTTGGCATGGGAAGATGAATCAATCAAAGTTAAAGACTGTAAAGAACTGCAGTGCTGGTCAGTGTTTAACATTTGCAATAACCCGCTGGGTGAGGAGATACCAGATGTTTGTTGTTGTGTTTTATGCAGTTACATACAGTATCAGTCTCAGTGGACCTACCCAGCTAACAGGAAACATTCTCAAAACGTTGGCTAACATTCTGTCAAAGTTCTCAGAAAACGCTCTTGCAATAATGTTAGTAGAACTTTTTAATGCTACATATCATTTATATAAAAACATTATACTTAAATAGTGGAATGTTTTAAAAGTTCCAGAATTAAAAATGTTTAACATCCTTATAACCAAGCAATAACGTTAATACAATATCTAACAAACTGGACATTTTAAACTTTCCTAGAACTTTCAATATAACATCATCAACGGTTTTGTTATTTATTAGGAAGTACAGGGAAATGTTCAACAACCTAAAATTGTTAGCTGGGTAATCTATGCTTATTTCCAATCAGTTGCTTGATTTGCACATGCTGAGTCTTTTAATTAGATGAAATGAAAAGCTTGATGACTACACTTACTAGTAATTAGTACTTAGTAACTAGTACTTACTAGTAGTTATTGTGGTGACGTAGTAGAACATGAGCATTAACATGAGCATCTCTCTGACCATGTTACTATCACTTAATCAGGCAATTAAGTGCCTGGGCAGATATTCTCTTTTCTGCATGTGTTCACTGTGGTTGCAGATGGTTCATGAGTTTCAAGGAGGCTCAGGGCTGCGTTTCAGTTATTGTAGCAAACACAAGTTTTTGCTTCAAGTCACGTTTCTATCTCACCAACAATTATTGGCCAGTTGTTGTTGCCAAATCATTCCAAATGATGAGCCTCCATAAATGCTCATTGGCTTGCAAGTCACGATGTCTTTTGAAAGATTGTTGAAATGTACATGCTGCTTTTTGATCTCCCGGGCCTAAAATGGTCCTGTGTTTCTCGATCACTTACCCGCTGAGGATGAAAGAGTCTTCGCTTCTTGACACTGGCACAGAAAGCTCAGAATTTTTATCTTCAGATCAGAGGATTTCACAATGATACAAGAAATCAAGATGTTTCCTGTGACGTCTGATCAAGAGATTTGGGGCTGAGTCTGATAGTGGCAGCTTCCCTGTTTTCCTAAACAAGTAATATGAAATGTACATAAGCTGTAATGTAATAAGATATTTATGGAAAAAAGTAGGTAGAAATATTTATAATCCCAAATATTGGGGAAAAATTTAAGCTCATTGGAGGTGGCCATCATTAAAACAGTACAAAAGAGAGCACTTCAGAAAATGCCTTCCGTCGATGTGTTTTTTTTTTACATCTTAAGCATGTTTTTTATTATTGTTTGCAGCCACAGAGACCTGAAGCCAGAGAACTTGCTGCTGGATGAGAAGAATAACATCAGGATAGCAGACTTTGGCATGGCTTCTCTTCAGGTTGGAGACAGTCTCTTAGAAACCAGCTGTGGGTGAGTCATACTCCATCCTCTACAACAATTACTGATATACCATCTTTTATTGTAGTGTAGGGACTTGCAGAACTTAAATACACTCTTTGCATTTTATGATTTGCACAGTTTTGCTTATTTTTGCTTTAATCATTACTTTATAATGCAAATGTTTTAATCAAAATATGAATCAAAATATAAGTTCAGGCATAGACTTTCAACAAGGGGCAACTAGCCCTAGTCCACCCCAAACTGGGGCTAAAGTCTTTATTAATTCAGCCCAATTGGGCCACCTGATTTATTTGCATGTGCCATGAGAAAGAGCTGGAGAAATGGCTCAGTTTAAAAAACACAGATGATTTGTATACGAAAGATCTGACTTAATAGATCTTTAATATATAATACTAACCTAAAATATCAGGCCCAGAGGCCCGCTGCAAATCAGACACTGAACGGTTGCTGTTAGTGAAGAAACTAACGTGCTGGCTTAACCTCACTCTGGCTTTCATAGTCTCTCTGAATGTGTAATGAGTGCCATTAAAGACACCATTATCAATGAAAAAGAGAGAGGTAGGTGCCACAGAGCAAAGAATATTATAACAGCAAGAGATTAATTAAGAACTTAAAATGTTCCCGAAGTGACCAAGTGACCATAGCTTTGACTTCAGTCTCTCCAGTCTATTAGGAATCATTAACATTAGTGCCAATGCGTTGATGCCTTTCTTCGTTAGAGGCGTGCTGAAATTATTGATTGTGACTTTCCCATCTCTAAGCACAGATATGACAGTTTTTAATTAAACGCATTTATCTTTAGCCCTAGCATGATGTCTGCTTGACACAAATGTATTCTGTTTATTGCATTAATGGACCCTAGTTGAATATGAGAGGCAGAACCCTCACATGCCAAAACAGAAAGGCAGGAATACCAGCACTGAGTCTCTCTGTTGTGTTTCTATGCCAGGTATACTGCCATTTTTATCTGAGACTCATTTATTGCCTGGTGGATGGATTGACCCAATTTTGAAATAGCTATAGTTCTGAAATGTCTCCACCATGTTTTCTTAAGCCAGCGGTAATTTGGGGTACATAAATTGTGCCAAGACTGCTTCGGAAATTCAGTAAATTTAATCCTCCCCAGAACCTAGAGAAGAGTCAGTCTTCAGTCAAGTAAAATTAAATTAGCCACAATACAATGCAAAGATTCCCTGGTCATACGTGGACCATTACTCTTTGTCCCTTAAGGTTTTATTTTAATAATATCAAAGGAAGCTTTCTTCGCTCCTGCTTCTTGCTCTCTGAGGAATAAAAACAGCAGAGAACACATTTCCAGGCTAACTAGCACAAGTCTGCACAGATTAGCTTGGAGTAAAAAACATGCTAATGCTAATGCAGAAAAAAGAGTCAATTTCAATGTTTTTAACTCGTCAACCAGCTTCCCTCAAGTGACACCAACAGCGCTTGCGGAATACGAAAAACATCTCCCAAATCCATGAACCACATCTGCTTTAAATGAGTAATTTCTTCCCATCAGGGTCTTTTCACAACAGCTTAATCACCCCCTGTGGCTTCTCAGAGTTCTCTGAGTATTAATCCTCTCTCATGTTCCTATCATAGGGTATATCCACGCCACACATACAGTAACTCGGGCGTCTATAGAAATATTCACTAATTACGCTGTTGAAAGTTCAGCGTGAACTATTGTTGTGGTTTATTTTACCAGATTATTAGGTAGATGTATGTTATATGTGAATTTAGTGCATTAGATGAATTTCTCTGTGGTTTTGTGAAGATTTTGCTAATTTTGATTGTAGCATTCTAAGGTCATAGCGATTAACAAAATGCCCCAGTCATCTTTTTAAAGTGTAAACCAGAAACATTTGCTAAGGTTTTTTTTACTGTATAAATATACAGTCAACATCAGACAAATGACATCTATGAAATAGTCAGGCATTATCTACTGAACGTCAGCCATCTGCATTTGATCACATTTCTTGGATAGAAATAGCTTATTTCTCCATCCACTCAGAATGAATGAGGAACCAACTATGTGTTAAAAATGAGTACAAAAGCAGTCAAATTACTGAGCTAAGAGCATGTTGCATTAGCCTATTAATTTTGTATAAAAACCTGCAATTTCTCTCTTATAGTGAATAATGAGCAGTGGCAAATTTTTAAGTGAGTAAACCATTAAATTAATGTATTATCAACATATACCCAGATGAGGTCCAGCAATCAGGAGACAGGTATTTACAGAGATTGTTTGTTTTTGCAAAATGGAAAACTGATGTGTCATGCCATTAAAATACATTAAACAATTCAAATGATTGCTTACTTGTTTCACCCCAGCAGGAGTCATTAAATGTAATGTTACATTATTGGAGCATTTGACAGTGGTATATTTAATGGGGAGTTAGATGGAGGACTCTTTCAAAAAAGGTATGAATATCCTAATGCAAATCAGGAGTTCATACTCATTACTCAGATTTGGTATGCATCTAGGTTCAGATTTCACTCTGTGAATTAGCATACTGCATGTGTCAACATATGCCTTGAGTGTATAAGCCCTCAGGTGGATGAAGATGATGAAGTATGGTTCTGTTCTTTCAGATCGCCTCACTATGCTTGTCCAGAGGTTATAAGGGTAAGTGTGTGCTCTCTGTGCCATCTCTCATAATGGTCCTTCATCCAAATGGTCCCTTTCTTTTCTTCACTCACCATTTCTGTCTCCTTTGTCTCTGACAGGGGGAGAAATATGATGGCAGGAAAGCTGATGTATGGAGCTGTGGAGTCATTCTCTTTGCACTTTTAGTGGTGAGTAAAAGCTTCTTGTAGCAGAAACTTCATTTTGTGTAAAATTGTACTGTAATGTACTGTAACCCCCTGCCCTTTCAATATGACAGATTTGAACCAAATGTGATACTCATACGACCATGAACTACAAAATAAAATATATTCTTGTTCGCTTTTCCAGTTAAAATATCAAAACATTCTTAAAACAAAAATTACTTGCGTTAAGCAAGTTTTCAGCAAATTAGATTTTAGTTAAGTCATTTTTGGTCTTTGGAAAATAGTTTTTTCTTGTTTTAAAGCATAAATGAACTGACTGTGGCTTAAGCTTATATATATTTTCTAAAATAGGTCTTGCTATCTTAAACTGTTTTGCTTCTCAAGTAAAGATAAACAAGACGAAAATACTGATTAAGAAAATAATTGTTCGCAGTGTGTCTTTAAACAGCTTGCAATAGAAAAAGAAATCCCCTTTGTCCTATTGGGGGTAATAGTGAATCTTAACATGGATATTTTAATGATGGCTAATCAGCTAAGCAAGTGTGAGGGTTATAAGAGAACGAAGGTGTTACACAGACTCTGTAGTCAGAGCTCAAAAGAATGACAGCACTGGAGTCAAAGTTTTTTTACTGTATGTCTGAATCATCTTTATTTCAGATATGAATGAGATCAGCTCTTTTTATTCATCCTGCTGAGCGCTTCATGAATCTACTTTTATCTTCCTAACATTCTTAGAAAGATTTCAAGTTCGTGAAAGACGGAATTAAGCTATAATTCGAGTGGCTTGCCCTTGTCAAACCTTTAATGTGGAGAAGGAGAACTTAGTGGATGGCAGCTGTAGTGGAAGATTTTATCATGGGTTGAACAGAATGTTGATCCACTTTAGATCTTCCTTATGCATGCCTGCCTAATTTTAAAAGACCAGCTTGTAATTAAATATTTCCAAAACCAGAGGACTTGTAGAGGACCTTTTTGATTTTCTTACACCAAAAGGTTTGCTGGGTAATCAAAGTGGTCCCAGTGTAATTACCATTTCAGATCAGGAACCCAACAGAATCACAGTCCAGAAGAACCGATGGCCCCAGTAAAATTGAAAAGCCTTTTGATTCCCCTTTGTATTTCTCTGATTATAACTGCATCCTCTTTACAAAAAATCTGATTTATTTCTGCCCTTTCACAGGAACCTGTTCTTTGATCTTTTACTGCTCAAAGACTTTTCAATAAAGATGGAATCTGCATTTTTTTTCTTTTATTGTTTATTTATCCTTCTCGTAGCCCTTGCTAATTTTGACCTGATTATATCATCTATTTTGTGGTCCTGACGTCAGTCACGCTTGTGAATTTTCTGTGTCATTTATCAAGTGCTGACATCTCAGTAGTGTCAGGGGCCCTGATGGGTCTCTCTGATGTGAAAATGATGGAGTGTATCTGGAACAAAACAAAGCTAATTATCGAGATGCAATCATGTCTCTTCGCCGGCCTCTTTTTTTTAAAATAAAGCTCATTTATTTTGCTGTCTGGCATCCTCTGCAGATATCCTTCATAAACCACCTTCTAAAATGGATTTTCTATTTTTAATTCTTCCGAAGCTTTTATTTGTTTAGATGTATGCCATGCCACAGCTACGCATATCCCCTGTAATTTGAGATTTTGGGGGAATAGTTTCTGTGTTTGTCTCATTGTCCAGGGTGCTTTGCCATTTGATGATGATAACCTGAGGAACCTGCTGGAGAAAGTGAAGCTGGGGGTCTTCCATATGCCCCATTTCATTCCTCCGGACTGCCAGAACCTCCTGAGGGGCATGATTGAAGTGGACGCCACCAAGCGACTCACGGTCGGTGTTTGGCGTCCTAAATGATTATTTATTTATTCTTTTTAATGGCTCACATGACCTGGAGAATCATGGGGGTTACAGCATCACATGTGCCCTACTCCATTCACAGACACTGGTTGGCTGTTTAGTTCTGCAGGCATCCACAGTATATTAAGCTGATTTCTATTAAATCAGCGTTATGAATCTGAGAGCTCTTCTGCTTTCGAGCTGTCACTTCAGGTCAACACACAGCAAAACTAATCCAACCAGCCTGTCTGTCCGCATCTCACACATTAGCTTCAAAAAGCTTGAGTACTGCAGCTCTGTCTAGCTTTTTCTTTCTTTCTTTCAATGTCTCCTTGTCTCTCCCTTTTTCCCTCAGCTTCTTTTCTTACTGTTCCGCTCCAGAGCAGACCTCTTTCCCTATAGCTGGAGTGACAAGGGGTTTATAAGCTTGTCCTAATAACAACCCTTTGAAATGCTCCTGTTTCCTTTTGCTTTCTAGAGAAAACAGATAGCTCTTTTCTCTCAGCACATCTCTGTGATTTAAATCAATAGCTCCCTCTTAGGAGGTATCCAGATGTAGTCCATTTCCTTTGTGGTTTGTCAGTTATATAAAAGAGATCCTTTGAATTATTCCAGAGTGGAAGGGAATTAGATGCTGCTTTATTTCCAATTTACCACAATATCTGATGTCCAATTAAAACTATACATGGTTTTGAAAGCATATTGACAGTGTTTTATGATTGTTTCTTGAACACTGTCATGTTTACACACAGTTTAGAGAGGTCTCGCCAAAAATAAATTAGATAGCATGTTTGTTTGCATGCACTTGTCTTTGTCATGAATTTTTACAGGAATTATGAATGAGGAAATACGTGTAAATGCACCTAGGAAATTATACAGTCTTTCATCTTGGAGGCCATGTCTGAGTTCTAGATTCTGGAAAATGCAACAGACTACCGCAGTCTGGCATGCTTTATTAGGGTTGTACAGCATTTATCTACCACTATGATCCAGGCACCTGAATTTGCTCTTTACAATGCTAAATGTATGCTTGCCTACATATCTAATTATATGCCCAGCTGCAATGGTCTTATCCATTACAGGAATATGTAAGCAAACATTACTCTTCAATAAGTTTAGTTCATTTCCCCCTACATTTTTAAGATTCAGGCAAGAAGTAAAGGTTTATTTCACTCCAAACCCCAAAACATTAGCAGTTTTTTGTTTGTACATTCCAGTTAAATGGCTTGTTTCCCACTGTCTCTGGATCAGGTCAAGTGCTCACTGTTTATAGCTCCTGTAAAAACACACACCAGTCATATGTGATTGGTTGATTCTGTTGCTATCCCTTAGTAAGTAATATTACAGTTGCTCCTGTTGCAATATATAAAGTTATTAAAGTTTTAAAATATTAAATAGTTATTCCTGTTGGTATTACACAGACAGGCACAAAAATCATTAGCCCTCATGGGCTACCATTGTTAAGGCTGTTGTTCTTGTTATGCGGGCCACAGCTTTAATTAGCACACTGCGGAAATGGGCACATCTCTGCAGATTCCACAGTTAAACCCGCAGAGATCAGAGGATGCGACACAGAGGAGGAAGATTAGAGGGGGCCAGCAGGAAACTGCCTGACGTTCAGAGATGGATTCATTGCTGTTATTGTCAAGCTCTGCTGTCTTTGTTTGGCTCTGTTGTCTGTCCTCTCTGAAAGAATGCTTGTGTGATAATGATGAAAGCGGTTTGTGTTTTTTGTTTCTCTTTACAGTTAGAACAGATACAGAAGCACACGTGGTACATGTGAGTACAAGCATATGAACAGCTCATTTATTTTGTTTGTATTTGTAATTTGTATTTTGTTATGTAAAATTAAAAGTCCTAATGTGTGTTCAAATACAACGAGACTTGATCAAATGATTTTCAAATTTAAAGTCTCTAGCATGTAAAAAGTAAAAAAAAAAAAAAAAAAAATGCAGGTTCGACCCTGATACACATGGGGTTAAAACTCTGTAAATTACTTCTGACTGCTGTTTCTTGCTGGTTCAGCTGATAGTTTCTCCGCATGACTGCCTGTCACTTCAGAAAATAGTTCAACGACAAAAGCGTTGAGTATAAATCGGAGTATAAACCTCTCAACGTTGGTGCGATTTCACACCATCAAACAAGGCGACACACACACAGCCGCACGCTAGACAGCGCTCATATTAGCTGATCATTTTAAAGATAAGGGGAAATAAAATGTTTTTTATTCATTTCATGAATGACAATGTCCCTACCCATTCGTACCTCAATTTATGCCCATAGGCCTACGTGTGTCTGTGTATATCCCATCACAATGCGTGAGAACATGCAGTACCAAAGATAATGGCATAACAGCAGAGAGAGTTTGAATGTTTGAGTTTGGATAAGAGCCCTAAGCTCTAGCAGGTTGGCTTTACTCCATGTTTGTGGGCCCCTAAGCAAATGTATCTTGAGCTGCTTTATTTTTCAAGACCCCTTTCTCCAGTGTCTCTTAAACTTCAAACAACAAATCAACAAATCAGTCATGATTTTTGAATTACACCACCAGCAAGAATCCCAACACATGCCAGAGGGGAATTACCATGTGTGCTCAATGAATGACAAATAAACAAGGACACTAGATTAATTCCAGGGCTGTACCACTGTTCTGATCTTCTGTATGGATCTTCTCGCAGAGGAGGGAAGAACGAGCCAGAACCAGAACAGCCTGTGCCGAGGAAAGTGTCGATTCGCACGCTACCCTCCACTGAGGACATCGACCCAGATGTGCTGGAAAGCATGCATTCGCTGGGCTGCTTCAGAGACAAGAACAAACTGATGAAAGACCTGCTGTCAGATGAGTGAGTAACTAAGAAAAAGGAAGAAAGAAAATATACTGTAGAGTGCTGGAAATATTTAGGAGAAACGGTTAAGGTTTTTTTGGGCTTTATCAACATGTAACGTACTGACATAGTACTGTCAGTGATGTATGTAGACCAGTCCCTCAACAAACTCTGATCACAAGTGGCCACAGGAGATGCATTTAACACAAGTGTAAACAGAGATGTGTCTCGGATGACCGCTTACGATCAGATCACTCAAGACAGATGTTAATACCAGGTGTAAACAGGGTCACATTCACCTCAGTCAGGGACAAGTTTTCTTCAGGTTTGCCAAATGTTGTGTTGCCTATAATTAGACAAGACTGACTGCTTGCTTTGGGAGACCATATGTGAGGGCATTATTGTTTTACATGCTTGTTTCTTAGGGTTAGTAAACTCACATACAGCATGTTGGCTTCAGGTTATTAGAAAAGCCCATTGCCTCCAGCTCATCTATCATCTCCCATACATACACAATTACCGGCCTGCATGCTTCACTGTGTGTGATCACTTTGTTAGTCCACCTGATAGATTGCCTTGGTGTTCTGTCCTAAAACATCTCAGCCTCCATCCTGTGTTTAGTATTTAAACACAATTTATATGATGCCTGCAGCAAAGATAAGTCATATTTACTTCTCACTCTGTGGCCGGGGGCAAACCCAGCTAACAGGGAACGTTCCCAAAACGTGAGTTATCAAAGACATTCTTGCAGTAACAGTATCAGAACGTGTTTTAAAATGATAAATATAAAATATAATTTATCATTTATATTTATAATTTATATATATAATTATACATATATAAATATATAAATAACTGGAAATGTTAGGGAAACATTCTTAGAACATTCTTACAACCTAAGATTGTTTGTTAGCTAGGAAGACAACATAGGACTTGTTGCCAGAATTAAAGACTTTTGAACTCAGACTCTTGTCGGATATTTTGTGTCTTGAAATGAAATGAACAATCTCCTGTGATCTCTGCAGGATGTCTTTTAGGATTCTGAAAACAAAGTGCTTAGTGTACTTGGCTCTTAAACTAATTAAATTACTAAGCTTAAACTAAAGATTATTCTGGAGTGCTGAAGATTGAAGTATATAGGAAACCTGTATTGACTACACACACATTATGCTCTTCCGTGCCCTAATGACCTAAACATTTTCAGTGACAACCAGGAAAAGATGATCTACTTCCTCCTGTTGGACCGTAAGGAGAGATATCCCAGCCAAGAAGATCAGAATCTACCACCCAGAAACGAAATTGGTAGGGTTCAGTCAGTATTTTTTTGTTATAAAAATATGTATGAAACTATGTATATGTATGAAATAGATTAATTGATTCTGATTTCATGGTCTCCTCAGATCCTCCTAGGAAGCGAGTGGACTCTCCACTTTTGACAAGGCACAATAAGAGGAGGCCCGAACGTAAGTCTATGGAGGTTCTGAGTGTGACTGAAGGTGGTTCTCCTGTTCCTGTGAGACGGGCCATTGACATGGCACAGCATGGACAAAGGTACAGAAATGTCTCCTGCGTTATTATTTATGAAACTTTACATTCAGAGGAGCGCGTGTCATAATTCACTGAAAGAATGCTAGAACGGAAGTCACATTTTGTGAAACCTTTAAAGGGAAGGTTGAAGACAATGATGCTTTAAAAACTACATACTAGCTGCTCTCAGAAAAATGAAATGATCTCTTTAAAATGTTCTTAAAATTGCACATAAAGACTAAAATATATAACATCAATGAGCTTAATTACCTCTAGGAAAACAATGATTTTTCTGCTGCAAAATATTTTACTCTTTTTAAACTTCTTTACTCTTTTTAAACTATTTTACTTCTTTTTAAATCCATTTGCAAAATAGTTTGCAAAATGTGCCATATGGTAAAGTTTGACTTCTCAAATTCAATTTGAGGGCGCAGTATGTTGCTAATGTGTCTTTCATTTTTTCTTTATCTTTGACAGGTTTTGTCAAAATTCTCTTTCATTTTTCCATATCCATTGTGATCCATTTCATCATCCCTGTGTCCTGTCCTCATGCAGATGCTTTGGCCCAGCTCCATGATTACATGTGTAAATTTACTCTTACCTTTACTCTTGAACTATACTGTCTCTTACTGTAGTAAATCTGTTTACAGTAAAAGCTTGGATATCTCAGATGCCCACCCCATACTGCAAAGCAAGGAGGAGAGGTATAATCCACCGCCATGCTCTCTCTGTTCTCATCTGAAGATGCAGTGGGGTTTTTAATACTCTGAGCATAAACTTGCTCTGGTCTTTTCTTCAACCAGTGACGTTTGAGCTCATAAGAGCTTTACTTACTTGAGAGGGAACTTAAAAGACAAAGTGGAGGTCATATTTGTAAATAAGAGTTTTTTCCTCCCAGTTTGGCCCCACAGTTTTGGTAAGGCAGCAGCCCTCTGGCTCCCTCCACACACATCAAAAGCATCTTATCTCCCCTATTTTGCCTTTCATGTTTTGTTTGATGTCTGGCATTTTTGTCCCTTGGTGGATCTCAAATTGTTGGTTTCTTCTCCCTGCTCTCGTGTTGTCTTCACGCTTCTTTCCCCATCAACCTTCATTGTTTGTTTTTTACAGTGATGAGAGACAGAAGTTATTGGATTGTTTGTGCCATTTTTTGTTCTCCGACCTTTTATTTAACAGAGTTTGCAGAATTCACAGTCCACTTCTAATTCTGTATTAATTTGCTTAATGACCTGCATGCAGAGCCTTTCAAGTCTACCACCCAAATCTTTTAAACAGGCAATGAATATTTTTTTAATCAATGTTTTGTGTATCAGTATTCTGCATTAGGTGCTGTAAATGGAATTCCTAATATCAGACTGATGGATGGCTTTTGTCTTTTGTAAATGTTTGCCATTAGAATGTAATTGTAATATTGAATGGGTATAAAATACAACCAAAAGCTCCCCTGCATCTTACATATATATATATATTTTAATACAGCATTTGTACAACCAGTTGTTTTAATATAGTCTCACTTGGCCACATAGCTAAAATTTTAATGATGCACTACAAATAAAATCACAAATACTGTACTTTGCTTTAAAAGTAGGAATGTTTCCCTTATATAGTTACTTCCTGGCCTCTAGTGACAGTCCTTCATTAGTCACTTTATTCTATATTAATTTATTACACTTATAAAGAACGCTGTGTCCCTGACACCATGTTTTGTTGCTACAAGCTAATTAGTGGAACGCAAGAGGCATATAATGAATATCAGCATTTTGCTGAATCAGGCATAATGTTTTGGTGTTGATTTTTACACTCAAATGGTCACAGACAATTTAAGACCATCACATAATTTTCATCTAACCAGCGTTTGGCAAACGCAATTGATCAGTTTATGGATCAGATCCTTCCTGGATTCAGATCATGGAAGTCTGAACGTTCACACCTTTAAAGGTGATTTACTGTTTCAATTTGCTTTGATGAGAAAACACATTGTGTTCATGGTCAATTAAATCCCAGTCATTTATTGCTGTTAACTGCTTAAGTGTACCACCTGATACACGGTGAGATCAGGGAATATTTCATACCAGAACTTGCAAAATGAGTAGTGATAAAATTACACATGCTCAGCTGAATATATACTTAGTTGGAAAATAATACAAAAAAAACACATGTACTTTCGAACACATGTACTTACAAACTGTAGACCCTCAATGAACTGTAAGTCGCTTTGGATGAAAGCATCTGCCAAATGCATAGATGTAAATATAGCTCAATATGTACCAAGATGTGCATAAACCCTAAAGATTTATGAGAAAGGATCACATTCAAATAAAAAAAATTGATGTAATGCTTGTGTAAACTCAAGTGATTAATACACACAACATTCTGTACCTCTACAGCCTAAAAAAAATCCTAAAGAGTTACTACTATTTATTATCAATGTGAATGAATGTATGTTGTGTATCTTCAGGTCCCGGTCCATCAGTGGAGCTTCTTCTGGTCTGTCCACTAGCCCCCTCAGCAGTCCTCGGGTGAGCCCCCTCCCTATTCATTTAATTCACTTAAGAATTTTATTCTGTTTCTACCCATAGCCAGCTGTTCTCTAGATATATTTGCTACTGAATGTGTGGCATCTATTTACAGAATGTTCTTTAGTAACAAACTCATGTCACTAGCCCCTTTCACACATGCTGTCTTTACTACTAAATTACTGGCAAATTACCATTAAGCAATCACATGTGAATGAGACCTTTTAAAAAACAACAGGTAAATTGATCCTGGCAATTTACCAGTAAGAAAAGTTGTAACATTAACAGTAATTCACCGGTAATGTGCTATGTATGAACACAGAACAGGATTACCAGTAAACTTACAGAACACGCTAATGTAAAATTCTGCTTTGAGCCAATCAACTGAACATTCGTGTATTTACTGGGAAGTCATTCTGGTAATTTTCTGGCAAATCACTAGGATTATTGTGTGAAAGGGGCTACTATGTCTATGTCTGTTATATACAGTACCAATATTCAGTGTGCATTCACAATATATGCACAACAGAATTGATGATTGTATTTTGTTTCATTGCTAAATGATTTAATGTATGGTGGAGCATTATTGGTAATTATACAGTTAGTTTTATAAACAAGACAACAGACTGTACAGTATGTCACGTACAACCTCTAATACTTCAGCAAAATTGCTGCCTGCCCCAGCCAATCCATCATTACTACTAGTCCAATGAGTGTGCGATGCTTAGCATAATTACTGCTAATCAACGCCCAATTCACAGTCTTGTTTCTTTGAAATATTTGAAGCCTAAATCAGTAATAGCTTCTTGAATTCCTTTGAAAATTCACTGTGGAGCTCTGAATGTAGCCAGCTTTTACAGTTGACTTGTTTAAAGAGGCTAACCGATTACAAATCCACTGCTAAAACTTCCCAAAATGCTGTCCTTGAGTCACATCAAGGCCATGCCTGCAGGATTCAGCCCAAGACGATTCTGGATCCTACCTGATCAATTATTCTAGAGTTTCAAATGTTCTACATTTCCACAATTTCAGAGTGTCACCCTTTGATAGATGAAAATGGCTCATGTGGAGAACAGGTTCGGTGGAAGTAATTTGAATTAGCCTGTGATAACTACTTGGTATAGCTCATCTGAGATTAGTTTTACTGCTCAGACACAGACTTAAAGGTTTGTCTTGGTTTTATCTTTCCTGTGGGACCAAAAAAATTCCCTTTTACTCTGTTCATAGAATTGTTTATGCTAATGGTGTGGTTGCCTCTTTATTGTTTTTATTTTTAATGTTTTACAATATGCTTGATGATGTTCCACTTCAGTGATTGTAATCACACTCCTCACAATTAGTCGCCCTTACAGTATCTGTCCTCAATATCTGACCCAATTTATTAGCTTCATCTGCCAAAAAGATGGGCATTTAACCACTGTCCACAGCATCCTCATATCACACAATCAGCAGCATTGTAATTTATGCTCTGTGGTCAACTGCACTTATTTTCATTAGCCATTTTGATTGCATGGCGCTATTGTCTTGAAAAGCTCATTAATGAATGAGCCCTTTTATTTTCTTAGTAGACAGTATTGAGATCTGTCACTCTTTTATGTAATAACTTTATAGCAAAGAAACCATTGATATAACTGTTTTATAATCAAATGAGGCATTCTGACAATAGCGTCCTTTTAAAACAAAGCTCATGTGCCTTGCACTGATTTCCTGCTTGCTTAGTCACTGCTGACATTTTTTTATTCCAACAACAACCCAGTGATTTTTAATCTTTTTGCTAATTTCTGTTGCTGATTTTGCTTTGACAACACTGGTAATCCGGAACATTTTATTTCCATTGTCTTGTTGCCTCTTGGCTGGTTGTGCTAATGGCATGTTTTTTTTTCTTTCTTTCTGCATTTCCTCCCTTTCCTCTCATTGCCGGTACCTTGTTCACTATCCTTTCATGTGTGGTGTTGGTGTGTGTGTCTGCACTGTAATGCCTGATAACTACGGGGCCGTGTGTTTGCGTGTACGGACTGCGTTGACTCTCTTTATTCTGCTGGCTCTGTGCATGCGCTCCTACAGCCCATGCGACGGTTCGCTGTTCCCCCACAATCTGCAGAACTCACGCATTCGCCCAACCACAGCCCCACCCATGCTCCTGTGTCACGCCTTAATGGCACAGGCCCCCATTCCCCCAAAATATTTCAACCAAAGACAGGTGCCCTTGAGCCCAACAACAAAACACAGACCCTACCAGCCAAGCCCAAAGTTGCAGACAAGCCCCTGCAGGCCACCAGATCCAACCCCCTGCCTCACACAACAGCAATGCCATCGACAGCCAAGTCGGAACCTTCTACTCCATCCACGCCCTGCCAAACCCTTCCACCACCAATACCCAGCAGTCCTAAGGTGCGGCGACCGCCTCTAACGGTGCCGCCCAAACTCTCCGTTCCTCTTTCTCCTCTTTCACCTATCCGGCTTCATCATCTTCACCCGCTGGCCGGGACTGATCACAACGGCAAATCTATCCCCACCATACAGGTTACGCCTCACCCCTCCCCCAGGGGTAGCCCACTGCCGACTCCAAAAGGAACACCAGTGCACACGCCTAAGGAAAGCCCAGCGGGCACCCCCAGCCCCACGCCGCCCCCAAGCCCCTCCATCGGTGGCATGCCTTGGAGGACTCGCCTCAACTCCATCAAAAACAGCTTCCTCGGCTCACCACGCTTTCATCGCAGGAAACTACAAGGTACCAAGACAACTGGCAGCATTCGAAAGCAATAAAACCTAGTTATGTGTGTCACTACAGCAATGATATCCAAGATCAGGTGGAAGGCAATGCATCACAGCCTCTGTGCATATAGAAAGCTTTTAGGTGGAAGAATTATGGTTGCTAATCCCTTTTTATTGCAGTTTTTATTTGACGTTCCCCTCTTAGCAAGCAATGTTCTCTAAGGACTGATTTTGCAGGGCGCAGGGTAATAAGCTGCCTGATATTCCATTATCAGCTATATCTGATGATATATCTAGTAATGATAATGAAAACTGCACTAGCATCTCCCCTCACCTCCAGCTGTTCCTCTTTCCCTCTTCCACCGGGAGAGGATCAGATGATCTGATAGCAGGGGGAGCTGAATTACTCTTAATCTCTGCAGGTTTGGAGCAATTAGCCATGGTTAATCAGCATTACCCTCCTCAGGTTGTAAATGCCTAATCTCTGGTTATAGCATATAATGCAATATTTGTATTCCACTGAGGGCTGTGCGCTTTGTCTCTCTCCAGTTCCCACACAAGAGGAGATGTCCAGCCTAACACCAGAGTCTTCCCCCGAGTAAGTGTTCGCCACTTTCACGATCAGGTGAAATCTGCAGGTCTATTCAAATTGAGAGAGTGGAAGGACCATTAAAATAATATGTAATTTTAACTAAATTAAACCACATTCAATACTCATTATTCTACTGTGTGCGAGGGGCTAAATGCATCACTTTTTTTATTAACCTGTGCTGTTTAAAGTTAAGCCACAAACATTCAATTACAGCTTGTGTAATTAAGATGCTTCATTCCTGCTCTTTGAACTTCCTTTTTCTCTAAATTGCAATTTTTATTATGAGTTGAAAAGAGCTATGAAAATTCAACAGCTCAAGTTAATGTGGTGGTCCAAACATTGTTCCAGGCCCCATTAGCCTAGTTTGTCGCTGAAGACATTATCAGGGAATAGTTCCTCATGAATAATTCAGTGTTTTAGTTCCACTTAGCTTCACAGTCACAGAACAGCACTGGGGTACAAACTATTTTGTGGAGTGTTTTTCCCCTTGTTTCTCTGTTTTTCTTTTATTTTATTCGTAGTGGGATAGCATTGACTCAGACATGCCCTAGATATGCAGTGACTATTATAAAATCCCAGAAATTCCAAGCAGGGATAAGAAATAAGTCATATGCCAACATTCAGACCTCCAAATTTATTTTATTCTGACAAGCAGGTTTGAACAAACAACTTCTTATTTAGGCTCCTAATACTGTACCATGATGGGGCAATCTCTTAATCCATTTTCCTAAATCTAAATACTAAATCTGCTCTACATATCAATTTGAAAAATGTAGATTGTAATAATTCAGAGCATGGATGTGATTGTAATAATTGATGTTTTCATGGCACTACCAGCTGTATACATTTTATACGGAATTGAGAGTGCGTCTGTTGTCACTTTTTCAAGCCGCGGTCCTTAGTGATGTTTTCATTTCCTTGCTATGTCCAAGAGAATCCACTGCCTCTGACAGCTTACTAACTTCCATCTTGTCAGTGTTCATTGTTTTGTATTTCACTTGGAGAGAAAATTCAGCCGAGCGCTCTGGAAATGTCAGAGAGTGTATTCCTATGAAATGTTTTATTTACTTGAGCCAAGCACTGTCAGGAGAGAGCCTTCACAGTTACGGCTGCACTGCAAACTGTCATTGCTGAAATGTAACTTATCTTTGAATGGTCTGAAATTCTTTTGTGAACTATGAATCCCTTGATGAATATGTATGAAGAAAGGATACTCTTTTTGAGAGTTATGGAAATGAGTCCATTTCCCAACATGTTTGCCACACGGAAGAAATTTCAGTTTTCCACTGTTTTTTGTGTGACAGTATGTAACACTACTTGAACATGCAATGCACACTTGATTCGAGGGTGGTATGTGACTTGAGTGAAGTTTTTGAGTGTGTTGTGGTCTCTCATTCACACTTTCTCATTCTTCATAGACTTGCCAAAAAATCTTGGTTTGGAAACTTTATTAACCTTGAAAAGGAGGAGCAGATCTTTGTAGTGATTCGGGACAAGCCTCTGAGCTCCATCAAAGCAGATATCGTCCATGCCTTTCTCTCTGTAAGTCTCCAATGAGTGTGTGAACTTACTGCATCTCTGTGCATATATGTGCGAAGAACAAAGTTTAAAGAACAAAGTTCTTGCACTTCTTTCTTGCTGGCTACTCTTTATGGACAGATATACTGTATATTCTCGATGCATGATTGGCATATGTGTTTTAATTGCTCTTACTTCACTCTCAGATTCCCAGCCTCAGCCACAGTGTGGTGTCTCAGACGAGTTTCCGGGCAGAATACAAGTCCACGGCTGGCCCAACCGTGTTCCAAAAACCAGTGAAGTTCCAGGTGGACATCACCTACACTGAAAGCACGGCTGCCACCAAGGAGAACGGCATCTACTCTGTCACTTTTACACTGCTCTCAGGTAACCATGCCGACAGTGAGAATTCCACTGTGATGTCATAACTCTGTGGCAGCCAATAGAAACACAGGGAACCAGAGGGTGCGTGTGGGTGGGTGATAGAGAGAAGTTGATGATGTTGAACTTTGTCTCTCTCAGTGGTGAGAGATTTTTTTTTTCTCCTCTCGTTCTGCTAGTGGTCCTCTCCTCCATTACCTCCCCTCACTTATGAAGAAGCTTAAAATAGACCAAGTGCTTGCGGGTGTAATGGAAAAAAAATTAACTAAAAGAGGCCTTTTTGCCTCCTGGTAACCACTATGCATTTTCAACCTGCTGTGTTTTAAAGGACAATCCGAAAAGATCCCACGCTGCTGGTGCCATTACTGCAAACCCTTCCCTTCCTCCCTCTTTCTGTCTCTCCCTCTGCACCTCTTTTGCCTTGTCCTCTTTTTGCGCTCTGAGCTACAGTATGGACATTGAATTGTGTTCTTCAAGTTTCACATTTTAAAGTGTGTGTGTCTTAAAGTCAGCCATGGGCCAACGCACCATAAAAAATCACCCCATTAGAATTTATGAGGCAGATGCTAAGGGGAATAAAGTCAGGATATATCAGCATAAAATGTACATTCATTTGAAAAGACACAAATCTCCTGTTTTGTACAAGACCATTGCACAACAATTAAGGAGGCACATGTGTGTGTGTGCACGTGTGTCCCCGGCAGGTCCCAGCCGACGCTTCAAACGGGTTGTGGAGACGATTCAGGCTCAGTTGTTAAGTACACATGACCAGCCTGGTGTTCAGCAGCTGTCTGGTGAGTGGTCAATCACTCCACTGCTGTCTCTTTCTTTCTACCTGTCTCTCTTGTTTTCCCTCTCTCTCTCTCTTTGCTCTCCTACACAGCATCCTGAACATGCATGAAGCCTAGTCCACCCTTGCAGAGCACTGAACGCTGTACACACCCATCAAGGTCAAATAAGTCTTTCTGGTATTTCAAACTGTTTACATGTTAGTGGTGGTTTGATTTCCAAGGCTTACTGATCAGATAGAAATGTTCAGCCCCTTTCATCTTCACAGAATGCAACAAATGCAAATTACTGTTTCACTACCGCTAGATTTGATTTGTGTTATCTGAAGGTGCTGGAAATACATATTTGACCTTATCACAGAACATTGCACAGAATTGCATTGCGAAGCAATAGCACACATGCACACACTCTCATTAGCAGTTACACACACACACACTTGAAAGAGCATGCATACACTCTTACTTATTAAAGCTTCTGGAAGTACAAGGTTTTACCCATATCCAAGACATTATTTCCAGATATTAAAATACAACCTGTGTCCCAAGCAAATGAATGTGGCCTCAAACAATCCATTCTGCTAGCAAAAATATAATGGGCTAGACTTGAGGTTCCTGCTGGAGATGGTGAAATGAGAGAACAGAGAAATCCTCTGCCTGTCACATGGCTGTGTCTGCACAAGAGCCTGTTACAGCTCCCTCTGCTGGACAGAGTTAATAAAGCTAAATCACAAATAGTGATAGGTAGTTTGGATTAGCCTACTGCCACCCTACTCTGTTTGTATTTAGTATGTACACTTTAAAAAATATGCAAATCTGTATGCATAGAATACTTGGATGACCTGTTACATTTGTAGTATATATATATATATATATATATATATATATATATATATATATATTTTTTTTTTTTAATCATCACTTTTAAAATTTGGGTGATTGCTTTACGAGATACAGTATCTCATGTGATATATTGTGTTTGTTATGTTATACTGTATATCTGTAAATCTGGCAGATCATCCATGTATTTCATGTGTATTCAACAAATACTGTAAACGGTATAGCCGGAATTCTGCAAAAATAGTATTATGATGGCAGTATGCAATTCTAAACAAGGCCCTTGTTTCCCAAAGCCATTCCTGATTTATACATCTAAACATATTGTGTTATTGAAGAGCTGTTATCTGTTTTGTGACTCACAAACAGTGTTGCTTTAAAGATGTTCCGTTCTACCACCCTGTCAATCATATCCATTTCTCCCTCTGGCTTTGCCCTTCACCCCCCTGCACTCAGCAGCTCTTGGTCATGGCGGATATGAAGTTTGCAGCTGTTGAGTGAATGAGCATGTGAGCTTGAGTGTCCTTACTGACCGTGAGCAGCCCTGCGCAGCACCGAGCACCAGCATGCTTCACTCTCAACAGATGTGACCCTGTAATAAACATCTGTGCAAGGGGGCTTAATCACAATTTAATTCCATTACTGTAAAGTCAATGGGGTGCATTGAGAATGCAATTTTAGGGTGAATATTTGATTTGATTGGACGTGTTGTGTCATGTTCCTTTGACAGGAAAACGTTCAAAGGGTGGTAAGAGGTCTATTTTATCCCTTCTGCCACAGCGTGCACAGTGTCACTTTGACATACACACTGACGTGTGACACGTCTGATGTCTGGCACTTACTGTCTACACAGAACCCCTTGAAACTAGAGAGACAATGTGTTGGTGTGTGTGCGAGCATGTTCATGCTCTCAGTTGGTAGGACAATGTGTGAAAGTTGAAAATCTTAAGAGTGACGAAGCTTTATGTATAATTCATATTGTTTTTCAATCCCAGTTTAATTCTTGCATCATTCTGTTTTGTTTTGTGGGGCAATTGTTGCATCTGAATCCCTTTGGTGAAACAGCTCATTGGGTTTAAGCATCTTTGGAATCAGAAGTTAGGAATCTGTTAAACCAGAAAAACAGTTTTCTATTTGAAGACAATATTTCAGACGTTATCTTGGCATCTGTATCAGCACTCCTTCTGTCTAAACTCACTTCTTTCGCGTTGATCATTTGGGACTTTTACAGTAGAAGTAATCGCTGTATAATGAGAGGAGAGAATTATTTTTGCAAAGAATGAGAAATTCTCAGAGTGACCTACTTATGCAAGTCACTATAAATTCAGTGTGGGGTATTAAAACAACTCTCAGTGAAGTTTACTCAAAATACTGTCGATTTGATGCTGATCCTTAAGGGAAAATAGAAACACTGGACCCTCAGATTAGATTTAAAGTCTATTCAGGCCTTCTGTCTATGTCTTCTTATATTGCATATGCACATGTAGTCATATATATTGCACTATATTGCATATAGTCTCAGTTTTATAGTTGTCACAAATCCATCAGTTCATTTGCAGTGCCTCTGTTTTCTTGCTTTATAAACACACAGGTCTTGATGATATACTGTTGAAGAAAACCAGTGACACCAGCTTTCTCCGTTATCTTTGACATTAATACGGTGTAGAATTGATATGATGTCACTTTAAATTTCGTCACATCAATCTACACTAACCAAGTGGGATTAAGATCAGGCTTATGCCTTTATTACTAAACCTAATATAAATTGATATTAAACCTAATATAAATTGTATATTTCATGACATACTTTTTAGAGCGAGACATAAATATTTATCCCAGAGCTGTTGTACTGGAGCTTTGCACATCCTATGAGACAATACTGTCCATTCTGTTATAAGTAATTTTCTGTACCATGTAATGATATGCACAACAGCATCAATTCTCCACATTTATAAAGGCTCACAGTAGAAATGCTGAAGCAGGGTCCTGAGTGTCTGAAAGCCATCACAGCTGTCATGGCTCTTTGACAGTCTCTTAGGCTGCAGTAAAGCAATCTGTCTTGTAGGAACCGTCAGCTTTCTCTAGTGATGTTGAGAATAGCCTAGATTGTGTTGAGAGATGAGCTTTGGATCTAAGGCAATCTCCTCTAGTGTTCATTCAGATTAGGAATCAACCACAGACTTGTTTCCATGTAGCAGTCTCAGGGCCACTGATGCTCAGTCACTTATGAAATTGGAAAATGGGAGTTAATGGCTTGCAAACTTTAGTTGTTATCAATTAGAGGGTGTATTAATTCTCTTTGAGCTGGCCATCAGGTGTATTCAGAATCTGCAACAATTTGTACCACTACATTTAAAATCATTGATTGGATTTTGTTTTTGGCCTGTTTTAAAAAAGAAATTGTGAACCACATGTATACTGTATATGTACCAGGGTGTAAAATTAGTTCTGACGATTAGATTCAATTATGAGTCATACTAGGTTAATGAAATTGGAAAATTATGATGTCAATAATGTTTTATAATTTAAAATTAAATGCTGACGACAAAAATGTTACTGCAGTTACACCATGGTAGAATATTGACAAAAACAAACACCAGGTTTTAAATTTCACTATTGTCATAATTATAAATTATTTTTAAATTCCATGATTTTAATAATAATTCAGTTGAATTTATATTGTCAGATGCATTCTTACAGCCCTAATTTATAGTATATAGTCTATATTTGCTACATCCATTATGTATGTACCCACAATTTGGGATATATATTCTAAATTTGATGTTTGATTTGTAAATAAGCAAGAAGAAATCATTGACCATCTGCCTGAATCTCATTAATTTACATCAGTTTCTTTGTAATGTATCAGCACTGTCATATCTATTTCCATCACATCCAGTCGAGATCACAGATGAAATGGAGACGGCTCAGCCCCAGATAACTCACTATCCCAGTAAGGTCTTTGACAATATATGAATGTTCTGTCAAACAAGTAAACATGCCTGCAGATGTGTTCTGTAGCTTATCCAGTAATAATAATAACCCTCAGGTGTGTCAGTGTGTTCTGATACATGGCTTATTGTCTCCAGTTTATGCAGTCTCGGCCTGCCACTCATCATCTCACCTTCCCAGCTAACAGGGAACGTTCTCAGAATGCTGGCTAACATTTCTCTTAAGTTCTCTCAAAGTTTTTAAAAAAACATTCTTGCAGTAATGCTAGGAGAAATTTTTTAATGTTATATATCATATACATAAAAAACTTTATTCTTAAGTAGTTAGTGGAACGTTACAGAATGTAAAAAATGTTTGAATAACATTCTTATAACCAATCAATAACGTTAACACAGCTTCTAAAAACTGGATATTTTGAACATTCCTAGAACTTTTTTGGCTACTTAATGGAAACGTTAGCGAAACGTCCTTACAACCTAAAATTGTTAGCTGGGTTGCCCCTTCTGTGATCCTCATGGTTCATGTGTTTGTTCTCTGTCTCTCTCTCTCCTTTCTTGTTTTCTCCTCTTCTCCCGTCTGTGCACCCAGGCAGCCCATTGAGTAACTTCTTTGACGTAATTAAACAGCTCTTTTCAGACGAGAAGAACGGGCAGGTGTCCCATCCGCCCGGCACGCCCAAGCATGTTGCCAACAGCAAGAGACATGACCCTGATCCTAATGACTCCAAATGTCCATCTGGCCAAGACAAAGCCAAGATGGCTCCATCAAATGGGACACAGGAACAACCTTAAAACCAGGAGAATTACTAGATTACTAGTTTTCAAATAATTAAAAAAAGAAAGAATCCAGTCATGATGAATGATGAAAGGATGCTGTTGACTGTAGTTGTCTTTAAGCGTGAAAACTGCAACAAATATGCCTACAAAGTTTTATATCATGATATAAATATTAAAGTACTGTACGCACTGACCCGACACTTTACAAAAGGCGCACTGATACATACACGTATATGTATATTTTTAATTCAAGCATTTCTCTCCAGTGTTGTTTGATCCTTACGATGTCTCTGTATGTTTGTTTTACAATGCTTTTATTTATTTCTGCTACCAGGAATTATCCAGAAAACGTGTTAAAGTTCAAGTCCTGCTCATGCACAAGATTCATGTATTGGCACATTGGTGGAGGGCACATTACACAGGAAGTACAGTACAAGCTGAGGGAAACTCCTCATTCTGATGCATCTAAACAAGACCTGTTCCAACTAATTCCTCAAACCGCTGTCTTCTGCAGCTACATACAGCCACACATGTCCAGGGATTTGGAGCGAAGCCTTAAAATCAAGATGTTTGTTGTACAAAAAATTAATTCCCAATAAGCTATCCCTCTTTTCTCCACCTTTTTTAATATATCTATTTTTCCCCATGCTTGTCCTCTCTCCTCCCCTCTCTTTGTCTCTCTTATGCTGAAATACACACACACACAAACATATTTAAATACCAGGAAATTGTTGAAAAAAGACAAATGCCAGTTGGAACTCTGGACATTATAATGCGTTTGAGGAGTTGCCCTCAAGGACCCTTGTTGGATTGTATTCTTTTCAATGTAGTCTTTCTTTGTGAAATGAAGAATTTAAACATTTTATGGACTCTGTGTCATTGCTGTACAAGATTTGGAGATCCTATTTGAAACATTATGGGGAGAATAACTTTGGTGTGGGTTGTGGACTGGGATCACAGGGTGGGGGGGGTCACAGTTAAATGATCTATTCTGTTGTACAGACTGAAAATATTCCTTAAGTAACATACGTCTACCAACGACATTGTTTAGATGAATTGTGTTGCCACATTCTGTTTTTTCCTCATGTAGCGTTTATGTTTTGGATGAAAATTATGCTTCATGTATTCAAGCGTTTCTCATGATGTCAATTTTAATTTATTTTTTGTTTTCTTTTAAGAAACATCTGCAGGATTCAGAGAACTTTTACCCTAATTTTTGTAACTTATTTATCTGTTGTTGTCTTTTTTATTTATTCAGCTGGGGACTATTTATATATATACAAAACCAGAGGTTGGAGATTTTATTGTCTGCATCACAAGGCGACGCATCAGATTGTTTGAAGGATTTTGTGTTTTGTGTACAATGACACTTATCCGATTTTGTGAATGAAGCACTCTCTTTCCCGGCTTTGACCAGATTAAAAGAGCCTGTAGTATATGTTAAATTATTTACCAGTAATTTAAGAATGTAGACTAGCCTCTTTGGGGTGGGGGGGGCGAGGGATAATGAAGTGTTGATATTTGTCACTCATTTCATTGTGCGTGTATAACAGGTGGACAAGCTCAAATCACATGTTGTAAATAGACAACTTTGAGCAAACAACTTTTCTTAAAACCATCAAGGGGATGCTGCTGCTCCTGGCTCGATCTCTCGTATTGCATGTCCGACATTCGGTTTAATTTGCATGATGTTGTGAATGTAAATTTCTTCCCCTTCATCTTTTTCATTGTGGGATTTAATTGACTTATTTTCATGCCTTTTACCGCCCTGTACCACACCTTGAGTTTTCAGTTTGTCGATTTCATCAGTGAACGATTTCCCGCCACATTCCCTTTCTACTGTATCATGCTCTTGGGTCGGGGATGATCTGGGATGTCACACACATGATCACTTATGGTAACATACAGCGTGGAGAATAAGTGGAGATGTAATCTAAGCAATACACATTGTTGTCCTTCCTATTTTGTACTTTGGGAGAAAAGGAGCAAAGCTGGATTGTAATGCATCACGGATCTGATTAATACCGAGCGGGAGAAACAGAATCGCCACTAATGTATCCCCCTTGTAACTACTGTGAACAACTTCAGTGCTAAGGAAATAAATCCATTGACTTTGGGATGTTGCATGTGTGTGTGATTGCTATTATTATGCTTGTTTTTGAACAGTCCAAACTCCAGTGCAGACCAGAAACTACATGCATTGACACCAACCCAAAATATCAAATTCAAGGGGTTCTCAACCTTTTTTAAATTCAAGGCTCCTCCACTCACAATTTCTACCCAATAAAATGTTCTGGAACTTGGCCTAACTAGAAAGTAATGTATATTCATTATAAAAATAACTAAGAAAATCTTGTTTTTTTTAATTATATCTTTTAAATGCTTGCATTGTCACATTTTAAGTCATCTTGAGGCCCCCTTGAAAGTTTGTTAAGGTCCCCTAGTGAGAAACACTGACCTACACTGTATGCAATGCTAGACAGGGTTTTGTGCCACCTTTGTAATGAGCGAGACCAATTTAAAGTTTCTTGTAGCCCACCCACTTTGGAGGCCCATCTAGATAAAACCAGCAAATCCTGCCCACGCCACTGTTCTGTAAATAACAAGCACATAATGCAAAAAGTCACTTTTATTAGGCATTTGAATGTCCATTCTTTTACTGCATACTACAGAAAACTGTCATATCAAATAACTTACATTAACGTTCCCAACGTACCCCTGTACCACTGCCTTACTGCATAATAGAAATGTATTTACACTTGAAAGATGAAAGGAGAAAACAGAAGTATCACCAATACTACTATGTACATGTATTTAAAACAATTCGTTTGCGGTTGTAGATTGCTTTGACCACTGGAGGGCGCGCATGCTACACAGATTACGTAGCCTCTTCTCAGAAGCATCTCGTCCATGAAGCAAGCAAAAAATTACGAAAAGATTTTAAATTGAATCCGTTATCCGTAGATTTATCATAAATATTCCCAATAAACTCATAAAAACATTTTATTATTTTACAACGGATTTAATGCCATCTAGGGACCTTTTAATGCTGTTACTCCCCATGCACATCTTAGCTTTGTTGCAGTGTTTTCTAAATTAACAGCATAAAGATTGTCTCTATGCTTTCAAGCTCTATGTGAGCTACAAAGTGAGTTTATCCTGGAGGCAAGTGTAGCTTGCAGACCATCCACAGCATCTGGATCCAGTGGAGAGCTGCAGTCAGAGCCAAGCACCAACTCCACAAACTGAACACAGTCCAGAAGGTCAACCATGTGCTGCAGAAAAAAGCCTTCACAGAATACTGCCAGTTCCACGGCCTCACAAACCTGCTCCATAACACAACATGCAGATGATGCGATTAGAGGAATTAATCTGAATTTGGAACAGTGCATCTGCATTTAAAACCAATGCAAGTCCACATACCTTAGCAGTCTGGTAGATGCTCAGAGCGTTGCTGAGGTTTATTCTCTCTGAACAGAGGATTTCACAGTGTCGCTTCAAAACAGGAAGCTGGAATGAGTGAGCCACAGGCAGAAGCTGTACAGGAAGGGACATAAAGGACATCTTGACTTTACTGATAAAAGTGACCTGTTTATCAAAGGTGACAGTGTTTTTTTATTTTGGTTAAGGGCTAACTCTTTACATATAATTGCACAAATGAGTATACTACAAAAAGTTGTACAAGTTATTTACACATGAACTTTCTTACCTCCAACAAATCAGAGACAGACATTTCTAAACATTCTGCTCCTCCACAGTACAAATGTGCCATCATCATCTGTGTGAGATAGTGGATACAATTTAGAATTTAACATTTAGAATTGGCCATTTTAAGAGTCTTGAGTATATTTGTCTTGTGTCAAAAATGTGCAGGCCGAGATGTTGATTACATGGAATGTGCTGTACTTCATGTCAGTGATTTCAATGGCCGTGCGGTCTGATGTGCTGTTACTTCTGTAGAGCCCCAGCAAGTCCTTAAACCTTATTTGAACAAAGAGCAGTCATACATTATAACAAATCATATAACTGTTAGGTGTAACTGACTTTGCAGCTAACACGGAACACTCTCAAAACTTTAGCCAACATTCTCTAAAAGTTCTCTTAAAGTTCTCAAAAATGTTTCTGTAGTAACATTAGTAGAACTTGTCAATGTTTTTTTAACGTTAAGTGTTCCTGTGGCTCAAATAGTAGAGCACTGCTGCATTAGCAGCACATTATTCTTAAGTTGTTAAAGGAATGTTTTAAAAACAGTACAGAATTTAATAGCGTTCTTACAACCAAGCAATAACGTTAATACAATGTCTGTTACAATGATGTTTTTCAAAGTTTCTAGAACCGTCAAATATAAATAAGTACAGGGGCTCACCTCAACGAAGCTGACATGAGGAGAACCCTGTGAGCATAAAATGGCCTTCCCTCCACTACAAATGTAATGTCCGACATCTCTGGATTATTAAAAAAATGAGCATCTGTGGAGGTGACATGGTACACATTAAACACAATTTTATGATTGATAAATACAATAAAATGTGATGAATACTATCATATCATTGTTCTGCAGCATGGTATTTGAAGAGTTAAACTTACTCTAAAGAACTACAGTGTACTGCAAGTTTGGCTGTGTAAGTAAAGTTTGGAGTGTGGTAAGCTACATACCCAGCTGAGCAGTAGGTGTGTCTTTTACTGTCAGAATAGATGGCATAGCTGTAGAGCACACACAGTGGCTAAAGATGGCTGCCAGCTGTTTATGGATCTCACTATTCTGAATACAAAGAAACCGACATGAAAAACAAACTTCATGTGTGACTAGACAAAGACATTTTGAAATCTAGCATCACACATTAAACATGCATATGCTGTTTTTGGTGATTTTGTTTATTTGTGGCTTGTTACCTTGTTAGATTTAAGAATGGAGAAGAGGAGTGGGAGTCCCTCAGAGAGCAGCTCCTCACAGTATTTCTCTTGCCCCATAGTAGTGAAGTCTTCGAGGAGAGAAAATGTGAGCTCAGTTCTAGACTGAAGCTGAGCGCTGCACACTGACTCCAGCCATACATGGAGCCTCCAGGGCACCCCTGAGAGAAAGATGATGCTTATTAACTTTAAAGACCATGTGAAATCACTTGACAAGAGCAGTTTTCTTTCATATCACATACACTATCAAAGTTCCAGCCCCTTTTTAAAACGGCCAATAGACCTTAGGTACCTCACAACCATGGATTATGATTTGCTACTCAGAAACATTCTAATTTTTGAGACCATTTGACTGGACAGGAATCTGTGTTGCGAAATAAGTCATTAATATTTTTGGGCCATTTTCTTGGAAGAGACACTGTACATTTAAAACATGTCTATTAAAAGCTAATTTGTCAACATTTGTTAGTACATTGGCATATGGCCTGAAAGGTAACAGACCTCAAAGCCACTACCACATTCCATTCAATTACTCCAACAATTACTATTCACCCCCACTAAATGGGGTGGATCTGGGAAGGTGTAACTTTTAGGTGTAAATCCTATTGCTGATTCACTAACAATCTCATTCCCATCAGCATGTCCACACGCTGCCCCTGTAATCAGAGACCTTAACCCACATTGGTGTTCACTTCTGTTTATATGCTTCTAATACAATTTGTGGTTCATTTTCTTTCATTTATTTGAAATCAGTGAGAAGTTTACCCAGTGCCCTGAGCTCCATGGTGACATCCAAGTATCCGTGTTCGGCGCTGTGTAAGCTGGCTTCCTGCAGGGCTCGAATGCGGGCCTTACACAGCTGCGGACTCACTCCATCCCCATGAGCAGGGACAGATTTTGCATTTGCTCTTTTCTTCAGTCGCTGCTCTTTTGGATCTTCGTGCTCCTCGACTCCCTCAGCCAGGATCTCCTCCAGAGAGAGCACATCCTCCTGCAGCTGCTGCGGCTCACTCAATAGTTTCCTCAACACGTTCCTGAGGGAGGACGTGTACAATATTACTTTATTATTTAATGATAAGTACATAATTAAATAAAAAATAAAATTGCTATTGGTTTTTAATAGACTAAAACTGGAAATTCTTATTTAAAAAAATGATCAATAAGTCATACTTTAGTGTTTTAAGTTTCATTTTAACTTGTACAATTTAAATTGAACTAATACATTTTAAGGGAAGGGAAAATAAAAATGTATCTTTATCTGAACTTTACATAGTTTCTTTATATAAACCTTGTATAAACTTGTTTTTTCTTTTAAGTTTAACTTTATATGAATTTTAGCTTTATTCACATAAAGTCTTTTTTTATAGTTATGTTAATATTGAATTTAGATTTTTTTTTTAACATAAATTTGTTTGAGGTCAAACAGTCCATCTGACCATCTGCAGTGCCACTGTGGACACCATGATGAAGACATCAGCTAAAGTTTAGTGTTTATCTTATGCATATTTGAAATGGCTGTGTATCTGTGTATGTGTTTGTTAAGGGGCAGTACCTATGTCCGTGAGCTGCAGCGTGGCTGAAGCAGTTCATGCCCTCATACAGTGATGATGTCAGATGCATCCTCAGCATAGGATCAGCCCCACGAGACAACAGCAGACTCACCATCTCATAGTTCCCTACACACACACATACACGCACCTGTAAATCTTTGTGTATGTAAATCTTTACAAGCATATGTTAAGCATAAGTGTGGTCATTTCTCCCACCTGCGGCTGACGCCAGCTGGAGGGGCGTTTCTGCTGAGCTGTGGTGGCCGTTCCTCAGAGCTGAACCCTCCACATCTGCTCCCACATCTAACAGCAGCTGGAGGCCAAACAAAGTTCATTTAACATGACAGACCTCAAATTGTAGTTTGCACTGTCATAATAGACTTGACCTCAGTACATTTTTATTGTAAGTTTATGTGGTCTTACACTAATATTAAGCTGTATATTACAGCTATATTACAGCTGTATGTGCTTGTTCACCTGCACTACAGATAAATGTCCATGCAGCACGGCAAAGGTTAGAGCCACCCAACTGCGGCTCTCAGGGTGGACAGAGGGATGTTTAGGGGAGCAGTTTGGCACCTGGAACGTAAAAAAAAGGGAACATTCTCAAGTTCTCTCATTAACAAAAAAAAGCTCTTGCACGTTAGAAGACAGATTTTTTTAACGTTATATATCATATAAAAAATGTTATTCTTAAGTCATTCGAAAGTAGAACATTTCAATTGAAAAAGTTTGAATAATGTTCTTATAACCAAGCAAAACATTAATTGGAATTTCTTAAACATGGAATTTTTTAACGTTCCTATAACTTCCAAAATAACATTTTAGAGAGTATATATGAATAACCGTGAAGCAATTTGTTAACCTGAAATTAACCTGAGCCTTTATGTACAATATACACATCATTACCGCCACATCTAGGTTTGCCCCAGCATCAATGAGCATGTGCACCAAAGCCTCGTCCCCTGCTGAGCAGGCGTACATCAGAGGGGTCATGCCCTGAACATCCACAGAGAGAGAGAGAAAAGAGAGAGAGGTTGATCATACTTGTGCTGTGCTGTTTATCAAAGAAACATCAATCTTCATTAGGTTTGTTTATTCAAAAGTTCAGGTTTCAGGAATTCACCTGGTCATCCATAGTGTTCACTCCATCTGGGCCCAACAGCCGAATAGCCTGACTAATCAGGTCTGTGCGTCCACAGTTGAGCATGCGAAAGCCAAGGTCCAGATTAAACTTGTCTGCAGCAGCCTTTGAATCCAAACGTTTAAAGGAGGTAAAACAGCACTCTGGCCTAAGAGCAAGAGCGAGAGTGAGTGAGAGAGGTAGAGAGAGAATTTGGAGTGAGTTAATTATATAAAAAGAGACTGAGAGAAGAACCTCAAGAAGTAAAAAAATTACATAAATTATCTGGCTAAATCTGCTGACAGATGGAGAGCTGAAGTGCAAGTTAATTGGGCAAAGATAGAGAAAAGTGAAAGTTTTAGACAGTTGCTGCAGTATGTCGGTATGTTCTTACTTGAGCTGTCTAGGTTCACAGTCCAACCCAGGGAGAAGCTGTCTTGCAGTCTGTCTCACATCATCACTGTCCACAAACAGGCTCCTCCGATGCTCCGCATGGACCATGGCAACACGCATCCACTCCATTAGTGGAGGAAGCAGAGGAAAAGGCCTGAGAGAGACATAGTTATTTACTGAGAGTTCTCAGTTATTTACCCGCTCTGCACTCAGCTTCCAAGATCAGACATGCTTACTTTACTCCTCTCTCTCTCTTTTCTTCCTTTATCTAGCACACATACAGACACACACTCACACCTACACCATTTATCTATCTAAACAGGGACATTCCATAAACTTCTATTGCTTTTATACACAGCTAGTTATAAACACTATAACCTAACCCACGCTCTCATCCTAACCCTAACAGAAAACTTTCTGCATTTTTACAAATTTAAAAAAAACTTTGTTTACTATATTTTGATAGTGTTTTTACAAATGAGGACATCCTTAAAAGGAGTTATTGCTCAGATTTGTCAGATTTTGCTGACATTTGGGTACAAATTTGTCCCCAATATATGGTTACGTAAACCCCCACACACACATACACCAATCAAAGGTCAGAGAGCTCAGCGCTGGCACAAAACTAGATCCGAGAGAAATGAGGTCAGTAATTACAAAGCCTGCCAAATTTGGCTCACCACAGCTTCTTTCAGTCCTGCCATTCATTACCACAAACAAGCCTGGCACTTAATTCTTAATGAGAATTTGTTAAACAGCATCTGCTGTCCTCTGTAGACACACTCTCACTGGAATTCCAATCAGCAGGACGAATCCTCTACAGTTTTCTTCTTCTCAAGTATCTGAGCCAGAAACGCAGTGATTGTGAACTACACTGTGAACCATAACTGTCCACCTGCTGAAAACATTAGTATTCATTATCTGGCATGAATACAGAGCAAGCTTTTCACATACTCGTGCCATGAATTTCCATCAAATCTGAGAAACATTCTAATATATGCAGAGCAAAGGATTCTCATCTTAAAATGATTTTTAACTCTGATTTCATTCTTATATGTCTATACTCCTTTGATTAAACCAGCAAAGCCATTTTAAACTAAATATGATTGCAAACAGAATACCATAAAGACTGGAAGGACAAGCAAAAAATGATCACATTAATTAAGGACAACTAATTCAATATGCTTATAATGCTTTTACACAGACTGCTCTGTACAGAGGTCTAATAAAAACAGAATATATATTTAATTTCTTAAATTTGGGGTAGGCAGTTTCAGAGAGGCTAGCAATAACAACAAAGTTTTGAAAGCATAAGATCCCAGCCTCCCTTCACAGTGCTCTCCTCTAATACACATAAACGCATACATATTTTCCCAGGCAAGTAGAACATTCTATCAACCAATCATTGCATTCGGACAGAATGCAATGATTGGGCGAACATTTTATGGTCCTGTGCCTTTCACAGAAGTTAGAACTCTAAATATTCTTGTAGCTCAACTGGTAGATCATGGCCTTAGCAACACAATGGTGATGGATTTCGCTCAGGGAACACACAGACTGCTAAATGTACACTTTAAATGCACAATGCAATACAAAGTCATGTTTGGATTAAAGTATTGGCCAAATGCATAAATTGTAAATGTAAAGCAATACTCAGCTGGTAATATACAGAATTTGAACCATTACTCTCACCTCTCTTTACTGAGGGCTATTCTGGGTGGCTCAAGGTTGGGGTTCTCCAGGGACTCCATCTGTGGACTTCGCAGGTAGTAGTAAAGGGTGTGAAGGGCGTCTGGAGACCAGGAGATGGGCTGCAGGCAGAAGGGACGGCCAGGACTCAGACTGGGACCTGCAGAAACCAAGCGCTGCATGTGGTGCATTGCACGGGAGACCAAGTCACCTAGGGGACACATACACATTTAAACTTCAAGCACAAGTGTTATAAAAATAGCCAGCGGAAAAATAAATGCCTTTGGAAATGACCTGCAATAAATGTTTTAATAGGTTCTAAAAGTAGAAACGTCCAGCACCATATAGAAAATCCAGCTGCATGTACAGCTTAAACACAGAGAGACAGTAGATGTGCAGTCATGATCAAATGTGCCATTTTTTAAAAAGTGCTGACAACATTCAACACAAAGCATAATTCAATATGGCAAAATATATCTTTAAGCCCATATGTTTTATATAAAAATGCATAATGAAATAGGATTTGGATAAACTCAGATGCCTAGGAGTTTTATGCTAAATTGCTCCAAGGGTCTTAAATCTGCCCTCAATGCAGAAATCCAGACTCAGGCTGTTCCCCGAAGGAGGAGAAGATATGATGAAGACAGGCCAAAAACAGACTCTCTAAATCTGTGATAACCATTAAAAAAACAGCAGCCTACAGTAAAGACAGTGCACACATATGCGGAAAGCATCATAGACAGATATTAGATTGACAGAATAAAGAGAAAGTATTTATGGGCCAATCTTAAAATAATAGATAATATGTGGGAAACAATCTAAATGCCCAGCTAACAGGGAACGTTCTGAGAACATTGGCTAATGTTCTCTAAAAGTTGTCTCAAAGTTATCAATATAGTTCCTGCAGTAATGTTAATAGAGCTTTTTTTAATGTTATATATCATATTTATCTGAAACGTTATTCTTAAGTTGTCAGTGGAAGTTTAAAAGTTACATAATAAAAAAAAGTTTAAATAACCAAGCAACAACGTTAATACATCTAAAAAACTGCAGATTTTGAATGTTCATAGAACTTTCAAAATAACATTTTTGTTACCTAAGACAAAAGATTGCTTGACAGTTTTGTGTAAGTGCTGGATCTTGCTTTCTATTGATAATCACAAAGCATAAAGAGGGTTTTTACTACTTTGAGCCAAACAGAAGGCACTCTTGTACTAGCAAAACAGCTTCAGAAGTGTTACTGATACCCTAAGGGAAAGAGTGTTTCTCTCAATGGCTGAATGCAAGCAGCAGCCCCCCCCCCATCATCCTGCACTGCGGTCTGCTACCTAAACAAACTGCCCACAGCTCAAGGCAGTCACACCCCCTGACTGGCCTGCAATGTTAACCATTTAAAACAACACAACGTATACAGAAGTACAAATGTTTCTCTCATAGACACACACACAACCACACCATTTCAATGGACAGTACTACACTGAGATGAAAAATGAATAACAACAGTGCTTCTACATTCAACGTTTAACAATAGGAAGAAAAGTATTTTTGGGTGATGTCCTCTGCTAGGTTGAAAAAGCAATTTTAATCATTTATTAAGAATGAAAGAGAAATAGTAGTTTCAAACCATTTTCATGGATACATTATGATAAAACAGTTTTCAAGTGTTTGAGTGTTCAAATGTACATAGTTCAATTTTATGTATAATGTTTAATGTGCAGATTATCTGTAGGCTTGGAATAGAATAAGCTTTATGTCTATAAATCACAAAACACCCAGATGGTCTGCTACTTACTGTATTTTAATACAGTACTATTATTGTATTTATTTTTTATACTGTATTAAAAGTTTGCCACATAAAACCTGTGCACAGTACAGGCAGTACTATATCTCACATTTTAATGCACAAGTCATTTTAAAAATGGCAAACAATAAATAATGACTAATTATTTTGAAGCGTACACTGTACACTGCCCTATGGCTTTAGGACACAATCCATCAAAAGGAGATACATGTGATTGTCTGTATTCTTACTGAGTTCTGAGAGGCTTCCCACACAGGTGGCCAGCAGAGCCTGCTCCAGCGTCCTGAGCTCCAGCTGTACATAGGCATTCTCTCTGCTCTCAGAGTCTGGACCCCCAGCATACGGGCTGAAGTGAGCAGGCAGGGACAGCTCACCTACACACACAAATTTCAGACACAAATCAGCATTTCTATGACATATTTCCAGTAACTGGTAGAGCATGGTATAAGCAATGTAAAATTCTAAGAAAACTAATAAAGACTAATAAAACATCATTACCATTTATTAGAATTTGATTTATTTGTTGGATCTCCAAACATAAGCTTTGATTTGATCGCCTTACATCAGTATTGTACAATTGTCACGCTATTGCTGCTGGTGGTGGGGGATGGGGTTATTTGGGGGACAGAATGCCAGTGGAAAGCTAATTTCTGTGCCGCTGATAAAGATAAGTAGAGGAAGTGGTCTAGTCATTATTTCCTCCGCTCTGAACATAACTGTACCAAATCCATCTCTTTCTTTAGTCTTTCCTCCTTGTTCAAGTTGTTTTATTACTGTTTCATCTGTAAGTGTCAGTTTCATC
Source organism: Chromobotia macracanthus (assembly GCA_036877525.1). Lineage (NCBI taxonomy): Eukaryota > Metazoa > Chordata > Actinopteri > Cypriniformes > Botiidae > Chromobotia > Chromobotia macracanthus. Next base: position 8,013,784 of record JAZGTH010000063.1, read on the forward strand.
CTTGGTGTTGATACTTTATGTTGATTGATTCTAAAGTGATAATTGCTGCGTATGACAAGCATAATAGTTTGAAACTGTGCTCCTTATGTTGACTCTCCTGTGTGTGTGGGTATATATATATACATATACACACACCCTCAGAGATAAAACTGTTATGTATTCTAGGTTGTATTCACTGTGTCTCTTGAATGCAGGGTTGATTTAGCCCTGCCAAGCTTATGGAAGTTGATATTCAGCAAAAATAATGAGATGATCGTATGTTTGGCAGCTGATTTTTGAAAGACCAAAGCTTAAGCCCAAGTGGAGGATGTGCTTTGTGCTTCCTTTTTACATTAGATTTGAAATCCATGCCTCATCCCTGGATCCCTCTTTTACTGGGTATCAAAAGGGATCACATACAGGATTAATGTGTGGGTTTTGTTTTTGTCATCTAGGTAAGTGATAAACCATTTCCTGAGATATACACATTCACATGAATAACAGACTCAAATATCTCTCCAGATGTTGGCCACCTGATACAGTGTATTTGGGCCATTTTTATAGCACTGTAATTGAACTGAATCTTTTTCATTGAGGATCTGTAGGTGAATAAACTCATTGTATAAATGCATCATGTGCAGCTCTGTGAACCATAGATACGCTTGACCGCCTGCTCATTTTGCTACAGCAGCAGATGCTTAGCTCTGTGTTCAATGAGAGGCTTCCGTGTACAATAGAGTAACTACTAGCACCAGCAGAGGAAGATTACAGGGTCACAGATCAGCAGAGAACAGCAGTTTGAGTGATACACATGTAAAGATTTAATGCACAGAATCAATGCACTTTTATGCACAGAATTTGTGTATGCATTGCACATTGTTTCTTTTAAATGACACAGATTGAAAAATAGCAAGGTGGGTAACTGCTTTAGAAACTATATTGTGGGTGTGTCTATGACATCACTCAGTTTGCATAATTCTATTACTAAATCAAGTGCTGAAACAATGCATATGGCGAATACAAGTGCACTTTTGATGAAACTTCCCCCACGTTTAATCAAAATACACAGTAATTCTCTATATAAACAACCACATAAGTCTAGCTGAGGTCTTTTCACATGTGTTACAGATTATATAGTTATTATTACCTAATACAGAGCAGCTTAAAATACAAAAATATGTCTTTATAGAGACCCCAAATATAAAGCAGATTTACATGTGTTGGAGCCGCATAGCTGTTTGGTCTGGGCTCTACGCATGGCTGCCTGGCTACAGCCAGATGGGCTTGTATAAGGGTATGGGTGAGCCACAGGGTGTGTGATGCAGCTGGTCAGGCGGTGGACCCACAGACTCAAACCCTGCTATCCACCATGAGGGGAGATAGACACACCCATTCCCTTTCCCACAGATAGCCGTGTCTATACTGGCAGCCGGGAGGCTATGACATGCGTCATAGGCAGCCACATGCTCCCTCAGACACACACATACATGCTCATCTGCTACCATCATTGTGGACTGAGGAGGAAGGGAATGCATGTGCACATTCATTATGTGGAAGAAGCGAGAGAGCGGAAATTGAGATTACACATTGTAATGGGACACAGGAAACCTAGCTATCAAGTTTAGGCTATAAGAACGTTTCCCTAACGTTTCCATGAAAAACACAAACATTGGGAATGTTATTTTAACTTAAAAAAGTTATTTTAACTGAAAGAGAGAAGAATAAAACTAAGCACAACAGAGGCCAACATTCAGCATGGCAGGGCAAATTACAGTTATTTATCTCAACCAATGTATTAATGTGATCACAGAATCCATTAGAAAGCCAGATAGATCGTCTGTCAAAGGATATGATGTTTAACTGCTAAAATGTTTTTAAGATGCTTGAGATGGCTGTTGATTATGTGTCAGAAACAAATGCTTTGGTAATTTAAGGTGCCAGACAGTTAAAAGTTTCCTCTGGAAACAGGTGTGCCTGAAAAAACTTTGAGGTCTGAGTAACACAGAGCTGTTTTGATGCTGGTTGGACCAAAAAAAAACATATTTTTCTCTACAGCAAAATAAATCTACAACAATAAATCTGACCTCATCTTAAATAACATTCAGACTAATCCACAGTAAGCATTTTTGTATATTTGTCTGCCGTAAGAACTGGTAAGTTCTTTATTTCAAGGGTTCTTCAACAGAGAACAAATCCCTTAAGAAACCGCTGAAAGAAACCTTTCAATTTCAAACCCAAATGCAGCCGCACTAATTTGCCTACATATAAGTGATTAACCTATTTTCCTTGCCTGATTTTTCTCAGGTAATATGGTGTGAACACAGTGGTCCAGTCACTCCATCACACGCTCCTACAACACCTCCATTCTATATAAGGCACAATGGCAGAAGTGTGTTCAGCAGTCACAGTCAATCGGCCCTTGTGTTACGAGGTGCTGTGTTGGAAGTGTGTGTTGATCGAGAACATGTAGAGTTCACTGTTATCTCTAAGTTGTAAGAGGGGAGGTGCCTGGTAAGTTGTGTGTGACTGTGCACACGGACCATTTCTGCCAAGATCTCCCCTCTCCAGAGAATAAACCACAGACTGATGATAACAACTTCCTGCCTTCAGCTCAGCTCCTTATTTAGGATACAGCCTTCCTCACTCACTGCAAGAACTTTCACCCTACAAATCTAGTCAACAGAGAAATCCAAGAACCCTTCCAAAGATTTAATTCCTTTGTTTTTAAGTAACATTTTTTCCACTTTCTTTTATTTACTTGCAACAACTAAAGAAACATCTAAACAGAGTTTACAAAAGTATTACATTTAATTTATCACATGGCTGTTCCATTATTATATTATAGAGTGAGGCATTCAACTTTCAAAGCCTTTATCTGAAAACCCAAGACAACCAAAGTTTCCTGCCAGTATGTCAGGGATCTTTTGACTTGATCCGATTTTATCCACTTTTGTTGTAATAGTTCCTGAAATGTTTATGACAGAGTAAAAAGAAGAATAAATTAAACTGTACTTGAAACAATAGGAGACTCATCAAAGATATGATTTTCCAACTGTGCCAATTGATTTTGAGCTCAGGAACTTCTAGGAGAAACTCAGCATGTGCTGGAAAATATCTGCTTTGAGTTCCTAGTTTAGAGTATAACAGGCTTCATAATGATACGGTTACACATCATACCGATATTGGCATGTTGCCACTACCCCAGGTGTTTTCACTCTCATATTCACTGTCTAATTGGTACAGTACGCAACATAATTATTTGAGTCAGCTGAACTGCTTAAAAAACATGTCTGAACAACCTCCATGATGGACAGCGGGGTCAAAGAGCATGACCTCTCCATTCAGCCTGATGCCTTCACTTGCCTCCCTAAGCTTTAACTAAAAAAGAGAGAGAGTGCAGTCAGCCCCAGAACAACCAGTTTAAATGCTGCAATCCACCAGTTAGAGCCAAGAAATTGCTCTGAAGCTTTATTCATGAGAAAGATGGTAAACAGATCTATCCCAGCGCTGAACAGAACTTCCATCTGCTCGCTTCTCTTGCTCATAAACCCTTCAGCCAGTTTCCATCAAGGCAGCATTTTCAATTGCAAAGTATTTTTGTAGCAATTTTTCAAAACATGTCATGGCTATAGAGTGGATTTCCTGATCTGAGGGTTGAACAAAGGACAAAATCTCTTCCTGATGATAGAATAATTACGTACTGTACAGACTATTCACTGTGCTTTCACGGACTAACAGGGTTATCGCTAAGTAGGGTTTTAATGTAATTTAGCTTGTCAGACTCCCTATATTAATCAGTTTGAGGGTTTGGTACTGTAAGTGTGGGATATGTTAAGGGAGAGATGGCATTAGCATAAATCATCCAGTTAATCCATAAAACATGATGGGTGTCAGGGCTGAAGGCAAACAGATACTGCTGAATAAATCATTCGGTGTAATTGCTGTGATGACATGCGCTTGATTAAGTTACAGTTTGTGGTGAGGAAACATCATACATCAGTCAAGTAACCTAATGTGGATTCTTGTTTTTTTCTATTAACTCATTGAAAGGTGTTCAAAAAGGTGTTGATCGAAATTGCAGTGTTACAGCACATTATTGTACTAGCCTTACTTTATTTGCTGTAGTTAGCCTTACTTTACATAGCCTTACTTTACATAGCCTTACTTTACTTGCTGTAGTTAGCCTTACTTTACATAGCCTTACTTTACATAGCCGTACTTTACTTGCTGTAGTTAGCCTTACTTTACATAGCCTTACTTTACTTGCTGTAGTTAGCCTTACTTTACATAGCCTTACATTACATAGCCGTACTTTATTTGCTGTAGTTAGCCTTACTTTACATAGCCTTACTTTACTTTAGTTAGCCTTACTTTACCTTGCTTTAGTTAGCCTCTTACTTTAGTTAGCCTTAATTTACACTGTGTAGTTAGCCTTACTTTACTTGCTGTAGTTAGCCTTACTTTACATAGCCGTACTTTACTTGCTGTAGTTAGCCTTACTTTACATAGCCTTACTTTACATAGCCGTACTTTACTTGCTGTAGTTAGCCTTACTTTACATAGCCGTACTTTACTTGCTGTAGTTAGCCTTACTTTATATAGCCGTACTTTACTTGCTGTAGTTAGCCTTACTTGCTGTTGTTAGCCTTACTTTATATAGCCGTACTTTACTTGCTGTAGTTAGCCTTACTTTACATAGCCGTACTTTACTTGATGTAGTTAGCCTTACTTGCTGTTGTTAGCCTTACTTTACATAGCCGTACTTTACTTTCTGTAGTTAGCCTTACTTTACATAGCTGTACTTTACTTGATGTAGTTAGCCTTACTTTACATAGCCGTACTTTACTTGCTATAGTTAGCCTTACTTTACATACCTTACTTTACTTGCTGTAGTTACTTTTGCTCACAGGTAATATTAAGATACAATAATACTCTGTAATTGAAATAGGCTTGACTTCATTTAAAAGTAAATATTATGGGTTTTACAATGGAACAGGGAGGTGTATAACAACTGAAGTATTTTAAACTGACTGATTAACAGTGATTTTAATGGGCTGAAAGGATCTATAGACAGCCATAAAGCATATCCCTAATGTGTATTCACTTATGCGAGCGTAGTTCCAATGCATTTCTGAGCTTTCAGAAAAGCTCCAAGGCACTTACTTCTTTGAACATTAACAACGTGTAAAACATCTGATTTTCACACTTATGTTGATTAATGAGATGCTTCAACAGTTTATTTCATTTGGGATTTAAGCATTTTATGCCAATAGAAACAAAACAGTGAAGCAGCCCCATAAAATAGTTTATGCTGTATCATAAAAGGCTACATTCCTGTATGTATTAAGCTCTGATTTGACGTTGAAAATTCCATGTTGTCAATGAGACAAAGATCTTGTCCTTTGCCTGCTTATATAAATGGCTAGGCTTCACATGGCACAAATCTGAACAGACTCTCAAAACACTTAAACAAGTGACTTTTAACATTTCTGCACAGAAAACAGCAACATAAGGTGACAAATTCAGAATGATGAATATGAAGTCTGCAATGGGCCTTCAATCAGTGGCCACCCTGAATTTAGTATCCTGTATAACACCTCTTTGGAACAGATGCTAATGCATCCAGGCAGGCATGCTAGGGAGTTGAGGAAGGTCAACATGCAGCCAGAGCAGCTGTCATTACATGCTCTAGGAAGACACCTTCTCCTCTCCTTATAGTAAGCATTTGTCCTCTCAAGGTGATTGAGAGCCCAAGTGAAGCCCTCAGGATGATGTTTATTATAGCAGTTGTGCATGTAGAAACACAGAGCACAGATCTGTATACAGTAAGAATATTAGCTTTCCTGCTGGAGTTTCAGTACATCTAGCACACAAACGTGAATAAAGATGCTACAAAGTAGGGCAAATAATCTTCCAAAAAATAAATAAAAGTTCACCTTCTGAACAACTTAACACACTTGGGATTTAAATGACCATGGCTGGGAAATGCTCTAATTTCTGTGGTTTGTTGACAAGCTCAAAGAAACCAGGCAGTGTGGGTGGAAGGTTTTATGAGGATAATTAAGCAATGATGATTACAAGGCTCCACACACAGACGGACCCCAGACCAAGACTCAACACCACATTCAGTGTGCCGGTATCATGCTAAAACCAGCCCATCTGATGTGAACTGTCTAACCTGCACCCCCTCATTGCAGAAGCTCTTTTATGTCATGGCTGTCATTAAAACTGAGGGGGAACCTCAATTAAATCTATTTATCCAAGAGTCCCTATCACTTCCCTTCTAAAAGAATAAAATACATCCTTAGAGAATGTGTTATGCTCCAGTTGACAACATCATAATGGATATTGTCTTTGTTTATGGTAAAGGCTTGTCACAGCTGTGACTGCAGTTGACCTCCGCCTAAAATTAAAGGAGATGCATGCTGATAAAGTGACTCAAAGAATGGTTTTCATCTAGTTTAACTACTGTTAATTTTGCCATTGTGTTTAATCAGGGGACTTGGTAAAACGTTGCCTGTTTTGCCAGATCTTGCTTTATTCAAATTTTACCAACATTTTATGCAAATAGCCCTTCGAAAATATCCTCCAAGGTTTTCATTGCTTTGCCCTCTCCTCATTTTGGAGAGATGCTTGTTTTTAAAATTCACATTTTGACATCCTGCCAGGCACTGGCGGCTTGTATGTTTTCAGCTGGGATTTACTCTTTGGCCTGCCACAACACAGTTGCTATTTCACAAAAACAATATAAACCATATGGTAACACTGACCTAATGATATATTTAAAACAAACCAATTTGCAAAGCATAGTTCATTAGCAGAAATTGTGTTTTGTGCATGAAGTGGATTCAAGACCTGGCAACCTAGAATATTACCAAATCGCAATACACTTATGATGCCATCTGCTCAAGGACATTTGTGTGGACAAATGCATAGAACAACAGCACAATACAAGTCACAGTAGAAAATAGGCAGTTTTCTGTCATAGCTCCGGAGGGTCAGCTATGTAACTAAACAGTTCCAGATGTAGATCTGCTCAAACTGAAGGACAAGAACATTTGAGGTGGAATCCTGCAGTTTATGCCAGCCTTCAGTCTTTTCATCAATACTGCTAGCAGACCAGTAACAGTCTCTATAAAGTAAATATTAGTGGTTCACAATTACTAAAGAGTTCCTCGGCCTCATTGTCAAACGGGTCGGCTGTATCTCAGACTCAGTGTTTAAAACGACTTTACCAGTCACGGCTGATTGAGCACCAGCTCTCGCTGTCACATCAATCACACTGAGTGTATATGTGAATTCTGAGTCTATGACTACACAAGAGCTGTGTGAACTACACTCAAGGTGCAAAGCAAAACCCCCTCACGTGAAAACGCAATTAGCTACCTCAAGTCTTCCAAGTTAGATATGAGGTAGCCAATTAGCTCCACCAGGTGTTGACATACTATGTTGTATGTAGCCACTATAGGGTGTATAGAAGTAACTGTATAATGTAACTATTCTATTCCCTTATGATAATATCCATACATTCCAATCTTTCCTTCTTGAAAAAAAGCCAAGGATATAAAACCACATTTCCTTGCTTGTCCCAGAAACTCCTTCTTTCTGCACAGTACCAGGCAGATCAGCTTTGTACAGGCTGCTCTGTTACAGATGATCAACAGGGTGATTTACAGAGGCCTGGCTGCGATGGCTTTCCATTCTTCTCACTGCGGGCCTCTCTCACTTGTTTCTGATTATTTTCCTCAGCCACGCGCTGCCCGTGGAAGGCTAAGAGCAGAACAATGGGCTTTTTGTGCATTTCTGAAAATGTATGTTCAGGAGGTTGGAAAGCCACAGCCAAGCTTTATACAAATGACCATTTAATCAGTTCTGGAAAACAGAACCGTGAGGCACAGAAAGCACTTGCAAAGAAGTATGAAAAGATACCTTGTAACTGCCATGTTTTTTTCTGCATATGTACTCTACCTTGCAAGTATCACAGCATTCTTGGAAGAACTTTGGAAGTACCACAGTAGTCATGCAAAAAGCACCTGAAGTGCCATGTTACCATCATCTGATATTGTCACCATTCCATGATCTTTATTAAATATAACAGGAATTGCCACTGAAATGTGTATATGTAGCACATCAACGTTGAAACGTGACATGTGTATACATAATTCATCAGAGTTACTTATGGCATCTTGAGACAAGATGATGTATTCTCGGGTTTACTAAGTGCCAAAAAGCTGACACATATCATTTTCTTGTATTCATCCTGCCGGCTGATTGTATAATACACCAAAGGAAACGCATGACTTGAGGTGTCGTGCGCTTCGGACTTTTGTTTACGCGTTATTAGGCTGGACGGAACACGGCCGTCTTTGAAACAAGATGAAAGTGAAGATGATCGTTTGTGGTTTTTTCTGCTACCATGATCAAGGTACCTTTCATGAACTAAAAATCTAATCAAGGGAAACCTTCGGCTTTCTGCTGGTGAAATAAACACGGTGGTCAAATGTGTTAACGTAGTTAATGCATTAATGAACTAGAACGCACGATGAACAGTATGTTTTACAGCCTTTATAAATGTATGTTTGTAAATGTTAAAAATGCGATTGTTCATTGCATGTTAGAACTTGCTTGTGCGTAACTCATGTCAACTTTTTGTAAGTGTTGCGCCCTTTAGGTTTCTTACCATTGGCGTTTTTCCCGCAGATGAGGTGTTCATAGTTTTGCACAAGACCAAATATCTCGGCATCGTTGTTGACGACAGCCTCCAGCGCATCAGCTCCCGCTGGAGAGACGGGGGGCCCGTGCGCCGCCGCCAGCGCACGCACCCCGACTTCCTCCACTAGATTTTCAATGCAGGCGGTCAGACAGATCGCTGCGTACTCATGGATGCGCACTGAAATACGAGTGTCCACCATCCACCGGAAAAATCGTCCGACGGACAGGCTGAGCCTGCAGCGACAGGATTTGCTCTTTCGCAGGACCTCTCCGGCGCTCATGCTGTACAGCGATATGGCTTTGACAGCGGCCGAGACGCAACTTTCAGCCAGCGCCCAACTCATGACCAGCCTCATGGCGCTCTGCACCTCGAAGCGTGTGCACCTGCAATGCAGGACACTCAAGCGATGTGCCTCCCTGGAGATCCTCAATAAAGCTCTGCGCATCAGCACGGACACTCTCCTGACACCCTCCGGAGTGAAAGACTGTGCCTCTCCAGAAACTTTCCGCAGGACCACGTCGATCTCCTCGTCTGACCAAGGGAACTCTTCTAATTCTGGTAACCTCGGACACTTGGAGAAGATATCCTCTGGATCTTCGGGAAGCACCGTGTTCACTGTGTCCCAGCTGTTGTTTCTGCTATTCATAGAGCCCGCGTAGCTCCACCAGTTACCCCGCTGTGGAGAACTTAAACGCGCCTGCGAGTTGGACTTGGATGAGGACAGGCTGAGAGATCTGTAGGAGTCCCCGGCACCATATCCAGAGTCCAGAGTCAAATCTTCCAAAGTCTTCATAGTTGTGTTGCACAACCCTGCCATTGTTTTTTTAAATACGAAACACTTAATTTACTTCTTGCAATCTAACGTTGCTTACAGACTGTGTACTCCCTCGCAGCTTTCTGTTTCACTACAAAAGAAATCTATGAATTAAAATAAAGTTAATAAATTAACGCACGTCCATCGCTAAGGGACAGCTACTGATCTCAAACCCGTACCGACAGCGTGTCCCTCCGCTGCTCAGCGAAACTTTTAACAGTGAAAACTTTCTTCCAATCAGCTGACAGCTTTCTCTCAGCCAATCAGACACATGTAGAGTAAAGCGAGAGCCGATAATGGTCTTAAACAATAACATTAACAACACGATTGCTGATTAGTAGACTACAGATGATCAATACATAGTAAGCCATTAATCAAATTAAATGAAGTGCCATGCTGTAGTAAAGAGGTTTCTTTCACATTTCTTTATCTTTATCCTGCACGTGTACGCCCTCATGTGGTCAGTAGAGGGATTATGATGATTGATGTCTGAATGAATCTTTTTAAGTTTCCTTTATTCTTCAAAATAAGAAATTTCAACAAGAAAGAAGCACATCCTAAATCCTCTACAAACAATTTCACAGAAATTATCCCTTCATCACAACTTATCTGGGTTATAAATCTTTACATTTTGGCACCCTCTATTATGAGTATTTGGAGTAAACTTCCACTATTTAAAACTACTCGGTAAGTTTGAATTAAAGAGAAGCAAACTGCAGTATATTGGTTAACCCCCTCCGCAGCATTTTTAAATGTCTCTTGTGTAAGTGTCTTGAATTACACAGTTATTATTCTCCTGTTGTCCTCGTAGGGTCATACCCATCAGTGAAAAGTTCACAAAGCCCTTAGGAAATATTTGTCCGTCACACTTCCTCACATTGAACACAGTGAGAAAAGAGCATGTTTACTCTTGTAAGGGGTTTCCAGAAATGTCTGGGGCCAGAAATGGCCTCCTCACATGTGTCCGTCAGGCAGAGTCCTCATCGGTGCTGTTCTGCTACCCTTGAGACGGTCCTTTAACAGGAGTATTCCACATGCCCCGCTTAGAGTGGAAATAGTGGTAAAAGTTTCTCAGTCTCAGTCTCTCTACCTCTAGACCATTCTGGAGAACCCTGAGAAGAGCACAGATGAGAAGATCGTCAGTGCTTTGATTACATTTATTAATTCTGCAACAAGGTTTCTAAACAGTTTCTAGGTTTTTTAAAAACATCACACTAACATTGTTAAAAAGCTTTATTTAAAATCAGCATTTATGAAAAAATAAATGCAGTTACCTGTCCAGCAGCTCCCAGTCCTCTCCTCCCCAGCGGTCTTTAAACTCCTCTGTGTTCATTCCACCAATTTTATCAAAATCAGACTTATAAATTCCAAACAAACCAAAGCCATTTACTTCCCAATAGCCTGTGTGTGGAAATGAGAGACATCAGATATAATCTGACAGTGGCAGCCCATCAGAGGAGCTCCTCAAAAGTGTATTTTAAATATAACAGTAAAAACAAAAAATTAACTCGCATTTTAATCACTTTTTACTATTGTGCATAACTTAGGTACATATGATGGGACTCTACCCAGCTAATAAGTTAGTTCTCAGAACACGTGGTTAACGTTTTCTAAAAGTCCTCTCAAAGTCATTAAAAACTTGCAGTAATGTTAGTAGAATATTTCTTTATGTTATATATCATAAAAATCAAAAACATTTTTCTTAACTAGTTAGTGGAACGTAACAGAAATGACAGATTTAAAGATTTTTAGACAGATAGATTTAAAATTACAGAATTAAAGTGTCTGAATAACATTCTTATAACCAAGCAATAGTTAACATGTCTAAAAAACTGTAAGTTTTGAACATTCTTAGAACTTTATAATATAAATTATAAATATAAATTATGTTAATATCAATTAACATTTATATTGTTTTTGTTACTTAATGGAAACATTACGGAAACAATGTTACAGCCTAAAATTGCCAGCTGGGTAGGTGGGAGCCTATGTGTGTGAAATTTCTTTATGTTTGGCAGAAGCAGACAGCTTCCTTATATGTGGCTGCAATATTGTCCATTAGGTGCATATGATGGGACAAGTGAATTAAAAAAGTGAATGACAGAGCCATACAGGAGCAGAGGATGGAGAGTCTTTACAAATACGTGATTGGATATTAGACCTAATGTCTCCCAATTTTTTTAATGATGAATTTTAAATTATTTAGTTGATAGCACTGTTCTTTTTCTGTTTGCAGTCATAAAGATTATAATGTGTAGTTAAATATTAAGACTATTTTAAGACAATAGTAAATGGTCATCTGGGTGTGGAAGGAGCATTTCAACAGTATTTGTAACAGATATGCCTGTAAATATGTTATATTAATATATGTTAATATAAATATATTATAATATTTTGTTACACTGTATGTGCAGGTTTAATCAACATTTATTTTACACATCAGCTTCATCAGGAAATTCTCTCATGGACTGCCACTGTAATCTGATATACAGTACATTAAGAGAGACAATGTATGTATTTTTACACGTTTTTATGATTGCAGCATATAAACCTGGAGCCTGGAGATGTAAACTGGTAAGACATTATGTCTAAAGGCTAGCAATCTGATTCCCATTTAAATACAAACAGGATTTGCAAGAAATAGAATCAGAGTTACATTATGCACAACTGGTGTTGGAACAAATGTGTTTTGTTGTGTCTATGTGTGTGTGTGGCTGTCTCTGAATGTGTCTGTGTGTATGTTTTACCGTCAGGCTCCAGAGGTGAACTCCCACAATCCAGTCTCATGACAATGGGTGCGAACGCCAGTCTGCCCTCCACACAGTGCTTTCTAATGGTCTCCAGGATATTATAAGGGAAATGAATGTGCAGGTCACACAGAAAAACTATGCTGTGACTGTCCTGGAAATTACACACATTACAGAGTAGTATGTTACCAATAACAAACAGAAATAATTTATTAAAAGTATATAGTTGTAGTTGCTTGTTTAGGAGTGATGCAGGAATGTACTTTTATTCCCTAACACTGATAAACCACATTATGTTATCTAACAGGGAACGTTCTCAGAATGTTGGCTAAAGTTAAAAACATTCTTGCAGTAGCATTAGTAGAATGCTTTTTTAACCTCATATATCAAAAACGTTATTCTTAAGTTTTTAGAGAAACATTTTAAAAAAGTTACATAATTAATACAATGTCTGAATAACATTCCTAAAACCAACGTTAATACAATGCCTGAAAAACTTGACATTTTGAACATTCCTAGAACTCTCAAAATAATATTTTAAATGTTTTTGTTACTTAATGGAAACATTCTTGCGACCTAAATTGTTAGCTCTCACCTCAATTGTGTCTACACCCATCTGTAACCCTGAAGATCTCTCGAAGTTCCCCTCTCTTCTCAGATACTCATACCTACACACACAGACCCAAGAACAGAAAAATAGACTTTAAAGTTAGCATCTTTCTCAGGTAGTTTCGGGAATTGTGTGGGCCTAACAACAAAGATCAAGGTGGAGCTTTTCATGCAGACAGCCTCTTGTGAACAAGTGCGTCTTCTATGCAGGTGCGCAGCCTAAAAATAGACAAACGTGGGCCTAACTACAAGAACTCCTCTGAAATGATGACAAAGTTAGACTGCAGGTTTTCACCTGGGAACGGTGCTCTCCTTCAGTGCCTGCTCCACATCCATGTCATCGCTCTGAAAGTCTACAATGATCACGCTGAAGTTCTCATCCTTGGTCTCACGGTGCAGGAGCTCCATATCTGAAATGAACTGCTGCACCCATCGAGCCTGATTCTTTACTGCCACAGAAAGACAACTCAGATAAGTAGCTGTATGGCTTTATATAAATCTTTTTTACTATGTGGGTATTGTGTGAAAGAGCGAGACAGAGAGAGAGCGAGACAGAGAGAGAGAGAGAGAGAGAGAGAGAGACAGATTGTAGTATAGAAACAATATATCTTTTAGAGATAAAAAATGATTACAGTATGAAGTGAAATGTGTGTTTGTTTGTTTTATTTACCTGGCACAACAAAGTGGACCATGACATCATGCCTCCACTCTAACATGGCTGGCTGGCAGAGCAGGGGCTTGGCCCAGCTGGTGCTCCAGGGTGTGGTAGTATGTGTTTGAATACTGGGGCTGCTGGGCAGTGGGTTTTTAGATGTCTCATGGTGGAATGAAGGCACGGTTCCCTCTCTGCTCTCCACTCCGTCCTCATGTCGACTGCGATGCAACAGGAGATATATGTACTCAGACAGTCGCACAACCCGCTTTCCCTCCTCCATCAACAGCAGCTCCACCAAATAACGATTGCCCCTGGCTGAATCTCTCCGTTTCTCTATATTTACAATCCGGAGGAGAGTGTAGATCCTTATAGAGAGGTAAAAAGTGGTGACAGCAAGAGAGAGAGAGAAAAAGAGAGACAGAAAGAGAGAGAGAGAAAGGTAAATCAAGTGAATTTAAACAAGACACTGAGGAATATGTATAATTAAAAGTAAGCACATAACATCACACATCCTAGCTATCAATTTCCCTAACATTTTCATTAAGTAATGTTAAAAAAGTTATTTTGAAAGTTCTAAATACGCTCAAGACGTCCAGTTTTTTGACGGTGTATTAACGTTATTGTTTGGTTATAGTATCATTATTCAATTTTTTTTCATTCTATAATTTTTAAAATATTCCACTAACAACTTAAAAGAATAACGTTTCTGATATATAAATATATAGTTAAAAAAACGTTCTACTAATGTTTCTGCAAGAATGTTTTTGACAACTTGTTATCACAAGTTTTGATAACTTGTAAGAGAATGTTCCTTGTTTAATCTAGTTGGGTCAGGAGTGATACAGCTTTGCCTTTCATTATGCTAAAACTGCTTATTACAGTAACTTTCAGTGAAAGTCTAACAGCAGGAGGGTTCAGACTAAATACAGGGTTAGAATTAAAAGTTTTACACCTGAGCTGCAAACTCAGCAGAATTTATAAACACACACCTTCACGCATATTTAAAGGGACCAAAATATATATTTTTGCCCACTAAGAGCCCACTTTTAATGTTAGTAGACCTTGATGCAATTTTAAATAAAGATGATAGAGTAATAGTAGTGCTTTTTGCAGTTTAAGTAAAGAATTACAAGTAACTTTGTACAAAACTCTCAAACCCATGCCCACTCACCCTCCCCTCCGCTCGTTCAGCTTCTCCATGTACTGCGAGACCACATCAACAACCTCATTCTCTGCAAGCTGCAGATTCCCCGAGACGTTACACCTCAGGTCATTCCAGTCTGACCTCAGCAGCTCAAAGTCCACAGGGTTCACGCTGAAGGTGCGCTGCCAGTTGATGGCCTCCTCTGTCAGGTGTGGTCTCAGTTCTGCCTCCTCATAACTGTACTCTGGTATCTCTTCTTCCTCAACACCCCTGCTCTGCTGAACCGTGTCTGACCCCTCCAGCATCTTTGAGATCTTTGTTGCTTGCAGCGGTGGAGGCTGGCTGATCTCAGACGGGTTTAGCTCAGGGTGGTCACTCTTTTCAGAGCTTAATGGGGGCAAGCTATTTGAATCTGATATGGACAGGGCAGGGTTGCCCTGGTAATGAGGCCCAATCTCTGTAGGAAAGGAAATATGACTGTGCTTTAATAGAGATGGTTGGGTGGAGGTCTTATGGTCCATTAGGGGGAAGTTCGGCCAGGGGAGAGAAGCAGCGGCTTGTGTTTTTAAGGACCTCCATTTCGAACTTAAGTCCACAAGCCGCTTGGTCTTTCTAGATTGATAAAGAAAGACTCCAGGAAACACCTCCACTGGAGGCTTTGGTGTCCCTTTTGTTTTATGTCTTGCTGAGTGAGGTCTCGTTATGTAAATTTTGTTAGTATTATTTCCTGTCTCCACATTGGTCCCAATAACAGGCTTGCCTGAGTTACTTAAAATCCTGTTAGCCAAAACATAGAGGGGCGACTTATGGGAAAGTTTAAGGCGAGATCTTCCCTTCACAGACAGGCTGGCAGTTTCTGTTAGTTTACTTTTGCTTGGCAGTTCTGGGTCAGGGAGCAGCCAAGCCAATGAACGGCCTCTGTGAACAATAGCATGTGTTTGAATATCCTCATGCTCTTCACTTGCTCCCTCCTGTTCATTTGGAGCTCCGCTTTGAGGCTCCAAAGCACCTGCACTACCTTTTGCTTGTCCCACATATGTTCTTTCTGTTGTTTTATCATTTATTTGCACCGGGCAGTTTTCATAAAATCTTTCCACTCTCTTTCTGCCACTCTCATCTTGCTCTTTAATCTGAATGTTCTGCCTTCTTCGCTGTAAAGTGTGGCTCTTTGAAACTTTGTGTAAACCATCAGTCTTCAAGGAGACGGTGGAAGCTGTCGTTCTGGACGTCTGATTGGGGGGACTGGTATAGACTATCCTCCTGATTGGCCGGTTTCTGGAACTGATTGTCTCCTCTGGGTCAACACCCTCTTCCTCCTCCAGAAAATCTGACAGAGGAGACAAGCCAAGTGAAACTAAAGCACTTTAAATAATTAATGTAATCCAAAAGAATTGCTTAACGACATGTAGCGATTAAAAAGTCAATGACCCCGCTGCAGTGTTGACACAAATCTACAGCTAATCGTTACCATCTCCAGGCCTTCTAACCCATTCTGATACACACATAACTGCTCAGGGGTGTGTCTAAAGACAGCTGCAACAAACTGTTGCACACACAAGCACACACAGGGCCCAAAATTAACCCTTTTCCACACCTTCCAATTGTGAGTGAACTGAGGACATTTGCCAGCTGTCACATGTAGTACCTCCATTTTATTTACTCTTTAAAACTAATTTGTTCTAGCATTTGCCACTTGCTGTGTTAATTTTGAGCCCTCGGCAAAAGAGACAGAAAACAACTGCTGAAATCTTATCTGTTACTAAGTTCCCAGCTGAGCACATACCATCAGGTTTGGGGAAGAAAACAGGCTGGTCGCCCTCCTCCTCATCCATCTTCATGTACTTATAGAAGCCAAATCTATATGAGAATTTAAAAGAGTGACAGAGTCACGTTTCACAGGGCATCTGCTTGTTTATTTATCTTATTGACTTCTTTTCACAAGCAATTTAGGATTCTTACTTCTCTAAGTACACGGGAGACTCTCTGTAGAAGCATTTGTTCTTTTTCTCCATATGACTAAGTCTGGTGAAGTCATTGGGATATACATAGGAAAGGTAAACCTGGTTGGAAAAATATAAAAATAGGAGAAAATAGATAAGTGTATTTGAAACATAGCATATAGACATTTTAAAGCCACCGCAATTAAACAGCGTTTCCAACTACAGGCATGTAATGATACATAATGGCCAAAAGGGGGCACTGTTTGCTTTAGGCTCAGCAAGATCTGTAAAGTTGGCTAGTCAAGCGCCTCTACGTTCATCAAAATAAAGAGATTTTGCAGCATCCGGCTTCTTATGTAATTAACATCTAGTGTTAAAAACAAATGACAGCAATTGTTATTAAAATGTCTCATGAGCTAGTAGCTAAAAATTAGCATTCAACAATCTGTCCACAAGATTGTCCATTAAAAAGCAATAATAAAGTATGCAGTGAAAAGTTTGTGTGGTGAAAATGGATACTTACAAACTGCAGGCCCTGATAGCGTGCAATAGGGAAATCCTTCACAATGTACGTAGGAGAGTACAAACATGATGGAAGAACATTCTGCAGCCTGGACGGATGAATCATAGGAACTAGAAGCACATAAACAGGACAATTCCCACACTTTTCTTAGTTCCTAAAATGTTCGTTACACAGACAAATAACTAACAAATATTTACAACAACCATGCCCATTCATCTCAACTAAAATATATAATTTACACAATGAATCATAACTTTTATAGTTGGGGGCAAAATGCCCCATAAGCTGCCATTTACCCTTATTATTTTGTGACTTAGTATTTAACTTCGTCTTGGTTATCAACAGTACTTCTCCTAACAAGCTGACATTCTATGTCCACACCACCATCTGGGTGTAGCAATGCACTGCGAAGCTTCCACACAAGCAATTAAAAATTAGCACGCCTGTTAACCACAGCAGATTCAGTCTACAGACAGACAGATGACTGTTAGCTTTATATACAAACCACAGATGTACATACACACAATATGGCTTAAATTTGGCGAAGGTATTCCGACATATAAGGACTGTATTGAGTAAACATGCTGGCACAAGAGACAGTTATTATTTTAAAATGCTTTTATGTCAGTTTAAAAGCCAGACTGTAGGTGAGCCATCCTTAAGTCGATACCCAGCTAACAATTTTAGGTTATAAGAATGTTTCCATAACATTTCCATTAAGTAACAAAAACATTAAAAACGCTATTTTGAAAGTTTTAGGAACGTTCAAAACATCTGGTTTTTAGACATATTAACATTATTGCTTGGTTATAAGAACATTATTAAAACTTTGTAAAATTCTGTAATTTTTTTAAAAAGTTCCACTGCTTAAAGTTTTGATAGATATGATATGTAAGGCTAGAAAAAACATTCTACTAATGTTACTATAAGATCAGTTTTAATAATGTTGAGAGAACTTTAAGAGAACATTACCCAATGTTCTGAGACCATTCCTTGTTAGCATGACAACATCGGCTCAGCCAATGGCGTGAGTTTGAGGCGGGGCTATCTGCTCGGCTACAAGTCATTTCTCGGCTACAAGTCATTTCTGTCTCGTTAAGACTGGGTGAATGTTTGATTTACAATGATAGTGAATTGTTTGTAAATTTTAGTTCATAAATGTCACAGGCATGCATACAATATAGCAGGGATACACACTCTTGTAGAAGGTGTCTCGTGGATCTGGTTTGAGCATGTCTGCAGTATGTGTCTCTGTCCTGTGGTTACCCTGCAGAGTAAGAGAGTGACTGGCCAGCGTCTGTGGGATGTGCTTTACTCTGTTCATCTTCAGACTGGATTCATCTTTCAGAGAGGGAGAGAGAAACAGAGACAATAAAATCAGAAAGTGCCAAATGGCCACCTTTACACTGTCAAAATGTTCACAACTGATAAATGATAATTCAGTATTCAGAATTCCTTAGTATCTGGTATGCCCCCTTTTGTTTTTATGACAGCATGTAGCAGGGACTCCACCAGTTTGTGCAAAACCTGATGACCCACATTAACCCAGCAGGACCCGACAATGTTGCAAAGAGCATTTTGCTTTGAAAAAAGTAAGAAAATCTGACCTTTTGTGAAAAGGAGCTAAAGGTCATTTTTGGATAGGCTAACAATAGCAAGCTAGCTTTAAAAGCATAAGATCCTTTCAGTGCAATCTCCAAAGCCACATCTCCTCCAAAAGACATTAACGCAACTGGTTTGACAGGCAAACAGAACACCCTATCATTGTTTTCGGACTGAATACAATGATTGGACAAACATTTTATGGTCCTGCACTTTCCACAGAGAGGATATATGTATATGTACATATATTCCATTTTAATATGTACCACTTTACTTAGTGATTGCTATCACAATGTGAAAAGCTTTTTAACCAGCATAACAAAAATGTTTCTGGAAAAAGAAATTGCCCTGCCATTAAGTATGGTCACATATTTGCTGATTTAATTACCAACCTGGAAATATTGTTGAATAATAACCTAAATGTGTCTTATTCTTATCCATTTATGTAGTGTTCATTTTATATCATTTATTTCACATTTTTCAAACTCCTAGAAAAATCAGTTTATTTCCAGGTTTAAATCAAATTCTGAAACTCAGAATGTGGTCTCATATATGATATACTATGCATATTTGGCTCCATCTAGCTGGGCCCAAAGCCCCTGATAAAACTCTAAATCCAGCCTCATTCTGGGAAACCTCAGATCTAGATGGATCGGCTCTTTTTCAGATGGTTACTTCCCTGAGGCTTAAGGAGACGCAACTGGGCTCACACACACACTGCCCACGCCTTAAAACAATTCCCTGGAGTTCAGTCCATGGTCACTGAAGCATGCAGGTGTGTGTATGTGCATGTGTGTGGGGGGGTCTATTCATTACGGCTTATCTCCTGACGTTATGAGAGCTCACAGCAGTGCCTGCTCTGCTAGCCACTGATGAAAACACACTGTAATTAGTCCTATCGATCGACCACAAATGTGTTAGTGGGCAAGTATGAGTTATGCAGCATGAAAATCTCTTTCCGATGGTAGAATTGTAGCAATGTATAATATTGTAAGAAACCACTAATACATTAATGAAAGGAGAGAATATACAGAGTCAATATCCTCACTGATGAGAGAAGAAACATCAAGATGAGCCAAAGACAAGACAGAAAACTTCAGGGCTCTGACAATGTGTCTGAGGCACTAGCCATTCTCCTTATGGCTTTATTGATTATTGACCAGACATAGATATTTGTCAGACACTGTTAAAGTAACTAAGAAAGGTCACTGCAGTGATTTACGCTGGTAAACACATTTTTTTCAAGCTTGGGCATGACTGGATTATGTCTTCTAAAGCATTTAAAATGCATTTGTAAGTGCTACAGAAATGCTGTTTAGAGGTTTTTGTTTTCTGGTTGAGAATGAGCTTTTTGCTGGACATGTAATAATCTTTAAATGTCAAGGACTATGGGGCACACTTACGAGTTAATTTTAAAAAGAACATATCGTTAAAAAAGATTTCCTTGCTCTTTTGAAATATAAGTTTTTGATGTACTTGAAATGCTGTTGAAATACTCTAATGTTCATAATACAAAGCTCCTTAGTCCTTGCAATCCATTTATGAAAACTAAGCTGGAAAAATGAGCATATCAATCAAAGATCAACCATGTTTACATATCAGCAACTTCACCCTCCCATCACAGTGAAGTGATAAACAGACACTATTATTCCCGAACATCAAAAGAAGACTCTTGTTATTCTGGTTGGTATCTAGATGTGAGGCTGTTTAGGACTCACATTTATAAACAGCCTTCAAAGAAAACCAACATTAGAGTGTCTGATGTTTATTTGATCATTTCTCTCAGATTTTAACATGTGGATTGTTTTGAGAACATGTCTTAATAACCCAGGCTTTGCAAACAAAGATGAGACAAACACCAAACCTGCAAGTAAGCATTGTTACATTTTGTACAAGCACAGAGGTTAGCTAAACATAACAGAGGTCAAATACATGCAGAAGTCTTAAAGGTGCAGCAGCCAAAAACATAATACTGTGATACAATACTACAACAGACCACACTACTATCTTTTCCATAAACTATTAAGAACGCTTAGGTTGTAACCATGAATAATGATTACAATTTAAAACCAACAAAAGGCAACCCAACCAACAGTGAACATTCTTAGAAACTTGGCTAATATTCTCTAAAAGTTCTCTCAAATAACCTTGCAATATAGTTAGTAGAACGCTGTTTTCACATTACATATCATATATCAAAAACGTTATTCTTAAGTTGTTAAAGGAACATTTTAAAAACATTACAGATGAAAAGGTTTGAATAACGTTCTTATAACCAAACAGTAACATTAATAAAATGTGTGTGACATTGTAAACATTGTGTGTGTGTGCATGCTATATACTGTGTGGTCTTTCAGAGGGAGTGGTCTGCGTGATTAATGGTCAGGACAATCGTCTGGAGTTTGACTCCATGCTCCCGACGTGGGCTGGCAATGGCGGCAAAAGCACATCCCCCTCTCCCTCCCTCCAGCTTGTTAAGTACAGTGAGGATTAAATCGAAAAATTGCTTTCGTCTCAAATAATTATGTAAACAAAGCAAAGGAGTGTCATGGGGATTCTCCTTCTCTCTCTCTCTCTCTTTCACTTTGTGTCTCCAGTTGCTGTTAAAAGCATGTGTAAATTAAAGTCAGTTCCCTTGATGAATGGCAGTAATTTGAGGGAGAATGTGGGAACATGTGTAACGGTTGATAAGGCGATACGCAGAGGACGCCGACTGTCACATCATACACAGGAGGGCCGAGTGTTTTCTGGTGATTACCTAGTTGCTGTTGATGACATTCAAATGTAAGTATAATAGTTTTTCACACAGACAGCAGAAGACGTGATGTCGTGAGGTTATGGATGTTAACTGCAATGTTCAGGGGTGATTACTTTTTGCAAGTGTTGCTCCTGAGATTTCTACTCCAGTTTACGAAGGGTGCGTTTACATTTATATCTATGCAGATGCTTTAATCCAAAGTGACTTGCAAGTGCATTCAAGGTATACAATTTTTCAATACGTGTTCCCTTGGCATCGAACCCACAACCTTTGCACTGCTAACGCAATGCTTCACTACTGCTTATCATACAGACCCACATATGTTCACATTAGAGTTTGCTGCATTGGTGTGAAAGTGGATTCTGAACTTAGAAAAGCAGGTGTGGGGTACAGATGTGGACACCCGTATGGTCCATGATCAGCACAGTGGCAATCTAGTTTAACTTACAGAAGTGAATTGCTATTTATGACTACTGTATAATATAATGTGTATGCTCCCAGGTACAATATAGAGTAGTATAATGCATTTCTCACAGCTGCTTGTTTCTGAATAAACTGTCTTTGGAGAACAGCTTGCATTCTTTGAATTGCTTGTGACTTATAATGCGTTTGACAGACACAAGTGCTGTTCTTTCTTTGAGTGTCTTTGGTAGTAAATCCAACAGGAGAAATACTCCAGTAGCACAGTGAATCAGGCATCTTTCTCCTTATGAGTTGTTACCTAGCTACAATCTTATGTAAAGTATAAACAGTGGTATTTATCTGATGAAGCATATATGTTTATCTATTCAGACCTAAATAATAAACTATGAAAATGACCCTGCAGGGGGCAGAAGGAGGGGGGTAGAATCAAACTCAGGTTCAGACCATTCAAATAAAGCATAGAAACAGCATTCACTAAAATGTGTACATGTAAATAAAATAGAAAAATGGTCAGAAAGGAGGAAGCATTTACCTGTGTACAACGAGATATAAGCTGAGTCAATGACATCATACTTCAGCCCAGGCAGGAAAGGCCTCCACTGTAAGACAATAAAAAGATATTGAGATGTAACAAAGAAAGGTCCAGTCATTTGTTTTAGTGCTCTGGGACGGCACTACATTTCAAAATAGATGGTATACAGACACATAGCAATTTCTCTAAAGAGGCTCTACAATTACAACATCACTTCTCCTCGACCACTCTTACATAAGAGGTCATTTACCAGTCACAGAAGAGAAACTCTTATCACACTCCCATGTGCTTACAAATCTTTAGACACATACACACACACACACTTAATCTCTTTTATTCACACAACAATCAAATCAAGAAAGAGAAACAAAGACAGAAAGAAATTACAAGTCAAATTAATTTGAATTTGGAACAGTTTGATGTCGACATATTGATGCTTATATTTTGACAGTTGCGGGGCCCAGAAAATGGTACATAACAGAACAGCAGTGTCTGTCAAACTTACTGTCCTTGCATACTAATTAGTCACAAAGCACACACACAAAAGATGGTCACAAAGGAGACTATTTGACTCAAAATAATGAATTGGCTGCTTTATTTGACAATACAGAAATCCCGACAAAGACCCAGTTTTTATTCAGAGTGTCAGAACCAAACATCTAATAGATATGCAGTCACTTTCAGTACACTTTTAAAGTTCTGTACACACAAAACACATGCACAAACACGCATAAACATCTCACACCTGAATCCGTTTAGTTCAAGTGTTTATTATTCAGGCATCTCTGTAGAGCTAGTGTTTCTCAAGGTCAGATCTGCCTCTCGGGAATCGATGGAGTGCAGTAACAGCACAATGTCAGATCTGAGGAGATGCATGTTTGCTATCGGTGACATGCACACATACAAATATAGGCATGAAAGCAATCACATACAGTCACACACTGATAAAAATATACTTTAAGCAGTGTAACCTTATAAGCAGTATAATACAAGTGTAAATGGATTGACACTGAAGACACTGAAGAAACAAACACACTAGAGCTGCAGTCAAGGCTATAACACATCTTTGAGATTCAGACCTAGATGAAGACCTCACCCTTCAAAACCCACATGACTGCAAACTGGTGACCCAGAATGCTTTTCCCGCTTAAAAAATGACCCAGAAGATTATTTTTTTACTCATGCTTTCATAGCTTGGGAGTTCTCAGCTGTATTTCAGGTAGCACAAACCCAGCTCACAGGGAAAATTCTCAGTTCTCATGCTGGCTAGCGTTCTAACGTAAGTGCTTTCAACGTTCTCTCAAACAAGTTATCATTTGTATTTGTTCCTCCAACAGGAGGAATTGGTTTAGTTTACCAATCGCTAACCAATTGTTAGCTGGGAAGCTCCATCATCTTCAGGGTGGTCTACCTCCTGTTTATCAAACTCAACTTCATTTAAAGTTCAAATGGTAAACACACTGGTCCTCAGTAGAGAAAAGACTCAATGCTGGATTAATTGCGGCAGTCACAAGGCAAAACAAACATCAGGTGTGCTGCTTCCTAGCCACCTACTCCTGCCATGTGCCTGGAGCTGGGCCAGTGACAGACGGGCTGGGGGAACAATCATTTGAGGGGAGGCTGGATCTATGTCAAATTTGACACAAACACCTCTAAGCTCTTACATAACTGAATAATAGGGACTATGCTTAACACAAACGGGGTGCAAAGAGGGAAGTGCATGTGTTTTTTTGTGCCTCAAACTAGTTTTATTATCAACAAACAGATTAAAAGAAGAAAATTAAACATTAAAAAAACATTAAAAACAGTGATGAATATTAAACATACAATCTGGGCAACTGGATGAAGTATTTACACACTCATATGTTATTGATACTCCCAAATGGTTTCTTGAACTCTCCATCACTTCCTCATAAACATTTCATACTCTTGGCTATACGTCATTAGCACTATAGACGCTTATACAGCAGCTATTATACAGCAAGAGGAAAGCATTTTACCAACATAAAAAATTGCAATATAATGAAATCCTGTCTCAAGGCAAAGTAACCATAGAGCAGATGCTTTTATCCAAAGTGACTTATTGCCCCTTAATACAGGGAGAAATTCCCTAGAACAACTGTCTTGCTAAAATGCACAATGGTGACTGATCATTGTTGCAGTAGCTCCTTACAAAAATCAAGCCAACAATCTTACGATTACGAATCTGAATTTTCACAACTATGGTCTACCAGCATAGGAAGGTTATTATCGTTAACATAAACAAGAGATAACATTTCTGTTAACTGAAATGAAGCTAAAATAAAGTCTATATAGGCCTAAATATTAGTTTATTGCCAAGGTAATATTTAAAATTTAAGTAAAATTGTATTGTTGAATTATAAAATAAAACCTAAACTAAAAATAAAACTGAATAAAAATATAAATTTTTAAAAAATAAATTAAATTGAAAAAATAAATTAAACATAAATATAAAAAACAAATATAATGACAAAAGCACATAATGAAATTGCTAAAAATTAAACCACAATTAACATGAAAACTAAAAATATAAAAATAAAGTCACAAAAACAAAAATGAAAGTAACTGCACCACAGGATTACTTTTAGCTAATACATACTGCCCATTACTAGCCATTACCATATACAACTACAAAATATCAGACCGGATTAGATCCAGTGTAGGAAAAAGTTCAGTAAACAATAGGGAAGAAAACAATGTGCTACTCTACCCCAGACCCAACAACTCTTGTAAGTAGATGTGCTTTTTACAAAGACTTATCTATTTCTGTACTGCAAAACTGCAAAAAGCCATATCTATTTGCAAACTGCAAAAAGCTGTATGCAAAACTCAGACAGACAAAAGCAGTCTTGAGAAATGTCTGAAAAATCTGCAGCAATCCACAGACAAGCTTACATGATGTTGCACGTATTGCATCAGCTGCAGCGTTATTTCTGTTTTGTCCTGACAATGAATAAAACAAAGACCATTCACAGTTGACTGGCAGCACTGTCTATAATAGCTTCTACTGGAAATGTCATATTGGATAGTTTCTGGTCAGACTAAATCAGACAGGCTTTATTAAGCCTCTTTGTTCCTACAAAGCCTGGGGATTCTGTTAAAATGCTAATCAGGCTCAGAATAATTCTAGCGAAGGGTGCTAACGCTAAGAGCTATCCCGACAAGTTTAGGCACATGAGAGAATCACAGACGTTAGCCCACCTTTCCTAGCCTACATGTTGCAGTCAAAATAGAAAAATAAGGAAATACTAGACTGAATATATGAGCCTCCAAAGTGGAACTCAGCAGGCCAGCAGTTCAGTTAATAAATTAATTTCTGTGTTTGCCACAGATAATTAGCTGTTTTTGCTTTTTGGTGTCTGGTCCCCATTGACTCTCTTGCTGAGAATACCTCCAAACCCCATGAATTTATGCATTGGGCTGCTCTAAAGTCTTTGAAGCTCCTCTTCTCAAACCCTCCTAACTCAAAGTTGAACATTAAATAAGGAGTGAAGCACAGCTCCACTAGCTTGGCCTTTCTCAGCCTCCAGGCAGTGAAAGTTATGCAGTACTGATTTAGAATTGTGCATTTATAATAGACACAAAATAAATTGTAGTGGAGTGAACCCTTTATGTATTGGTGTTCACATTTGTGCTGTGTGTAGCTAGTACTGTAGCTTTAACTTAATGTCTGTTAAAGATAACAATGCCTAACCAGCTAACGATTTTAGGTTGTAAGAACGTTTTCCTAATTTAAGTAACAAAAATGGTCTATGTCTATGTTTTTTTTGAAAGCTGTAAGATCGTTCAAACCGCCTAGTTTTTTAGATGTTGTTTTAATGTTTGGTTACGGGAACGTTATTCAGAAATGTTAAAATTTCGCTTTTAAAAACGCTTTTAAAAAGTACTTCAGAAAAATTTTTTTAATATATAATTCTACTAATATAAAAATTCTACTAATGTAACTGCACAAACATTTTTGATAACTTTGAGAGAACATTGACAGAACTTTCACAGAACGTAAGCCAAAGTTCTGAGAATGTTCCCTGTTAGCTGGGTAACTTTTAGTTTAACACTGACAGAGATGCCAAGTAACAATTCATCATTTTAGCTGACAGAACTTAAGCAGAATAAAGTAGAACATCTATACAAATGACACAAAATTCTTTCTGTGCAATTAAAATCTCAACTATTAGTTCCCTACAGTGACAATCTAGTCAAACGTCTGCCGGAAACACAAGGGTCAAGCTAATGACTGTAACTCTATAACGCTAGTGCTGTCTGATTTACTCTTCTTTTTAGAAGTTAGAGATGAGAATGAGAAGTTAGTTTAGGATTTTGATTAATAATCCATCAAAAAGAGTCTCACAAAGCACTGAAGCGATACAGAGTATACAAATGAGGCCGCTATTCAAAGGAGGATCATGCAAAAATGAGGAAGTTTTATTAACCTGAAACATTAATGACTCCACGTTTGTTATTTGCCCGTAATTGCTATGTTAGATCTACTTTTTCCTGTCCTTTTGTTATGCGACGCAAAGCTTGTGAAAAACAGGTGCAGTCTTTGTGCCACCTTCCATAGCATCTGTTCTGTTATCAAACAGAACAAAACATACTGATTTTACAGTAATTGTGGTTTAGATTTACATTAATTGGGAGTGAAAGGATTCTATTTAACTTGTATTCTGCTCTCCTGAATCTTCCCCATCACAGCCAAAAATTACAGTGAGTGATTCCAAGATGTCGCCATTCTGTTTCATTCTCTCTCTCTTTCTCTCTCTGTTGTTCTATCTTTCTCTGCTTGCCTTTTGCTTCATATCTTTTCCCACATAATGAAATTAAAGAGGTTTACTTGGTTAAATTCTGTATCCTTTGGGTGCACTTTGGATATAATCAGGCTATCAAAAATCTCTGTATCTTTTCAGCTCTGTTATAATACTCAAGTATGTCATCATGGTCAAAGATGTAGCATCAATAAAGGTTTTTATGGGTTGTGAGTTAAAAGTAGATGGCAGTTAAATGTTTGTTTGCTGTGGATATAGCCACTATAAATATACAACGGTTTACATTGTTTTCACTGGATTATGGCAGTAACTCAGACCAGGTCATTACAGAGAGAAACTCCATGTTCCGTTTTGGAGATTTAAGTGAAGGGCCCTTTGGAAAATCCTTTTCCAGACTAATTTGCTGTGTTTCTCATCTTTTTTCCTTATGCAGTTTTAAATAATGCATTAATTGAAAGAGAGGGAGGGAGAAAGAGAAATATAGCAGAGAACAGGATAATAAGAGAGGAAGTGGGGCAGGCTTTAAATGCAGGTTTCATTCATGACACATTCAATACTGTTTCTTTCAAAGTGAGTATACGGAAATAAAAAGGGCCTTGTCTAGTGTGCGTCCTATTGGGAAGGAGGTGATAGTGAGACAGTTAGCAAAAGGTCATGAAACAACTTAATTTTAAGAGTTTTATAGACCTATAGATTTAACTGGCATACCTTGCACTTAATTGAAACTTTTACTTTGTTTCATTAAAGACACTACAAAATCTAAATTAACAAAGACCAGCTGTCACACCTTGAACATTGCTAGAATATTCCAAACTCTGGCTCTGTACTCACCCCAACCTCCACATGATCGGAACCTCTGTCATCTTGCTTGTGCAAAACCTCAAAGTAGTATCGCCGTGAGGACATGAGACTGCAGAGAGGGAGAGCGTGAGAGAGGGAAGCGAAAGAGAGAGAGAAAGACAGACAGAGAGAGATTGAAAGAGAGACAGCGAGAGAGACGATAGTTCGGGGGGACAAAAGTGAAAAGAAGAAAGGAGAGGGAACTTGTTTCAGAGAGAAAGATGAGAGGAGGATGGACCCTGGCAGATGCAGAGATGAAAAATGCAAGACGCACTATAGTTTGTTTAAGGACACAGGAAGTTGTGTACAGGTTGTGTGCTTTGTAACTGACAGAAGATGCCCTCCCGTCCCCTCAGATCAGTGCTCTCAGCAACCAAATAATGTAAACAGAGATCAGCAGTAAAGTAAACTAGAGCAGTTCTTTAAAAGATCAGTCAGATCATTTGATTACAACACTAATTTACCCAATCAAACAAGATATGAGCAAGACTTGAGAACCCTATGAGAAATCATTTATATTTATTTACTTTTACAATTCTTTGGACTGGAAATGCAAAAAATAAAAATGCTGTGGGGATTGACTTACAGAGTCTGTGTTGTGTTGTTGTTTAATATCTACCGACTGACTGATGTCTATAGTTAAAGGAAATAAAGGATTCAGGATTCAGGTAGAGAGGAAGTAATGGGCAGCAGATCAGGGCCAGATAAGACAAACTGAAAGAGGCTTTAAAGTTTTACTGTAATTGGCTGATTAATTGCTTGGCTCCATCTAAAAGAGTTTTACTCAATAATTTAATAGAATTGAGTGATGAACAGAGTAAGATAAGGAAGGGAGTGTATTCAGGCAATGACCAAATGAATACAATGAATACATAAATGGATGATACCAAAATGATTGGTTTAATCTCCATATGGTTTCCTGTTGTCAAACATGAAATTAGCCAGGTGCAAATTAACAGCCTAGTGTAGGCCAAAAAGATGTGTACAGTATTATAGTAAGACCACTTACTTATGCCCCACAATGCATTTTTGTAACCTCTGTAGCACTGGTTATAATCATCAAAAACAATTTGTTGACCATCCTGACTTCATTTGTGGACATGTCATACATTTATACAAACTGTATGTAGCTATCATGACTGTGGGCATTGGCACTCACTTTAAAAAACATATAAATAAAAAAAAGCAGAATGAGAACAATGTTTGTTTTATTTGTATGCTAATTTAGGGAAGTCAGTAATTTATGTAAAGATGAAAAACAGACAGAACAATCAATGACTTCATGAGAGCACAACAGTTGCCTAAACTGACTACAGAAAGACAGAGAATGACAGAATATGATGCGTCAATTATTAATGTTTAGAGAGCACAAACCCACATACTGATGAAAATGATTGAATGATTAAAGCTGCTGTGTAACTGCAGTGGCACTCATAGCACCGAACGGAACTGCAAAAATATGTTTCCAAACAATTTTCCCAATCCACCTGCTACAAACAGGTAATCCTGCCCCTTACTCACATTTCTGGTTGGGTTACTCAAACTCAAACAGAGCAAAATATTAATAGTGACACTTTAACTGCTATTTTCAAGGAGGTCAACCTATGATTGCCTAAAAAAAGTTTCCCTAACATTTCCATTAAGTAATAAATATATTATTTTCAATGTTCTTGGAAGGTTCAAAATGTTATTATTCATTGTATTAATGCCATTGTTTGGTTATGTGAACGTTATCAACATTTTTTTAAATTCTGTAACGTTTTTAAAATGCTCCACTATTAACTTAAGAATAACATTTTTGATATATGATATATAATTTGTTTTGATAACTTTTGTTGTTTTTAATAACTTTGAGATAACTTTTAGACATAGTTAGCTAATGTTCTGACAACATTCTCTGTTAGCTGGGTAACATAAGGTCTCTGCAAATAGGAGAAGGCATTTTTGAGATTTTATTTATTTATTTTTGTTTTTCTTTATTAATTTATTTATTTTTGAAATTGTTAGCATAAAAGTGCTAGTTAAAAACTGCTAGTACAAAAATAAATCCGGTCTGATAGATGGCCTTTACAGAATCACTGAATTGAACTGAACTGAAACTGCTTTCAACATTTCCCAGCACACTTGTGACAGATATTTCTAGAATGTCAAGAGAGGTTGACCCCTGCTGGCCCGGCAGAACAGGCATATTCCCATAAATGTCAGATGCCATATCTGATACTCCTGGAGTTACTCTGGTCTTTCTTTCCTACAGCCATGGAGGTCAGGCCAGACATACTGATGTTAAATTCCATTCCTTTATGTCACTGATACATGAAAAGACCTACATACATACATGCACACATTTAGTTTAATTTACATTTAATTCATTCTCATTGAGAGACATACTAAACCGTAATTTTCTAGCTGCACGGCTGTACAGCAGTTCTGCTTTGTGTAGTGGCCACATTATCACCTCAGGGTGTTCATTCATTTTGAATAAAAAATAAAAATCAATAAAAGGCAAAAATAAAAAGAAACTCTGAGTGGTATCCATACAAATTCTGAATATGTGTCTCAGGGCGTATCTTTTGGTTATTTAAGTATGTTTAATGTGTATTTATATGTAATGTGACAGACATGGGTGAGAGCTTTCAGCTATACTGTATGTATATATTTCTTTTATGTACATTTGAAAATGCATGGCAAGCATACAAAAACCTTATCAAATTTTAAATAAACTTGAAATCAGAGATTTATCTTACACTCTGACAGCCACATCTCACTTTATAAATGCTCTGTAAACTTTTCCCCGTAGTTCATTAATGCGTTATTTTCCTCAGAAACTGTGGGAATTCCAGACAATTCTGTCAGAAAACCTTTCCTGTTTGCTTTGGAAATTCCAGTCCATTACTCGACGTGACACGACAGGCCAATGTGCTCTGTCACTGACCTAACAAGCCCCGATCAAAGGGCAAAATGAAAGCAAAGAGAGAAGTAATATGAGTAGACAGAAAGTCTAAATCTAGTTGGACAGGATTCCAAAAAAAGTTTGTTTAACTCAACAACCTGACAACCCCACTACAAAAGCATCGGATATCAAAGACACTCTTGTGGCAGTTTGAACCATTGCCAGGCCATTGTCAAAGCTCAATCAGTGAAAAGAAGAGGCTCTTCTCTGCATTTCCCTCTGGAGTGCCAATAACCATGCTCGTCTTTTATTGGCACTAAAATATTCTGGAACATGTACACGGTTCCTTTTAGACTGACACTGCTGATGAATAATTCAACAGCACACAGCGATCTCACTGAGACTTCACTTCCACACCAATCAGCAATGGCTGGAGAAGACCGACAAGGGCGATTAAAACGGACGACATGACACTTTACTCTGACAAACTGCTATTTAATGTGTCCCTTGTGATTTACAATCACACTGTCAGTGCAGACACCTACTGGGAAGCACTTGTTTAAGAAACTACACCTGATGCCTATATTCATTTAACTGTTAAGTTGACCGTGCAGTGCCTTTGCTGTTTATAACCATTTTACACAGATCACCTCAATTACGGATTTTACCCAGCCAGAATTAATGAATGGTCACTGATTGGTAGGTTTGGCTCTTGATATCATTTGGCAGAATACAGTGAGGAGAGAATTCGCTTGAGCTGTCTTATAGTGCAGTTTATTTGCAAGAACCATCTGGGTTGTGTTACTGCCCAATTTACTTAATAAATTACGCAAATACGGTAATGGCGGAAATGTTCCGACAGAATGTGTGCTGAATATGATTTGCACACAGAACTCCAGATCTTGCTGGGTGATCTCAAATCAGTTCCGTATATACACTGCTGGCTTAGATATATGCTGGCTTATAATATTCTTCAACAATTTGATAAATGACTGCTGCCTTAATTAACAGAAAATGTACACAAACATCTCTCATAAATAAACTCCCTGTTACTTTACCCCCTTTACCACCTGCTTTGTAGTTTTGTGAATAAGGCATAATCTACAGTATAATGAGCCTACCTTGCCTAGGAAGGAGACATGTTTACACTGAACAGACAATGACAATAGATTGAATTCACACTGAATGTTTTAATTCATTGGAAAAGTTTAACTGCATGGGTTTTCAGTTGTAACCTGAATTCATTGTACAAACAAAAATGGAATGAAGTATGATGAATTTGAATGAGAAGATGTGTTTACTGGGTGCTTATTAAAATCTGTGAATGTGATTTGAACATGTTCCTGGGTCAATGTTTTTGTTCATCCTGGAATAACATTCCTAAAAACCAATCAGATTTTAGAATTTGGCCTAGGACTGGGTTAGGTGCTTGTCCACCATTCTTATCAATCTACTACTCCCCTCTATATTTAACGGGATGTAGTTATGGTTAGGGTACAAGGTAGGGATTTGGTTAGAATTAGGATTTTTTTTTCATAAGAAACATGCTTTTTTTTCCTAATAAGGACGTGCAGGTAAAAATCTAGCAGAATTTCACTGGGAAAATCATTGTGGTATACGGACAGATGTTGTTTGACACTTACCGTACAGGTTTGGAAGTTTGGGATCTGAACTTGCTGAACTCTCCTGGAGCTGTCCACTCAAAGCCATGCTGTATGACAACAGAGAACAGACTGTAAGAATGCTTCATACCACACACACTACACAATATATATAAATCATGTGTGTGTGTAAATATATATATATTTATAAGGTTACATTCACTCAAATCTGATCTGAAAGCCATAGTGTTACACCTTTTAGTAAAATCAAATCACAGGTGGATTGCTGACAGTTATCTTTGCATATTAAACTAGAAGAGGAGAAAACAAAATATTACACACTCCAGCTTTAAAGATCATATTTCATAATACACACCTGTCCAACATACACCAGCAGTCGGGCATTGAGCGGACTCTCATCTGAGCTCAGCCACAGTTCTGAGTTGTCATCTGACGCAATGGCGAACTGGAAATCACCTGAAATAAATCATGCGTAAAACATCTCACAATATCACCCAGCACCAATGGTTACATTATAGCTCTGTAGTTTAGTCAAATAGGCCTCAAATTCACAATCATTGTTAATTCTCTTATTGTCTTGTAAGTTTGTGTGCCACAGACAAAAGCCTGACTCAGCGACCCTGGTTAATTACAAATGAAAACATTTCATAACTTTTCCCCACAAGCACAATTCCTCACAGCAGCTTTTCTTATCAGAATAGAGAGAGCTTGCAGAACATGCTGACTGCAGGAAATGCAGCGAAATAGTTTTTGTGGGCCTACAGATTTTCTGTCAGCTATGGGAATGTTCAGGTCCCCTGCATCCCACTCAAACTCACCCTGAGGAACAATTTGAACACCACCCACAGCAACACCTGATGTGCATGTACTGTATGCATGTAAACGTATAGTGCAGCGCAAATATTTAAGAATCTTTACAGAGTTTCGCATAAATAGCTGCAAACAGGTGATCGGATTCTAATTCATGATCTTGGTTGTACAACTCACAACATTTAATTCATGATCTTGGTTGTACAAGGCACAACATTTAATTCATGATCTTGGTTGTACAACTCACAACATTTAATTCATGATCTTGGTTGTACAAGGCACAACATTTAATTCATGATCTTGGTTGTACAACGCACAACATTTAATTCATGATCTTGGTTGTACAAAGCACAAAATTTAATTCATGATCTTGGTTGTACAACACATTTTATTAAGTACGTGTTTTTGACTCCACAGCAGCTCATCTGTCTAGATGTACCACTTCTGAAAGTTCATTCTGGAACAATGTTTTATGGACAGAAAAACATTTTTTAATAAACGCATGCTGCATATTTGTAAAAAAAACAAAACACTGTATATCAATACAAGAAAACAACCAACTCTGAAACAGGCTTAAGGCAATATAATGAGCTGGGGTTATTGGAGCTGCTGTCTAAAAACCTGGATAGTTTGCAATCCCTAAGGGACCAGTGAAGTCCAAGTCATATCATAAAACGCTTCAGCCAAAAATCAAGCCATCTGTTTGTGATCCCAAACTTAAGTTGAACCAGTAAAGATACAAAATACACGGCAAACCATCAACAAGGTGCTTTGATAAAAGAAACTCCACTTTAAAATACTGGGTTAACTCTTTAAGCATGTGTTAATAATTCTGATTCATTCTGATTAAAGGTACAATCCATAACCTTTTGGGTTGAAAATAAAGAAGAACAGTGCAGTGCAAAAATATGACAGAACAGTGTTCAAAACCACTTTACCCCGATTCCCAATGGCAAATTTATAATAATGATTTATTAATTTATTAATTTAAAATGCAGAACCCAGATTGTACTGTCAGTTTGACTTCATTTGACTTCAGCATACATGACGAAAAGTATGTAACGTAACCGGCAGTTTTATGTTTCAAACAGAGATGGTGGTAGAGAGGCAAAAGTTACCGTTGCAGCTTTAAGAATAACATCAATGTGATTCGGAAGCCATTGCTGAAAAGATCTGTAATATACAGCTGAACTGTTCACATATTTGTGCATGTTTGTGAGACAATAAAATCTTACACTTCTAATAAAATACACTTACCGTCTTTATAAGGATGAAGGAATCCAAAGATTCTAAGGCCGTAGTTCTTCCACTTTGGAGCTACTGCAATTTTCTTCACTGTAGTCCTGGTCTGTGGGGAAGAATTAAATATAAAACCATCTGTAGGCTTGTCTATTCTTAAACCCAAAGAACTAACACTAATTCACAGAATCACACCTCAAAATGACTGAGTAAGAATAAATAAACAGATTCAGTACAAGCTGTAATGCAGAGGCGAAAAACAGATGTTTCACTTAGATCTTCCTACTGGAATATTCGGCCTGCTAATTGCCTTTCTCTGAGCAAACTAATTGCCTTTCTCTGAGTTTTGTTCATAAAAATATAGACTGATACTGATATTAAAATATGCCATCTGCATTTATAGAGCAAAAGTCAAGCAAATACATTAATCTTAATCATAGTAACCATATTAAACTCTTTCTTTCAATGCCTGAGACTCTTGTTTGGGTCTTACATGTGGGTAGAGAGGAAAATGAAGGTTCTTTCTGAGCTGGGAGATGGATGAGCCACACCAGTCCTCAAACACATGCAGGTTGGCCTGACCTTTATACTGACAGAAACACAAGAGAACACAAGAGAGAGAATCACTTTTTACATACTGGTAACCAGCAGTCATGTGATGGAAGAAACAATACAAAACAGTGATTTAGGAAAGTCCCATTTTAAAAAGAATATCTAATAAAAATAACATTTTCTAACGTCTAAATATTACAATATTTATTTTGCACTGATGAGTTGCACTATGAAAGCAAAATGTAAGAGCACATACATAAATACCCACAAATCATTTTCTGAACTGTTTTTTCTTCTGTTTTTTTAAGTTCAGACGTTTTAGTTCTCTCATCACCTACCCAGTTAGACAGGACTGCCGCTGGTCCCCCTCTAATAAAATCTGCTATTTGAGCTAGCAGGGGTCATCATGCACCTAAACATTCTGTTAATATACAGAATGCTGTTACTGTATATTTTGTTACCATATGTTTTGTCTATTTATGAATTGTGCTGTGTTGATGCAGAAGCTATGAAGAGGCCCCTATATACTCAGGTCGGTCGGATAATAAATATATCGCAGCTGAAACTAGATTTGTGAATATACCAAAGGCAAGAGAGTGAAAAGTCAGTTTAAACCAAACTGCTAAATGAGCTATAAATATCTAACTCATATCTAAATATTTTTAAAGAGACTTTAGCTAGGGGTCAGGGTCCAATGTAGATGAAGGCAAATAAGTGAGTGAAAGACTGCAATATGTATATTTTTTAATAACTATACACTAAACTTAAAGAATAACAATATTATTGTGTTGTG
Source organism: Chromobotia macracanthus (assembly GCA_036877525.1). Classification (NCBI taxonomy): domain Eukaryota; kingdom Metazoa; phylum Chordata; class Actinopteri; order Cypriniformes; family Botiidae; genus Chromobotia; species Chromobotia macracanthus. Next base: position 8,049,753 of record JAZGTH010000063.1, read on the forward strand.
ACCAAGATTTTAATATAATGTATTTCCAGGTCCCTGCTGATTCCTATTTTTAACATCCATTTTCATTTAAACTATATAGTGACTTTCATGGCAACAATATATTTTTCTCATATAAACCAGGGAAAATAATTACCATGTTTTGGCCTGATAAGCTGGCTACTACCTTATATAATGCAAAGAGATTACATAGTAAATAAATGCCTACTATTCCCCCGATGCTTTTAGGATCACATAAATTGTCATAAACAGGAAAATGGGGCAATATACTTTCAACAAACTTTATGTTCACATGCGTGCATGCACCTTTTATCTTTCTGTAATGATCGTGGTGGTAGTGACAGAGTCAGGCATTACTCATCACACAGGTGAGCTCACATTAGATTGCTCTCGTCCTTCTGTCAGTCTTTCAGGTCCTTCCCGCAGTTACATTTAAATTTAGCCTCTCTAATTGCAGCTGGTGTGGATAGAGGGATGGGTCTGCGAGTAGGCGGACAGGACACCACTGAATACTCAGCCATCTCAGGGGGGGTAACAGCTGTCAAAGAACGTTTTCAAATGTTGGCCAATGTTCTCTAAAAGTTATCTCAAAGTTATCAAAAATGTTCTTGCAGTAACGCTAGTAGAACTTTATTTTTTAATGTTATATATCATATTTTAAAAAACATTATTCTTAAGCTGTTAGTGTAACGTTTTAAAAACATTCAAGAATTTAACAAATGTTTGAATCACGTTCTTATAACCAAGCAATAAGGTTTTTAATATTTTTGTTACTAATAGAAACGTTAGGGAAACATTCTTAAAGTCTAAAATTGTTAGCTGGGCAGGGGCATACGAGGCTGTGCCACTCTATTGCTGTTGTGCATTCACACATGGCAAACATTAAGCAGAGAAGACAGAGAGAAAATATAGTGTGTTCACGGGCGTCACTGTGGATTTAGGTCTGGGCAAAATGAAGTGCACTATTTAAATTTTCATACGCTTCATCATGCTTTGTTTCACATATAGGTAAACAAGAATTTGACAGCAAGTATATAAACTACTGACATCATGACAAATGGAACTTGCTACTATAATCCCCTGGAGCCGCGATATAAAAAATCTAAACCCTCATTGTTTATCAGTAATAGATTTGTCTCTATAATATAAATACCTTTGGATACCTGTTATCACACCAAATGAAAAACATTCATCTTCTCTTTATCATTATATTATGAGCAACTATAAAATACATTCTGCAGCACTTGATACAAACACCTCCCTATGGTGCAGCACATGGAGTGTGAATAAATGGCCAGAGAGGACATCTGCTTTGTCAGGGTCATCTCGCTGCACTTCTAGCCCAAACCCTGATGATATATTTCCCAGCCCAGTTATTCCTACTGGCCAAATAATGACATTCAATAACACAGAAAGGGGAGCACATAAATCAAGCGATAAAAAACAGAGGTTATCTCTGCATTGGGGTTTTTTTTTGTATATATTTTTCTCTGCTGCGCACCATCATGGATGCACACCGGACAAACGTTAGACACAGTTCCAGTGAGACACACAGCGAGGGAATGTGGCAGAGCAAGTGTGACGTCTGTGCTCTGTGTGCTATTTGTGGAATGTGGAAGTCCCTAAATCATACAATCAGTTCTTATAACTTCCTGGAGGGTTTGCCACACCTGACGCTTTAGAGTCGAACAAGGAGCTCATCTGTCACACGGTGCGGAAGAGGGACGTTAGGCGCAACACAGGGTCAGGGACCCTCTTTGATCCCTGTCTTCATTATCACGCAATGTGCAACAGTGAAGAGGTGTGAGAGGACATGTGGACTGCTGCCTTATCGATCGGTATCAGTACAGTGGGGTCAGATTCTGTGTTCTCACAGAATTCAGAAAAGAGCTACACAGCAGTAGTCAGCTGCAATATAGAATTTCCTTAACACACAGCACTGCATATATTAAAAAAAGTGCTTTAAGGGGCCACATAATTAAAACGTTTTCAGAACATAATTCTCTCTCTGTTCAGAGAGACAATTGAAAATGGTCATGTAAAACTAAATTCAAGTTTATAGCACAAGAAACCCTGACTAACCTTATTATAAGTCAACTTAATTATAAGTCAAACTAAAAGGAAAGTTGTAATGATAAAAATGTATTAAATCTAAATATTGAATATTTCCTAAATGCAAAGGCCTTTTAAATTACATTATCAACCCATGGAGCCAAAGCCTCTTGTAAAAGAACAGAAAGACAACTTTACTGATCAATAGGAAAGGGAATGATGCAACCAATGCTAAACAGATTGTTTATTATTTGCATGTTATGGGTAGGCAGGATTTACCCAAAAGATTTTGGCTCGGAGGATGCCATAGACTTCAGCCCTTACAGAAATGAACTGAATTTTAAAGAACTGGAGCAAAAAAACAAAGATAAAAACAGTTAATTCAGTTCATTCTTGGCATGTAATTTGGAATTTCATCCATATGGTAAGATTTTGTACCTATGCTGGTCCGTGAGTATCAGAGAGTAAAGGGGCTGTATTTTTCTCTGACTGGAAGACTGAAAGGTTATGGCCCAATTATTTTTCAAGTTGAGAGTAATGCTGCAGGTTTCCAATTTATATATGTATCTGGAAATACATTGTGGGACTGCAAAACTGGCTGGTTCATCTATACAGTGCCTGTTGTTCACTTGTCCTTTCGGCCACCTGTTCATGTAATTTTAGCCTGATTCCTGGAGGGATGCTGAGCTATGGGAGGATGTGCCTCCCTAAGGAAATCACACACAATGAGATTGAGTGAGTGAGAGAGAAAGAAAGAGACAGAGAGAGAGAGAGAGAGAGAAAGAGAGAGAGAGCGAGCGACAGAAGGAGAGAGAAAGGTTCACAGCTAAACAGCACACTGTCAGTGCCAGATTCAAGCTGTTTTAACAGCAGAGAAGCAAATGCAAACCTCTGCAGATTACCCTACACATTTCTGCCTCATAAGAAAATAAAGTGTACATGTCTACACACAATAGAAGCACATTTTACCTCTGGTTTCCATGGCAACCTGAGGAACTTCTGGCTGAGGAGTCTGCGCATCTCAGCGCTGGCATGGCTCTCCTGAGCAGATTCACCGAGCTCTTGTTCCTATAACAGCAGGAACAAGGAGTGTTCAGTGACCCTATATAAAGTGAAACCTTACAGATTTTTTCACCCAGCCCCCAGCATCTGTCCTTTACCATTATAAACATACAATCAAACTATTTAGTGAAGCTTTAATCAAAATATTGATTATTGAATGCTCATTTGTCACATTTTCTATTAAAAAACAAACAAATCTATTTCTCTCATATTTACAATATATTAATAACATCTTCATGCATCAAACATTGAAGAGTTGCAACCTGTAGTAAATTAATATACTGAAATGGGCTGCGTTCAGTTTTAATTATGAACAAGTCACTTGTATTAATATACAGTTGTTGATGTATTTCAAGTAAATATCAATGGATGGGTAAACTATTCTGTATACTGTGGTAAACTATTTCTCCAACTATCTTCTACCACACTGTTAACAGGCTTAACAGTGTGGTAAAGGAATGCCAAGGTCATGGATAAGTCACTTTGGATAAAACATCTTCCAAATACATGGAACGTACATTTTAAATTCTTTAAACATACAACATTTAGTAGACAGCAACAAGTAGTTCAAACAACATTAATTTTCATCAACCTTTGAAAGTCACTGTTGCACTAAGTGACTTTCAAAAAAGTTAAATTCTAAAATCATTTTCGCCTCCATGTCTCGTACACCACAAACGTTTTTGGTTGCCACATTTGATGACTGACTATCAATTTTAATGTCTTTGGAAAATGATCAAAAGGCAACAGGAAACAGATCAGTTTGGAGGACAAATGTGGTTATATATCAGGGTTTATTTGTAAATATATTTCTAAATATATATTCAATATATTTTTTATATAGAATGTTCTTTATATTGTGTAGGACGATTTTATGTAGAAAACATTAAATAACAAAAAAATACTTTATCTGGGTTTTCACAAATCATTCAGTAAAAACGACTAGTGGAATATTAAATAAAAATGTGGAATTTTTATTTTATTTGGATTTTCATTTTCAGTTAAACACAACTAATCAAGAGAAGCGTCATAAACATTCTTCTGAATATAACTACATTTCTCTACATTTCTTATTGATCTTCAAGCGAGGCTTTCCTCTGAAGTTTAACAGCAATCGTGCAGGTTTTCACTCTCATCACCAGTAATCCCCATCAGCCCTCCTAATCCACCACACAGAACTGCGAAGCAGTCGCCATCAAAACAATGAGTGAATGCAGCACACAATGAAGAACTACTCTAGACATTACATAAAATGTTTCCATTCAGCTGAGAACCTCTACAAATCACATTTAAAGTGACTGGAAGAGCTCCAGAACCCAATAACAAGCTTCCTTTAGAACAGCTGCCTTTGAATTAAAGTGTGATATGAAGGGCTAAAAGCAGGAAATGCATTTAAGGGGATAATTTAAGCAAAATAAAAATTCTTTCATCATTTACTCACCCTCATGTCGTTCCAACCACTTAATGACTTTCTTTCTTCTGTGGAATACAAAAGACAAAATGTTAGAAACTGAAAGCCTCAGTCACCATTCAATTTTCTTGCTTCTTTTTCCATACAATGTACGTGGTGACTGGACATGTCAGTTTCCAACATTCTGTACTCTTTTCCAACTCTTTTGTGTGTCACGGAAGAAAGCACGTCCCAGCAGGGGACATTCTCAGAACATTGGCTAACATTCTCTAAAAGTTCTCTCACAGTTATTAAACTGAACCTTTTTATAGTTATATATCATATACCAAAACACTCGTTAGTGGAATGTTTAAAAACAGAAAGAGAAAATTACAGAATTAACAAAGTGTTTGAACAACATTTTAAAAACCAAACAATAAAGTTAAAACAGGGTTTGAACTTTTCTAGAACTTTCAAAATAACATTTGAAACATTTTTTGTTACTTAATGGAAATGTTAGGGAAACTTTCTTACAACTGAAAATTGTTAGCTTGGATGCAGGATGACGAAATTATGAAATGGCAAATTTTTTGTGTGAACTATCCTTTTAAGAATTCTGCATAATCTGTGTTTAGTGCGTTTATGGTTAATAAATTGCACAACCTAAATTCCAGAATGAGAATACAGCATAAATTACAGTTAAATGTCAGTCAAAAATTCTAAAAATATTTCAAGGGATAAAGATAAACCCAGCATCAAACCAGTAATGTCTTAGCAGCAGTTAATATCCAAGACAAATTAGATATAATAAAGTCACTTTCAGCTGAACAAATAATGAAGACAAGCCCAAAAGCTCATCTATCCCAATTAAATTATGCACCCCTTTACTGCAGCCCAGAAGGAAGGCTTCATCTATCTCAGTTGAAGGTGTCCATGTGAATAGCCTCCCTGCTGTTCGGCGTGCCTGGTGCTACCCACTGCTGTCTAAGTGTTTGCTAGGTCTGACCCCAACAGGAGACTGAGGGCAAGCCTCATAAATAAATGAGCTTTGCATCTTCTCACCATGCTCTGACAAGACAGCAGTGCTAACCAGATGGCTTTCACCAACCCCTGGAAGCAGATCCTAGGACTATCAGCAAGGTTAATGAATTCTCCTTATTTACATCAGCACGGCAAGATGGGGTGAGAAAAGATGAGGCGTATGTAGGCTGAGCTTTGACAGGCGATATGGCAAGGGACAGGGTAATCATCATCCTAATTTTGTTTGCTGCAGAGTATAAACAGAGATGTTTGTCCACAGGAGATGATGGTTTTCAATTTGCGTTTTCCCTGCCATTAATCAGGAGACATTGATGCAGAAGAATCTGAGCGTATATCAGTGGGAGAGATGAGGATGTTTGTAAGTGACAATCAGTCATGGGGAAACAGTCCCTCTAACAGAGTCTATATATCAGGAAATGAGGATTGAGACTCAAAAATTAAGATCTTGAAAGATCTAATGTTTTAAAAGATGGACATGTAATAGGAGAACTTTCTGAATGTCCTTTTCCAAAGTCCTCTGGGTGGACTTTGTCCTACTTATGACAAACAAAATGATTTTTAGAGAGACATGGATGAAAGTAGAGCAGACACAGAAAAACAGAGAAAGAGCAGAGTAAATAAAACAACATGAGAAAGACTGTAAATGGCAAGCTTTGAAGGGGCATTATAGACTAACAGGATGTAAAATATTAAAAACAAAAAACTATAAATTGATTAATTAATTAATCAATTTTGAAACTTGAAATTCGACTGAGGAAGAACAAATAATTTTTTTAGTGGTTAGTGCTTATTTAAAATGACAACAACAGCTCATAGTAAAATTACTTAAAATATTTTAAATTTAGAATTTATAAAGTTTTAAATTTAGAACTTATAAAAATCACAGAATTTTATAGTTTCATAAATTATTTCTTAATTTGTGTCAGGAATACAGACTGAATATTCATGATCTAAATATTAAGAAAAAACAGCAACTAACTTTAGTCTAAACTAAATCCATCCATGCAAACACTGACACACTTCCCAGGGCTTTACAAACAATCTCCATTAGGCCTTATAGTTCAAAGTGTGCACATCTGAAGAAATTTTATGCCTTAGCACACGTTTACCTAATATTTCATTTGAGATAAATGTCATTTATTATTTAGAGTAAATGCAATCTGCAAAGCATTTGGCAAACACAGACAGAGAAGATTGTATTTACGTGCTTAGAAGTGATTTTGGTGATTAAAGGGAAGATTTTAATGGCAATAGAATCAAATTAACACACCTTATGTATAATTGAGGTTTTGTATATTGACGCTTGTACAGAGAATGATGGGAAGCGTAGTTTACTGTAGATTATAAACTGGCGTTCTGACCTTCTTTTTCATTGTTTCTTTGCTGTGACAGCTGAAAACTACTGAACCATCACATATCTATATACCTTTCACACATTTATACATTTAAAATAACTCCTATTTCTGATTTCATAGACTCTATTTAGTGTAAAAAGTTTTAATCTAACAACAAATCAAATTGCTTCACACTTCCAAAAAAATGGCATGTTGCTTGTTTGTTCTGCCCTGTGAAAGTGGCCAGAAACTGTGACAGATCCTCAGTGTAAAGCAACATAAGGGTTTTGAAATGCAGGTCTATAAATAAACAGGCGCGGCTGCTTCGCCCGCAGTCATGGTGGCGTACGGGGAGTCTGTTCTGATCTCACCTTTTTATGTTATTCCATCTTCTATTTGAACTCTCCCGCAGCCTGGAGGCTCCCACCCCACTCTGCATGCCAATTGATTGATCTGTCCCCAGAGCGCAGATCACGAATAAGTGTGTGTGAAAGAATGAGTAATAACTGTGAGGAAGAACATTTCTCAACCTAAAATGATTTGCATCTTAATAGAACTGATATTGATGTGCTATTCAATACCATTCACAACAAGCTGTTAACTTTTACAAGAAGTTCATTTAGTGGCGTAAATTTGTCAGACAATGTAAACAACAGATGTGATCTTTCTTCTAGCCATTTTTCCTGCCTGAACATTTTACTCAACTTTCAAAACTTTACTGCGCTTGTGCCAAAATAACCTGTTTGCTGTTAACAGATCTGTGTTACATTCTCAGAATTGTCTCAGAAACACAAACAGGGGAATAACTTTGCACATCTTCCCAACACAAAAGTAAGAGAGCAGCTTTCCTACAGAGTGAGCGAATGAGCGAGAAGGACATATGTAAATTATGAATACACATGGCAGGAGTTCACCTCTATGAACATACACACACACACACACACTAATTTTTTCAGCCCTGATCACACAGCTTAACATGTCAGTCTTCCAGCGCTAGAGTTACAGCAGACTTACAATTGTACTAGAACTGCTTGAATGAACTGAGCTTAGCCCTGTACTATCTCACAGCAGGAGAGCACTTCTACAAAACGTACCTGAAAGACAACTTACACACTCTTACAAGATATTTGACCTTGAAATACTAATAGGCTAACATTTTTATATAAAAATGCCTACATTTTGACAGGTTAAAATGTGAAAATAAATATACAGCATTCATCAAATGGAGAAACAATGTGATTGACTAAAATAATAATGCATTTGTGGTGTGCTTAAATAAATGAGTAAAAGAAAGTAAAATATTAACTGCATGGCTTCATAGAAAAATCATTCTAGACTAGTCTGAAAGACGTTTTACCCAGAATATCAAAAACACACTTGCTATGCCGTGGATGTTAAACAGAACTGTACTTTGATGTCTTGGTTTCATATCTTTGTGACTAACATGCATTAAACTGAATGGCAAGAATATAAAAGGGTCCCTGTGAACATAATGGACTGTAGCAGCGGTTCTTTCCCCTGGGTCATCACTTTCATCCAAACGGCATTCATTTCTCTAACAATCATACAATGACCAGAACGCTTGACCATTACGGTGGGTATAACATCACAGTCAGTAAATAGTATGATTGTTTGTGAATAATGGTGGTTATGCTTCCCTAAAAGGCTCAGGGCCATCAACTGTACCAAGACATGGGTCTTTGTCTCAGGGATTGTTCTCAGAACGTTGGCTAACGGTCAAGTTTCTTAAAGTTCTCTCAAAGTTATCAAGAAACGTTCCTGTAGTAACATAAGCAGAACTTTGTTATATATCATATATATCAAAACATTATTTTAAAGTTGGACGTAGAACGTTTTAAAAACATTACAGAATTTAAAAAGTAACATTCTTATAACCAAGCAATAACATTTTTTACGTTTTTGTTACCTAATGGAAACATTAGGGAACTGTCCGCTGGGGTTTTCTGAGAATGCATTTGTTTTTGTTCTGAAATCATGCCTGAATGTCATGTTTTTTGCAATGTGAAAACCACATCACAAATTCTATTAGGGATATATCTGTCACACATCTGTCACACTCTTAAAGTCCACTCCAGGGCTTTGGCAAACTCCACGACATAACCAGGAGATTCATCTCTTTTTGTATTATTCCAGTGGGCTTAGCAAGGTCTGTTTGGGGAGCTTTTCAAAGTGGGATTTCTGTAAGCTTGGCAACAAAAGTTCCACTAAGCCTGGCTAGATCAAACTCCGTATACCACCAGAACCTGGAGAAAGAGGGGCCTTCAGGAACTGAGATTACAACCCTTGCAGGTTTGTAGAAACCAATTTAGGTCTTCTCCTGTGGTGTGCTGAGGCTGACTTTAACAAATGTGCAAAAACTTTCTTTTGCAGCGAGAAGGAAATAACATTTTTCAAGCGGTCGCAAATGGGACAATATACACGATAAGCAAATAAACCAGAGTCGAATTCTAGCAAACAAAGATGATTTAAAATGACTTCAGGCTTTAAAGACAAGCCTTATTTGTGGCCAAAGGCAGAGCAGTACACAGTGAGGGGTTGGATTAATCTTGGTTGGAAAATCAATCATGGGAGCAGAAGACTAGTAAAAATCAATGTGATGAATGTCTCTGAGGTATTCTTCAGGAGAGAACAGAACATTATAACTTACAGAAAGACAAGAGACCATGAAGAACTACACAGTCCACACAGACAAATCAACACATACATTTTTAAACACTTCACTCCCAAAATTAACTTTGGAGCTCTGTGTTCGGACAGCTGCCATCACAGATAGGCTACATGTTCTGGAGCTGCGCAACGAAATTAACCCACATTTTCTTTATAGTAATTCCCAGCTATCAATTTTAGGTTTATCTCCATTACAAAAACATTACAAATGTTATTTTAAAAGTTTTAGAAACGTCCGCTTCTTAAGAGTAAAGTTTTTGATATACATGATATATAACGTTAAAAAACGTTCTTCTAATGTTACAACAAGACATTAGAATGTTACAACAAGACATATCAAAGTTTTATGATAACTTTAAGAGAACTTTGAGAGAATGTTAGCCAATGTTCAATTGAATGACAGAATATGGAGCTGCTTAGTATGACACCACAGTGTTATGTTGTAAAATTGTCATAAGATTAAAATTGTTAAATGTAAATAGTGTTTGACTTGCCGAACACTCTCTGCCTAAATAGATACAGATATTTAGATGTGTGTCTTTGAACATGGCAAGTTCATGTAGCTAGTATGTCATTGATGTATTCAGTAATCTGTCTGCTGAAAGACAAAGCTAAACTCATCCTGCAGGAAGGCAGAAGTGTCAGTACATGATTTGTAGTAACTGAGCATAGATGCTACACTAGAGAGAAAAGTACTCATCATTTCCTAAGCCAAAGTGAGGTTAAAGAAAGGGCTGAGTAGCACTTTTCCTCTAGGACTCATAAAAGCCTCACTATGATTAAAATCATCTCAGTGCTGAAACAGATACATGCAACTCCTAAATCAGACCAGACCACCTCAGCCAACCTCAAGCACCATGGAAACAACTTCAGTCAGTAGTTCTGAATTTCTCCATTTTTTAACACTCAAAATGCAGTGCAACGTAAAACATTTAGAAACCCCTCCCTTATGAGTTATACTGTGTGGCTGAGTTTTGTGAGATTAAATATGACATCATTTACACAAGGGGATTACAATACACATCCCTTATTTATTAAAAGAAACACAAGTACAGACAGATGCATTTGTGTATTGCTATGAGAAAGTACTGAAGATTCAGAGGGGGGGATTTATATTATCCATGAATGTCAACATTCCAGTAGCATGAAATTACTCAAAACCTCCAATTAGAACTTATTTAAAGGGATATTGTAAGCAAACTTGTCTGGGTAGATAAACAGAGCAACCGCAAAATCATATTTTTTGCAAAAAAATCGGAGTAACGTTACAGCTAACAATCGACATTCTCAGAACATTAGCTAACATTCTCTGAAAGTTCTCTCAAAGTTATCAAAAAATGTTCTTGCAATAATGTTAGTAGAACATATATGTACCACTATATACCACTGCTATATGCTATATACCACTAAAAATGTTATACTTAAGTTGTTAGTGGAACATTTTAAAAACATTACTGACTTACAGAACAATAATGGGAAAACGTTCTTATAACCAAGCAATAATGTTAATACAACTATTTAAAAACAAAAAAGTAACATTGTTAACGTTTTTGTTACTTAATGGAAACGTTAGGGAAACGTTCTTACAACCTAAAATTGTTAGCTAGGATAGCATAGTAAAAACATATAACATAATAAAAGTTTACATAACAACTATTTAAATAAGGGAAATCCAGCTTTCTAGTTATGATTGTGTATAAAACATGGCTCACTCACCGCCCAGCCCTCCTCTTGACTGTCAGCTGTATCCTCTTGTTCAGAGGGGATGAGAGACGAGGGAGGGTGTTTCTTATTACTGGACCCTGTCCCGTCTGCCTGTCTTTCCATATCTGTGGAAGAAAATACAATGAAAAATAGTGCACAGTAAGTTAGGTGACTCTGTAAGAAGGAATATAATGTGGCAAAACATTTTCCATCATAACATAATGACTACATTAGAGTTTACTGTATAAAGCAATAGTTTTAAAAAAAGTGTATGAAACATAAATTTTCTAGATAAGAAATTCAGTGAAAATTTGATTTACAAAAATATTATTTAAAAAAACTGAAAAATTACTGACTGAAGAAGAGAAGGAGGAAAGGGGAGAGAGAGAGAGAAACCGAGCAGGAGCAAGAGTGAGCAAGAGAGAGACATACAAGGCAGAAATAAAAACCTGTGTACATCTAAGACTCTCTATCCTGACAGCAAACAGGGATAAGACAGGAGAAAATTGGGAGATTGGATGCCATTTTATCATCCAAAGAGCAGAGTGCCTATCCCACTGCATCTGGTACTAACAAGATTACAGGCTGGCAGATGGAAGACAGATAAATATCTCCTTTTCCCTAATTTCTTCTATTGAAAACTATTTCAGTGGCTAATGAGCGTTTTCACAAGTTAAGGTCTGTGAGGCTGCAGGATTGTTAATGTTGATGGGTCGATGCTGCAAAGCTATTAGGAAAATGGAAGTATAACTTAACAGTTTCTCATCAAAGATGCCAAGAAGTTTGGTTGCTTCTCACTGCCAGGAACATGACGTATTTCTCTATCTCATATTTTATGGCATAGTGGTAACATAGAGCTCATAAAGCTAGGTTGATGATCAAAAGGTTGGTAGTTAAACTATCTTTAATCTTGAAGGTTGTTTACACAGCTTGGGTCAGAATGTTGCTTTATAGGATCTGCATATAATAGCAAAACTTTATGAAAGTAAAGATATTTAAAGGATACAATAAATCTGTTAATTATAATATTTTAGTTGCAATTGCATAAGATACACCACCATGAGACATGCAGTAGCGTGTAGAAGTAAAAAAGGCTGCATTCAAAATTATTCCGCCAGCAGACAGCATTGTTGACAACACAAACAGGTCTAGTTGCTAATTCAATGAAACCCTTAAATAAACAGTGTTAGGCTCAATCTAGGTCTCTTTCACAGCATGTCTGCCATTTACATGTATGCATTTGACCAACAATTTTATCCAAAGCAACTTACAGTGTACATTATTATACAATATTTGTCAGTACATTTATTCCCTGGCAATCAAACCCACAACGTTTGAGCTTCTAGAAACATCCTGTAGCTCAGTTGAATGTTAGAATGTTGTCAAAATGCCAGATAGCATTACAATAACATTCTACACTCTATATATAATGTTATAAAATAATATATACATAATATATATTTTGCAGGAATGTACATCTTACTATTTCAAAATTCAACATCTTTCTGAAATGATCAAGGCTGTTTAAATCTTTAGTCACGGGCAGTTAAAGTGCGGTATGTATTAAGCTCCAGACAGATATTTCAAAGGCTTTATTAAATCTTGCATAAATTTATCAAGCTCTGCATTTTTTAAGCAGTAAATGACACAAATATAATTGATTCCACAAGGCAAAGCAAAAGAAACTTTGCCAAAAACTTTATTACAGATGTAACATTCTTCAAATAAGGTCATGTCTGAAGGAAAACAGAGCATTTAGATGTCTGTTTTATGTCTTATAGATGCTGTCCGATGTCTTTGAATCCTTTAGAACACTCTTAGCATTCAGAAAGACATTGTCTTCTTTCTGAGGGCAGTGTTTAATCAAGACAAACTACACCTGGGGAAAATCAGAACTGATGCTTGAGTCTCTTTAAGAGAGCGCTCACTAGAAATGAACCTGTCCCCGTCCTCCAAACACACTTCAGAGAGAGACAAAATACAAAGACATTAAAGGAGGGGCGGAGAAGAGACAGACACAGGTTTAAAAATTATTTCAAACCTGAAGGCATCCTCTATACTAAGAACAAAGATTAAAGCACCGATAGATCAACAACAAACGTTCTTTGAAACAACTGAAAATATAAAGACAAAAATAGCTAGTTAAACATTCATTTTATGTAGGCCTATATATTTTATGTAAATATAATTTTTATATATTTGCAAATGCTTCAAGTATGCTTGTATGCAAATGCAACAAGTATGTTACAAGTATGCTTAGTGTTTCTGTAGCTGAGTTGGTAGAGCATTCCGTAGGTAGCGTAAAGGTTGTGGGTTCGATTCCCAGGAAAACACACATACTGACCAACTGTAGAACTTGAATGTACTGTAAGTCGCTTTGGATAAAGATTGGATAATAAAATGTATTAAGTATTTTAAATATGAATAAGTTACTGTAGCTACAGGAAACCAGATGTCAGCTTGCATTACTAATGAAAGGTAAAGGTTTCAAATAAAAGAATGCCCTCTGCCCTCTGCCATATCGTCAGTAACAAAGGAACCAGAAATGTGATGAGCAGGTTAATAAGAATCTATATGAATAATGACTGTGAAAAACCATCCTCATGCATGTGAATAGAATTAGGATGTATTATCAGGGAAAAATCGGTCAATAATAAAACCACGAATGGAGAGACTAAGAGTGTCTTCTAGCCACAAACCAAGTCATCTAAGATTATTCTTATCCATCTGACAGAATATCTTGTACTAGCACAGCTGAGGAAAATAATATAATAAAACATATTTCACCTTGATCTATTTCTTGTAATAACCCGTGTCCCCTGATGTAGCTGTGACCAGGGACTGCATGGTCATTTCTTTCTTGAAGAAATACAGAGGAATATAAAATTGCTGCACATTGTCACCAATAATGTCCCATTTATTAGAACAGATGGCTGATGGGAAGGCCTGATTTGTCAAGAGGAGACAAATCAGGTGTGTGTGTGGGGGGTTCACCAGGTTTTCACACAAAAAAACAGAGGTGTTTATTTGAATGCGGTGCTTTTTGTCTGTTTATGGATGGATTCTCTCCTGTCTGTGAGTATGAGTCTGCTGTCACGGATTAAGCCGAATTAAAAAGATCTGAAATGGAGAATTGCCATCAGCTGAGCAGTTATGTTCTGGGGCGAGGCTTAAGATGCATCTGCTAAAGTTAAATTTGTTCAGTTGGAGGATCTTGAGAGTGCTGCTGTTGTCCAAAAGGTAAAAGAGTGTCTATAGCTGCAGGACAGGAAACTAGACAATTGAGTTTTGGCAGGCATTTTATCTTCTGCATCATGAAACCCACACACACACAGGCAGTTTCATTCCCTGCACAGTGGGTTTTCACAGCAGAGGCAGAAGAGCAATCAGCAGTGTTGAGCGCATTCATGCCTTCATGCCTAAATCTGCCACAACATCAATACATGCAAACAAATGCAAAAAACATTAGAGTATAAGCACAAAATAGGTGCCATACCATTATCTATACAGACAAAGAAAGAAATACACACAAATAAATAAATGCTGTTTATTTATACAGAGGCAAAACTCTGAAATGCCCTCTCTACTTTTATACACACAAAAAATTTATTTAAAATTCTCGTAAGATGGATCACACCGATGTGTTCCTAATTGCAACAGTTAACAAAGTAATTAATTAATTATGACTGTTAATCTCTGTGGTGGTGTAACTGTGCCACTGTTCACTGTTCATCTGTGATGTCTTTCAATGTGTCTCTGAGTCAAGTACATTTGGACAGCACTCCAGAGCTGCAAAATATTCCCCTGAAATGTTGCTTCCCAAAATCCCACGATCTGTCAAAGCAGTTCTACAGACAACTTCAGAGTTACGGAATCAGCAAAATCTCAAATGCAGAGCCTTAAATAGCTCCAGCAGCTATAACGGAGAGGCCAGCCCGGCTTTCAGACTTCGCTACACACAGGTAATTGAAAACTAATCTATCATTGCAGCATATGCAGCAAAGCGCTCCACTGAAGAACTACAGATTTGGAACAGCAAGAATTATTCTGCAACTGTACAAAAGAGAACCTGCAAGTGGAGAGGTCATCCTCCAAACCTCAAAGGCACCTTTCAATTAGCCCCGCCTTGCACTTGTAAATGATTGAGATGTTCCAGAACAAACTGGCCTGTGAAATAATGAGAAACTCTTGCGTATTTGCATATTAATGAGCTGTGATTCAACTGTAATTAGTACATATACAAACAAGTCAAATACCCACGCAATCTCTCTCATTAATCTCTATGCAAATTAATCCAATTTGACAGTGTAATCTGGCCAAATTTCAAAGCTTCTATAAGTAAACAGCTGTGTTTTGCTCCAAACAATAAGCTTAATTATTGTCTGCAAGTAACTGGAATTTAGGTAGGTAATTGCATTTTTTTATTCTGCCAGTAGACAAGCTACTGATTGTTTTTTCGTATTTTTCCCAAATGGAAGTCAATATAGCTTTGTTGATGGTAGAGCATCAGCTACTGAAGCAGAACAGACTCTCCACTAATGGTTTTTTTTTTTAGCTAAAACCATTTTTAACACACTGTGCAGTATTATCCCAAGTTCAATAATTCATACTGTATCTCCTCCTCTTTTCATATACTCTGAGACATAAAATTGTTTTCAAAGACACACCATTATAAAAACATTTTGCATCAGATAAAGATGTGGACCTTGTATGTGGGAATCAGGGAAAAACGGTAGGGATAAATTATACAGGGAAAAAAACTGAAGGGGAGTAAGGCCAATCCAGCTGGAGATGCAGAACAGATTCTCCCAGACAGGTTTTGACACCTGCTGTCTGCGCTGAGATCAGTCTGTCTGATCTGTGTCTATCTGATGAAGTGACAGCACACAGCACCTACATCACGCCACCTGCTCTCATACAAGACAGGTCTTTACCCATACAGACTCTATAAAAAGATCAATCCATCCAACCTGGTGCAGCAGGCTGCTAGGTGTGATTTAATAATTTCCTGTGTGTTTTATGCTGTCTGGGGGTGTGAGACAACTGATAGGAATAGAAAAAAGTATGATATGCTTTGTTTAAATTATGTGTCAAATGTGCTTAAAATTATAGGACACATTTGTTCTTACTTTAAATGGTTCTAATGGGAGTGTCATTGTCAGGATGTATTAGCAGTCAGAAGGACACAGCTAAAATGTCTGTCATCTGTTCTGGAAGCTGTTATATTCTGTATTTATACAGCATAGCTTATGTCAGTGAGTAAAAAGTTCAATTATATTACAAGTGAGGCTATAAATGATTTTTTATGGCAAAAATGTCTTTGTTACCTGACAGATATTACTGAAATACATATTCTAAAATATCACTATTGTCTCTGTGACAGCCCTAGACTCTGTCAACTGTGATAAAAAATGAGGCACTTTCAGCCTGGCAATCATTTTGTGTGTTTGCAGGAAGGACATACATGGAAAGCAGGAAGCTAAGAGTGCCAGCTTGTCAGTTTGGTTAGTTTTCCTAACTGTGACACTGAAATGATGCAATGCTGCTCTCCTGCACCATGTCTGATCACAACAATCTCTGTGTGTATATGTGCCTTTAAAGGGCCGAAGAGGCACGTGTAATTAAATAGCTAAATCTGGCAGACATTCAAGCTAACAGCTAACATCTCTTATTGCATGCTGGGTAAGACAAGAAATGTGGATTGCTTTGTTATAGTTATTTATAATTGTGGTTTAAATGGGTACGAAAACATTCTTGCACACATAAGGCAGGTGTGTATGTAGCCTCTCCCTGCCCTTTACCCACAGACCCACTGAGCCACTCCAACATCTGTGTGCCAGCTGCCACTACATCTGAGAAAAGTAACTTCACCAAGTAGTCCCATTGAGACTTGTAACTAGGAAAGAGATCAAAACTTGATACGCCGAAACACACACATTAACAAGGATGCCAGGATGTTCCTTTAATATTGCAAACAGCTTTAGTACTACAATGTGGATGCAAACACTGTGTTCACCAACCTCAGACGTCCATGTCACAGTCATATTTTGTTTTGAGGTGACAACCCAGCTAAAACATTTAGGTTGTAAGAATGTTTCCCTACTTTTTTTTTAAGTAATAAAAATGTTAAAACAATATTTTTGAAAGTTTTGAAACTTTCAAATGGTCAAATGTTTTAGACGTTGTATTAACATTACTGTTTGGTTATTGTAATGTTATTCAAACTTTAAATTCTGTAATGTTTTTAAAATGTTCCACTAACAACTTAAGCATAAAGTTTTGATATATATGACATATAACATTAAAAACATTCTACTAACATTACTGCAAGAACATTTTTGATACCTTTGAGAGAACTTAAAAAACATCAGCCAATGTTCTGAGAACATTCCCTGCTAGCTGGAAAGACATCCTTCCAGTTCACCACAAATGATCCTTTGTGGAGTTCTGGAAGTTTGTGTGTCTTTCTTGAGTAAAGTCCTTTAGCCGAGCCTTCAAGCTGTGGAAGAATGGAGAGTGCGCACGGATCATTAATATTTATAAATGAATACATGCATATGTTAGATCCCTCTGTTTGGGCAAATGAGAGAAATACATTTCACATTGAGAAAGAAAGAGAGAGAGAAAGAGATTAAATGAAAAGGGTGAAGAGACAGATCTCCTACAGAGAAAGGGAACGGTAATCTTAGAAACAGACTGCCAAGACCTTATCAGATGCCTGAAAGCCTGTGACTGGCATTAGAAGCTATGCAGTACAGTGAAAAAGCCACAAGGATCCATTCATTGCTTTTAGTGATACAGGCAGTGACACTAAATACGCAAACAACCGGATATATCATCCAAGATCCAACCAAGATGTCTTTCATTAGGTCAAGCTATTGAACTGAGTACAATGATGAGAATAAAGGTAAACAGAAAACACAGTACTCTTTCAGACCTCATGACAATGTAAATGAGTACATCAGCAGGTCTTACTTTACAAAAGTGAAGGTGAAATTCTTTGAACATCAACTAGACTGATTTTGGATTCTGTGGGACCAATTAAATTTGCAAGATGCAAAAGACTCAAAGCACATGAGTGAATAAAAACAGATGTGATGATGCAACAAATCATTTTAAGAGGTTATCGGGGACAGAGGTGCTAACAGCAAAAGCAAATTAGTTTGAGAATGAGCATGTTTGCTTTGTTAAGCAGCAACAGAGCTTGAACTTTTTCAATGAACTACACTATTACACTGATAGAATTTGCATTTCCCACTTGCACACAGTTCAGTTTGTGTTATATCTTAGGGATAAATGTGCTGGCATTTTAAACAAACGTGGTGATTGCTTGATGATCTGAGAACTAAACTCATTAAACTATTTAAAACTAATTAAATGAATTCTATACCATCCTTCAAGGCTCAAACTCTTTGTCTGAGAGGATCATTTGAACACAATAATCTCAGTGGCGCGTGGTGGACTTCTGAAATGATGCAGAAATCTCCTCTCTGGAAATATATTTTTGTTTCATTTGATGTTTACACTGTTTCTAGGTTCAAGGCATGTGAGACACCATTTACCTTAAGACTGTAATTTTGTAAGTGCATATTAAAATACTATTTATTAAAACAAAATGTCATCAGATTCACGTTTATTATGTGTAAATCAAGCTTATAAAATTAAACATAATTTACTGATAAAATATAATCTATAATTCTGTGTGAACTCTAAGTGTGTGAAAAGGCTATTCTAAAATAATGTATTGTAATGTACTATTTTGCAAAAAATTATTTTACACTATACTACTAACAAAAATGCTAGCACAAGACTTCCACTAATGCAAAACGTGAAGCACAGCATTTAGACATCTGTGTAGTACACACATACATAACAGTTCAACTGCCTCCATCCTACTTCGACAATGAAATAATGCAGCAATCTGAAAAACCGATACAAATTTTACCTGCATCAATTTGTCACAAAACACAACAAAAGAAACTCTCACTCTCATCAAAGCGGCATGCTGAGCTAACACAGAGTCATCCATTATACAGGATGCCTTTACCCACACTGAATTCTATAGTCACCTAACAGAAAGGTTCTATCTCTTGTATACATGTCTTTGTGTATTAGCAATGAAAATAAGTATATATGTAATATATATATATGTATATGTGTGCGTGTGTTTTTGTGTGTGTGTATCCTATATATATATTCCTGGGAAAGGGAATGAAAGAGTGATGGCATGACACAGAATGCCACACCATCTTACAATAAACAACCTAAACAGCCTATTGCATCTGGCATTTCCAGGCTGACAGATGGATAAGGGATGATTGTTTTCCTTCCCATCTTATTGCAAGAACTGCCTGCATAAAGAATTATTTGTGCTCAGAGCATTGAGAAGTGCATCTCTCTGAATTCTTGCTCATGACGTGAGTTTTCAAAAGTTGAGAAATGGCACATTATCAATATTGCTTAAAAATTACCATGGAGACAAAGAATCATACAATAATATGAAATATTGTATAGTTTCATCCAAACTGTGCCTGGCACTACACAAACTTCATACACCAAAAGCAAATTTGTTAAAAAAATTGACATGCAACCTGCAACTCTCAATACAGAAGGCTGTCCCTAAATAAAGCGCCATAAATAAGAAATGATAATGGTTCCTCTACAATTGGATTGGGGCCATGCAGAGCGCATCTTCAGCCCTAGAGCCAAAGCCACGGTTGTGCTGAGGATAGCAATGCTGCCTCCAGGAATACCAATGAGCATTTGAGGTGCCAGCAACTAAAATCAAAGGCAATGAGATGCAGTCCATTTTTTTACAGAGATCTTCGTTGTGTGAAGCAGCACACACTGTGACCAAAGTTATCGTATTATATTCTGAAAGGGCTTACACTTTGAACATGCATAGTTTCATTTCATACTGCACGTTCAGTCCTGTTGAGGAATGATGGGAGTGTACTGGAGGTGACTGTCTATTGCTGACTTGCTCTCGGTTCTCAGTCAGGATGCTGGCCTCTGAGAACTTTATTTGTTTATTACATTTTTTATTAAAGAATCATGGAAATAGATAGTTTAGTTTGCATGGGCCTGTGTGCTTCCATTGCTTAAAAAATATTATTGTGATGTAACTGGTATAAAGTGATGGCACAGGAAAGCCATGGTATTTTGAGGCATACCATGGTTTAAATAAACCATGGCAGATGTAGAAATTACCATAGTGGTACCACAGAACTTTATAGCATCATTTACCAAGGGACATGACATATAAAAAAATGATAATATTAATAGTAATCATAAACATTAACATTTGTGATGAAAAAGGAAATTGTTCAAGCAGGGGTATATTTGATCATTTTGAGAGCAGCCCAGTGGCTTTAC
The DNA here is from genome assembly GCA_036877525.1 of Chromobotia macracanthus. Classification (NCBI taxonomy): domain Eukaryota; kingdom Metazoa; phylum Chordata; class Actinopteri; order Cypriniformes; family Botiidae; genus Chromobotia; species Chromobotia macracanthus. The sequence goes on from JAZGTH010000063.1 coordinate 8,070,396, forward strand.
ACCTGTACGTATGACACAAACAATCTTCATAGCTGGTACACAGTACAGTAGGTGGCACACTACAGGCTCCTTGGATGGCTACTCGGCTGACTGCCTCCCAATTACCAGAGCAGGAGACAGACAAAGTGCTCCGTCAGACAGGAATAGAGAACCTGCGGACATATATGAAGTGATCTAGGTGGTGATATTGGCAGAAGCTGTGCAGTCGGGGGACACTGGGTATCCCAAAGCAGCACACACCAGAGGGCAATAAACAGCAGATATGTCTGTCTCCAGCACCAGACAATCAAACATCAAGCAGAGACACTCAATGGCAATAATGATGGACTACTGTGGATGTAATCATACTTATGAGCAGGATGTCATGTGTAAGTGTGAACCTATAGTACCTATAGAACCTATAAATGTGCACCTATAGTAGCTGTTTTTAATCCTGCAAATATAAAATAATAGTATATGTTGTCATGCATCTACACATGGCATGAAACTGAAGTGATGAAACTATTTAACATTTGTTCTATGTCTGGATTGTCCCCAAAGGTAGCTTTTGTTTGATGATGTGTTAACGTCCACCATTTAGCCCATTGGGTATGCAAAAGTGATTTTATTCTGCTTTGTTTAGAACAGGTTCTTCCAGGTGCATTTTGAGTAAAACTGTTCTGTTTGGCTAACTGTTGTACATTAAACATCTGTGCCTCCATAGATCACAGACTTGATGGATTGTACATGCTAAATTATCAAAATGAAAGCCATTTCAACTCGACCAAAGCTGACAGATTTGGGTAATTCTGTTGAATGAGCTGATTAGACAAAACTGCAAAGTGTAAACTGCAAAAGGTGTTTAATTATTAATATGCAAAAATTGTACGGTCAAAAACGTTAAAAATAGCTGTTCAAAAATATGTGATCTGCAAATATTTTGTGTACCATATGCTACACCAAAAGTAAATAATACACAGTTTAAAATAACCTCTTTTTTGAGGTTATTTGAGGTCACCTTGACGAACATTTCATGTGGTAAAGTGTGATTCTGTCTGGGATTCTCTCACTGGAAGTATGCTCATCAAATTCTGCATGCTTTCTGCTCTTCCTGTCAAAAGTGGATCACCACCTGCTCCATGTGTCCTTGCCCTGAGCCAAGCCAACAGACAACGGACTGTTCAGTTACCTAGACACAAATCCTGAAACTCTCGCACTGAGGATTAAGGGGTAAAGAACAGTGTCATTTAAGATTTTCAGTATTAACGCAATCTAGAGCACTATACTATTTGTTGAGTTCTAAATGATAACCTGTATCCAAAATGCACAACTCAGGTTTGGACATTTACATTTAGCATTTGGTTCCAAGCATGAAAAATGAGATGGCTCAAACCTAATTAATATTCATAAGCTGACATCATTACTTTTCGGATTGTTCCCACACCCCGACTAAATTGTCAGACTTCTCCATGTCCCTGTCAAACCTTGGTCCACACAGGAGTCAGCATGCTCTCAAAGACATTTACCCGCACTGTGAGACACAGGGTGAAGTGTCCTAAGAGCTTAGCTGTGTTACTTCCCACCTCTGGCACATCTCACCTGAGATAACAGTGGCAGCTGTCCAAAAACAGCCATTTACCTAGGCATTACCTTGAGTGTTGAAAGGAGCTTATAATGTGGTCCAACACAAATTTCATTAACCTTTAGGTTAAGAGCGCCTGCGCCTCTCATTTCTCTCCCTGTCAAAATTCACAACAACCGGCCTCCATTTTTAAACCTCAATCAGTGAAAACCAAAGGGGGAAAAAGCCTTGAGCCTTCATGCTATAATTAGAAATATACAAATTTATTCCTCTCCCGAATACAGTGGTGATTTATCAGCTAATCCGCAACAATTACTTCACCTCTAATAACAAAGGACACATCGCTTCAAGGGAAAAGTTAATGAGAGACTGTGATTTTTAAAAATCCCATTTAGCTTGTCTAGAGTGGTAAATTAAAAAATGTCTTTAAATTACCTCAGAGCAAATATAAGATATTTTTGCAAGAGAGAGGATCTGGGTGAGGACCACTTCACATCAACAGCACCAAATTGCTAGATGTAACTGAAAGACACAAAATCCTATGTACAAATGCAAGAATATAAATGACTCAAATGGCTACAGGGTTAAAATCGAGCCTCTTGAACATTGGGGCTTAATGAGATGTGAGGTGAGGGATGCTGGGTAATGAGACACTCAGAGGAAAATGTTTAGATGTAAGAAACCACTATATAATTAACTCAACATCACACTAAGGTTTTGATTAAGAATATTAATTAGGAGATCCAGTAATTATTTGATGAAACAAAACATATAATATGTTGTCCAGTTTAACTTTTTGAACAACATTTAAACCTTGTTGTATTAGATATAGCCTGCTGAGTTTATACTTTCATTTATCCTTTATATATACATATTCATATATATACGTTTATATATACGTTTCATATAAACATCACTGTATATTATTTCATATATTACATTTTGTTTGATCTCTTTTTCACTATTCACTATTCAATGGTGAAGAGGGGATATATTTCCATTAGCTGGAGCACTGAAATTCCCATTTTCTCTATTTAACTCGGTTATATTACACTCTAGACATGCAAAAAGCATTTCACGTCATCCTTTATGCATTGCACATACCAACCAAATATAACAGCAAAACGTGTAAAGGGCCACTCTTGCCCACAGAGTAGTGTGGTACGGTATTACTCATGACAGTAATTAAAAGAAGGGGAACTCTTGTTACTGAACTGGTACATTTCATTACATTCATCAGAACAGATGAATCTAAAATTCTGCCTGTGGCTTAGACTTAATTTCTCTTTAAAAAGCGTACAGGAAAATCATCTTTGCATAGAGCCGCTTCGAGTCTTATCTGTACAACTAATTGTTCTACAGCCCAGAGTACAAATTAGTTTAGGACTAATCGGCAGTTAGCTGGACAGAAATGAGCAATAATTAAACTTTAACCTGAGGAAAAAACCTCATTTAAGCCGTACAGTGGTTTCAGCACAGGACAGCTCTATTGTCCAGCTCTGCCTTCTTCATTAACCTGCGCCTGAAGCCCAGCAGAAACCTCTATTAATAATTATCAACAGCCTGCTTTTCAGATTCAGCTTCACACAATGGCATTTTTCTGTACGCTTTGCTGTTTAAAGCTTTGAGGGTATGTTTATTAGTGCTATTATGCTGTATAATAGTAAGAATACAACAATACTTCGGTAGTTCCTCAGTGCCCCTTACCTTTCCCATAGTTGAAGTGGAGTTTGATGGCTTTGCCTTGATTGATGTGCAGATATGTGAACCCAATGGCAAACATAAGCAAAACAAGTAGCAGAAGGAGTTTGAACTGCTTGCGGATTTTCTTCAGAGGAAAACGCATTCTCGTCACAGAAGCATCACCCACTCAGTGGAAAATTCAGGTGACTGCTGCCCGTTAAATACTGATGTTGAAGAGCTGGATAAAACAACAACAACAACAGCTTAAGATCGTTTGTTATTACATTGAAAGTGTTGATATAGTCGTGTCTGGAGAACACATTCAGAGCTCGTAAGACATAACAGACATGCTACCTTTGTTCTCGATCAACATACCTGTAATAACAACGATAACACTACGGCGATATTAAGAACTTCCTGTTTGATTTTCTGCAGGCTGTTTATTACAAATGCCATTTAAACAGCTACATAAATGGCACATGGGGGTAATATTACGTTCAAACTTGGAAATGCTCACCGTATTTTTTTCACTAAAACGAGCATGTCGAAACACAATATCACCACAAGAGAGAAGATCGCCGGGGATCCGGTGGCTGTTCATTTGGGTCCATCCAGAGAAATGTTCCGTAAAATCCTGTTTACAAGGGAAGCCCATCATACGTGTGCAGCCAGAGCAAACAATATCACAGACTGATGGTTTTGTGGATGGCTACGACTGACTTTTGGGCAACTGTCAAACTTGCTATTTCCATTTCAATCTGTCCTCATACGCGGGAGTCCAGTTAAATGGTGTTATGCACAAAGAGTTTTGAGTTTTGCACAGATCCGTATTCCAGTCGTCCTCCGTGACGAGCGCTCAGCGGAAGTGTTCAGGTGTGCGATTTATTTTTCTCGTTTCTGCCTCGTGATTGTTGTCAAAAGACAAATGAAGACGAATTAAACAAAGCAATAAATGACACGGAAGCATCGTCGTGGTCGTGTTTTGTATCGGTAATGTGTTTTGTGGCTCTCGTCGCGCTGGTTTCTGTAAGCGGAGGAGCACGCTTTTGTTTCTCCAGTCTGTCAAACACAACGTCTTCGCCCGATGCCCGTAAATCGTCGATAAATCGTCCTCATCGCAGCTTTTGATTGATCGCGATTTTAATTTGATTCTTGTTCGCAGCTATGAAACAAAGCTAAAATCATTTTAAAGCAGCATCACCAAACGCACTTGCCGATCGCATCCTTGTAGTTGCATCCTCAGATTTATCCATGCGTCCTTCACTCGTGGCTAGAGGGAGCCATTACCTTTCCGTACAAACACGATGAAAAGCCAGTGCGCTTTCATACCTGGATCAAAGTTGAAGAAAAACTACCACCAAATCCTTTCAGATGCTGTATACTGACTGTACGTAGTCTTGCTTTGGTTAGATTGGAATTGCATGAACGAGATCAGACTTTAACTTGTTTGAAAATCTCTATTACTCGCTAAAAGTCACTAATACTGCAGTTCTTTATGTGATTTAGAGGACAAAGTGAGTTATAAATGAGTTAAAGGGTTAGAATTTAAAGCATTTAGACTAGGAATTTATCACACAGAAAAATATAACAACTTATTTTGATAAAATATAGTCTCGCCGTTTTCACTGACATTGATGTTTTGATGTAATCAATGATGGTTTGGTGTAGTTATTAGTGTATTTATCATAGACTAAGTGTCCTAAATGGAGAAGGGATATCACTCTATACTACAGTATATCTTTATTGGTTTTACAGAGTACATCTAAAACAATAAAGGTGCTGCCAAGGATTTTTCCCAGCCATCATATAACAGAACCAGTCCATTACCTTTGAGTCGAAGGTTTTTAGAAGAACATTTTTTTATTCTTCATGGAATCATAAACAATGGTTTCTTATTGGAACTCGCACTAAAACCCTATCAGGAGAGTCTATTATTAAATTCAGAGGGCTGGATACCATCATAATAACAGTCATAATAGAACATTCTTCAGAGAAACCCTGAGCATGTTTGGATTAAAGGTTCCCATTTGGAGATTATCTTCTCAGACACCTAACCTGTGAAGGCTGATTGTGGCCTTCCTTGTTGGGATGCTGAAACACTAATGGCAGTCAAGACAAATAAGTCTTTGAATGGATAACCCGAGGTAAAAACCTGGAGGAGCAAAAGGTACATGTAATCTCAACCATACCACATGTGGTAAGAGTGTTTGGCTTGTAAGGGTTATAAACCTGGTGAGTTGATTCATACTTAGTTCAAAGGAGCTTATAAAAATCAGATCAAAGCCTAAAATGAATTGAAGAGATGCTTTTGTCAGGCTAGTTGCTTTGTATCTTTGTCTGCAATCATTCAGTTTGATCTAAAATATATGAGAAATTCTTTTTTTTCTCAGATCAAACATGACTAAAGGCCAGGGAAGTTAGACTGAGCAGATCACAGTGTGGTCCGATAACCTTTGCAGGATAAAGTGTTGCACGGCAAAACTCAGCACAGATGAGAACATCAATACCTGCTCATTTATGATGATGAGTGATGATGTGTCATCTTTTTGCATCTGCTCCATTTCTGTCACCCCATCTCTCTCTCTCTCTCTCTGAGGGTGAATTATGATGTATGGTGCTCACAATCTGCTAAGGCGTGGCATCAATCACAGCAACCCATGTCACCACATGCTGTCAGTGTCCTTACAGATCAGGAAACAGACATGAAAGATACACAGCAGAGCTCAAATTGCATGCAGTCTGATGAACTGTAAAGGTCTAATGATGCCTGTATCCAATATCACACTGAAGGCTGAATCTCCAGTGTTCTCACTCTGCTGCTTGTTGCTGTACAGTCTACTTTACTGTGCTTTAATCCATAACCTGTTTGCATCACAATTACAAAATTAAAATGTATGAAGAGGCACGTTATAAAGCTTTTCTGCTTTATAACGTAAGTAAATTTGCTATCACAGTGGTGAGAAATAAAAAAACTAAAAAAAAAACTGTGCTGGCAGAGCCCTCTCGTGGTCAAACATAACATTGACGTGTAGTGTCTTTTTGGCGTGTCTGGATGTAAACAAATTAAAATAAAAAAAACTTCTATTACTGCATATCTAGCTCAAACATAGAATCACAAAGTAAAATTTATTTACTCTATACATAATGAATAAAACCAAAGCCTTGGTTGGAGCTCTCAAAAACTCCTTAATAAGGAATGTACACTATGATATTGATAAATCAAATAATGCAGTGAAAACATCTGGAGTTTCAAAAAAAGATAACCAAAGCATTTAACAGACAGAGACATGATCATCTGCATCTGACACAGTCCATAACGATACCTATCTTAACAATACAGTACTTATTTCAGAGGATAAAACTTCCCCAGATTTTCCACAGCATTTAAATACACATCAATTTAAATGACCAGAAAAATTGTTTTACAGTACGATGTGGTAAATCATTGATTCATACTTACTATAGTTTCAACTACTTCTATTTTCATTTTTGAATACTTCAATTGTATCAAACAATTTTCATCGTTACCAAGGATTATGTTATTCTCTTATCTATTTTCAATGTCAAGTTTTTGTTCTGATCTATACATAGTGATGGCCAAAACAAAATGACAAATGACAATGTCAAAGCATAAATCTGTTGAACCAGTTAAATCATGAAGTTAAACTTTCCAGGAAGAGTCAGATGGGGCTGGTTAATTCTTTGAAAACCATAGGCCTACACTGGATGCAACCATATAAGAAAGTCTGATATTTGAGCCATTTATGTTACAAATACAAAAATCGCGAAAGCATTAAATATGATACTCTAAAACGCTAAATGTACAAAATGTTCCCTCAGATGAAAAACATTTGTACAGTACAAACACCAAATGTACATAAAGTTGTGGTTGGCAATAACTACAATAATCACCAATGATGTTTTCTAATGCCCTTAAATTACAAAGGCTGAGGCTTTATTCTGTTTTTCATTCCATTACACTCTTCATAAGTAGTGGTGTTTTATATCAGAATAAATCACATCACAAACTGAGCCTAAAATGGACATTAAAATTGCCACAGACTACAAATATATAACTCTGTCCCTTCTCACCAGAAATAGTAAGATGCTGCATTATTTAACATGGACTGGTATGTGGTATCAACAAATAAATACGAATTATGCTGTCAAGCCATAACACATTAACTAATAGAAGATAGTACAAATGTTTCATATTGTTGGATGTGATTCAGAACATCTCTTAAATCAGTGAGAGTTCTGTGCTTTTAATTATGAGGGGGCAATTATGTTCATACCTTAAACAATTCTGTAACATTCTGTCTTAATCAGTGAGCCAGCTCACTTTTATTAGGAAATTTTTCTTTTGGCAGTGTGTTTAAGTTTTAGAAGCCATGTATTTAACAGTCTTGGAATTACATAAGACTTTTAACACACACAATAAAATCCAATAACCAGCTGTGGTGTTTGCGCATATGCGTTACCCTTTGAAAGCAATTTACCAGAACGAAAACAAAACAAGCAGCTGAAAGGTTAAATATTAAAATATTTGCTTCACTAAAGCTATTAACTTTAGGCTTTCCAATGAAACACAAGCAAAGCACTGGAGTGGAAGATGGCTGGCAGGTTAAAAAGTCTCTGACTTAGGCAGATGTTGGCCGGTATGGGGTGTATGCTGAAACAGAGGGTCTGAATGAACTGTGGGGATTCTTCTGGCAGGGAACTGGGACTGGTCACAGACTGCAGAGGAGGTCTTAGGCAATATGGACAATCTCTCTGACAGTGTCTCCAATTGCTGATGTTCTTCATCTCTCTCTTGTCCTGCATGCAGATTATCATAATTGGAAATACTAGAAGGTTGATGGGATTTGTGATCCATGGAAGCTGGAAAATTGTTTGGGGATGAATCACCTTCCACATTGCCCTCTGCTGTCTCTAAATTGTCCTTCTCAAAGTTCAGAGATGTTTGTGAAGGCTTTGCTCCAGGTGGCGTTCTGGATAGCAATGTGTCTACATTAAGAGGTGGTGTCGGGTCACACATCTTAGGCTGGTTTTGCACCTCTCCGAGCTCTGGGACAGTGTGTTTAGGAGGTTCATATGGAGGGGGCCACTCCCCACCATCCTCAGGAGCTCCTATCACCTCATCAGGTGTAAGGGGAATCGGCCTATGCACCAGAACCGGGTCGGGTGAGGGCAGGGGTGACAAACTGCCTGTTCTTCCATCTTTAAAGTTCTTTTTGTCTTGTGAAGGGCTGTCATCCAACATGATAGATTCCTGCTCTACACAGATGTGCAGAGAGGTCGGTGGGCGCATGGCAAGTTGGGCTTTGTTGGGCGTATCCTCTGAGGGGCTTGGTTTGGGCCGTTTTAATGGAGTCAGAACTACAGGCACCTCCAGACCTAGAGGTTTCCGTGGAAACTCATCAGGCTTAGCTGTGACAATAGACAGTTCACAAAAGGGATGGAATAAAAAACTGTGATGTATCAAAATATATACAGAATATATACAACTATATATACAACTCAACACAGTGGTTCTCTACTGGCTTTGCCTTCAGAACCCATTGTTTAATTTCACAAAACACAAATTGTAATTTATTAAAAATTAATTGTACTTAATATAAAAACAATAAATAATGAAATTAATTATTTTATAATTAATCATTTCTACAGCTTGCATGAGCAACAACATAAATGTTTAGTGAGCAGCAACGAGTAATGATCCATCATAGCTGATTATATAAACGGTGACAAAGTCATTCAGATGTCTAAACACACAGCTTCATGCAGTTCAGTATCATGTACAGAAAATTGGTGAACCTGGTGGCGGAAGGTCTAACTTCATTTTGCGAAGTTCAGACATAGAAACCTTAAGATGCTCTATGACAAGGTCATCATTGAGGTAGATGGATTCTCCTATCTTCTCCTGCAGGAACTCTCTCAGGTCCTCCAGAGACATCTTAAGCAAATGTTCTGTACATGAACAGCTACATTTAGATATTTTGACACTGAAGAACCTTAAGTCAGTCATTCCTATGATGTAACTATTTAGAACAAACTGGTGTAAAGGTTTAATTTGTGGAGACAAAGAGAATCTGATTATGAGTATTACGGCTTATTGGGGTAAGCATGTGTTATAAACCCATGGCTTATAAACCCAAAGAGCTTTAATGACAGCATTGTGCACATTAGCACTGAGTTTATAAACTGTTATAGCCTGAGACATATGTTCTGCAGATTTTTGGACTACACGATTATTAATTTAGTGTTACAGCACCAGATGACCAAAAAAAAAGAGAAACTTACTTTTGTGGAGTTGAAGTATGGTGTAAGCCATAGCTGTCAGAACTTTCTCGCCCTCTAGGATAAAGATGTCCCATATGCGTAAGGTCAGAGTGAACGGGGTCTGTAAAAGGTGATATTTTACAGACAACTTAATATAAACATCCTCACTTCACAATGAACACAAAGCTTCTGTAGCTGAACTGGTAGAGCATGGTGCAAGCACTAGCAAGGGCATGGGATTGATTTGCAGTGAACACATAAGCTTATCAAATGTATACCTTAAATGCACTGTAAGTCGCTTTGGATGACAGCATCTGACAGTTGCATAAATGTAAATAAATCTGAGATATCATTACATATAAGAACAGAAAGCAGCTTCAAACAGGGGCCCCCTGATGGTCTAAAGCTAATCTCCCTCAGCGAGCATCTCTGATAGCGCTTAAGTACAGCTCTGTAACTGGGCTGGATGCCATTCTGCAAAGCCAACAGTGGCTGGTCTCTTTTCTCCATAGCCAAACCCACAGGATTGAATGTATGTGCAGAGTAAACACTGAAACACCCTGTTAATGACACACAGATCCTGTCTCAATCCCTCTATCAAGAGGCCTTGACAAAGAATAAGAAGGGGAGGCACTTTTTTACAACTTTATTTCTGTTAGTCAAGCACCAACCTTAGCCTTCATTCTCATAATTTGGAAAGCTGTGTGGTGAGTGCTTATTATGTATTTTCTAATGAAACTGGGTCAAATATATCAAAAGCATTTATTGCACTTAATGAAGTGTTTTGGGTACAAAATACAGAGTTATTTAAAAAGCTGGACCTCTTCAATGTCAGAAACTATGAATCTCTATTCCTCCATTCATGGCAAAAGCTTTGGAACATGATGTATTCAGACAAACATCAACCAATTACAACGTGCCTGACCCCTATTAAACAGGTATTAGACACAGTTGCTCTGAACTGTTTTCCTTGTGTAACAGCTGTATTTAATCACCAGGATGTTCTTATTTTACCCTTTATAAATTCCACTATATCAGTCTGCTTCATTTACAATGTATTTGTCACAGTGTTGTTTTCTCCATCTACATCAGATATTTTATACATCTAATTACATGGTTCTAATGACCCTCAATTGTAGTTCCAGCCTTTGTCTCCACATCTACAATATCAGACACAACCTCTGCCTGTATAGACCTGAATGTCCACATAGTAACTCTCTAGATCTCTCTGAGATTTGAGCTTAGTTAGTCCTAGCAGATCTATGCATTGGCTGCCAGCAATTGTCAGAATTATCAAACTCCATCTTCTCTCAAAAAAACATTTGTTCTCACTTCTCTGCACATCTCTGCACCTCAATTAGGAAACCATCACAATTATTACCAGAACAGCCAGCCCACCACGGAACTTCTCCTAGACCCCTCTCCATTCAGCTCATGAATTTTGAGGCCTGAACTGAGCATGCAGATTAGCTAGCTATCTTCCATTCACATTCCTAGCTATCTTGTATTCGCTGCTTGCGTAATATATGTTTGTGATTTGGTACAAATGTTTAAAGCATAAATCAGAATGTAAATGGTGCAAGCATGTAATGTGTAAACACATACCCTGTCAATGAAACACTGGAGGAACCATTTAGTGCTGTAAATCCCACTAGACATCTGCTCCTTATCCTAAATGAGTTCAGCAGAAACACCCAAAAACACAGGGCAGGAGGATGAGAAGAGACACAGGAGAAAGAAACCTCAACATCAGAGAAATTGATATGCATGAGGTTTTAGCTATGTTTGACTTCATCAGGGGGTCTTGCATGTGCCAAAACAATCTTACCAAATGCTTCTTTAGTTTGGGTAGAAGTTTGGAGAGAATCTGGTCATGGTGGCTCTGGAACCGCTGAAGTTTGGGAAATCCAGGAATGAAGAATCCTTTGATGGATTGAAAATATAAATGCAAGCTAAAATTGCATATCTGTTCCAACACAAGATCTAAATTGCCAGTGTGAAATTCTCAACCATTACGTATCTTATGGTGAAATATTACATATCATACAGTATATGGAAGAAATGATATGAACATTTAAAATAGTTTATTAAGAGAGGAAGGCTGAGGCTCACCATGCATGACATGTTTCTGATTGGTCAATAGCTGCGACAGAGCCCAGAAAGCATCCTCTTCATTCATAAACATTAAGAGAATGGCAGCAATCTGACTCATGCCCTGGCAGTAACTCACTTCCTGTGCACAAGAACAGTCAGCTGTTATGTAAGCAGCCCTCTGTGGGTCCAGGCATGGATCTAAGTGGACTCTTACCGTGTTGTAAACCGAGTATGCTGAGAGCACATGAAACAAAGACTGCTGCCTGCAAAGAGAAAAACAGCTATGTCAGGCTCACATCACTGGGGTACACCACCAGAAAACTTGCAGTCTTTAATGAAAGCCACACCACAGCAAAACACACACACATCAGCAACTTGTAAAGCCACAAAGATTCATAATTTATTTCTTCAAATTACAGCTGAACCCCTCCCTTCATGTTTAAGTATTAATGACACCCTTTACATGAGCAGTACTTTCCACTTGGCTTTCTAAAACCTGCAATCTATTAAATCCTCAGTGACAACTCTCCCAGTTTTGGCCTGCTTGAGCAATTTTTTTAGACCAAAAAACAGCTCCAGAGATCATCTGCAGCAGTAGTGAAGAAAGCAAGACGTTTTTGAAGCTCCATTTTGGCTTATCTTAAAATACGAAATCACGGTCAATACATACTGTATTTTAAAATAACCACAAATCACATACAAACATTCATAACTGGTAAAAGAACAAATAAAAATACTGACCAAAAATAATACTGTTAAATTAAATTATAATAAAATAATAATACTGTGCATGTGCCTTTTGTAAATGTCTGTATTTTTTGTCTTAATCACTCTTAAGCTTTAATTACACCAAGTGCAAAGTTTCCTTTTTTCAAAGCATAGACACATACAGTTAAAGAAAAAGTGGGCAGCTGGTTAAAGGCGAACTATTTATGAGCCATTACTGTGATGTGAAACTTGAAGAGCTTTATCAATATAACTACATTAATACAAATCAATACAAAGTAAAAGTGCGAGTGTTAGATCAATGACCAGCATTCTAATGCAAGATGTTTTTATTCAACATATCACAGAGGCAGGAAAAGCAATGCTTTACAGTAACAGCTGTAGAACACGTTTTGACAACAATTTTATTTCATCTTCCAAATAAAGATGTTTCACCATAGTGTTTTTTAATGCATTGCTGTACTTACTTTACACCAAATCTATCCATAAACATGATGTGATTTCGAAAGGTTCTGTTGATGTCAAGGTCAATCTGTTTGATTTCTGGAGAGTACAGCTGGGCTTGCTTCTTCATTTTCTGTCAATCAAACAAACCACTCCATCAAAACAACTTCAGCAAAATGACTGCCAAGCCCTACAGTTATATTACAGTGCACTGCTGGAAGACATCAGAGGTCGAACAGATCTCCAGCCATGTTTTCCAGTTACAAATTATGCCCTTGCAAAAATTTACCATAAAACCCTGTTTCACCAAAATACCATAATTACTACATTCATTGTTTCTCATGTAAAACCATAATACATGTAAAAAATGCAGTCTACAGCTGCCTTTACAGTTGTACATATACTAGAAGATGTGTGTGAGCCTTTTTAAATGCTGCACTGTGTAGTCCACACTTGATTTCTCAGCAAAGCTGACAGAAAACAAGACATTCTGAATGACAAGCACAAAATTTATGGTGACTCTGATGCACTGTTTCATTTGCATGCAGCATTGCATCTTTACCTCAGAGTCCCCTTAACTCAGCAGTGTTAACCTGCCTCATTTAAAATCATCACTTCCTCAAAATTATTATTATATAAAGTTTGAACTTTAAGATATTCTTAAAACTATCAGATTTAAAGACCATTAGACACCCCAGTCACCACAGGGGTCACATTGGTCCAGTGGGATAATGGAGGACAAAAATACTTCCTGTTGAATCCTCAGTGGCTCTAAAGGTTTGTTATGCTTGTCAGCTATTGTTCGTCAATCTCTTGCCATGATTTTTATCAGCCATCTGCCTGTTCTCAGATCAGAATCTAATCCCTTCAAAATAGCTTTACCAAAACACCAGTAAATCCCACTCTCACCATACAACCGGCTTCATGCCAGCACAGTCACAACTGTAGTCATGACAACAATGTCCAAAGTTCACAGCTAAATCTTTGCTCTTATGTGTGAATGTGTGTGCATGTTTTCATATCTGCACCTCATACTTTCCTGCATTGTCATTCTTCACTTTCTCGACATCCAAGAGCAGGGCCCAGGCCTGCCCTCTCAGCTGTAGAGGAATGCCTTTATACACCCTCTTAATCATCTGCACAAAGAAACAGAGTATGTGTGTATGGGTGGGTGTGTTTAAAACATTAGTGATTCTCCTTGGAGCAATGTAATGAAAATCAGAAACTCTATCCTTTTTAGTACAGTGGACAGTGTCTCCTCCTGTTTTATGCAAGCCAGGACATTTCCTTAATACAGTGTCCTGAAGTCAAATGACACAGCATAGCTCTTTCATTGCTAAGGTCATAGAGTTAATTCTCAGAGAATGCATAGACTGATAAAATACACCCTAAATGTCCTAAAACCCAGCTGACAGGAAACATTCTCACAACGTTGGCTAACTGCTGTTACTCATAGTTGATGGAAAGTCAAAGAAACATAACAGGACTGATCCCACAAAAAACACTCGCTTAAAATCAGATGTTATTTATTTAACATTGTGTAATACTGTTGTTTTTGCTGTATAGTCCCTATATGTTCTTCTCTCAAAGTTATTTTTACCCTAAGATAGCATCTATAACTCTATAAGGCTTATTTCAGGGATTAATCGTACAGCTATCTCTGATTTTGTGATAAATGATGACGAAAAACTTTTTGTAACACTTTTGCCATGTATGCCTGCAGCCAGTACTGAGCTAGTGGCGGAAACCTGCAGCCAGTACTGAGCTAGTGGCGGAAACCTGCAGCCAGTACTGAGCTAGTGGCGGAAACCCGCAGCCAGTACTGAGCTAGTGGCGGAAACCTCACCCTGTCACTGTTTCTGTACTTGCTCCAGTTCTTCAGCATCTTCAGCCATTTCTGCACCCTCTCAATCTCCACCTGCTTTTGCTGCACACAGACAAACAATGAGATCTGATTAAAATGATTTGCAAAACAAAAAAGAATAACACAATTAAATGTGAATGGAAGAAAAGCATCAATGGTGCATAACACATTCCACACATTCTCAAGCCCCCTATAAACAGAATTCCCTGGATGGGTATAAATATCTGCTACGTGACAGATCGGCCTTCTGAGTTTTTAAGGAAGTAAGGTTTCATTGCTCATTGGAGAAAGTTGCACTCTGGGATTAAATGGAGGACAAGCGTCCTGCTATTTACATCGAACTGAAGTCAGTTTTTGCTCTTTCCAGCTCTAGCCTTTAACCTTTATGTGCCACAACACAACTGTGCAAATGTCAGCTGGGAAATGGATCAGCCACCTGTGTGCTGTGAATATGTCACATGGGAACACACATCCAGACAGCCCAGCTGTTTCTGCCATACATATACATATACAAATACATATACAAACAGCATATGTGAAGGTCAGAATAATTTTTTCTTATAAAAGTACGTTTACCAACTGCACTTACTGCACTACTTTGTGATTCGGTATGTGATGTTTTGTTATTTCTTTTGTTCATGTGCATAATTCTCATCTCTCCCATCATATTACAAAACACTCTGCTCAGTATTTTCAAAAACTATGTGTATACACCAACTGCATAGCCTTTTGTGTACAGTATGGTACTTCACATTACCTTCTCTTCAACTGCACTTGGTGTAGGCAGTTCCTGTTCACTGTGGAAAAAAAATTGGAACATAATCAGGGGCTCCTCAGTTCAGATTGTATAACACAGTGGTTCTCACTTGGTTCTGCTTCAGGAACAAATTTTACAAAAATGTATCAATTTTTTTTAAGTGGTGATCCAACACACTACAAAGTATGTTTATCATACAAATGAAAACTGAAGTCCAACACTGTGATTTATTATATTTAATAGGATAATACTTCACAGCACAAACAAACTGGCTGGCAGAAACAATGCTTATTTTCCCTGCTGGTTATAGACATTAATTGTAGACATTAAACCTCTGAATTAATGTGTTTTTACTGTGTTTACAGACAATGGATGTTGATACATATCTTGCAGTGATTGACTAAAAGGAATGATTGTTATGAGTGCCAACTGATTACATACAAATAAAAAATTGACATGCTTCATCAGTCTATATGGAGTCATAATGATAAACTGATATGTTAGGAAGAGAAGAATATTCTTATAGAGTCTTACTGAAGAAATCCAAAGCGATCGGTGACTCTATATACGTTGTAGTCTGCATCTTCCCAAGGATCAATCTGAACACCTGCCTCTCTCCCCTGAAACACACACACATTTACATATAAGTCAGTTTTAATCTTATGAACAGAAAGTTCAGAAAGTACAGTTTAGTGAAGGTACAGCAATTCAACAAATTTTAGGCCTTTATGTAATTTCATATAATATTGTACTAGGACAATAATATTTGACAAGACAGATGTTATATATTGAAAAGGAAATGCTTGTAATAGCACACAATGGCCAGGTGAGGCAGACTTTGTTCAGATAAGTTCCCTGATGTCAGGATTACTGATGTCAAGTTTTGAAGGTGTTACAACAAACTAAGATAATATCCTTTCTACACTATCCAGTCAGATAACGGCAAAAATAAGCCCAAAATAACAGAACTTTTAATGAGATAAAACTGAATTTAGGATTAAGAAAAGCAATTCATCCAAAATTTTTGTTTATAAAAGTAGAGCAGACAC
Organism: Chromobotia macracanthus; assembly: GCA_036877525.1. NCBI lineage: Eukaryota > Metazoa > Chordata > Actinopteri > Cypriniformes > Botiidae > Chromobotia > Chromobotia macracanthus. The sequence goes on from JAZGTH010000063.1 coordinate 8,086,856, forward strand.
AAGCTGACCACTACATGGCCTGTCTGTTATGCAAACAAAAGCTGACTGTGAAGGGGTTAGCTGCATCTCATCCTGTTAACACAGAGATAGCCAGACTAACACTAGCCAAATGAAAGAGAGGCTAAGGATGAGATTTTTCTTAACATTTGTCTTATCTTGCATCAGACTGCATTTCATGCGGGGATACAAGCTATTGGACAATAAGTCTGTGTAGTAAGCATATTGTAAATGAGCTGAGAATTATGCCCTGGACTTATTCAATAAACTTTTCATTCTGTCTAGTTAGTTTATAACAGCTGATGTTAAAAGCTGTTCCAGTTGGTGTGGATTGATTCCCTGGGGGGTGGAGGGCTGCTGCTCTTCTGCCCTTTCCCAACCCCGTGGTGGATGGAAAGTGGAAAGCAAGCAGTAATCCATGATAAACAGCCGATGACTACAATCCCAGCATTCCCCTAATTTCGCTTTAGTCTTTGAGAGGTGTCAGGAAGTCATGATGTGCCTTACTCAGATTGATCCCCACAGCTCTGTGTGCTCCACAAACACCAATTCATCGGTCCAGATATACACTGACTACTGCACCAGCACAGAAATCTTTACCAGTCTAACTCTTCCCAACTTACCCAATTTATTTTCAAATTCTAGTCATTACGACCATATAATCAAAATTCTATTGTATGATACAATTTTGATTATATGTTCGTAATGACTAGGCTTTGAAAATAAACTTCTGAGTTGGGATCTCCATCACCTGAATTCACACATTAAAGTAAATATACAAACCTAAATAATCTAAATAATTTGCAAATTTTAGTGTACAATATTTAACTACTGTACTTTTTTGTATTTGCATGTAAACCTACAATAAGTATAAACCTCAGTGTAGGTTTGAGAATTTACCTTATTATATTTAGAGATGATCTCAGCACGCTCCTCTGCTATTAGCACCTCTATGTCTTTCTTCATGTCAAAATCTAGAAATAGCACAAAAGAAATAATCAATAACAAAGACATATAATCTGAACAAGATAAAAAGCGCAAGTAGACCGACCCCACATTTCGAACAGCATACTGTTATGGATCCACTCACATACACAAGCATATGGATCAAAACATACCCAACTAAAGTAATCTGTCTACTTAAACAAAAAAAAATACCTATATGCAATTCTACAAGCAAAGCACTAGCACTTTAGTTTTGAAATAAGTCATATGCCATTTGTTTATTTACCAGTACATGGTGACAATTAAATCAAGACTTTTTGGGATTCTCATAATGGGTGTGAGTGGGGAGCAGCTGTCTCTTTACCCTTTTTAAAAAGACTCAGAATACAAACAAAACAGCAGACTGTAAAAGCAAGGGAGATGTGCTGATCATGTCCTAGCAACATCTGAATGCAACATTTTCATCATATTGAGAATGGGGGCTGGTTCAAAATCAGGTCTCTTTGCACAGAGTAACCTGAGCTCTCTTAATGATTTCAAGATCATTTTGGTCATATAAAGGCCTTGGGTGTCTCGGAAACATTATCCCTCTGGGAACAACAGAGACAAAGGAAAATTCCCGCCAGGTTTCAGCTGTCTGAAAGAAAGCTGTGTCTGCAGAGACTGTTTCACAAACAAAATAAAAACCAACAATGGAGACTCACCCAGTGTGGCACACAACAGTGCTGCATGACACACCTTTATGTTACTGGGTAGTATAGAGTTTTTCTAGCCCAAAATATACCCTCAATAGTCATGTGACAATTAAGGCACCAATCAAAAGCGGAACTTAAACAACTGCAGTAAGGACAGGAGAGGGACAATGCTGTATTTCTCTTTGACTGCAGTCAGATGCTTTGACCCTAAAGTGACAGTACAAGTCTATCATGCTTGTATAGTCCCTTTGATGCATTTCCTGAGGTATTTACACAGAGGGCAACCACTGACAGGTGTCAGTATAACAATGCTCTCCTTGTTGAGCCTCTGAATAAACTGTGAGTCCAGCTTTCCAAACAGTTCTCCTCATCCCTCACCTTCCTCATTTATCCCCTCGCTCTCACTGTTCATTCATCTCTGTGCTCTTCTCATGTCTCAGAGCTAAAAGGTGCTGACATGGGAAGAGAGAAAGTGGTCTATGTGTGTATACTTTTGATAAATGTCTAGAGGTACACAGGTACAATATTAATACTTGTACAAATATTATGCTCACATTCACTTTGCAGTTGCATTAATGCAAAATAATAAACCTCCTGCTGTGTGTGCTATCTCATATGTAGGTGGTTGGTTACAGAATTGAACATGGTAAGTTTTAATGATTTGAGTGTTTATGTAACATGAGACTGATATAGCTGACTGTCACAATGTGGTTATACTGATACAGAGGCTGTAGCAATAGAAAATCTGTTATGTCTATCTAGAATAACTAGTGCACATGCCTGTACATCTGCTATTTTAAACAAGACAAAAAAAAGGCACGGTTCAAATAACATTTTAGTTTGAATTGATTATATATCACTAGAATATTTATTGACCCACACTGCTTTACTGTTATTCTAAAGCATTTGGCCTGCTGGTAAAATGTAAACAAAAAAGTCACCTTTACAAAAGACTGATCTCAAATCTGAGTGCACTGGTTTCATGGTAAAATTACATAAACCAAGACGACAAAACGATCCTGAATGTGGTGCCTGACAGACACTATAATCCATACTTTCCTTGGGGATAAGAGAGGGCATAAGAAATCCTTTTTCCTAGAGAGAACAGTGATGTAATTTCCCTGATTTGCAGCAAGGGATTAGGGTATGTTTGCAGAAGCACAAAACGATGTCAATTTGACAACATTTTTATGATCTCATCAAAAATATACACTCTATACATTCACTACAAATTCAATCTGAAAAATTATTTCAGAAATATCTTCTCTCTAGAGCTTGGTTGTGATCAGATCTCATCTCTTACATTACTGCCTTTAAATACAGTCCATGTCCATGTGTGTGCTTCTATGTAAACACATGTATTTACATGATTGTATGTACATACAATCATACACGAGCGTGCATTAGAACTGTCACAGGTTCACAAAACAGTGTGCACTGACTTGAACAGACTTCAGGATTCTGGTTGAATGATTGCAGATCTTTCATCTAAAGACCTAAAATCTCTCAAGTCATGTGCATGTTCGGTGAACTCCTAAACACTCATTAACACTTTCAACAGAGAATATTAAAACTCGTACTGTAAGGTGCAAACGAGGGCACGGCTCATCTTTCTTAAGGGACTGTTTGACTGATGGTAGGCGACAGTTCCCACTAGGAAAGCCAAACATCCCCTGCACTGAAGACTAGAGGACAATAAGGAACCAGCTTGTAGTTTCATAATCTTGAAAGCTCTGTCAGAGAGAATACATAGTGGTCACATGTGGAAACTTTCTGCTTCCCTATCATGGGCTCCTGTGAGGCAGGGAAAACTAAAAAAAAAAAGGAAAACCTGTGGTTTTGTGTTGCTTTGTGTATGGGCACCATCCCCCTCTCATGGAGAGGGAGGAGGGATGCCTGATTGGGGACAATGATGAGCAAGCATTTCATAGACCAATCATCTGAGAGCACACAGCATCAGAACTATTCCCCAGAGAAGATTTACATTCTACTGGCTTCATTTTAGTTTTTCTGATATTAAGAGGAATGGATAAATTGCTTGTATCATTCCCAATTAGGCAAGAGGCTGTAGGAATGCTACTGACTGTATTGGCACAGTTTAACAATTCAAGTACAGTACAGTTCTTTTCTTTTTGCAAATTTACCCATCATAGGCTTGGATCTCTTTCAGGACTACAATAGGTCAAAATCCCACATACCCAAACTGCATAGACCTTCTCTTTCTAACCAAGAAAGGCTAACGTTTATGACAAAACTAATTGAAAATGTGTTGACCCCCTCCTCCCCAAATGAATTTGATAACATTAAAAATCAATGTTTTGTGAGCCAAGCCATTGTTTTTACTTTCCTTGTGATCACACATAAAATAAAGAGGTTTGAGTGCAGAGGCGAGCACCTGTATGTGTTGGATTTAGTTTCATTTAGTAAAGTTTTTAGTTACATTTCAGGTACTACTATGACAGAATTTAGGACAAGACACTAGATTCTTACTTGAGTGATGACTGGGTTTGGTTTCTATTTTGATTGTGTCTGAACTGGTAATGTAAAGAGTCTGTGTTTATCTGGCCTCTCCATTTCAGGCCTGACTTGCGATCTTCTCAGAGGGAAAATGCTGACCTGCGGCCACACATCTTACACCATGGCCATAAATAGCCATTTCTCTAGAGAGCCACAGTCTAATGGTTGGCTCACTATTCTCAGCTCTCACTAGTCTATGGAATGACAGGCCTGTCTGCTAAATGTCTTTCCAGCTGGATGTAGAACTCCAAGCCTGACCTAGTGCATCACTACCCACTGGCATGAAAAACGTACACAAAGATGAAAAATAAAGATTTTTACATAAACTAAGGTGCCTTTTGCAGGATTTTCAAAACAAATTAAATGTTCAGTAACTTTCATTCACAAATTCACGTAGTAATGTATGTGAAATTCCCATAATCACTTATTATGCCAGCAAACATGAGTGAGTAAATGTGGGCTGGAGCTCTGAATTATTCATGTGTTGAATGAAGGGTGTGTTTGAGGCAAGCATACATAATAAAAGTGACAGACCTTTGGCATTTTTATAGAGTAATACAGTGTGCAATAGGGCATTTGAGGTCTTACAACAACCCCCAGAATAGTGAGTCATAGTGTGGATTTACATTTGCCACTGAATTGTGAAACTTTAATCATGAGTGCAGTCTGGCTTTTATTTTAATACTTTCATACAATAATTACTATATTTGTGCCATAAATAATTGTAATGAGTAATTAGTGTAGAACGTAAACCATCTCCACAAGTTATTGTCACTGTCTAAATAAACAATGTTTTAAAAAACATTAAAAGCATGTCAGAATTTTGTTCACCATCAAACCTGTGTGATTTGTTTGACCCCTCTGTTATTAAATTTTCTAATAATTTCCTGTCCAACACCTGTTGGCTGTAATTTCTAGAAAGTTTGTATGTAAATTATTTTGTAAAAAAGTCTGTCCAACAGTAACTGTTTGAGTTTGATTCCAGGCAAACACTCACTACCTTTAAGTCAAACAGACAGATCTCTTCTGTCTACGTGGAGGCATCACTCCTAAAACTCTAGTTCACTTCACCTCGGACTCATTTTGTAAACTGTGACATCAGCCCTTGTGGGCCAGGCTCTGGACAAGCATGGTAATTCAAAGACCAAACTGACTTTAGCTTGGTTATGGAAAAAGAAAGACTACAGTTGCTAGTTCCTTTTATGTAAGGATACAGACAAAACAAAGAGGTGAAGGTTTAAGAAAAGCTGAGACGGGACATGGTAACGCTTTTTGTTTGAGGAAAAATGACTCATTTGAACTGGGTTAAATAATTGTATAGGTGTGCCCTTCTAACATATGATGTTAAAGTAAAAACTAAACATGCGGAGGGGGAGAGAACAGTGGTGTGTGGGGGGGACACTTGTCAATGGTCAAGCCAGGACAACTGGCATCACTTGCCCCTGGCATCACCATCTGGGTGCCCTGTCACTGCCTCATACTCACAGATGCAGAACACTTGAACACACTGAGAGAGCCTTGTCCTGCCTGAGAGTCTCTCTCTCTCACACACACATGTACTTATCTATCTAAATGGGGACATTCCATAGACTTCTATTGTTTTTATACAGAGCTAGTTATAAATAATTTAACCTAACCCTAATCCACACTCTAACCCTAACAGAAAACTTTATGCATTTTAACAATATAAAAAATTATTTACAATATTTTTATAGCAATTTTACAAATTAGGACGTCCCCAAAATAAGGTTTTGCTCAGATTTGTCAGGTATTGCTGAATTGTGGATACAAATTTTGTCCACAATGTATGTTAAAGTAACTGCGCACACACACTCTCTGAAGGCAGTGTAGGTTTGCATTCGGTCTGAATGCAATGATAGGATGTCCTACTTGCCTGTCAAACTATGTATGCCTTCATGTGTTGGTGAAAGCATGGCTTTGGGGAGCGCTCTTTGTAGGAAGGGCTGAAATTGAAAATTGCCTGCCCTACCTTTAATGTGGCAAACTGTTTGCTCAATTTATTTGATTATTGTGCAGCTATTTTGTTATATTTACATATTTAAAAATTCTAAAGTAAAAAAAATACAAAAAACTGATCATAAAGGTCTGAGTGCTGAAAAATACTAAAAATACTGAAGAATAAATACTAAAGATAAAAACCTCTAAAACCTTGAGCTTGCAAATAACATCTGCTAACATTTTAAGGGGCAATTCAATGAACAGTTGCACCATTTTTACCCTCAGTATTGCAAAACCTGTCTTATTCACTAAACACCCACATTCCAGTTTTTACAAAAAATATGAAGGCATATTTTAAATTATGCCATTTACATTTCTTAATATGAAATGCCATTTCATATTCTTAAAGCAAACACGCCTGTTTTCTATGTAAATTAGTTATATATTGGTTATATACTAATCGTATTATTGACAAAACTCTGCTTGCGCTGTTTACCTAGTGCAATTAACTTTGTTGTCTTTTGAAATAAGCAGATAAAAGGAATTCCATCTAAAAGCATTTCATATGTCAGGGAAATGTGCAATACCTACAAATCAATGAAACTGTGATAAAAAAAACTGCATTTTGGAGCCATGGCCTAGTGGTGAACCCATGGTTATTTCTCTTGCCCCATCCTTTCCTTTCCTACCTATACTGCAATATTAAGTAAAACTAGGTAAAATAAAACTTTATATTCCTCTTTATTATTTTCCACTGACCTTTTTCTGTGAAACTGTTACAGTAATAGGTACAAAGCAGCTTAGTGACCTCTCTGTGCATCTTCAAATGTATTCACTGCACTGTAGATTCAGCATTAACACCTTGTGTAAGATCAATACAGAGCACACGCAGTAATTACCCGAGTGAATTAAAAGACCTGAGAGAGGTCATAGCTGAGCAGTTAGCACACAGGCACCGACATACTGAACTGTGGAGCATATGTAATTGCCTTCTTATCTCTCCAGTGTACCTCTAAAATTGTAGAAAGAAGACAAAAATAAAACACATTTTTAATATAACAGATACTTACTGATTAAGCTGTGACAATATGGGGTATAATAATGGGTGATAACGGGGATAAAAAGCTTAACATACAATAGACATTAATTTAAAATAAAAAAGCACTTCCATACAACTTTTAATATATAGTCCTTGCACATTTTCATACTACTAGGTATAGAAAAATTACGGCTGTTATCTACTGCAAAAGGAAATCTTCAGCTTTAAATGTCCTGACAACAACAGTGTATGTTTTCAGATTGCTCTAATGTGCAAAAAAATGTTGAAATACATATACACATAATACTCATGAACAGATTACACTGTTGTACTTGAGCAGATTTATAAGAATAACTAATTCTTCGGACAGCAACAAAGAGCAATGGCAGACAATACACAAGCTACAGTATCAATGGGTAATTTATGCCTGCCAAATAAACTGCGCTGACGTTCAGTGGCCACCCATAAATATAGCCAAAGCAGATCTTTACACTAGTGTGTATGTTTCACCAACAGCTTAAAGCTAAAGGCCAGTCCGAACTAACTGGGAAATACATCCAAAAGCTTAAAAATGGCATATACATAGATCTATCATTGACCTACCTCCATCAACTGAATATCTGTTTAGAAAAGGCACAATCATTACAATTTTCCAGTGATTGTATGTGTGGGGGACACAAGAAATGCAGAGAAAGAAATCTGAAACGCATCACAGATATGTCTGTCATATTCATATTAAGGAACTACAACAGAACAAGTAGTACTGCATCCGAATGAATACATTCAGAGATGTGATGGAGAATGTTTGTAAACAATACAATTTAGCGTCAGAAGATTATGGCCTTCTCATTTTCTATCTTCATGTCTTGTATTGTGTCACTTCGATCAGGACCACGCGTCGTCCTGGGATGGGAGAGCGTGTTTTTATACCGCTGAATAAAAGCGCAATAAATCTGCGCATTTAGTCCATGTATACAGCCCACACAATGTTCTAAATAAGACACAATAACTAAGATAAACAAATAACGGGTTTGCAATACGAGCCTAAATGTGATGAAATGCAATGCAGCTGCATGATTCTTACAAGAATCACTTAGAAAGACTCAATGTTGCTTCGTTATGCCTGCTATAAATGAGATCTTAGATATGATCAGTTTCGTTACTGTATGCATCAAGGGCAGCAGTATAATCGTGAACCGGAGGAAAAACATCACGACAGTCTGAGACGAAACAACAGCGAATGGATGCAGGACAAGAAAACAAAAGGTTCATGAAAAACATACATTACCGGAAGACTCTTCATCCCTTCGTCGCTGAAAACATAGGAGGCGAAGCGAAAGAAATAGCTAAAATCCTGTGCTCAATACAATAGCGGCATGTAACAGAGAAAATCGCAACGCAAAACGCCAGAGCGCGCTGTAGCAGACTATTGGGGTTCAAGCCTGGCTGGAGCGGCAATCACGTGACCTGCCAGTACTCGCTGCTGCCATCGAACGGCTACTGGGAGGTCACGTGACCAACAGCGTATTAGCGCTCGAGAATTGTATTATTTTTACTTCATGCTAAATATCGTTGAAATATTTTGCGACTTTGATAAATATCAATATTTTTAGAAATACGTTGTCTTAAAATGGGTCATTTAGCATTGAGCTTTGCAGCGTAAAGGTTGCGGGTTCGATTTCCAGGGAATACACTTTTTGTCCATTGTTTCAGGTAACTTTCATACTTTTACAAGGTGTGTGCTAATTGTATACACTTTCTCGATGAGATATTTTCATATCCTTTCATATCGTCATATCTCTTGATATTTGTTTGTATGTTTTTGAAGTATTTTTCACCACCTAGATTCCTGCAATAAGGCCGTCAAGACCCTGCGAAAAGAAACAGTGCAGATCTGCCCTCTGTTGGTGATGGCTCGATTTCACCTCTGGCAAGTACCCCAGAGTGCAGGCTAACTAGGTCATACTAACCAGCCAGACCTTGACCCTGTTGCCGTAATAGGTTTAACTTGGCGTTTATAAACTAGTCTTTTGCCATTAGTATTTTTAAATATTGCATATGCAGGTCTAGGCTATGCGGTTAATTGTTTAGCCATTTTTATTGGGTAAGATAACTATTTGCTGTCTGTATTTTTAACTATTTGCTGTCTGCCTTTGACACAGCACTCAAAGTACTGTGTACTATTTACACTCTATCCTGTTTAAAAGACAAGCATTGCTAGTCATCAGGTTACAGTATCTTCTGTCTTGAATGCCAGTCTCTAGTATTAGATGCTGGTGTCCCTAAGTTTAAACAGTAAGCCTTCCTTGGTCAACCAGCTTAATCTGAAAGGCCATTCTATCAGTATTTGCTGGAGATCAACATGGTCCATCAACCATACCAGCACTAAGCAGCATAAACCAGCTTGGACCAACATAGGAATTCTTGTTAGTCTACACCTACGGCACCCAAATAGTGAGAGGCCAATCCTACATTAAACCCCGGTTCAATCTGACCTTTCTCAATTCCTTTTCATGGTTGTTTTAATGTAAATATGATTCAAAACAATAAATACTCACTCTTTGTGTATAAACTCTCTGTTAACTCCATATCACAGACAGGACCGAAGCTACCAATGTGAAAGAAGAGAAACGTGTTAGTGGCTCACTGGGGGATGCCGTAACAGTTCTAGTAGACACCATTAAAGTCCAGTTTAATTAATACTGTATATTTTACATCATAGTAACATCAGATAAAGATAATTAAAAATATTACCCAGCACAATCCCAATCAACCCAATCTAGAGCCAGCATAACATACAGAAAGTGGAGCCCAGAATTCACTGCTACTGTCGGAGCTATGTATTTGATCCTCTAAAATAGTATTTTAAAAGTAGTACGACTTTTGGCCACAAGGTGGCAGGAAACTCCATGCTAATGGATTTCCAAGTTCTGACATGTGGATACATTGGAAGGGTCAAGGGGTTGTATGAGTGTCTCCCCTCTGTTCTGTTTATGCTGGCTTGGCTTTCATCATAGCTAGATGAGACATTCTCTCAGTGAATGAGGCATACAAGGTTACAATCTGGAGGTTTTTTAACGGTCATTAAAATAAGCTCAAAACTGATGACAGTTGCCAATACTAAATAATTACAGATGAAAGTAAAGGGGAATCATGACCATATTGCTTTACATATTTTGACAGTTGGTTCAGGACGACTTTTAAGTCCACCCATTCAAACATGGTTGCTTTCAAGTTTTCTCCTCTGTGCTCACTGCAGGTGCGTGCTGTGGTTACGTAAGTCTGTTTTTCTGAGGGGATTTGCTGTCTCTGGTGAAAAGCAAGGCACTAAGGGGAATAGGGGGGTGAAGGTCTACGCCTTTTCTTTTGTTCTTTTACCTGTTTCTGACAATCTTATTGCCATGTATTGCCACGTATTATCCAAGATGTATTTATATACACTCCACACTTAAATGTAGATTGCCTATTCTATTCAACATGTAAAAAAAATTCAGTCTGTTTGTAGCATATTTTTGCAGTTTTGTGGATGTATATTAGAATGGTTGACAATAAAGAAAAAAAAGATTTTTAATTATTTTTTTTCTTTATTGTCAACCATCCTAATTTACAGTAATTACAAGGGTTTTCAAATTCAATGGAAGCATGCCTTTGAATAAACTTGTAATAACCCTGTTGATTATCCTGAAATGAAAGAGCTCTGCATATTGTCTTTGTTTTTTGTGGAAATCTGTCTGTAGGAGTATGGGTGTCTATGTATTTTCTGGGTGTGGACAATGGGGCATAGTTATAATAGCTAGCAAAATTTGAAAGCTTTTGAGAAAGAAGATAAATTAAAAATTGAAGAATTGGCCTATATTTAGCAGGAACAGTACAATCCGGAGGCACTGCAACCTGATTCAGCGCTTTGAGGCAGACCCTTTCCTTCCCTCCATGACAGATCCATAACCCTCACTGAACTATAGAGATGGGCCCAGGGACCTGGTGTGATCCAACACACCCTGTGCAACTCGAGACTGAATGGCAGGACAGGTGGAGACCTTGAACAATTCACTTTTTTATGGATGTAGATATGTGGGAGGTAGTGTTTGTATTGGCACAGAACAGGCTCTGTTCTAAAGATAAAGGTATAGATGTACAGTAGCACACGAGGGCAGTGACCTCTAGAACTGTCTTTTTTACAAGCTATACATTCTGTATATGACAATACTTTTGTCGTCCATTGCCTTCAAGGAAAACTACATTGTCTTTCTTCCATATTATTAGTCCACCTTTCCTGTTCCAAAACAGTTGTTTTAAGAAATATGGGGAAATATTATCAAGTTAAATTCAATACACCTCATTCAACTTTATATTTTTGTATTCCTTAAAATATAGTCTTGCCCCTTGATATAACATGGGCTCAAAATGAGCATAACCAGCAATATATAAACATTAATTGGCTTGAAACATATAACATTACTCATTTTGACAACACAATGTTTGTTTAAACTCAGTAAGTTCAATTGTTCTCATAGAAATCTTTGGTTTTCAGACTGTCAAAGCGACTGACACGCTTCTTGATTTGCTTTCTCATTCCTGTGGTATGGATAGACTGAATTTCAGGGCACATCCTCGACCCACAACTGGTTTTCTGCTCATTTAGGAACTGAAATAATCATGAAGCAAGGCCATCAGATCTGAATTTCCTCTTCCTCGCTGCCAGGTGGTGTAGGAATAAAGACCACAAACATCAGATTGTGATTGAACAAAACAGGTGGGTGAAGAGGGGTCAATAAAATATGAGGTCATTAAAGAGAGCGTGTCATTGGTTTGCACGGGGGGAAGGACTGAGGCATTTGTTTGTGTCTCTGATTCCAATTAGTCTCTCCACATCACTAGCCTGGAAGTCATTTTGCACTGAAAGCTGGCAGCTCTGACCATGTGCTCTCTAGGAAAGTCTCTGTCGCAGTGGTAATGAAATGGAACTTATTTACACAGTTTCCATGGAAACTACCCATTGGATTTATTGGATTCATACTTTTTCCTTTAAATCAGGGAATTTGGTTTATTTATCCTCTTCAGTGTTTTCAGGGGGGCTCCTATTCTCTGCCTCTCCCTAAGAAATCCTTCAAAGAAATTTTATACACTTTACATGTGTTTTCAAACTCTATTTGGTTGCAAATGGCCTGCAAATAATAAAAAAGGGAGTGGTTTACAGAATGTTCAACAACCTTTAAAATGTTTTCATCAATTTGCTTTAATTCATCCCAAACTCGGTTTTACTTGGAGAAGCACAGGTTTCTAGAAATATTCCATGCATTGGATGAACTAAAATGGTCATGAACCTGCATTGAGACTTTAATTAAACAAGTTCTAAAAGAGTCTGACAACAGATGGAAAGCATAGGGCAGGGGGAGGGGGACCCTGTTTTGCGTTAGGGAAAGTCTTATTACCTGCGTCATGGGTTTTCACTCACAGAGAAAGGCTGTCTGAAAGTAAGCATTAGAGCACCACCATCTCCCGGGCTTCCAATGTGGAGTAATGTTTGGTTTGAGTAACACAATGTTGTGGAAGAAATGGTTCAGGAGGTTCTCAAAGCTTCTCAACTCAACCATTCTTGTGTTTCAATGATCTCGTCAGTCCATGACCAAATCATTCATAGGTGAAGAAAATAACCATAACGGTTTTATTGTCCTTTTGTTGTTGAAAGCAGCAGAACAACTGGCTTTTACCTACGTCAATAATGTTTCTGCCTGCGTCACGGGTTGGTGTTTCCATTACCCTAAACTCAAAAGCGCAGAGGAGCCCACCCTACCTTATAAGCCAGACCCCTGATTAATGTGCCCCAACTATGATGGTTTGGAATTGTGGATCCTAATATATCAAGCTTGTTTCTGAAGTTGGACTAGAATTCTGACCTCACAATTTGACCTGACTGACAGACTCACAGAAAACTCTCTTTAGATTCAAGTCCAACTTCTTTGTAACTTTAGATTTTCATGATTTGACATGGTTTGTGGTGAGTTGTTTTTAGGCTATTCAAAAACAAGAACAGATTTAAAAAAAAAACAAAAGTTTAAGTTTAAAGTTTCCTAGGCTAGCAATCAACAATCATTAGCTACTAGATAAGCCAGCTAACAATTTAACGTTGTAAGAATGCTTCCTTGATGTTTCCATTAAGTAACCAAAACATTATTTTGAATGTTTTAGGAACGTTCAAAATGTCCAGCGTCCAATTTATTCAAACATTTTGAAATTCTGTAACATTTTTTAAACAAATAACATTTCTATATATATATAAATAACGTTTCTGAAATATAAATATAAATATATAAAACATTAAAAATGTTCTACCAGTGTTACTGCAGAATTTTTTTGATAACTAAAAAAAACGTTTAAAGTGTTAACCAACGTTCTGAGAACACTGCCTGTTAGCTTGAAAGCTAACTCATTCAATAACAAATATCTGTCACATGATCACATGACAAAAGCAGTTTTTAGCTTGAAAGCTAACTCATTCAATAACAAATATCTGTCACATGATCACATGACAAAAGCAGTTTTAGTTTAGGTGCAATTTTGGTGCAAGTGTTTGTTGCAAATGTCTTGCAAAACTCATAAAATTCACCAAAAAATTCTATTTCCAGTCATTTAGTAGTCAGTGCAATAAACATTGCCCTTAAGGCAGAGTTCATTTACAACATAATTTTGTGAGTAGAACTGCTTTCCATGAGCTGGGCTCACCCACAGTGGAGAACATGAGGTTGTTTCCATATAAGATTTCTGAAACTGAATCTTGCTAATAACACACTGAACCTACAATGTGCTGTGCTATGTTAAGTATCAACAAAACAGAAGTGTTTCCCAAACACTTAAGCTCCTGTTGAGGCCTCCATGTAGGAAAATTGGGGGCTCATTTAACAACTGCATAAAGGACTTCCCCAGTGTTTACAGGTGGTACTAGTTGCACACATAACAGCAGTGACTCAGTGGGCGGTAATGTTTCTCACTTTTTTATTGAATATGAAAAGGCCATGGAAAAGGTCAGCAATTATGGAAAATGAATCAGTAGGTTTGGAAGAATCTGTATTTATTTATTTATTTTGGGGCGTCCCGTACAGATCTTGCAGAATTTCTGTGTGTAATGAGGAGGACACTGAGTATTGGTCTCTCTTGCCTTCAAAAACTGTACAAACTTACAACAGATGTAACAACTTACTAACAGCACAGTAGGTGTTTCATGCAAGCCATTGTTAACCATCTATCAGTTGGAGGGGAGTGGTTAATGGCTCTGGCTTCACCCAAGCCATCAGACTGACATCATCAGTAAAAGTTTGCCATTCCAAAAGGGAATTACATTTTCAGAATTCAATTCAAGATAACAGGGCACATGAATTTAAAACAAAAAATAAGGATGTGTATGGATAAATCATTTATGATAAACACTATATGCAATATTCCATAAAAAATAAGAATAATCTATTTTGATTTTATGGTGACTTTAAACTGATTTAAAAATAAACTATATTTTACATAGTGGCAAGTTTTCTCAGTGTAGTAATTCTTTCAGCTCGCAAAACGATTCAGGTTACCGATTCAGTAACCTGAATTCATGAATATATATATATATATATATATATATATATATATATATATATATATATACTTCATAGGAGGGAATATATATGAATATATATCATGTACTTCATAGGAGGGAACTTTGATTATTGCGGTGACTATCATGCTTTTGTTGTTAGCTGTAGAGCCTCTGATATTCTGTTTGTTTATACGTGAGTAAACAGTGGTGTGATTGAAATACCATAACGCTGATACGATATTGAATCACTGCCATTTGTCTTGCCAAAAAACAACGGTCCAGAGAGCCTCACTCTATCCGGTGGTGGGTAAAAACAACATTTTTTTGTAATTGACACCACATGTGC
This sequence comes from Chromobotia macracanthus, assembly GCA_036877525.1. Classification (NCBI taxonomy): domain Eukaryota; kingdom Metazoa; phylum Chordata; class Actinopteri; order Cypriniformes; family Botiidae; genus Chromobotia; species Chromobotia macracanthus. The sequence goes on from JAZGTH010000063.1 coordinate 8,101,930, forward strand.
TTGTGTATGGGGAGGTGGGGGGGTTTGTCTGTTACTCACCCTACGCAAACCTTCCATCAGCTAATATCACAGAACCAATATAAGGGCCTCTCTCCCACACCTTCTGCCCTCCTCACAAACTCCAGGCCAGGGGAGGGTGACTTATCTGCTTTCCCTGGCCCAGCGTACCCTCTGCAGATGCAAGCTGGGAAGCAGCTGGGGGCATAGTGGCTGTTGGCCAGAACTGGGAGGTCTAGAGATGGGGAGAGTAAATGAAAAGACTTTGTCAGGCCTTTGACAACTTAAACCTGAAGGCAACAGCAAAGCTGGAAAGCAATGTTGTTGAGTCTCTGAGATAATCCTTGTCTCTTGTATGTTATATTTCAGTAAGGTTTTGTCTGAATATTGGCCTGTTTTCTGAAGCAGAGGCAGTGACCCTGATGATCCCAGCTCTCTTTGAGGCTTTAAAGCCTTTTTGATGCGATCGGTTATGTGATCGGTTATGTGTCGAAAATACAGTAGGTATTAACAAACTCCAGGAAAATTAATGTGACTGCAGCTCATTTTTCCTTAAATAGAAACTTTATTATTATGATTATTACTATAAAAACAGTTTGAAATAGTTTCTCCCTGAACACTGAGCAGGCTGTCTCCAAGATCAGATCAAGGTGTTGCGCCTGCAGTCATGGCCATGCTTAGCTCAGTTAGTTGCAAACAAAAGTCAGTTAAACATGATTGCTGGAAAAGCTTAATGCCATTTTCCCATTTAATCATTTCCTGTCTTTTCTAATGTGGAACCTCGAGGCAGGCCGATTCCATTGTATTTTGATGGAACAGTATGAAAGCCATTTCACTAAAATCTTCAGAGACCAACATACGTCTGGATCTCTCGAGTTATTTACTTCTTGCTGTTGTTGTTGCCTGCACTTATCTGACCCCACACAAGTCCTACAGCTGAATTCTCACCCTTGTGGAGGTCAAAGGCAAGTCCAGGGCAAAAAGACAGCCCTGTATGCCCCATGGGACTTAGTGTCAGCAAAGCTAGCCTAAATGGAAATCCTGCTATCACTGTGGAATTTTATTATTTAGTCATTGTTTGATTCATTGTCACCTGGTGTCTTTCCTCCTGAATTCTATCACAGGACACATGAGGGGGGGGGGAAATTATGTTTGTTCAACAATAAAATGTCCAAGTATGTGGTATACATCATTTGCCTTGCACAAAAACAGCCTTGTGACTATTCTATTGTTTATACAGCACTCAGTGGAGGAGGGAAGCTTGGGAAATGTTCTGTGAACATGAGATATGGTTATATATTTGTCCATGGATCTTCCTATTTTCATATAGTGCAAAGACTGCCCTGATCTTTTCTGATTACAGGCAAAAGGACTCTAAGTGCTGGCCTTGTTTTCAGTGAGAGCCCAATAGTGATTATTCATCTGTGCCATTTGTCTGTCACGTTTTAGGCATTTACAAATTGTTCTTTGTAAGCCTCTGAAGGCTTCTGTATGTGTGTAAGTGGACAGGTTTGGCTGTACTTTTTTGGCTATTTTTTAATGTCATCATATGTATAGTAAATGTGGTTACTTGTTAACTTGTTAGGTTGTCTTACTAGTGATTTTAATGTAAGGCCCAAGTTTATCATTGCACCATTTTATTATTTTTGGATTGCTTTGTATTTTGTTGCTGTGTGTTCACCTGTGGTTGATTGCTTTTAACATATACATCTTGAATGGCTGGCCTCTCCACAGCCGGGTTTAGATTTGTATAATGATAAAATTATTAAAATAAATGTCTGATTGGAGTAAAGTCATTTTTATTTTACAAAACATTAACACAGCCTCTTTAATCTTTTTCAAAAAAAGAATTGTTCAGTGCAAAATCTGTCCCTGTTTTGGCACAATTAAACCTGTATGACCTGTTGTGTGGGGTAATTTAGTATATTTTAATTCCCAGGGTGGCACAGTCACCTTGCACAATAAAAAATACTTTGTTATTTACTCCTTTTACCATGCTAACAAGAGATTTTAGCACATGGTTTATTGCTTCATTCCTGCAATTTATTAAATCGGTCATGGTCAAAATATCAAAACATGCAAAAGATTGATAAAAACCAAACACAGACTCAAAATGTGCTCACAACATGTCAAAACATTTGCCCTCAAAATATTACTTGTGAAATGGCTCAAACTGAAGCTACTTCCTAAGAATGTCTTTGAAATTGTGTCCCAGCGAATTTGGGTTGTTTGTATTGCTTATACAATCTGAGAGGTCCTGATACTTCCATAAATTCTTAGAAAACTGAAACGCAGCACCTGACAACTTCCTCAACATATTACACCACCTTTTATAATATGCAACAGCAGTAAGATAAAACTAAACTGACACCAGGCTCCACCTTGTCTCTAAAACTGACTGCATTTATGACTGTGTAAGCTGCTAGACAGACAACTGCACACACAGTATACACACATAACTCACCTCAATGTTTTTAAAATCATGCCTGTTAAATATAGGCAGTAATTAATGAAAGTAACTTGATGCACAGACACATTATGATCAAGAGTCCAGCAGTAAAAACCATGTACGTGTAAAAATATAAAGCAATCAGTTGGAGTTCTTTTGTTACATGCTGTTTAGGGGCGGGGTTACCACAGATACATTGTATCATAGTGTCAAAGATAAAATAATCACAGATGCAGATTAAATTATTTTCTGTACTGTTATGATACGATCCTATTGTGCCAATTTGCACAGCGCCACTGAAAGGAAAATGTTTTGAGTGTATAAGCACTTTGTCTTTGTATATTTGGCTGCGAGGGACTACTATTACACAATGTGAAAATGAACAACACTTTAAGTACATACTTGAATGTTACTGCCAGATTACCGGTGGCATTCCCCCAGTTGCTAGTCAGTTGGAATGGGTTGATTCAGATTTAAAAGTTTAAATTTACTGTTGCTGGGCCTGTCTTCTTCTGCCAGCCGCTCAGCATGTCTCCATGTTCTCAAACCTTTGAACCAACCACACATACACATATTTGGACAAAACACTCTGAATGCACTTTTATTTGCATATTACCATCTAGACTCAAATCAAGTTTAAGAGTAAAACAAATAAACAGGCGTATGTTGAAGAAGAGTGGATTCTTGCCTCCGGCGGCCTGTTGGCTGCTTGCCTCGCCATGTGAAAGCCTCTGGGTCATCTTAGGAATGTTTGCAGGAAAACAACAAAGGTAGTCACATTTGATCTCCCACTAAAATCTAAAATCATGACTTTGAATGTTTCTGCAGACCTTCAGGATGAAGAACAGGTCAGAGGGCAGATACTACAGCTCTTGCATTGAAAGAAGCCTGGGTTTAATAAGCCAAATAAGGGGGACTTGGATTGTGTCCAACTACAACATTTGTCTCCAACACTTGCCCTTTTTCCACTCTCACTGTTAACATTGAGAAAAACATCATTGGATATAATAAGACAGGGCATGGGTAACAGCCTTGCTGGGAATAATGCGAAGGAAAACATTGATCATTTAGCAAGAAAGTTCTCCAGCTCATGCAAGGCAGTAGCAGCTGTAAAACTAACACAAATTCCCTGGATGCTGTGCACAGTCTCTGGGCTCCAGTGTCCTGTACTATTCCAGCAAAGGCTTTTTCCTGCTGTAAATGTCACAAATAAAGAGCACTGTGACTCAGATTACCTGTAAGAGAGACCATTCTGTGAGACCATAAGGCTGTGTACAGTCCAAATCGGCTTTAACATCTCATGTAAACAGTCTTTTTCGCCCTAAAATGTTCCTGTACAACATTAGATCTATCAAAGATCTATCACATTACACTGTGTGTTGGAGTTGGTGGAAAACTGCTGCTGATGTCAACAGACAGCCAGCCATCATGTGTGCAGAAATCTTCTGATGATTATCTCAAAGATGTTCAAATTGAGTTTTTTTCTAATTAGGTTTTGTTTGTTTACATAAGTTTCAAAGTTGTGTCAGATCCCAATATTTGATTTGATTGATGGCATTTATGAATGCACAAACATTAATACTTTTCTGTTCATAGAAACGGTTTAGATGTAATTGTTCTGATAATATTACAATAATTGCTTCTGTTTTCTGTTTAGAGTGTCAGATTTGGCATTCTTAGAAAGTCCGTACCCCTTGCTTGGGAAGATGAGGTCTGATGTTTTCTTTAAAGAAAATCCTCTGTGGAGAAGGACAGGTTCTCTTCAAGAGCCCTGCTGGTTTGTTTCTTGGGAGTGTGTGTCTGGGGAGGCCATTCCCCTCATTAGCCCAGGGTTACAGTGCAACCTCTGTGTTTGGCTTCCACTGGTGTCTGGGGTGAGAGAGAGGTTTCTGGAGGGAGGGAGGCAGTAATCCCAGAGACTAGGAATAATAACAACATGTGCATTTACATCCTTGCGTAGAACATGGGATTTATGTAATTTAGAGCACCTCAGATCCTGTTTTTTTCTTTTTCTCAGCTCTCTCCTTCACAGGCTCCTTGAACACTTGAATATGTTGATGTAAGTGCTTCTCTAGCAGTTTGCTCCTAAGTCTGTGTTTTGAATATGAATCTGATTTCTCTGGTAGCGTTTAGGCACACACATGTAACACCCTTGGAAATAAATCCCCTAAACCAGCCATGGTATGTCATATATCGCTCAAATATCATATCTTTTACTGCAAATGATCAGTTCCTACCACATCATAAAACTGTAAAACAGAACAGTCAGTCAAGTGTGGACTTAGAAATACCAAAGTGCTTACTCGAGCACTCCCTAATCAAAAATTGAGCTCTGTCATGCAAATGGTTGTGAACTTAATTCAGCCAAAGCTTTATGGACATTAACACAGCACAGACTGATGCAGACTTCTCATAAAGGTTGAGTATCCAGATTCAGTCTGGCTGTAGACCAGCTTGTACAGCTGTGCTTATCCGTGTTGTGAGGTAAAGCCACTAGGATCAGGTGGCAGGGCGTAGACTGGTTGAACCATCATCCCAACAACCCTAAAAGCAGCCAACCAGCAGGACTTCCAACTTCCATGTCCCTAATCACCAAGTTCCTTTCCAAAAGCAACCTCCGCTATGGAACTGCAGGGCAGCAAAAATAATAATAGCTGTTTTGCCCACTCTGAAAGAGGTCCCATGCACGAGATTAGGCAATGGGAGTGTAAAGTGATCACAGAGACTTTGGTGCTCTGTTTTTCTTATCCTTGTAATGTACATACACCCTTAGGCCTGCATTTCCCCTCCCTGACCTAATTCTCAGACGGCAGAAAGGAGGGGGGAGGAAGTGATGGAGAGTCGCGGTAGGTCACAGAGTACAAGCCAAGAGCTGCTTAGAAGAGAAATGGAGTAATAGACGCGTCTTGTGCATGGAGACCGGCCCATATGAAAGAATAGGTCAAATTTGTTAAAGGGATAGTTCACCCAAAAGTGACAACTCTGTTATCATAACCTCAGCTTGTTCCAAATCAGAATTGCTTTCTTTCTTTTCATAGAGTTTAGCAGATTGTTTAAGTTACATGGGCATTCTGTTGTTAATATTATAACATTATAATCAAACTCATTTTGTGTTCCGTGGAAGAAAGAAAGGTATAAAGGTTTTGAAAAACATACATTATGGCAGAATCTGCACATTGAGATGAACCTCTTTTAATAAGAAAAGTGGAGTTTTGAATGTCAATATGGTGGGGCCTCCGCGGAAAGGGGCTCTAGTTATGCTTTGGGAAAAGACAAATAAAAGGGGCAAAAAAGGACACATTCACCTCATATGGCTTGGAGAACACTGTTGAGTTGATTAGCCGGCTATCGCCTCATGCAGTCATGGACTCTGTCCAGGCTGTTTTATCTCCTCCGATGTTTTTTGCCTAACAAAAAAGCCAGTTTAGGTCAGACTGGCCTGACAGACACAGTAATGCTGTTCCTTCCACAAGAAAACCAGGAAAGTAAGGATGACATATTTAATCCATTAAAGGGGGAAAATGTTTACAGAGAATGAGAATGGAAGAATACTCTGTTGCAGAGTAACTGTGTATGTCAGTGCTTACACTCATACCCTGAGCCAGACAACTTGACAATAGGCGAGTTCTGAGAGATGGAATTCAGTGTGAGGCCACACGCCTTATTTGGAATCATCGTGTTCTCTGGTTCCATAGAAAAACTGGAGAAAGTGAGGATGAAAGAAGACAATGTTTATTTTCGGTGCTGAGATCCCCAGGCAGTGATATGAGGTGGGGAAGCATTCCAGTAGAACATGATGGACATTGTTCAACCTTTTTACAACTCTATCAGTGATGCATGCAAGACATACTGTACACTTCAGGCAAAACACTTACTAGGTGGCAGACCTAATATGAGGTCTGCTAATGACGACTAATGATTGTGAATCTTTAAACAGTGTAACACACGAAATCTGGATGTAGGACAAGAAAAACAAGAATATTCATGTTCATGAGGCTTAGAGAGAATGTTTTTGGATATAGGTTTTGTTGAGTTAATATGATATAAACAGAACCATTTAAGTTAATGCGATCTGTGAATGTAAGATTCTTGGTAAAATATTTCCACATTCCCACAGGTATGATGTTGTTTTGAGAATTGAGACAGCCGATCTACTTAAAGAGCAAGAGAATATGAAGGTTTATTGGAGAGGTACATTATAAAATAGGAGGCCAGGTTAAATATGGCCCACTGGGAGCTGCAACACTTTAAAATGGTTCAAGATTACATTTGGAGACTCTTAAATGTCTGAGAATGTTGTGGTTTTACTGTTTAATGAACTTAACATCTTGCTCTACTTCGGGCAGATTTGAGGAAGTGCAGAAAAGAAATTTGTGACAGACACTTTCTCACTGTGCTAAAGAAATGTGGAAAAACAATGAGTTTACTCCTGACCGCTGGCAGTGAAGAGACAGTGTGGCCCATGAGAGAAAAGCAGAGGTAACAGATATCTCATATTTCATGGGAAATTAGTCCATAAGTTAACTGCTTTAGCTTGCTGCCCCACACAATGTGACAGCATGGCCTGGAATTTGGAGCAATTAAAGGAATGCTGGGGCCAGATAAGCAATGGGGATCCCTCTCATTCTGAACAGTCAAAATAATCAAGTGTTACTCAGGCCAACAGGGAACATTCTCAGAACGTTGGCTAATGTTCTCTAAATGTGCTCTCAAAGTTATCAAAAATGTTCTTGCAGTAACATTAGCAGAACTTTTTTAGCGTTATTTAAATCATATATGAAAAACGTTATTTCTAAGTTGTTAGTGGAATGTTTTAAAATGTTAGAACACATGGAACAAGCTATGAGAAATTTGTACCCCTGACCTCAACAACCCTCCACTAACATTCACATGTAATGTAGCAATTCCCTGTTAGAGCCTTCATCTGACAACTGCACTTTACATATTGCTATAGACAAAAAGTTTTAGTGGGAGATCATTTTTCTCTCAAGAAAAATAAGTAGCAAGCATCTTTAGGTACACTGAAAGACATTTAGGAATATTTACATACACAGCTTGTTGAGGTTTGGCTTGTTAATCAAAGCTGGTACATTCTGTGACAATTGTGTTGCTGTACAAAATTCACAGTCACAAAAATCACCAAAAAGTCACAAAAATCTCCTAAACAATGACCTCATGTCTATGTAGTGCTGATATGTTGTATGAATGTTCCAGCACAGTTATTATGATGTTAATGTAGGGATAACATCATGGGTGCTGTTTTATATTTCTGTCGGTGAGTGCTCATCCTCCATAGCACACAACACTCACTGACATTTGCTATTAAATTACAAAAAAAAAATGGCTTGAAACCGCCATGGACATATACTGTTTTCTGCAGTTCTGTGATTTTAAAACAACGCTGATTTATAGTGGTAATACTGATTTATTGGTAATAACCTTTCGAGGAAAAAAGAGTTAATTATACTATGAAAACACACTGTTATGTAGCTTAAGGGGGTCGGTGAGCCACAATTTCGCATTTGTTCCGTTGTGTGACAAAAGAAATGAAACATACGTAACCGAGAACAGCTTTATTGATTAATACGTGGGCACAGACAGCAGAACAGACGCAAAACAGATGCAAAGTGCAGACACCAGACAAAATGCAAATAAGTCGCGATGGTGTCATGTTAATTACTGTATGTCTGTGACGTCACCTAGCGCCATCTGGCGACTTTTTGAGCAGACCATAGCGGCCACTTTCCATCGGATATTTAGCTGGCAGTGTCAGGAGTGACGTTTTTCCTTGCTGAGGGCGTTGTTCATTAAATAATCTTGACGGAGGCAATAAGAAATTGTGACTGTGATAAGATGCAGGATCGGCTCGGCTGATTCCTCATTAACACACGAAAACACCTTTACACGTCATCCACAGCGAGGTCACGTACCTGTCGCTCAGCAAATACATCCAATAAAATGTAATCCAACCGTGAGTTTTGTGAACGTTACACAATTTAACACAGACGCCAAGTCAATATGTGTTACTGAAGCATGGGAAAGGTAAAACGTATATTTCATTCTACAGAAAACCAGTCGATATATTAGCCCGTGAACGTGAGCTCACGCACATGCGCAGACGGGCTTTCTTAAAGGCAACGCAGCAAAGGGCCTGTTTCATTTTAAGGGTCAGAGAGAGGGTGAAAATGGTCATGAAAAACTATTTTATGACTAAATAAACATTATAACAGCCCTCAGAGGGGAATGAGCTCAAACCACTGATAGCCAAGTAACACTGATAGGACATATTTAACATTAACAAAGTCCCACTTGCATGCCTGCAAAAATCTGAATTTCAGATACATAAATTCCAGTCTGCTTAATTAATAACTCTGAACAGACATTCTCATCTTTCAACAACTGTGTGAGCATGGCTTCAGGAAGTGCTTCAGTAGTCTTTTACATAGCTAGACCTCGGTGCACTAAGTTTGACTCTGAATGTGTGGTTATTTTGTCACTCTCACATCACATGTTTTTGATTTAGCTTTACGGTCTTCCAGCCACAAGCCACAGACCAGAAATAACACTCACCCTGAATGACAGTCTACTGCCATCGCCAGCTCTGATATGACAGCACTTGCCATATAAATAAATAAAAGGTTATTTGACTCTGGAATGATTAACTTTGACAAGCGTTCCTACTTTTCCAAATAATTTGAGGATGGAAATTTACTTGTTAGTAGACAGAAGTTGCAAAGGCGGCCATGGAAAATTCAATATCTGAATCGAATATATATTAAAACAAAAAGTTGGGAGAGTGTTGATTTTAAAAAGAATCTGTAAATTGCATGATCAGATATCTACCACTTCTTGTGTTCCAACAGCATGTCTACCCTTTTAATGAGGTGGCACATTCTGAAATTCAAAATTCACTTTTAAACTTTAGTTGTTCTTTGGATGATAGCTGCTTTATCCTAAAGAATTTGCAAAGAGGCTTTATTTAGTGTGTAAAATGTGAAGTAAACAAGGAATCTACCACTAATACTACAAAATTTTCTTTGGAGAATAGCTAGTTATACAACAAAATCAAATTATTTGTAGGATCTAAAAAAAGCGTATGGATACATAATATTTCAGATCTATTCTGGTTCTGTTGATTTGTGTTAGAGGCCTAAAAATGAAACATTCACAATCTGTTCTGCCAAGCCGTTTTTAACAATCCAAAACACAATTTATCTTCTCTCTGGTGTGTAAATAAATAGCTCAATATTTGGGACATAGATCGTAGACCCAAGAGTTCAGCACAGAAATACTTACAACACTCATACCTTTATAACACTAAAACAGAGTTAGACTGAAGCTCTCCCATTCGGCATTTTCCAGAAATCAACAAATGATATTCATTATATTACCTCAGTGGTATTTTATGCCAATATCCACTTCAGTTGATTTGTGGAATTTAAACACAACATGCTCTTAAATTATTTTGCACAAATGGTTTAGAAATTATTTTGCACAAATGGTTTATAAATGCTGTGTAATATCGTGCATTCAAATTTAAATTGTGGCTGGCCAAAGTTACACTGTATGAACAAGGGTTTAGGATTGTTTCTTACAGTTTTACAGCTAATACAGTTTTATGCATCACAGAAGTGCATGCTTAAATCTTTTCCTTAATCTTACATTCTACCTTCACAGTTGCAATAAACTAGTGTATTTAATCCAACTGCTTTATCATTATATACATAGTAAAATGTAGTGATGCATAATAATGAGTATAATTTAGCGATTTCTTTGTTTTGTAAGCAATTAGAGCTATTAGGATGAATAAATATACTGTACTGCTCTGCTGTGTACTCTTCTGTTTTATACCAGGAGGCTGTCTTGTGTAATAAATTCAACAAAACAACAGCAAAATGTTGCATAAGGAGTCTCGGTTTACATACAGCATTAGTTGGAATAACACACCTCATCACAGCAAAGCTTAGCATTTCATGTTTTGAATATGCTGCTCCCCTTTAAAATAGTCTCTTTCCAGTCTATTCAGTGAGGCGCCAAAAATATGTTTTTACATGTCATCGTTGTGACAAGCAGAGAGCTTTGTATCGCCATGATTGTTTTTAATATCCACTGCAACTTGTGATCAAATTTGTCACTGTTTGTGTATTGTATAGAGCGTGGAGGTCCAGCCTGTTTCAATTAGCTGTTGCAGAAGGCTGTTTCTCATAAAAACCTGGCAAAGCCAAGGTGATTCCTTTCCTAATGAAAAGCACCAGGGAGGCAAATGCAAAAGCCTGGTTATCAAAGAATAACAGCTCGCCTTGAAAAAGTCTCTTGCTCTCATCACACTTCCCAAAGAGTTTCCCTCCATGTGGCCCATATAACAAATATGCCAAGTCTGTGCATGTCAGATGGATGAAGGGGTTGCTCGAGGTTCAAATGAGGCCACGTTCTCTGTTTACCTCAATGAGGCTACATAGTTACCAAATGCTGGACTGCTTATTGGTTCTGCCGTTTTTTCACTTATGATTTACTGATCAGCTCCATAAAAGTGAAGGTAACTACTCTTAACCCTGATTGTTACTACTCACAAAATTGACACTTTATCTTATCCACTTACTTCACACTACAGGTGTAACTGTACTGTACCTTTTATCATAACTAAGTGGTTTCATCCTAATACTAATACTAATACTAATACAATCCCTAAGACTGATTGACTGTATCAGTCTTTGCAATAGCATCTTCCACAGTTTGTTTGCACTTGGGCTAATGTCATTGCATGTTCAGTTCTAGACATTTATTGTATCATTACTGCCTTTAGTTTCTGTAGTTTCCAATAATTATTACTGTAATTTTAATTAGATAAGCTTTAGTCAAGATCACAAATGCAAACATTATGGTGGTTTAACTTAAATTAGACCTGAATCTGTGCAATGCAGTGACCACACTTTGTTTTTCTTCATGTCGTGCATCAGCCAGGATGTGCAGGTGGCTCGCGTGCAGTCAGCGAGACCTCACCCTACAGATGAGCGGGAAACAATGGACTGCAAAGAAACAGGATGGTGCCATGTGCCAGTGCCAGGCCCACGCGGGACCCTCACTGCTCAGCCGGTCTGACAGGACCACAGTCAGAAAGGTCAGGAGGGTGAGAGGAGGTACAACAGTTCTTACACTTCACAGGAAGTTACAGAGGGCCGACAGGAAGTAAAACAGCTATTATAAAAGGAAGATATTTATAAAAAAGAGATGAGTCTGCAGTAAAAGAGGAAAAAACAAGAATAATCTCTCAATTAAAGCATTTTTGATGGTTCCTAAGATATTTGGGATTTATTTTATCCTGATATTATTTTTAACTGTTATTTATGCCTCTTATCCAATATACCTGTCAGAATTTTTTCACTCCCAATAAGATAGATAAGAGAAAATTTAGAATTACTAGTGTTGTGGTAAATATATTAATTTATCTAGAAAATAGTAGGGACAAACAAATGCTGTGTGAGATTCTTCTTTAGAACCTGTAACAAACACAATGGGTAACATTTGCAACAAACTGTAATTAAAAGTCATTTCTTGTTCACACCATTCACAATAAACCTTTTTACAAAATCATGCAAAGTTTAAAACACTATAAGTCCGTTTTTTTAGTTCACCAGGACTTTGCGTGTGCCACTTTCTTTCTGAAGAAGACAGAGGACATCCTGCTGATTAAGACAATAAGGAGGTTGGTTGGGACAGCAGCATCAATGCACAACATACTGTATGCTGGTCCTTTCAGCATGGATAGTAGTGTGAGAAGCCTGAGAAGGCATGTAAGAACCCCTGCCCATGAGATGGCAAAGACCTGGTGGGTGGTATTTAAAAGGTCAAGGGACCAGTCAGGGTTGACTAACCTCAGTTTAGTATGGGAAGGACACAGGGAGGTCATTAACTGGGAAGATCATTAGACAGCAGAACAAAATGTACTACTAATTGCTCTTTTACTCATTAGGACAAAAGTAGAATTTCACTATCTGGCATCATCAGGACAGTGTTTTTAAGCATGTTTTTTAGTTTATAGAAAGCAGTGGGTAAGACTACCATGTTCAATTAGCTTTAGTTTTCTGAGAACAATTTGAACTTGGCTGAAATACGTACCTTTCAAACATTTTGTTTATTAGTCTCTGAAGAAAGAGTGCTTTAAATTGGCTGTTTAAAATTGCATAATACATGATTAAATGAGATTACCAATTACTGAAAACTGCAGAGTATGCACTATTTGTTGCCTACTATTTTTTGTAAATGGTATGTAAAGAAGAGAGCAGTGTGCAACAATAGATCTCACACAGTTGTTGCTACATTGCAGTGTGCTTTGTTATATACTGTACATTTGGCCAAATGTAGAAGGTAATTTGGCTTTTCTGTGCATAAAGGAAATTTGCATACTCTGCAGAAAGTAGTTTAAATCGCAGTAAGAGTAAGCGCAGTATGGCATTATGCTATTGCGAACATAGCCTGTGCCTTTCTGTTGTTTCCTTTTATGAAACACTACATACACCCAAACATCTCCATACTTTCAGACTTCCCTCATATCTATTTTAATGTTGTTTTACCACATAGAATACCACCAGTTTAACAGCAACATTGCTGAGGTTTCATCCAGTTCAAGCAGGGCACACAATACCCCTGAGGTTAAAACAAATGTCACGTAAAACCAAGCAAAAGTGCTTTTAACCTGATTGTAAACAGCATAACTCAGCATACAGACACAACAACTGCACTTCCTACATTTATGGTAAACAGTGGGCCTGCGTCCATGGGAAAAGCCCTGGGCCTGATGTGTTGCAAGCTTTAATTTGGGCTGAGTAGAAGCCGTGCTCCGGAGAACAGCTGCCCTGTTGTTTCCTTGCACTGCATTACAGTGGTTACCCTACTGTCTTGCCCCTCCAACGAAAACAGGACAAAGAAGTGCATAAAAGCCTGTTAGTCTAGGATAACAGGGAGTTGATGAACTACATTTTCAGTGAGTAATTCTGCACTAAACAGGCCTGTGGTCACATTTCTGTCAACTACAGCCAGTTGGAAACAATAAGTGGTCTTATGACCCTCCTCAGAAAGCACATTGTTATTTTTCTTTCTTTTGTTGGAGTTTGTAGAGTAACATGTTTTGGAGTAGGATACAAAGCCATAGCAAAAGGTTTACTATATGATGAGATCACCAGGCCTCAAGTCTGACTCCTGGCTGATCACTATTCCCTATTGACTTATATGCCACTGTACGCAGCGTGACTATTTAAGGATTTATCACTCTCTGTTCCTCTAGATTTTTACAGCATGTACTCTGTGTTAGCTACATACAACCAGGGATTATAGGCTAACACAGAGTGTCAGAGAGCAACTTGACTTAATATCAATGAAAGGAAGCCAATTAAAGAAGTAAACAGCATAAAATAATCCAGAGAGCTGGTCAGTTTGATCTTAAAGGGATAGTTCACCCAAAATGAAAAATTCTGTCATCATCTGTCATGCACAAGTAACTTCTATTCAGCTGGTATCAGAATGGTAACTGAGGTTTGAATAACAAAAGGATGGATTTATTTTCTTGGGTAAACTATCCTTTTGAAGGTTAATATGTGATTATGTCTTACATTTTTTTTGTAATAACACAAGTTTGTAAAAGTGTCTGTTCTCCTCAGTTTGTCTGCTCTGATGAATGTAGCTAAAGCACGTTTATTTGTTTGACAGAAACCTTTGTTAAGACCATGCTTCAATTTCAACCTAAGACGGAATTTCCATCCTTCACCCTCAACCTAATCGTAATCTGTACACTAAAAAGTGTTCCATTAAACATTACAGCAAGAGTACAGTGTATGTATTCATGTGACTTGGTTTTTGCCACCATCTCGTATGTCTCCACACTGCTCTCCCAGGAAAACAGATTGTGTCATGCCAAATTTAATTTTCATATTTTTTCATAAAGAGAGGACAGGCTTACAAACAACTGACATGAGCCAAGAAAGAGGGCTGCTGTCTTCCCACACACTCTATAGGACGACGGATGTTTCCTGTCCTGGAATGATCCATTCTACAGAAGGAGAGCCTGAACTTACATTTTGGAAAGCTGTTATTAAAACTGACTTCTTGTTCAGCATACAGGAAGAGAACAAAGTTTGTTACAGTAAATTATACCTTATGTTTACATTTGTTGTCATATTTTGAATTATCTCTCTAATCAGTCCTCCATCAACTGCGGTGGTTATTTTGGCACATAGGTTTGTGCCATGACAAATGCCGTTATTCCTCACTGTTATTCCTATATGTGGTTGGGTGCTGTTTATTTGCCATTTACAGAGAGCTCTTGAGGTGCTGCACTAGTGTAGAATCAGTGGGACTTTCCTTAAAGGCAGAGGTAATAATATGGAAAATCATTCTTCCCGCTGTGAAGGCTGAGGGAAAACTCTGGATGAGATGATGTCATCCACTAGGCATCCAAACAACAAACTGCATCCCTTAGTGTTGCTCTCCATCCCAGCATCTCGCTGACCTCATACAATGGTGTTTTTATGGAAAGGCAAAAATAATTTAACTGGGTTAGACCGCAGGACTTGTTTTTGTTAGCGTGTTGCACTGCAGGTCATGCAATCTGATACATTCACTCTTTTTTAGAACTTTGTGTTGAACGATGAAAAGGTTACAGACAATTAGCAGATGTTTTACACCACAAAGTGGTAAGCATATAATGAGGTGTGTGCTCCACCATAGAGAAAAATAGTAAATGGTGGAAAATGCACCAAAAAAGGCCAGCCACTGTAAACAGTGCATCCAAGTTTAACCATGACCAACAGAGAACCCTTAGCATTTGGCACTAAGAATCATTTAGGACTAACTTCAGTGGGTGAAAAAGTTAACTTACATGGTTGGTTAGAAATGAGTTTACATTTGGCAGACACTTTTTTGTCCAAAGTATTGCATTCAGCATGCATTTTATCAATGTGTGTGTTCCCCAGGAATTGTACCCATGACCTTGGCGGTGCTAGTGTGCTGTGATCTACTAGCTGAGCTTCAGGAAACAATCAATCAAAGTCTTTGAGCCACAAATGAGTTCCATGATCAGTGACATCACAGCTGCATTGTTTTCCCATGTGACTGCGGTTCAACAGTGGCCGTTAGGTCCGTGCACCACATGATTAAATAGTCCTATCTGTTCAAGGCCAGTTTCAGAGCAAAGTTTCTTCCTTTTGACTCTACGCATATTACTGTTAAGCATGTTTCCTTGAATGGCTAAAATAAACACACCTGAATGTGGATGTGCATGTAGATGCTGAAAATGAGCATGTGCATGACATTGAGCAGTTATAGAACAGGACAGAACAGGATTGGATTTCCCAACAAAATCAATTGCTTTATCTGAGCCAAAAATTCTTTGTGATATTATTATTTGTTGACTTTAACACAGGCACATTTAGCTTTACTTTAGAACCCAACCAACTACCAATGCTGTTACCCAGCTAACAGGGAACATTTTTTGAATGTTGGCCAATGTTGTGTAAAAGTTTTCTTAATGTTATTAAAAATGTTCTTGCAGTAACATTAGCAGAACGTTTTACAGAATTTTAACAGAATTTTAATACAGAATATTACAGAATTTAAACACTGTTTAAATCATTTACTCTTCTTATAAGCAATAATGTTAATACAACATCTGAAAAACTGACCGGTTTAATCTTAGAACTTTCAAAATTACAATATTAATGTTTTTGTTACTTAATGAAAACCTTATGCAAATGTTCTTACAACTTAAAATTGTCATCTGGGTAGGGTCCTGTATTTCTTTCTGACTGTTTAACGATGTAATTGGCATTTACAGTGAGCTGAAGAGATTAAACAATCAAAGAGGCAACAGATTTTTACACAGATTCTTTTATGCTGTATGTATGTTATAGCATTCATTTCTGATCTGTGATCTTTCATATTGTAAAGCATATACTGTTACATACAGTTATACATATACACTTATGTCATTGTGAAATATTTGTATTAATATTTGTGAATATTATTCTTCACAAATATGATTAAATGTTTTGATGGAAAAAATGCTTACTATAAAAAGCAGACATGTTCCCAAAATTTTATATTGATAGACATTGTGAATGAAATTTCTTAGAAAATGAATGACCTGACTTCAGTGTTCTGCTTAGAAATGCTGCAATAATACCAAAGTCTAGTCTGGTCTATGTTCACACTTTTTGAATTCTTTGTATAGCAAAGTTCAAAGAAAGACAGCATGACTGTCTAGCCTATCAAAATTGCGAAAGTTGTCATTTTTTATGATGTCTGTCGCTCTTAGGTGAACATCTGGCAAAATTCCTGGAAAGAATCGATTGATTCTCTTCAGAAGCTGTTGCTGAGTTAAATCTAACTGCTATGGTGCAGTTAGATTTAAGACAATACAGACAATAAAAAATGCACAATAAAGAAATACAAGCTATTTTCTCATAAACTATTGAGTTAAATTGCCTATTCACAAAAGTGTTACCACAGCAGTTAGAAATAAACATATTAAGATTAAATATATTAATTACATATATGTTTTCTCATAAAACACAGTTTTCACAGTTTGTTCTACTAAAAAGTAAAACAATTATATTATTAACAAAAGAAGATGCAGATTGAGAGACTGAGATCTGAGAAACACAAACCCACTCACAGCAGCTGGATTCTCTCCAGTAAACTCTGACTATGTCCTGTTTCTGTGCAAACTTGTAGCTTAACCCCATCACAGTTTGTTAGCATAAGATATGAATTATCTCATCATAAAAAGATCATTGACCTACTTTGTTTATTAAACACAAGGGTTTTAAGTTTCTCATCTTACCTCTCGCATACAATCAAATACATTTAAAGTCATTAGAATTGAGCTTTAAAAGTGATTGGTATGAGAAACATAGCTTTTGTTGAATCACATGCCTTCAAAAATCTGATATATGAAATAAACAAATTGAGCCTCTTAATTTTGACTTTCATCTCTCTGGACTAAACTAGGTTTAACATTAACTAAAGGGAAGGAAGGTGAGCTGGGGGCTGCTGGATAACCCTGCCAAAAATCAGGGGGAGGCCTGGGAACTGGGATGTTTGAAATAGACAAGTCAATATTTGAATTTGTTTTTTAGCTGATAGCTTAGAAGTTGAAAGATTCAAATGGTGTGTGGGGGGATGTGACTTGAAATGATGGGCTTTACTTTGTATTTTAGCAATACATTTTAATAAGAAAACTAAATTACTTATCATTATTAGAATTATTATTATTTACTTTGATTAAGAGTTAGTCACCTAACACACTGCCTATTATTGATTCAGTCTTTCTTGGAACTTGTACTGAATATTTTATTCATTTAAAGATATCATGAATCTTTATTGTCAGTTATGGTCAAAAACCGAAATAGGTTCTGGGCAGTTTTATTTGCTGAGCAATTTAATTATTTTATTGCCTTTTATCTGGGTTATCTTGCAAGTATATCATTTTACCCAAAACCTTTTTTTCCACAGTTTGTTATATTCACCTTATATTCAGCTTGTTGATAAATCAATATCCAAAAGTTATTAAGGCATTAAGGAGAAACTTCACCACTTATAAATATATATGCATTTATTATGTTAATGGTAATCGTTTCTTTACTCAAGACTTTTATGAGAACATCCATTCTAAGACCTCCACGAGGCATTTTTCAGGACCATGGACAGCACACAAGTTATTTTCTGAATGATACCATGATACCAATGGTATCATTCCCAATTCCCAAATGGTATCATTCTCAGTCCCAGGGAACACACACACACACATACAGAAAATGTATAACTTGAATGCACTGTAGGTCGCTTTGGATAAACGCGTCTGCCAAATGCATACATGTAAATGCTAAACAGGTAACATAGGTTGTCACCTACAATGACATTCATTTGCTGTCCTAGAAAATAATTTGGGCTGATAAAGTCATATCCTGAGTGAAAATATCCAGGAGATATGTCACAATGCGATATTTCACTAACATTCATCCCATTTAAATGTTGTCCAGCTTCCTGTTTACATGACTTTGCTCTGAATGTGATCTTTGGTCTAGACACACACAGACACATCTTTTTCTCTTTACACATTTTCTTGTGTTGCTGCTCAGAAGGCTATGATTTGGTCAAGAAATGTAAGGCTTTATAGCACTAGCTATAGAAACATAGCACTAGTTATGCAAAGGTCATAAGTTAGATTCCCAGAGAAAGCACATACTCATACATGTACAGACTAAATGCGTGGTAATGGTTTACATTGGGATGCTGTTATACGTTGAAACGTAATTTATGTCTTTGCAAATTGAGCAAAAATCATGTCTTTCACATGTGATTCCATATGTTTCCCATCAGAATATTTCTGGGATTTACACGAAAACTACACATTTTACCTCTGATCACATGTGTTTTGGATATGAAGTTCCGTGTATTTCCTGTAAGGGTTGAACTTTTTTAAAGTTTGAACACAAAACATTCCACTTGTGCTAAAGACTCTGCACTTGCAACAGAAATGACAGTGATTAATGTTTCACTCTACCCACTGTCTGACTTGTTTTAATGTTATCTTAGAACATTGAATGAACCGGCTGGCTATAAATCAATTCTGAGCTGGAGTGAAGTGATCCTCCTATACTAAGACTTATGACTAAGACTAATGATTTATCAGTGAGGTTATCGAGTGTGTCTGTCTGTTAGGTTTAGTGCATGTGCATGCTTATATGATTGTTTATATATGTCTTTTGCATGTGCGCACACGTTTGTGTATTAAAGTTCATAACCTGCTCCATCCCATCCCTGTCTGCATTTTGTCATGCACAGAGCATGATGGCAGCCTGCCTTGTGCTGCTGAGATCTCCACCTGCTTGAGTAGCCAGAATGTCACAATCAACGTCCCACTCCCAAACGAATTTGGCCTTTTGCGTAATAGGGTTACGCAAGACGATGACGAGGGTAAACGCGCTCATCCAAGCGCAGTAATGAAGAGTAATACAAAGAGTGTCTTTGTTAAGGTTCGAATGGTATCAGCAGGTAGTAACAATCATTCTGAATAAAAGTTTAACCTTCAATTAAATTCAAAGGCACTGTATTTGTCTGATTTCTTTGATGATGTACTGTCAATAAGCTTCATTCAACATAGGGTCAATAGTTTAAAGCAGTCATAAAACAATAGGGAGAATGAAATAAGGTGTATTACCATTGGCTTGTGTTGACCAAACAACAATGAGGAATATAAGGATACAATTTTAATAACTTAAAGGACTCGTGTATCTGTTATATTGTTCTATTTTATCCACATAATTTGCTGGCACACATCATTAACAATGAGCAACATTGTGGCATTCTAAAATACCAAGTAGAGATTTACTCTACAAAGTAATCAGTCTACTTTAAGATGGTTTGATGAATGATTTGTAATGTTATATTAGGTTTAGAGTTGTGATTGGTCTTCTGCACATGCATGTTAATAGACTCTGGCCATACATGAAATGTATTGGAGTACAAATTCACACAAACCCTGCTAAAAAGACCTAAGCTGGTTGGCTGGTTTAAGATGGAAATAGCTGGTCTGCTACACCAGATAATACCAGATTGGGAGACCAGTCAACACCTGCCAACCAGTTAGGTTGGTTTTAGCTGTTTTTGTTTTTAGCATAGAACTCAAAGAACCGCAAACGGCTTCATCATGACCCTTCAACAGATGGCGATGAAGACTGATGGTAGGTAAATGACTAATATTTTTTTGTTATCACTATATTTGTCTATTGTGGACTCGTAAAACATTTTCAGGCATAAAACTAACATGGCTTTGTCTACACATTATATGCCCTGCTGAGCAGATATCTTGCTCAGCAGGGCATCAATAGTTGCAGTCTTGACTTCACACAATAGACTGAACAACAGGCACACTGTGTCAGTGTGAATGTGTTCTTCAAGGCATGGGTTGTCCTCAGTTAACCCTTTACTAGCCAGACAAATTTTGGCCTGAAGCTTATGAATGGTAAGTGTGGGTAATTCCACATTACAAAAGTACCATCATCCATTTCACCATCAAAGTACAACAAATTGTCATGCTAATGTAAACAAAAAACATCCTTCAGTTCCCACGATTTAACAGGTGCGGAAGAAGTGGCACCTTTGAAGTTGAGCCTTTAGTATCATTCCTGTCTTTCCTTTAGGAAAACAGCCATGCCCTCAAATCAAATCTTAAACCACATCTTAGTCTTACATAAACATCCCCAAAGCACAAACACATGCAAATTAATATTTGGCATTTGAACTTTCCAAAAATTTAGCAAAGGTATGAAGACAGCTGTTACGTGCAGGTTTGGGCCCGTAGGGTTACAGGGTTTGGGGTGGAGCTGGGCTGGGTGAAGTGGGGTAACCACTGAATGTGCTGCTGCACTTGTATGACATCTGAACATTCAACTTTCACTAAACCAAGATGATTAAACTGTATCTTTTATATCAGCCTTTTGGTGATATTTAATTATTTCCTTCTAATATTAAGAAACAGTGATTATCTGTATCAATCGGTATCAGTAAAATAGTCATTTAAACATCTTGTCTGTAATACCGCAGCCGTGGCTATAGAATCCTTTTCCACATTCTTCCCTTTTCCTTAAATCACCTCCATTCTTGTTGTACCATTTTGTTGAATTCTGATAGATGCAGAAGTAACAGATAGCTTTACAAAGCTTAGGTAGAGTTTGCGATTATGTTTCAGGAAGACTTGAAATTTCAGTATGAGTGACTCCACAAACAAAACATTTTAGTACAAGTGACTTTATAAACAGACATCTGAGAGAAAAGACTATGTCTGGAATGCACCATGGATGAGGCAGCTCACCTTTTTCATGGTGCACAGCTGATATGGAGCCTGCATGTTTTTGAGCTGACCTATGGCATTTTGTTAAGGTTAGTCAGCAAATCATCAGAAGTATGTGTTCTCCAGCCTTCACCTTTCCCTGAGGGCAGCCAGGTCACTGCCTGTGTAAAATGAGATCAAAAACAACCACAACAGAAGTCTGCACTCGTTGTACGGCCCAGTATGTGGTGTATGCATGCATGTATGTATGCACTTGTTTTGCAGCTCCAAAAGTTATAAATTCATCCAACAATTAGAGAATTGCAACATGCGGTCATTTAAAAAAGTGAGACAAGTAAACTTTAGAAGCTTCCATAGACTTTACTTAAAAAAGTAGACATGACATTTTTTGGTACATAGCATCTACATACATGAGCAGAACAAATAAAATAACATACAAAATTTGTGCATGTAATCTCTCAATGGGACTGATTTGTATGGGTTTCATTTCAAAATAAATAATGTCTTGATACAGTGCCATTACTTAAAGAAAATGTTTGGAGGCTCAATTTGCAAGACTGGTCATACAAGGGCCAATGGCAACATCTTATGAGACTATTCATACATATTCAAGTATTTTGTTTCAGGCAAAAGCACTGGAATACTATGATTGTATGTTGAAAATATGCAATACGTTATTACGGATTTGTTTCCTTTATAAAGACTGCTCTATGTTTTGTATACATGTAAAATACTGTCTAAATAACAGTGAAGTCAAATTGTAAAGATAAAATGGCAGAGACTCTGCAAATAGGAATGTTATGGTACAAGTATGTGACACCTTGAAACATGCAAGACTGCTCTTGCCCAAAGTCCAAGATAACTTGGTTGCAGATGTCCTTAACTTCAATATTTTGGCCTGTTTCTGACTTCCCTTGCAATGCTATCTCATTTGATAACAAAGGCCTTCACATTCATTCTCCAGGGCACAGAAGATGGATCATACAGTTTTCCCTTGGTTGTGGTCATCTCCAAACAACCAGTCTTTTGTAATTGTCTTTTGAATACAGTCCTGTTTTTTCCTAAAACGGAAAAACTCTTTAGCAAACTCCTTTTGAGTCCATTTGCAAAGGTAGCACCGTAATGTCATCTTTTCATCAAACAGTTCATAAAAAATAGTGCTGTTAACATCAGTCCTTGGCTTTGCACAGCCAGCCATCATTTTTCTCCTTTCATTTCTTTGTTATTTATGCCACAGGGTGGCACTTTAAAGGTGCAGATAAAGGACTCTAATAGTGATAAATTCATTCTTTAAAACAAGACATTCGAAAAACCAGAACCATAACAGCTTTTATGGCAGTCTGCAGACTTTTGATATTTGCATCTCCTCAGTTCTTCAGAATTCAGTTCTGGGTGTCCCTGTGATGTTCACCAAGACTGCATTCATCTCTCATGTGGAACTTGCCACCTCCTTACAATCACTTTCAGTGTTAGTGTCTTGCCGTTTTGAATTGTGGTAACACAGAGCGTTCATAATTGGGTTCTGACAAAGATGGTGAGTGGCATGATTCATGAAAAAGTGCCTCTACTGACCAACACCTGCATATAATCCCTTGTTAAGAGGGCATCGCTGTTGGGAAGTGTTGATCTGGATGGATAGGAGGATGCCTGTCAGGAAGGGTAATGAGGGGCCTGTGGAAATCCAGTTGATCCTTCTCTTGAACTTTCGCCATCTCCCTCCTAAACTTCCTGGCGAGCAGGATGGAAGGTACCCCTCTCCTTAACCTTTGGGCAGCTCTTCTTTCCCACACTTCATATTTGGAATACTTCACACCAAGAAGCCTTCTTGAGATATCCTGTAAAATAAATAATTGCACCCAAGTTATCTCCTTTTCTAATTTATTGATTCTAAAGGGTTTAGATCTTGATTGGTCACTTTATTTCACTGTATGGGAACGGTTTAATATGAGTGTGAACATATAGATCCAGATGTAATATAACTGCATCACATACACAGGCTGTTCTTTGTTTTGCCCCCGCCCCAGTACAGTACATACATACAATGGCCAACATCAGACTCGACACACCAAATGATTATTTGGTGAACAGCTGAAGATGGCCATTCTAGCATGACAGCATAATGCTTTAAGGCTGAGCTGTACTTCTGATCGGCTCATGGTGCAAATGTACTGTTCTCAAGTGGGGCTGACTATTGTGTTGTTGGGTTGTTTGTTTTTGTTGTTTTGAAGTCCAAGCCATGGCCAGCTGGTCAACTGTCTTGCCAACGCTTAACATATTTCCATGCCAAGAGCACATGGCACAAAAATTTGCCAGAATGCGGCACAACACTTGTACTTGTTTTGGTGCTTGAAATGATGACATCATTCTACTTGCTGTCCAATAAAGTTTCATGGTGTTACCAAGAGCTTTTTTTCGTGAACGTGCCTCTCTCAGTGTTGTCAGTAAATTATCTTTAATGCACTCTGTACACTTCTGATGATATGTGTTGTTTTCCACATTGCTCAGCAACTCGCAGAAAGGAGACGTGGTTAATATTGATTTAAACTAGCTGTCTAGTCTGAGTCTGTTTGTGGGTTCAGAAAAATCATTGTGCTGGGCTTCAGATGGGATGGGGGGAAAGTAAGATAAGCAGCTTCATGTACCTTGTGAAGAGTCTGTGACACTGGGATGACCTGCAGAGAAGTGGAGGAAACGTCTCGCTCTGACTTCACAGGTTTTGCACAGTACTGCTCCAGCCGACGCAGCTCACAGCTCCGAAAGCAGCACTCCTCCACTATTCCTGTCTGAGGACGGCGACTGTTTGATCTGTTTGGCCTGTCTGGATGGGGGAAGAGAAGGTAAGCGATCAACCACGGGTTTCCCCTGGAAAGGAACCAATGCTACTAATTCACACCCTGTTGTTTATATTTCACCAAATCCCAGATGGGGTTGTCGGCATGTTCCTAGGATTTATGAAATCTGAGATGCCATCAGCAGATCCTGTCTATCCTGTTGTCCTGCTTTTTATTTTTTCCACTAATTTGATAAGAAGACTCGCCTTAAAGTCAGGACTTTAAACTGTCACAAAACACAGCGCACTGCAGAAACCGAATATTGTTTTATTTTTCCAGGGATGTGTAAATAGCTATCCAAACAGATCATGGAACGTAACCTTGCCATTTGACTACTAAACAGAGATAAAAGATAAAGAACAGCAGGAGAGGTACAAAAGGGGCAAGTCCACAGTCATCCGATAGGAGAGAGAGAGAGATTAAATATATGGTTGCAATATTTTGTGCACAGCAACATATCTGCTGCAACACCATTTAAAAGCATGAACGATCTGAACTGCATATGACTTGCATTTTTTGATAGTTTTTAGTCACGTCTAGATTTTCTGACAGCACATTAAGAGTTAACACTTACTGAGATGAAAGCCGTTGTCTCCACACACGAACTGCAGAGTATCCACCAGTTCTCCACCGCACAGAGTCTCCACCGCCATTGCTCCGGGGTATGTGTACAATAACAGCAACAGAATAAAGAGTATTCTCGTCGAAGACATCTGTGAAATCAAAACAACGCGTAAGTCAAGTCGTGGGGAAAATAAAATAATGCAAACAAGGCGCACTTAAGTGATTGTGTTACTATTTCATCACGTACAAAGGTTGTAAAAACGCACAGACCATGAGACACAACAAAGCTCACCGTAACCGAATAGACGCTTTGGTCTATTGTTCGTATCAAAGATACAAGCAAGCAAAAGCAACTTTGATGAATAGCTCACCATTTAAAGCGCAAAACCAAAGTTTTCCCAAAGTTTTACATCGTGGCATTGCCACGAAACCATTACGTAGGTGTAAATAAAAGTATGCAATATATAAACATGCTGAATAGAAGTATGCATTATATACATGCTGCAAGACCACTGTTAAAACTAATCATGCCATCATCCTTACCGTTTTTCGGCATGATAGACAGAAGAGATGGTGAAAATCCATGATTGTCCTTTTGTGGAAAGAGGCGTATTCCTAGCTATCCTACTAAAACGCTGCTTTGTTTAATTTGCCGTCTGTTGCATATCTTTGAGTGATGCTTTCGGCTGTCTCAAAGTTCAGAGGACAGGCCAGGGATATTTAGTGAGCCGCAATTTATACTAACACCGCCCCTCTCACCCCCAGCCCAGCATGCGCTCTGCGCATGTGTACATCCGAGCGGCTGTTCTCTTTATCACAAGCTATTAGATTTTAAACAAAACAGAAACGGAAAACGACGTGTTCCTTATATTACCCACGATTACTATTAAATCCGCAAAAAAGTAAATACCGTAAAACCAAACATTTGTTTTTCAAACTTTTTTGATGAGTAGCCGAAATGTCTCGCGTTTGATTCTTGCGTCACCAATGAAAAGCAAACGCGTTGCTTATTTGAAGAAACGCGTGTTACAGGAATATTGTGAAAGTGCAGCGCTCACTGCTGGCTTTTCTTTGAATGCACACTCGGGTTGGCAGGAGTACCTGTTCACAAAACGATAGCTCCTGCTTTAAAATACTGACAACAGGTCAGCCCCAGGAATTTTAATTGAGGTGACATTCCTCTTGCTTCTCGTCAAAACAAAGGGCGCTGCAAACGCATTCCGGTGAATGCGGACAGACGAAGTACGCGCTTAAGTTTCAGTGTTGTTTACCCATCGATCTCACGCCAGAAACTATAAGTGTTACTCTTTCATTTAGAAAATGTGTTAAATGCTAGTCACGATTCGTTATTTAACATCCCGTGAAGGTTGTGTGATGTTCTGCACTGTTGGTGCTGTATTGCTTATGTTTGCAGTCAAAATATACAATAGCAATTACAAATAACAATGGGAATATAAGTTTTTTCTGCCTGTTGACAAACTGTAATCACGAAATTGTCGTTCACTTCTCAGAAATATGACTGCCTGGCATCCAATGAGGCAAACACATAGCAGAAAAATACAAGAAAACAAACAGAAACTGACAGGTGTGTACCTGCAGAAGGACAGATATGAAGCATGTTTTAGGTTCATATTTTGTTTACAGTCCGTTTTTAGAAGACGAGGGAATCTTGATATTTTAATTTTAATCAATGCAATTAAATGTGTAGAACAGGTTAAATAAAAGACTAAAGTTAATGAAACATGAAATTGGATGAGCAATGAGCATGTCCTAACTTGCTTCAAACTGGACATGAGATGCAACTTTAACAAGATGCAACTTGCAAGATGCAACTTTTTTTTAGCAAAAAACTTCCATTATATGTCTGAAATAACAGCCAGTATCATGTAAATTATGATAATTTCATATGACAGGATGCCAAAAACAAGCAATGTATCATTTTAATACTGTCAATTACACCCTCACGTTTTATAAAATGAGATGTTTGCAAACAGACAGGCCCAAAATAACTTATTATACTACTTGAAACTGCAGCCTGTAATACACATTCTGTTTGATTCATGTTCTGTCATGGCACGTGGCACACTCTAGTGGCACAAACTGATACAGGCTGTGTAAAATGACCAATAGAATGACTGAGATTTTTTGTTTACTATCTGGTACACTGAGGCAATGACAAAAAGGACAAAAAGAAAGTTCCACATACAGTAAATAATACAAGCATTACGGAACATGGTCAGATTACACAGTGAGGGGCAAAGGGAAGTCGGTGTGTGTGTGTGTGTTCTTTATGCTTGAGACGTCTGACCATCACCTACTGTAAGTGAAATGCTCAGCTGGAAGTATGACTTGATATGGACTCAGACAGACCAATCAGATGCTTGCCAAAAAGGTGACCCTATTTTATGCTTCAAATAGTTATTGGGACTTTCCACAAACAGGATACCCAAATTCTCAATCTCTGAATCCTTAAAATTGTCATTACTTGTAGAGGGATGTTTAATGAGCCTTCATTGTCAAACTCAAGAACACAAACATTTATATTTGGCATGTTTTCATGTGGCAACATTTTTATTGTCCTTTGCTTTAGCACCGTTTATTAATGCGGCATGTGCAAAGATATGGTGGAGAACGTGACAATGTACAAACACATTTTAGCCTCAACATACATTCCCTTTAGGAACTTTAAGAACCTATTTTAAAAGAGAGGGTTGATTAGTAGGAAATTAATTTGATTTGAAGGCTCATATTCATGTATATGGTCTGGTTTTTCTTATATAAATATTTTCATGTTCATGTATATGGTCTAGATTTCTCTTATATAAATATTTTCATTTTCATGTATATGCTCTAGATTTTTCTTATATAAATATTATCATTCCTATCAGAAACAACACAGTTTCCATGTATAGAAGACAAATCTGTTTTTGGTGAATCACCTTAGCATCTCTTTCACATGTTTGGTGTTAACAAAGCAAGTCAAAACAGGCTGGATCTGTATTTTCACTATCTGCATTATTCTTTCAAAATTTGGCTTATTGCTGACACAACCTAACTACGCTCCTCCAGCTGCATCCATCTGAGCCATGTCTGTCTCTGGCATCTTACCATAGGTTTTTTTTGTGAGTTGATGGAAAGGAGATATCTGTGTGAAGTTAAATATCTCCCACTCAACAGTGGTCAAGGGTTCCTGAACGAATGGGAAATCATTCTTCCCAGCTAGATGCTGAGTATGTCTGAGAGAGCAGAAGGAAATTTTGCATACATTCCTTTATAGGCTGTGGTTATAGATCAAACACTTGGCAGGCATCGCCAAACATGCTGGAGAAGAGGCCATTGTAACCTCAGGGACAAGGCAGTAAGTCTTTGGCCTCCCCAAACTTATGTAAGTTGTTATCCTGTGTAAGTCAAATTATCTTTCTTGTGTATCAGGTCACTGATGTCTGTGTGATTTCATTTATATTGCATTACACTACTTTAGAATATAACATTGTGATTTCTGATGCCATTGGTTCTCTTCATTCTTAGTCTCTTTGACATTTTATAATGAACAATTGTTTACATTAACAAAAGATGACTTATTAAAAACAGTTTTTATGAAAGAAAAATACACTTATAAATACTTTTTAAATTCATTTTACTTTTTGGCATTGGCAGGCTTACTGATGGATAAACCAGATTTCAAGGCAGATTTCACACGAAAGGAAAAGGTTTAAACACACTTCTTTCCATGTTGTAGGCCAATATTAAACAGAACAAAAAGATTAAAGTTTGTAACCTATTTCCGAGAGATGCTTTAATGGGTCAATGACTGGACTGTGCCCTAATTTGATACAAAAGAACATAGGAGTAAAACTTCCGGTTTAAAATTGGGCAAAATGTCTTGATTCATATCTATGTAAATTAAAATTAACATTTTAAAGATATTAAGTAAATTTATAGAGGAATTTGCTGAAGTTGGGGATAAAGATTGTTTGGATAAATGGATCTTAAATGTCAAATTTTTTATTGACAGTCAAGATTTATAGATGAGTCAAAAAACTTTCATTTACATTCTGTTTAATATGCTTTTGTTACACATGTTTAATGCTCATTCTGAATTGTTACATCAGAAAACGTACATGGCCATTGTGTTGACAATAACACAAGCACAAAATAAATACATTTAATAGATTACATGCATACTTTTCCTGGAACTAAAAGCTGTTTTTAAACATTTTCAAAAAAAAAAACTGTTAACACTTAAAAAGGAAACATAAAATACAATAGAAGGAAATCAAATAAAATGTTATTTGAAAAAGCTTTATATACGCATCAACACATTCCATGTTTTTAAGGTCAGGGAAAGGTTACAAATCCCCAACATTCAAACTGACCGTATACTGCATCACACAATATAAATCAATTAAACAGCATCATACAATCTGAATGATCTCATCTTTCACTTCATCTCTTAATATTGATTAAGGGCATCAGAATGCAACAACAGAGAAAACTGTAAGGTCTGCTTGTTTGAACTGTAAGGTCAACACTTCAGTCATGATTACAGAAGCTAGGCCAAGCTAATTCCTTGACATCTTGCCAAGAAAATATTTCTGCTACTGAAAAAGTTGGTTTTAGTTGAAGTTCAGTACATATCAGCTAATCACACTGAGTGTCAGGAGCAAGTGCTGGTAATGAAATGCTCTTATAAACTATACATTAAAAATCACCTGCATTAAACTGTTCAGCATACACACGGCAAGGCACAAAGCCTGAAGCGTCACAGAATGAGATTCCTCTTAGAAACTCGCAGAATGAGATTCCTCTTAGAAACTCGCAGAATGAGATTCCTCTTAGAAACTCACAGAATGAGATTCCTCTTAGAAACTCGCACTACCTCCCTATTTCTCTCCTTTATATGCAGCATCTCGCACACACATGCAAACAAACAGGACGACACAAGTGAAAAGGTTAATAGAAAACAAAACAACACATTTCAAGTTTCTCTCTGTAATTTGTCCACCAATCGAATCACTTTGGGTCTTTTGTGTCAAGCTGAAACAGATCCAGCATATCAAGCATTGCTTGTCTGATATTGTTTCCAAAGCGATGAGAGTCCTAAAAGGGGAAAAAACAAAAGACTAAGAGAAGCCAAATGTCCTAACAACACTGTCACTGCTAATGCACAGGTAAAGGATGAAATTCTAAAGCACTGTTTATTGTATGATGGAATACTGGCTGTTAACATACCGTCTCTGGACTGGAACGCTTGGAAGAGATGTGGAAATTGATAAGGTTTTCTCCGACAATCACATAAGCCACACCGTAACCATCATCAGCAACCTGTCAAAATAAGAATATAAAACTGTAATCTTTTTCACTGTAAGATTTTCTCTCTTTTGTTCTTAAAAAAAAATAGTATAATTCAATATTATAGCATTATTGCTCAAGGAATTATTATGACAGTTTGCTTATATAAACAAAAGACTCACTGGTCCAAACCCGCCTCCGCTTGTGACATACTCTGGGTGCCTCACTAAGTCAAACAGCTCCACCTGCTGTAGAGGAGTCTGACTGGTGGAGAGTCTCCAGGGCTCCGACAGAACCTACATGCACAGCAAAAAAACTGAGCTGAGTCCCCCACAATTGCCATAGCAACTGTCTTTCTTTTCTAGACGGTTACAAAATTTCTAAAGGAAATCAATGATGTTTTGGAAAGACGTTTTTGAGTTGTTTTAACTCTAGTATAGAGTACTACATATTTTTTAATTTCTATAAAAGAATGAAAACTTTATAAATTCAAATTCTATTTTTAGAGTGTTACACTATTTCAAGTGTTACACTGAATAACATGAGAAAGAAGATAACAAAACAGCACTGTCGGTTTAACAGACTATAATATTTCGATGGAAATGTCACCGCAATTGTAGAATGACCCTGGTTTGTGCTATGCAAGACAGACATACTAAATCAAGTGCAGAAATACCTACTTTTAATTCATTTCTCACCAAAGTGAATGTGCCATTAGGTTAATGACTACTTCTATGAGAGTAATGTCTCATTTGTATTTGCCTAACTGCTTAAATCCTGAAACTGCAAACACACCTCCTGGAGAAAAGGGGAGTCCTGTCCAAGATACTTAGACACCACGTAGAGGCAGAAGAGATGACGGTCAATGCCTTTGCCAGTCATTGCCAGTCTGTACATCTGCTGGTGTTTTTCAGCAGCTAGCTTCAGTAAACACAGTTTTTGTTCTCTCTACAGCAGAATAAAAACATCACACTTGATTTCTTAGTAAATTTACTCCAATAAGTTTTAAACTGCTTGTCTGTCACAATACCGTGTTGTTGTTAACCATGGAGCGAACAAAGGTGCAGGACTCAACGGTGCAAGACCGCACCGTTTCAGTACGTCCTTCTCTGAATAAACGTGTCATTGATGCCTCATAAGTCAAGCAAAACGTCCCTTTGTCCTGTATAGTACCATGAAGAAACATTTTTGACTTTCCTTTTTTGAAGGAACAATAAAAAGAAATGTAAAAAATTGCATTTTTGTTAAAGACATACAATTTAATAAAATTTAAACAGATTTCAATAGGAAAGCTCACTCTGAAATGGGCCAGCTGCAACGCAAGCTGGATGAAGGCATCTGGACTAGTCTTGCACTTTTTGATCAGGCCCTTTCCAAAGTCACTGAAGGGGATGATGTGGGAGTCCACATCATCAGCCAAAGCCTCAGCCACAAATAAAGAGTTGGCAATCATAGTCTGGCACTGCCATTAAAATACAAACAGCAGACATCATGTCAAACAGGCTTTGCCTGACAAGACTGAAAAAGTAAGTCTATTTTATCAGCCTTTTTGAGGGCTAAGCACACTGACCTCACTTGGGATATTCCACTGGAGTCTTCGAGGTCCAGGGAGAGTAGGATGAGGTTCTCCTTTACAGTGGCCATCTGCTGTGTAGCCCAGCTTAACAGGGTCCATCGACAGCACATGCTTCATGAAAAACGTAATCCAGGTTTATTTTAGGTGTAGATGTCACAATTATGATAAACAATCATGATAAATAGCAGTTATTGCCATGCCATGAAAACAGATGCATGTGTGTGTTTTCATACCTCCCAGAGGTGGCCAATGATGGGAGCATCAGCCCAACTATGTTCTGCATTAAGGCCCATTGTTCCATTCTTAAAGACGATCAGGTTAAAGGACTTATCAAACCACCTATAGAAATTGAGCAGGTACATGTCATGTAACTTCATTGCTAGTCAATTAATTTAGTAACAAAGCAAGAGGTTCTTTAGGGTACAGTACTGGTAGTAAGAGACTGTCTCCTTACGCATGCTGTGTATTCGTCCTCACCTGTCATAACATTTCCCATGGAGCAGGGATTTAGCATAGTGGTCCAGGGACTTCACAGGATTATCTGGATCATAGCGCTGCTCTGTGTCATCCAGTGTAACAAAGAAAGCAGCCTTCTCCACAGCATCCAATGACTGTCTGTTCCTACCGTGTCTGAGGTAGGCATTACGGGCACACGCCCAAGGCACTCTAGGACAAACACAAATTTACTGGCTGAATTCCTATTTAATAGCTGAATGAGGATCTATAATAGTCTAGATCTGCTTTTCTTAAACAGCGGACTGGGGACCACTGAGGGCATCAACAAAATTTACTTAAAATTAATTAAAAACAAAAGAAAAACCCTTCTTGCTAATTTTAAGTCAAAAAGTTTGAGAACCATTGGTCTAGATTGTGAAATTAGAGCAGTTACAAGACACTGGACAAATGAATAACAGTAATATGATGGCAGTGTGTGTCTTTTGAATACCTGTCTCCTGCAGTAAGGGCAGCAAGGGTTTCCTCTCCAGGCTGCGGTTCTGACGTGTCAGTAAGGATTCTCTCCATCTGCTGCTCTATTTCCCGTGGCAACAGCAAGCGTCCATCATAAAACAGCCCCACCTTAAAGTAACGACCCCGGTGATACACCACAATATGCCTGCTGTCAGACACATGCTGAACAGAGTCTAGAGGTAGAGCAAGGGAAAGAATGTATTATGCATGTATGTACTGTAACTCGCATATACTGTATTTTCTAAATTAACTTTACACTGAGTAAAATAACTGTCTTAAAAACATACTGGCTGGTAAGCAGTTAGCCAACATTTAAAATGTTTAAATGATTTGACAGTAAACGTAAAAATAAACTGAAAAATTAGGTGGAGGTGTTGGGGGAGTGGGGTAGCATGAGGACTGAGATGAAATGTAAGCATAGTGTTCCATATACAGCTGTGGGGGAAGGGTTGGGAGGAGTTGGACAAAGACCTGCATCCCATGTCTAACATAGTTCTCAGGAACAAAAACAACAACCTAGTCTGATCTGGAAAATGTCAGACGTCTGATGAATAACAAATATACATGTAAAACTCATGCGAAAGTTAAATGAGTTCTCGGATGAAACAGCATTCTGTTACTGAATGTTTCAGGCAGTGTTTTGTGGTATGCGACAATTACCTGAAAAGAGGGTAGTATGTTGCAGAGTTTATTATGCAACAATAGCATACTTTCAAAATTAACTAATCCAGGACTTGGGAGGACATGTTCATTATCTTTCCCAGTTGCAGACTTAATTGTAAACGCAACGGAAAGCAGGACTGTACACTTTTAATCAGCTGTTACAGTGTAAATTTGACGGAGAGACAGTGTCAGTATTCAGTACCTGTTTCTATGCCTGGGATGCGACTGGTGTTGAACATACGCTCATATTGGGACGAGCACATGGGGATGGTGTTTTGAAGCATAAGCTGTGAAGGAGAGAGCAAGAGGTCAAACAAAAGATGGAGGTAGCTGCGGCTTGGTGGTAAACAAACGCTACAGGATAAGAAATGGGCCACAAATCACTGCTGTGGACCGTAGAGAACACACAATGATCTGGACACAACAAGAGTGATAGGGATCCTGATCCAAAGAGTGAATAAATAAAATAGGGAGTGGAATGAATGGAGAGGAACTGCAAGCAGCGCGGCCCTGTGTCGTCAGCTTGTCATTATACAAAACAGCTAATACAGTGTGCTAAAGCTAATACTCCAGGAGAGTCACTGTTTTACGGAGAATAGCTCCAGCCTTAATCAAACAACTAATTCAAACCTTGTACAGCTGTATTTGATTAGGGTTGGAGATAAACTCAGGACAAGTGGTCTCCAGGAGCAAGACTGAAAAACCCTGTGTTAACCTAATTGACAATGAACACATGCAATAATAAACCTATTATTACTCAGCTAATTGAAATGAACTGATGACACATGGCCAGAGGAAGAGGTTGATTTATCGCGTACAGACTGTCTACTCTTACCCCTCTCCTGACCTGGGATGCGGCATGTATTAAATACCCGCTCCCACTGTGCAGAACAGAACGGAACACTGTTCGCCAGTGCAAAAAGCTGCACCATTGTGACAATATCATCAGGAGGCATGAAACATACAAATATTTAAAGCATCAAATAAAAGCATTGTGCTATATAGATACAGGCCAGAAGTCAGTTAAGGCATTCAACAATATGTTGTAGGTAGTAGAAACCAAAGATGGTCATATTTATCATTGCAGTTATTGTTGTTATTAGTCACTGGTGTTAAGGTCATGAAAATCTATGCTCATTCAAGATCACCACCAAACCCAGTCAATTGTCAAACTGGTCATGATTTAAAGCTGCAATCCATAACTTTTGCCTCTCTGATGCTATCTCTGTTTAAAACATAAAATTGCAGGTTGCTTGTGTAGTTATTCTCATAATGTGGGTGACAAGTTTTAAGTCTAGACAACTTCTGTAAGAACAAGATACCTACAGTACCTGAATATGCAATATAGTAGATGGATCTTCTTTCTGTTTAGAGATGGAAATTTCCAGCGAAATCAGACCCGACCACACAAAATTATAAATCATTATTATAAACTTACTGTTGCGGATCATATTAAGGTAAGAAGATTGTGGTCTGGTAAACTGTCATGTACTTGCTCTGATTTTTGTTCATTTGAAACCAAAAAACAATTACAGATTGCAGCTTTAAGTAGTGAATTTGTCTGCAGCACATGTCTGAAGTGAAAATGAGGTAAAAATATGGTAGTTTGGCTAACCGGCTTGATCTGAGCCCGGTCCAGCTTCCTCCTGTAAAGCATGATGGCATGAATAGCATTTCCAGCTCTCGCTGCTTGCAGATGTGTGGGGAAGACATACAGAAAGTCCTGTTTAGAAAAAGAGGAGCCAGAGATTTTAGATTCAAACAGTGTATGTATTGCTGATGGTATAGAAAAGTCAAATCAAATTGAAGTAAAGCAAAATAACATTATTAAACTGCATACCACAAAAAAAAATTCAAAGAGACGACACTGTTTGGTTAACTATGTGCTTATTGACCTTACAAAACCTACATTTAGGTTCCACACAAAGCACTGCAACTTGTTTATGACATAAGTGACAAGTATCATTTACCATTGCATAATAATTGCTGTTAACCATGATTGGCCCACGACCTCTCAAGTAGATATATTCTTCCCACCAATCACTGACCTTAAAACACACATAAAAATACATCCAAGAACTGCAGCTGTTTAGTTCTTTATTGAGATTATTTCTATGTTGAGAAATGTGCTGCACTTACATAATTGGTGGCCCACCAAGACTTCAGTTTGAGGTACCACTGAAGTTTTGGTCCAAGGTTCTTCTGAAAGTCTAGTGCAAGACTCTCCATTCTTTGGTATTCCTCATCGTTCAGCAGTGGGCGGACTGATTCAAGATACTACAAGACAGCACAACCAAAATTCACACCCACTTTCAGTAGAGACTGTCAGTGTTATCAGAAAAACAGTGTTAACTTCAAGCACTATGTTGGTTATAAACCCCAGCCAATGAGGCTTTATAGATTCAAATAAAAACGAAGCTAGAATCGTTTTCTCAGTACCATCTGAACAGCGTGCATATTTTAGTAAGTTAACTCACTTCATTCACGCTGTGCAACCTACCTCAGACATCAGTAAATACTCACCTGAGCAAGTTAACTCTGAAAACAAGTGACCAAAATGCACAATGAAAACTCTTAATGAAATCTAGCTCTTCCTGATTTACCAATCTGACAAGTACATTATTAAACAAGACAGTTTTTAAAGACAAGACATGTATAGACAAGTAATCTGGTTATCAAATATTCAACAAGATACATAACTTACTCTTCTCATGGTGTTCTTCACAGAGGGCACAGGTAACTGAGGGAGTGAGGTCTGGAAGCTGTATAGCATTGGTGTTTGCATGCCAGAGAAAATCTTCACTAGTATCTGTAAGATCGGAGAGTTTTGCGATTACAAACGTTAACAAATTACAGGGGTCAAAACAGCCAAGAAATTATCTGCAACTTTACCATGTAATGTGTATATTAGGAACTCAGTACTTTCACTTCAGCTGTTTCTTTATTTGGAACTGTTTAAGTGCTTGGCTGTATTTCTATAAGCTTTTTTAAGGATTTGCATTTCATAAACCATTACTGTAAGATAAGATATCTTACAGTATAAGATATTACACTATAAGATATTACAGTATAAGATACACTATAAGATATTACTGTATCTTATAGTGTGTATACAGTGCTTATTTGATATTGCACATTTGGCACATAGTGTATACAGCATTTTAAGGATGTCGCAATATACCAGTATTGACAATAACCATGATATTATTATGATTATTGATACCATGTTAAAACTACACATATGATGATATTGTGAATATTTCAGCACTAGTATCTGGTTGACACTCCAATATAGTAGGTGAAGCTATTGCAACATTAAAAGTAATATTTTGCCTTAAGAGCCATAATAGTCACAAACTCTCTCTCTGCCTCCCTGCACTTGTATTTTAAATGCGATTTATTGCTCAGAAATATGAAATAAACAAAATTAAAGATGAACTGAAAGCATTTTTGCTTTTATATTTCAACTTTCTTTATGTCATGATAACCATGTAGTGAAAATCTGATACTGTGACAGCCCTATTGCATTTACAAATAAACTATTGCAGAACACAGTTAACACAATCTATACTTTCTCTCATCATCCTTAAGGCATACATACCAACCAAAGTTGAATTTTCCAGGTAATTTTTCCTCGGGGCGCATTCATCCAGCCATGCCAGGACAACAGACCCTTCAGGGCATTCCTCATGGTAAATATGATGGCAATCCATAGACCCGTGCCCACCATGACACCTCCAACTAACATCTGGTTTTGAGGAGAAATGTACCTACTGCAAAAAGAGGAGCAAAGAGGAGTATGACTGAGAATAACATCTAATATATAATAATACACAATTCATACCACCTATTAGGGGGGCAAAGACCAATTTCTATAAGAATGGACAATAAAGTTTAATATGGTAAGCATATTAATATTTATTCAGTTACCTATTATCCGCAGCAATTTTTTGCTGTGGAGTAACACAGTGTTGATGGGACAGACATACCTGACTGGGACATGTTTGCCAAGTTTGACAAGCAAGCCTAAGGAAGGGTCCACTTTTAAATAATGTGCTCTTCCCATGTACCCGGCCAACACCAGCATAAACCCTGGAGCGCTTCCTGGGTACACCCCATTCAAAATCCCATTCTGTGAAAAAGATAAACCAGATCTCATTCAAGACATGTTGCTAATTTTACATATCATACTATTATGACTTCTAATGATAGAAAACGTAGGAGACACAATCCCCGAACCTTAAACTGGACGAATCTCTTCTTCCAGGAGTGAAGACCAGACAGATAGACCTGCCGAAGAGCTTCATGACTGAGCTGAAGGTCAATGCCATCAGGGGTGACGGTGAACTGAAAGGCCACAGCCTGATGTGCTTCTGCCATCCTGGACCACCACTAACAATTCTGGAAAAAAATACTCTTCAGTACTAAATGCATGATGACTGATAAAAACTAGCCTTCAAGTTAAAGATCTGTAAGTCACAGAAAGCTTGAGCACACGTGAAATGAGACGAAGAAACTCTGCTACACCATTGGCTGATTCATCTCAAGTTCACATTCATATACTATTTTTTATTTTACAGACCTTTTAAAACAAACGACTCGTTTATACGACTTAAAAGTTGTTCCAGCTGCACATAACGGCGGCTACGGATGTGATGATGTGGCCGCCTTTCCTTTATTTAACTATCACGTGCTGTTGAATCAAATGTTTACTGCACGCAAACAATACAGGTCAATTAACAAACAACATTTACTCTGCGAAGCTCAAATCTACATCCGATTTAATCGCATTGTCTACAGGTGTCTGTTTAGTTGTAACGCGGCTATGGCTAACCCGCTGTGTGTTATTTATGTCCACCATGCTGGATTTATTTACATCCATCTGCCATAAGCGTGACTTACCGTCTTATCTATAGATCACTCTTCCAAAACAGACCTTTGAGCTTCGCTGAATTGACTGTACAACCAAATATTCATTCAGGTAAACAGCACGATGAATCCAGATGGAGAACAACGACGCTTTTCTGCTTGATTTTTTTTACTTTAACAGCACTGAACTCGACCCGACAAAGATAGCCCGTCCACTCTCCTCGTCTGAAACGTTACGATACGGCATACAGTTTCGCCATTGCAAACGTGTTGGGTTAATTCAATGTAAAACGGGTATGAAACGCATTCGCTTTTAATTTAGAGGCTAGATTTTTATCTTATTCATCTAAGCAAAGTTGTTCGTCCGGCACAAGGTAGACAGAAGCAACCAATCCGAGGCCACATCAAACATCACGTGCCTCGTTTGTCACCAACACGGAAATGATATATAAGCGGGCGTTCTCCCTCGTATTAAAACGTCTTTACGAGACAACGCACTATTATAGTTTATCGTCAACACGTGTTGTTTACTGTAGCGACTTTCAATGCACGAACAATAGGATTGCTGAACTTTCTTCCTGTGAGCCAAAGTGGTTGTCTGAAAACAGCTGCGTGCATACGTTTACATAATACATCATTTAGGTTGCCAATCACAACGTCCGGAAAACAGTCGTGTACAGTGCTGATTCTCTTCCCTACGACACTGGCAATTTCCCTATAGCACCGATGACTGAGTAATGAGGAAGGGACACCGCCTGTCTGATCTGTGATCCGCTCTGTTACAGCAGCTTGTCAAAGAGCCGAACAGTGCACGTGCACGTGAACAGTGCGCGCCGCCGGTGCCCGAGCTACTTCCACGTTTGAGGATGACGTCAGAGACCTAGCGGTCGGGACGGTAAGAGAGATTATAGAAACAGCAGAGTACCAATATGAAGACTCGGAGTCTCACCCGCTCCTGTAAAATCGTTTTTGTCACTTTAGTCATTTGCAGTATTTGTGCTGTAAATGGTGAGTAATAATATTTAAGTTTTAAGTCAATGCAATGCGTTTTAATTGCATACGGCTGTATTTATTGCGCACAGCTTGAAATGCACATAGCGAATCTGCTGTACGGCAGATAACAACAGTTAGAGATACATTTATTTAGCCATGTTTTGCCGAATTATTGGTTTATGTTTATTGTTTGCCAACTGGAAGCATCATGTTATCTTTGATTTAACACGCCAAAGTGTATTAGTCAGTGACTTGTACAGTAAATAAAACTTTACTACAGTTTGTTATTGCGGGAGCTTATATGTTGTAAGTCATGGTTCACAATATGGTTTACTTTGTTTTTTTCATAGCTAGATAAATAGTTTTGTACCAAAAAGTCTAATTGTAAAATCTGTCTAATTGTGGGCATCAACTTATGTTAGCTTATGTTGTGTGGCCTCTCTGATATTTGTCCTATTGATTTATTAATATTACAAATTAATTTGCAGTGTTAACTGCAAATTAATTAACTGCAGGGAAGGTGGATTAATTTTCCACCTACCCTGCAGTGAGGTGGAAAAACTGTTTACACCCTTTCAGAAAATAAAAAGGAAATCACAATTTGGGTATGCAAAGCTGTTATATAAGAAAGTGTCTATACAAAAGAGTATATTCCAAATTTCCTAGCTCAAACATATCCCAAGAACCTATATGTGGAATCTTAATTAGTTCAGGGAGGTAAACACAACACAAATCTCCCAGCTTCTCAGCAGACATGTTATGTAACGCATCTCTCATGTGTGCTTGAGACTTGCCATGTTCTTACGTTCTGTTCATGCCTCTTTAATGCAAACACACCAATCAGCCAGAATGAAACGCAATGAATGCAGAAGCTTCTCAAGCAGGACATGAGCAGCATTTAATTAGGTTATCGGTTGTTGTTTTATTGTAATTGCTTCAGATGTGTTTTGTTGCGTTAAACTCATGTTCATGCAAATACAGGAAGCAAGTTAATCTGGTTTTGTCCATGTTCACTTGAACTTTTTCTCTGTACTTGAAGTGCATGTCTGCAGTTCAACATCCACATTGGCTATGCTGCTCACATCACTTATCTTTTGTACTCTGCTGATCCTGTTTAGAAGCTTGAAAAGAATTCCTTCCCTGTTTCCCTTCTCTTTATCTCCCAAAGCTTAATATGCAGGACCACTCAGTCCATTGCTGAATTATAAAATAAGAGGTAATTCCAGTCTAAGCTTTGTAATTCCATACACTCCTGCTTATGTGTGCCTCCACAGGAGATTACTGCAAGGTGAACCTGT
Organism: Chromobotia macracanthus; assembly: GCA_036877525.1. Classification (NCBI taxonomy): domain Eukaryota; kingdom Metazoa; phylum Chordata; class Actinopteri; order Cypriniformes; family Botiidae; genus Chromobotia; species Chromobotia macracanthus. The sequence continues at coordinate 8,142,275 of JAZGTH010000063.1, forward strand.
GTCATAACGGAGGAACGTGCGTGACTGGCATTGGTGAAGATCCCTTTATTTGCATCTGCGCTGAGGGATTTGCTGGAGATACTTGCAATGCCACAGAAAGCGGTTAGAAAAGATGTTTACTGTATCTGATCTCAACTAACCTTTTTGTGTTTAATGCCCATTTGAATTCCAGAACATCACAGAATTTCATTAATATTTTTCCATTTCCATTTTTTATTTTTGTTTGTGAAAAGCACACCAGAACTTACATACATGTTTTCTGCTTTAGGTCCGTGTAACCCAAACCCATGTAAAAACGATGGCATATGTGAGGTGATCACTAACTCCAGAAGAGGAGATGTTTTTAATGAGTATGTGTGCAAATGTCAGCCTGGGTTTGACGGTGCACACTGCCAAATCAGTAAGTTTCTACAACTTATTTTAGATTTAGAAAAGCTTTACTATTGTTTATTGGGGATGGGTCATGATGGTTGCCTGTTGAAAAGACGGTAAGTGATGTCAGCTACTTTTTGATTTCTCTGATTTCTTGCCTTCTTTTTTGTGTGTATTAAGTTAAAAATGATTCCGCTTTTAAAAATGCATCTCGGGACACCTGAAGTCTGGTCCATTTGGACCAGTTGTTTTTGAATACAAGGACACAACCTAAGAAACCCATCTGGTTGGTTCAGATAAACCTGAAGCCAGCCTAATTATTCAGGGCTTCCTTAACGAGCAACCCAATGAGAAGTTAATTTTGGAAATTGGTGAACTGCTCCAACACTGTGATTCAATCCAGAAACACATTTTTAATTTTATGCACGAAATTAAAAGGTCTCTAAGTAGCGCTAAACATAGGAAAGTCTCGGCCAATATTTATGTCTTAGCAACAGTAGAAACAATAATTCTATGACTAGAGACTTTCCTTTTCACTGCGTAATTCTTCATGTTTTGTGGGTTCTATCACCATCTTTCAATGATTAATCACAACAGGAATTCAATCCTCCCAATGTCTCAGTTTTTATTCAGGAAAAAATGACTTTTAAAACAGAACAAACACGCAAATTGAGTTTGAATGTAAAGTCCCTGTGTGATGCAATGAGTAGTTTATTCATGTTAAAACTTTTCTCCTACATGACGAATGTTCTTGTGGCTGCAGGTTCACAGCACAGAGGTTAGATTTCCATTACTGTATGCTGTATCCTCTATGTTCCACTTAATTTCATTGGGCTTAAGCTTCTAAATGTCCATACAATGGTACTGGTGTAAATAACAGACACACCCAGGATGTTGAGCAGTCAGTAGTGGTTAGAGAGCGCTATAAAAAGTGAGTTTTAAATAGGCTTTGTTAAAAATTTTCCAGTCCATACAAGCCTCTTTCCCTGAATGATTTTAACCCTTTGCATGATGTCCAGTACAGTAAACGGATCTTTTAAAGACATTTTAAACTTATAGAGTGTCATGTTACATCCATAAGTGATTATATTTGAATTTTTTACCCATAATTCTTTATGAGTGTCTACTTTATAGGCCATTTGTGATATTTTTTTATTTATTAAAAATGGCTTGTGAACGTGGTAATGTATATATTTTTGTTTTGAAGTAAAAAGTATTTTATATGTGATTTAATAATTTGTGTAATAATGAGATTAAAGTTGAAGCCAAAAATTATTTTTTATACTTTTTACTGTAGTGTTGGCACTAAAAAGTTTTTTAAAATCAGGAACATTCCCCACAAAGATGGCTTCAAGCCCTAATCAAGCCAAAGAGGTTTTACTTAAGAAGAACATCACAGTTCAGCCTTTGAGCTGATTCTAGAGGATTCTAAACCATATACATCAAATAAACTTGCCAAATTTAGACACTCATTAAAGCTTTGGAACTACAATAGCAACTAAACTAAATTTATTTGGCACATGCCCAGTAAATACAGACTGTATTATACTGCAATGTTGCATTGTTTCATGAAAGAATAAATTATGATTCTCGAGTTATAGGATTATACAGATGGATCGAAATTCTATAATCTTAAATTATGACTAAGCACTCAAGAAACCTTCTTCAGCAATAACTCTGTTAGGACAGGTGTGTTTATGCTCACCATGCATGTGTATTGAGGCTGCAGGCAGAAGCAAGTTTTCCATGTTCCTCAATCCTCTTAACAGTTTAGAAGCAAAACAACTTCTGCTGTTGATGACCTGAATATAGTCCCTGTCTTTTAGATTATAGGTTTTCTGTGTCATGATTAAACCTCAAAAATGTTTCTAGCAGCAGAAATGAATAATACATTTTCCAGGACCAGCCTTTAATCATTAATACATGCTGAGGAAGATTATATGCTTCTTACATTTACATTTATATTAATTCATTCAGTGGACGCTTTTAATAAAAGCAAGATACAAAGAGAAAGAGCCTTTAACATTTTGCCCTAAGAACCAAAAAGCATAGTTTACAAAGTTACATTTACAAGCAAGATAACTTTTGATGCTAGGGACAGGATGAACAGCAGGAGGAACAAGATTAAACATCGGAGCATTGGGGATTAGCCAGGTGTCTGCAAAACAGGTGTGTTTTCTTGAAGTTTGTGATGGTCTGCAGATCAGGTGCAGTCTGACAGCTCATTTCACCGGGAAGGAAAAGAATAGGTGAATATTTTAGAGAGCAATCTTGTACCTCATTGTGAGAAAGCAGTGATAAATTCTTGCATTGTATACAACAGACTACTTGAGATCTTGTATTCTTGGATATTGCCTGGCATGGATATATAGTACGTGATCAACCTTGATTAATGCTACAGCTTTACACTTTAAAAAAGAGAAGCTTACCCTCTGGTGGAGATTAATGAGCATTGCAATAAGGCCAGTTAAAGGGCATTGACCAGAAGTAACAGGAGTAAACTTCAACAGAAAGGTGTAAGCGTCCGTTTTATATGTAATGTAAATAAAAGAAACTTTTACAGATAATTGTATTGACATTTTTAAATGATTACTATTTAATTGTGCAGCCTTAGTAAATGAGGGAGCTATAAATACAAAGTAACTTAACAAGCACAGATCTAATAAGACATGCTTAGGTATGTTATCTCACAATCATTTAGAGACCCTCACTCTGTCCCTGTTGGTGTTAGCACTGCACATTTAGATATTGAGAATTTTGTAGGTTTTTTTTAATTTTGAGAATTTTTAATATGTGCTTACACAGATGTGAATGACTGTGCAATCCTGCCTTGTAAAAATGGAGGCCTGTGTCGTGATCTGGATGGCGACTACAGTTGCCAGTGTCCCTCTCCGTACGTTGGGAAGCAATGCCAGCAACGTGAGTATCTGTTTTTATTCTCATAATGTTTTACCCTTCTCTGTGTGTTTAGTTTGTCCCTTGTTCATTTAAAGAGGCAATAAAATTAGGCTGTATGTTTCAGTGTGGCACTTTATTTTGTCTACTGCAAAGGTGCCTTGTAGCAAACTCTGGACTTTGATGACTGTCTGTGTGTGAGTGCTGGATTAAAGATTTAATGAACTTACAGCTGGATAAGGCTGTAAAACCAGCTGGCAATAAGCCATGTAACATTAAGCAAGAGAATATAAAATAAACTACAAGATTTTATCCATTATTAATGCCCATTTACTGTTTTTTTATGATGCAGGCTGTACATCTCTGTTGGGGATGGAGACAGGAGGAATTTTAGACTCCCAAATCTCTGCTTCCTCTGTACACTCTGGAATTCTAGGACTGCAACACTGGGGACCAGAGCTTGCTCGCCTCAACAACCAGGGCATTGTCAATGCCTGGAGCTCCGCACCCCAAGACAAGAACCCCTGGATTCAGGTTGATTGAATAGAGAATGTTTTGTACCATAGGTCTAGATTTTCATCATCTGGCTTTCATTAAATATATGTGACCAAATAATTCATTCTGTTGTACAAATGGGTAGTTGAAAAGATTAATTATATATTTTAGATTAATATGCAGAAAAAGATGCGTCTGACTGGGATCATTACCCAAGGAGCGAGTCGCATGGGGTTAGCTGAGTTTATCAAAAGTTTCAAAGTGGCATTCAGCTTCGATGGCAAAACCTTCAGAGTGTTCAGAGCTGACGGCCAAAGGAAAGACAAAGTAAGAAACTGCAAACGCCAAGGTCATTGGTTCTATCCCAGGGAAAACACATACTATGTAATGCATTAAATGTAAATAAAACATTGCAAACGTTATTATTTTGCGATTATCACAAGTCTTCTTAAGGTACATCCTATTGATTCTGTTGTTTAAGGTGTTTGTGGGAAATACGGATAATGATGGAACCAAGACGAACATGTTTGACCCTCCGATTGTGGCCGAGTATATTCGCATCATTCCTGTGGTGTGCCGAAAAGCCTGTACTGTGCGCATGGAACTCGTGGGCTGTGAGCTAAATGGTGATTGCAGTTCTAACTATGAACCACTATTTTGAGTTTATGAGGCAAATACTAGGTCAAATTTCGAACAAATGTTGCTGTCCTCATGACAGCATGTTTTTCTTACACCATCTTTGTTTGTCATTGTCCCTAACATGACAGTTCACTCCAGTGCATTTAGTTGCATAGATCCACTGGGAATGAAGTCCCGTCTCATCTCTGACATGCAGCTTTCAGCATCCAGTGCCTACCGCACCTTGGGTATAGATGCCTTTACCTGGCACCCGCATTATGCTCGCCTGGACAAGCAGGGCAAGACAAACGCCTGGGCGGCAGCTACCAACAACCGCTCAGAGTGGCTCCAGGTAAGAGCTTTCTCAGTGGAATACTGTTCACACAATTAAAGCTGTTTTTTTGTTACCCCTGTCATCTGCTTAAAGGATTGAATGAATGGATAAAATTCTAATAAAATAAAATTAGTAGAAAAGATTTAAAATAAAGAGTTTATGTAACCTTCAAAGTTACCTTTGTTAACTTGGTTAACACCATCATAACATGACACACACACAAGTGTATGTAAACAAAATAACTCACTAAATAAAATAATACTAAACTACTTGCTGTTTTCTCTCTTTTTCAGCTGGATTTGGAGAAACCTAAAAGAATCACAGGCATCATCACGCAAGGTGCCAAAGATTTTGGAGTTGTGCAGTTTGTGTCCGCCTTTAAGATTGCGTACAGTGATGATGGACAGTCGTGGAACATCGTGCAGGATCAAACGACAAGAACAGATAAGGTTACAGCGATAACGTCTCTGTTTACAATATAACATTTAGGGTTTTTTTTTATTTAACTCACTGAAAACAAATGTCTTTTGATACAGATTTTTCAAGGCAACATTGACAACAACACAGCAAAAAAGAACTTGTTTGAGCCGCCCATCTTTGCCAGATTTGTGCGTTTTTTGCCCTGGGAGTGGCACGAGAGGATAACTCTACGCATGGAGCTGCTGGGCTGTGACGATTAAAGAATGCTGTGTGCTGCCTCTCTCTGCACTGCTGTTACCTGAACTCTGTTTATCTAGTTGTAGTATGATGATGAGGTTTTATTCCTTTATACATTGTTTAACTTGTATTGCTTTGTATTGTATTTTATTGATGACTTTAGACATTACATAAACAACAACAAATATTGTTTTCAGTTGTTTTCAGTTGTCAATTTTCTAAACGTTTTGGTACAACTGTCAAAGGACTACCTTATGACTACCTTGAGATGCTGTCATTTTTTTTAATAATAACGTTGATTGTTGTTGTAAGAAGTTGACTTTATGAAACCATCAAGTAAATGTCAGTGAATATAACATACAAAGGAGACTAATTTGATATATTTAGTGTTTTCTTAAATATAATAGTAAAATGAGTCGAATTGACTTGTTTGCACTACAGTCACTCCTTTTTATAACTTTTATAACTCTATTTTAATTCTTTCGAGGTAAACAACTACAATATAAATAAAGAATACAATTGTGCGAATGTTTTAAAACACAATGTCTTTACTAAATGTCATTAATAAATATTAAATTGAAATATTTGTTTCTCCTTGCATGACTCAACGTGAAGCATTTACAACAATCGACCAGAAGAGGGCACTATGTACGAGTCACCCAACAAGGCTCTCTGGGCAACAGGGAGAAACAGGTTACACCATTAGTAGTTGCCTAAAAGGGTCCCATTCAGTCACAGGGCAGTTCATTCCCTCCACTCCACCCAATTAAACAAACACCCCTGCATGTCATTTCGCAAAGCATTCATATTTACTCAGTACGGATTTAAAATATGTTTCTAGATGTGGTTAGGTGACTGTTTTCTTTCCATTACCTGTATACTGTGAATAACATCAAGCACAAGCAACTGAACTGCTTATGAAAATGTTGTCTGTGCGACAATCTACTTTCCAACACACACAAAAAATCAGTCCTATGTTAAAGACGATGTTATGGCATGTTTTATTGGCAAGTTGTTACATTACAATCGTTTCAACACATCGAGTTCAGCTGGAGACATTGCTGGCAAAATTGACTTTATATTACGTGTTTATTGAGCAACACAACACCAGACCGGCCGACAGCTTTTCTGATGTTTTTTTGCTGATACGACCTCGTAAATATTTAGGAATCGCGTTTTAAACGAAAGAAAATATCGTTCTTTGATGCCACAAAATATTTCTATTTGTTTGAGGAGTTTGGCAATAAACGAAACAAGCTTGTTTCAGATACATTTGTGTATTTTCGTCTGCAGTTTATGCTGCATGCGTCGTTTTCTCTCCCTGCCATTGGGATGAAAGAGGCACAGCCTCTTATACGTTTTCTGAGAAGACAAAGCGGTCCCATCAGAAACAGGCGAAATGCTGAATATTTATAAGGCACTTGTCATCAGTAGATCTACCTGAAAAACACTACGTATTAGTGTTTTAGAAAATAATAGCTGTTAACTCATTATTCTGGTCATCATGTTGTTCTATGCCCTGCACAGTCCTAGATGACACAGATACTGAAAAAACATGTATACATTTAATGAGTTTACATTCATGATCTGACTGGATTTGGCCACCTGGATCTGATGTTGTTTGAAGTATTTATGGCTTTTGGGATCAAGAACATGGGATCCCAAGTACATATGGACACCTCCAGTCAAAGATGGATGTATTGTGTTTCCTATTGTGAGAACTCAAATAAATATATCGTTTCACATTATGCTATCCAACTCAGATGTAACAAATGAATGACATCCTTGTGCAAGTTTTCCTAATCTGGTTAACTAGAAATAAATAAGGGTTTTTGTAAACGTCCTTTATGGCTATATAACTTTTCTAGGTTCACAATTCTCTATAGATGGAATAAAACGTCACATTTCATCACCTCATCTATCATACATCATGTTATGCATGTACTGATAATTTTGCTTACTATCACGTAAAGACTAAAACATGTTTTACTCCTTCTAAATAGAAAGACTGGGCTAACCAAACGCTGAGCTCAGTGACTTTTCGCCATGCAACACTAGCCAGTTCAAATAAAAAACTTTCAGCAAATATTTACAGACATCTTTAGGAATGCTGGTAGTCTTTGCCGTTTGGGTCTCTGATCTTTTTTTGCAGAGATGAAGTGGATCATTGTATCATAGCCAATACATACAAAATGGGGACTTAACTTTTTATATAACACTTTTAATTGTAAATGTATGTTTGATAATTCAGGGTCTGGGAAATAAATATAAAACTTTTTTATTTGACACTTTTTTTAAAAAAATCTCTAGCTCCTCAATCTCCTTAAAGAAGTTTCCCCAGTGTTGTGGTGTTAGCTTTTTGTGCGTGATAAACAGAAGATTTATTTTCCAGTCTGGTGTTGACTTCTATAAAAACACAAAAGAAAAATTTTACTGTAACAATGTGTAATAATAATGTTTAAATACAATATCACAAATAGCTTTTCAGTATATTTTAAAGCTGTTGGCCTGTCTATACATGTAAAACATCAAAGAAATCATCAAATATTTATCACATTTATTCTATGGATTAGCTATGTGTGAGTAACTTACTGGCTATGCATTCCACTTGAGGCTTCTCCCACTGTCCATCTGCCTTACAGTGGATCACTGGTAGGTGGCGCTGTCTAAAGTTTTCATTGCACTGGTACCTAATGATGGAATTCACCTGGTAACGCTCCTTCTTGTTTCCGAACATCCTGGCATTCTCCACTTTAGGAGGTTGACCACATGTTGCTGTATAATGAGAATTTATACAGAAGTTATCAGCAGAATTTAAATGAACTAAACCAGATTAATGGTTTCTAACACTGCTGTTCATTACCTGGACCTGTTTTGCACGTGAAGGGCAGGTGATAGTTGCAGGGCACGTCATTCCATTGGCCATTCTCATGCCAGATCATCACCACACAGTCTTCACCAGAGTCAAAATAATTGTCAGGCTGGTTAGGCCTCCAGTTGTCATATTGCTAAGAAGAAAAAGAGAAAATCAATAGTTGAATAGTTATATAATTACAATTACAATAACTCAGGTCATCTGAGTGAGTCAGGCTTACCAGTGGAGTGCCATCAGACCAGCGGAAGTCATTTTCTATTGTTTTATCATTCAGTCCAATCCACTGATAGTCCTGCGCATATGCTAATACAGGAGATAGTGATTGTTTGTAATCAGAAAAACAACACAAGCACTTGGAAGCATAAACACACACAGATACATAAATGTCACTCACAGTTAATGAAGGCTTGCTCTTCTGGAGTATTAATGCTAACCAGGTGAGTGTTTAGATCTCTGCAGCGTTGCTCTGCATCCAGCCAGGTCTCTCTCTTAGAGAAATGCAAGTAACAGTTGCCCTGAAACTTAACCCAGCCCTCCTCACAGCTGTGAACATCTGAAGCAACATCAGGTGAAACATTTAACCAAACTTTACCAGATAGCATCTCAGAGGACTGCTATGCTAAATTTGTACTTTTACTAACTGGAAAAAATGGAATCACTGCTTACACAAGATTAATACTTACTGGACATACAAATAAGAACAAATTATAATATATCATGGAAACCACCTCAGGGATTGTTTTGGATAGTCACTTTACCTTTTATCTGTTTTAAGCGAGCAGCAAATTGCTTTCACATGAAAACAGTATTAGTGAATTCAGCTTTTAATGATAAAGTAACTTCTCTTCAAAATCCCAATTATTCCAATAGACTGACCAATAAATTCCATATGAATCCAAGTGCAAATATCCCACATTAATGCTTCTGAGATATTTATGGACTTTGGTCATATGGAGAATATAAACTGGACAGTTTCTGTTTACCTCATTTCTGTGAGTCTGACCCTGCCTGTTTACTGAATGGTTGTAGTTACTGCAGGGTTGCAGTTTCTCTCTAGGTTTCTATAGTACCTGCAAATGTGTCATTGATTCCTTTACCACACTTGAATGACACAGAGGACTGGAAAGTCTCTTATAAACAGAACATAAACCTCTCCCATCTCTATCCGAAAAAACAAAAAAAATACATATGCCCCAAGACAACCTGTGCCTGGGGACGCTCCTTTCACATCATCATCTAGACCTTTGTGTCACCTTTAAGGTTGTTTTTGAAAGACCACGTTAGTAGCATTAGCTGAAGCAGGCCTCGTACCAATCTCACAGCGGTCTCCTTCGTAGCTGGGTAGACATAAGCATTTGAAAGTGTCCTCCACCTCTACACAGGTGGCTCCATTGGCACAAGGGTTTGAATGGCAAACATCAACCTCTGCAAATAAAGGTTTCGCAATTAAGACTGACTATGAAGATGACCTGAGGTCGGCCAAGCTTAGCAGAGAGCATCACTGAATCAGAACTCTTGGTGCTGCTTCTGCATCTCTGAATTAAATAATTACACCAAAAAAATTTGATAAGCTGAGAATTTTTCTTTAGTTTTAGTGATTTGATACATAAAGATGCTGTTTTAGACATTTGTAAGGTAAATTAAAGAACAGATGATTACTGTAAGAGTGCTGACCTTGGATCAGTGTTTACACTTCTCATATCCTTACGATTAAGAGCAATGAACCAGCAGCAGATCAGCACTCTTATAGTCCCAGAAACAATGAAGCAAAATGTCAGAGTTCAGATTCATATGAAGAGGGATGAGGAGGATGAGCATGTACCAGGTGTTAGCAGGCGTGCTGATTAAACCAGACTGCAGCAAAGGCACAGCTGAACAAAAACAACACAGGTGAACAGTCACTGAAATGACATTTGGACACAAGAGCTCTGTAAGTCGAACATGACAGTAACCACACACACATGCCAAATAACCTGTAAAATGGACTGTGAGAATATGAATCAGGCACGAGCAAACTGAACAGGAGTTATTCACAAATAAATGCAAACAGTGAGACAATCAGAGGCGATTATTTTAATCATTTCAACACAAACAACAGCCTAAAAAGACACTGGTTGTTAAGGACAAAATGATGAATGGTCTTAATGAATACAACAGGCACTGAGGTAAAATACTTAAAACACCATGCTTTTAGTTTTAAAGTAAACTTACAGTCCAAAATGAAAATGTTAGATGTAACTTATTTAATTCAGCCTGACTCACCAAACTGGCACTCTTCTCCATGCAGTTCTGGTGGGCAATGACAGAGACCCACCCCATCCTGCACTGAACACAAGCCAGCTCCACAAGGGTTTGGATCACACGGATTAACAGAAGCTATTATAGTTTTTGGTAAAGAAACAGAGCAAGACATGAAACATGGTAGTTCATCACATAATGATAAGATTTTAGTTTTAAACCTAGTGAGCTGTCTGGATGCAAAGAAAAATGATCAAATCTGGACCTTTCTGACAAAAAAGGATGATAAAAATGAACCTTAAAATCTAGCAAAAACTGGCTGCAATCCATAACGTTTGCTTTTCGCTACTGCCATTTCTGTTTGAACCATAAAATTGCAGGTGACTTTTCATTACATATGTTAAAGTCAAATGAAGACAATTTGGAAAGTCAAATGGAAAAGTTTCTGGGAAATCAAATCAGACAGCTGATTTTGTAAATAATTATTATAAACTTACCATTGCGAAACCAGGGTAAGGCAGGAGATTGTGTCATATACTTGCTCAATAACTGAATTTTGTTCATTTTTTTACCCCAAAAAGATTGCAGCTTTAAGATGCAGCATAACTAAGCTACTGTTTGAAACAGTGTTTCAGTCTTCAATCTTACAATGTTAGACCTGTAGGCAGCTCACTAGGTTTTGGAACAGAGCTTTTATCTCTAAAAGATAGAACAAAGAGATTTATATGTTTTAACTAACACTTTTATGCAACAGGAGTCTCACCGTTTACAGTAGGTGCTTCAGAAGGGGTCTGCAGAGGAATGGCAGGCTCTGTCGAAGAAGGTAGAGTTGCAGAAGTAACAGTGTCCAGGTTGCTTATAATCTCTGTTGGTTCTGAATTAAACACTGCAGGTCCTGCATAATCACTGTACAGGCCTGATGGCTCTTGAACTGACAGTTCAGCTGGAGGAGCATCACTGGAGCTCATTGTTAATGTGCCACCGGTGGCTGGTATCAGCTCATCTTCTTGTCCACTAGCATCTTCATCTCCACTTCCGGATGAAAGTCTGACAGTGCCACTATATTCCACCTCCCCACTGCCCAGCTCCATGCCTTGAATGGGTTTGCTAGACAGTTCTATCACGGCACTTTTGATGAAGAAGGTGACATCACCACTTGCTGATTCCCCTGATCGTTGTCCTGATTCAATGGCATAGCCCCCAGATGTGAATCCACTCCCCTCGCCAGACCCAAATAACAAAATCCCAGAAGCTTCCTGGTTATGAGATTGCTCTGTGAGATCAGTGAATCCTGACCCAAGATATGTCAGACCAGAAAACACTAAACCACTTTCAGAGCCACTGTGATCACCACTAACTCCAGAGAAATCCCCACTCATTCCAGACCCTGAGATATGTCCTGATCCGCTGAAATCCACATGGCTTCCACTGAACTCTTGTTCTGCTAATGTTGGAGCAGCAGACATGTGTGTCCACTGTCTATCCAGCATGATGACACCAGGGCCATCAACCAGTGAAATGCCACTGGATCCTCCTGAGGGAAAAATTCCAGATGAGAAATCAGGGAATCCTGAGGACTCTGCACTAGAACCTGATACTGAGGAGAGACCGGAAAGTTCTCCACTCTCATCGCTCTCCCCTGAGCCGCTGGAAAAGTCTGAGGTAGATCCACTTTCCTCAGAGCTGTAGCCCGACCCACTGCCAGATCCTGATGCAGATCCAGAGAAGTCTACACCAAGATGGCCTGAGCTCTGGCCTAGTGGGAAGGTGAGGAGCTCTGTGGGTCCTTCCCCAGCCTCTTGGGGTCTCCCTGAAGCTGATCCATCTCCTGACAAAATTGTGCCACTTCCCAAGAAGGTCACATGGATACATGAGTCATCACCACTAAGACCCGACCCTGAAACATCCCCACTGACTCCAGATCCTGACAGATCCCCACTCGAACCAGATGTCCCACTCAACTGATCCCCACTTCCACTCTCCAACAGTTCAGCATCACCACTGGTCACAAATGAGCCAGATCCAGAAGACTCCACAGTTCGATTGAAAGGGGTAGCTATTGAGAAAACAGAAATACAGTAGGAATTTAAGGAACCAGACATGAACAAAACCAAATAGCCTTGGGCATAATGGTGTATTCAAGTCATGTCAGAATGATCAATTCCAAGCTTATAAATTGCCAGAGGCAAACACACCAGTCACACGGAATAAACTGAACAAACTGCACAACAGGACAAATGTATCTTGAAATACATTATATTACCAGGACTGAGAAGATTAGGGAAGGACTCCACGTTCACTGTCTCTTCTTCTGTCACTGTTTTGTTCCATTGACTTTCATTCAGAAACAAATCCACATCTACTATATAGAAAAACATAGAAGTATTGTATGTAATGAAAACTTTTATAATACATTTAAATTTCTCAAACGCACATTGAGCTTGTAAACAGTAGGAAACACACCAGTCACAAACTGTTTAAAAAGGGAAAATGTATCCTGAAATATATTATATTACCAGGACTAAGATGATTAGGAAAGGACTCCACGTTCACTGTCTCTTCTTCTATTACTGTTTTGTTCCATTGACTTTCATTCAGAAACAAATCCACATCTACTATATAGAAAAACATAGAAGTATTGTATGTAATGAAAACTTTTATAATACATTTAAATTTCTCAATTTTTTTTTGGTTTTTTTTTTTTTTTTTTTTTTTTTTTTACGCACATTGAGCTTGTAAACAGTAGGAAACACCAGTCACAAACTGTTTAAAAAGGGAAAATGTATCCTGAAATATATTATATTACCAGGACTAAGATGATTAGGGAAGGACTCCACGTTCTCTGTCTCTTCTTCTATCACTGTTTTGTTCCATTGACTTTCATTCAGAAACAAATCCACATCTACTATATAGAAAAACATAGAAGTATTGTATGTAATGAAAACTTTTATAATACATTTAAATTTCTCAAACGCACATTGAGCTTGTAAACAGTAGGAAACACCAGTCACAAACTGTTTAAAAAGGAAAATGTATCCTGAAATATATTATATTACCAGGACTAAGATGATTAGGGAAGGACTCCACGTTCACTGTCTCTTCTTCTATCACTGTTTTGTTCCATTGACTTTCATTCAGAAACAAATCCACATCCACTATATAGAAAAAAAAAATCACAAATACATAATGAACACTTACTCTATGAATGTTGTTTAAACACTCAACCATTTTGGTTAAACATTAAAGATTTCAAAGCAGTCATTGGTTTATTGCCAGTACTTAATCACAGATGCTGTATTTACCCTTGAGACAATAAGCATCAAATTTGTCGTTCAGGTCAGGAGAGCCTGTTTGGTTGAGGAACATGTAAACTGTGTGAACTCCAACCTGCCCTCTGCCACACTGCGGTCGGGGGTTATTGATGGAGTAACGTACACTGTGGTCCAAAAGCCAGCCTGCACGGCATTTATCAAAGCCCTGTTTCCAGGCTACATACAGGTCTGCTGTGGAGGCCAGGGTGGCGTTCTGCCCCTGGCAGTAGGCCACCGCTTCATCGTAAGTAAATCCCTCAAATGAACTCGCATGGAAAACTTCCCCTGAAAGTGTGAGTATTTACTTTAAAACCTCTCTCAAGTTACAAGCTACACAGTATGATTCATCATCCCATAAGAGAATCAAATTAAGGGGAAAATGTTTGGGGAAAATGTTTTTTTTTCACTTTCAGAAGCTTTAAATTGAAATAAAAATCTTTATAATGTACAGTAAATGTGATGTAATGTACTGTACCTCTTTGTTTGTCCATATAGCAGTACACATCATAGCGTTCATCAGCAGGACGCAGACCATAAGATCTCACACCAGGAACATGCTCCAGATCACCAGAACATTTCTCACGTGGAGACACAATAGGATATCTGCATACCCATCATGTACATATGTTTATTCAATGGACGTTAACCTCATCAGAAAGCTGAGATAAATGTACACACACTCCACTAAACACATCTGTCATCAACTCAGCAACAACTAATATGCTTTGTAATAAAAACAACACACAAAGATTGTTAACAAAATGTTTTAAGTTAAAAAAATGCCAGACTGCAACACTGTAATTCTTACCTGACGGTCTGATCCAAGAGCCAGCCGGCATCACACTGATGGTAACCGGCCTCATAAGCTGACTGGAGCTGCTGGGAACTTGCCATGACTGCACCGACGCTCTGACACGCAAGCTGAGCTTCCTCAAAGTTAAAGGCATAACGACTGGAGCTTGAGCGGTAATGGAACACCATCCCTGTAAAAAGAGTAATCAACAGACTTAACTCACTTATTAGCACCTACTGCAGAGAAGAAACATTCAGTATTTAAAAGAGCTGTCAGATCACATTTCTGTAGTGCTCAAGGTTCTTATCTTATTAAACATATTTTTTAAATTAAGATTCTACATAATCTTTATTGTACTTTTAATGTACAGGTATTTTAAATGATCTAACTCGCAGTAAGATTCGTACATTGAAACGCACGTATTTACTGCAAAATAAACTAGTCACTTTTTTCAAGATATATGTGAAACACATTAACACCCGGTGTACCTGTATCAGACATGACAGCTTCAGTTTTAGTCATAACTCCTCCCACAATCTCTGGAATCAGCTCTGTGGAACTGGGAGGTGGCAAAAGGGGCAGGAGAGTTTCATCTGTGACACTGTATGGTATGTCCACACTGGTGGTCACTGAGGGCTTATGTGTTACAACTTCACCCTGTAGTTCACTTTCAGTGGAGGTGGGTTTTATAAAGACCTGGGGGCTGTCTGTGATTGTACTCACATTTAAAACCCCACTTCCTACCTCTGGAAACATGTCAGGAAAGCCTGAACTCTCCTCATCCTTTTCTAAATAAATGAAGATAAAAAAGTACACACTCATCAATATATAGTACTATTCTTAATCAAATACCACTCAAAAAGTTCTAAAACAAGAAATAGTGGATTAATTGATCTACAAAGATTAAACAATTACAAATATATGTGTTTGAGAAAAAGTGTGTGGTTGCACAATCAAAAATAATAAACAGAGAAATTAATAGATTTTTTACCGGAGTAGCAGAAAGCATCAAAGCGGGAGTCTGGTAGGGGGTATCCGGTCTGGTTGGGAAACAAATAAATGGTGCGTACTCCCAGCAGGCCGCCCCCACACTGCGGTCGGGCAATGTTGATGGGGTAACGGACACTCCTGTCTGCCAACCAGCCTGCATTACAAACATCCATACCGCCCTTCCAGGCCAGATACAGCTGTCCTGTGGTAGCCAACCTGGCATCCAGCTTTTCACATTCAGCCTTAGCCTCCTCAAATGTAAATTTGTTAGAGGAAGTGGTGTAGAACACTCTTCCTTTAAGACAAAACATAACGTTTTAAGTGTTTCAGTATTTAGAACACTGAATCCTTAAAAATGGACTTCTAATATGTAACTTTAACGTACCTGTCATTGTCTGAGCAAAGCAGTAGACGTCATAAGTCTCATTCACATCTCTCACTCCATATGTTCTCACTCCTGGAAATTCATACTTGTCTCCATAACAAGCCTCTCGAGGGTCATGAATAGGGTACCTATGTTCCAGAATGAATAACTGATGTTACCTTCATGTCCTTTATAAAGAAATATGCAGAGAATAGTACATGAACTGAATGCTGTAACTTGTAATACTGTACAGTAGGTTAACTGACCTGACGGTCTGATCGGCAAGCCAACCTGCATCACACTGGTGGAAACCCTCATCATAAGCAGCCTGCAGCTGCTCTGGAGTGGCGATCACAGCACTGTTTTGAATACAGGCTGCCTTGGCCTTCTCAAAAGTCAGGGTGTATCGTGAGGTGATTGCACGGTAGTGAAAAACAATACCTACGATAAATAAATAGATCTATTTCACATGAGGAACACACAAAATCATAAAGTGTTAATATGAGTATGTTTATATATGTTTATATGGCTTCCTGTAGCTCAACTGGTAGAGCATGGCACTTGCAATGCTAAGGTCAGTTTTCATTCCCAGGGAATGCACATACTAATAAATGTGTTATTTACATGCAGTCTTTAAAATAAAACTTTAAAATAAAACGTTTCTCCAAAATGCATATGTAAATGTGTATGTAAGTATATCCCAGCTAACAACTTTAGGTTGTAAGAACATTTTCCTAACATTTCCATTAAGTAAAAAAGTTAAAAATGTTATTTTGAATGTTTCAGGAACATTCAAAATGTACTAAAATGATTGCTTGGTTATAAGAACGTTAGTCAAAAATGTTTTAATTTTGTAAGGTTTAAAACATTCCACTAACAACTCAACTTAAGAAAAACATTTTTGATCTATACGATATATAATGTTATGAAAAGTTCTAGTCATGTTACTGCAAGAACTTTTTTTTGATACGTTTAAAGAACTTTTAGAGAACATTAGCCACTGTTTTGAGAACAATCACTGTTAGCTGGGATGTCAGTACCTTGAACTTGGACGTCAACAGTATCGTGATCGTCCTCTATGCCGTGCACAACCTCACACCGATAAACTCCTGAGTCATTGGAATGGAGCTCTGTGATCTTTATGCTGGCATCTGTGGGTGTCATAGGGTATGCCACTAAGGTGACTCTATCCAGAAATCGTTTTTCTATGTTTACGATCCCCTCAGATGCCACTAAAATGGTTGTGGACCTCTCTTTGGTGACCAGACTCCATTTGATCCGATGAGATAAAGGGGCAATGGTGGGGGCACCGGGGTCATTGACTGTGTTGTCCTGGAAGTAGCAGGGCAGAACTAACGTTTCACCCATCATAGGCTGGAGAAGATGCTCACTAGGAATGCTGACTTTCAGTGTGCTCTCTAGCTCTGTAAGAACACAATACATAGGCATGAAAATACATGGTCATGAAAAGGACATGGTCTTCTGTCATGGATTAAACAGCCAATCACACACAGTTATCACACAACACATCATAGAAAGTTCCTTTAGCTTAACTGCTAGAGCATGGCACTAGTACCAGCACAATCATGGGTTTGATTCCAGGGAAATGTATGGACTGATAAAAACTTAAATCTCAAATGCACTGCAAATCATTTTGGATAAAAGCACCTTCCAAATGCATACATTTAAAGTGCATGAAAAACATTGTAAGACTAATTCTTATGAATTATAATTATTATATGAACAAATTTATTATGGAATTTACAAAATGAATACACACCAATGTAAACATGATCATCAAAAGACATTGTGGCTGAGGGGACCCAGAAACACATACTCAGGAAGAGCAAGAATGTGGCCATGGTTCACCTACAATTTAAAGGGAAAGTTATCATTATCATGCGTGCAAATATATACAGAAAGAACATGCAGCATGCATTCCCAGTGAGAAGACAACTTGTAATATGTACTCTGCTCTAAAGACAGCATATACTTTATCAAATGAGGATTTCCAATTTCATAACAAAAGTTTGATTTAAATAATAGGTCTTTGAGAGAAAAAACCAACATGTAATTTTCAATTTCCAAAAATACCATGGGGTCACTGCGGGTCCATGCCAGCGTAAGCTGTTTTTATCTTTCCCAGCTCACAAAGCAGATTGGAAATTAACTTGTAACTAATTACTAAATGCCTACCATTCAGGGTTAAAGCAAAGACTTCTGTTCCTGCAGTTCCCAGGCTTTTGGGACAATGTTTTGGCTTACTTGAGAAATACACAAGGTTTATAAATCTCTGCCCATTTGGGCCCACATTTTAGGGTAATGCTATATTTATTTGTCTTGCTCTAGAGCATGCAGCAATGCTTTCTCTTTCACAGAGTCACTTATTCATAGCTGGGAAAACTCACTACCCCTGTAAGTGCTTTTTATACACTATTCCATTTCCAGTCTGCCCCTTTAAATTGTACAAAGCAAACGACTAAAAAACATCTGTGACGAGGGTGCTTACATGTATACACATTTACTGTATACATGTAGTAATATATACACTGTAGTAAAATGAATTATGTTTAAACTGATTTGGACATTTTTGTGTCATTATGTCATTTTATATAAGACAGAGAAACAATTTGGCTACTTTTTCTATATAAAGAGTTCTGGAATGTTTAGAGAGTGAGCAAATAAAAATGACAGATAAAATCATTTGCCAAATTTGGTGTTATGAGAAATGCAATGGTCTTATTTTCTTCCTTTTAAGTCCTTCATAAAGTGTAGTGTTCCCTCCAGCTGAAAATCATTCTACAGACATGGAAAGATATAGGTCTGAATCACGGATGCAATTAATTACCACTGCTCAGAAACTGATGCACAACTGATAAAGGCTGTGTGTGTTAAAAACAACAACTGGTGCAACAAAGTGCCTAAAATCTGGGCTTCCCTTATAATAAGTGTGCAATAAGTCATCTCAGAGCCCTTTTAAGTGTACAGTAAGTCAGCTCAGAGCACTTATAAGTGTACAGTAAATCAGCTCAGAGCCCTTATAATAAGTGTACAATAAGTCATCTCAGAGCCCTTATAAGTGTACAGTAAGTGAGCTCAGAGCACTTATAGTAAGTGTACAGTAAATGAGCTCAGAGCCCTTATAATAAGTGTACAGTACGTCAGCTCAGAGCCCTTATAATAAGTGTACAGTACGTCAGCTCAGAGCCCTTATAATAAGTGTACAGTAAGTCAGCTCAGAGCCCTTATAATAAGTGTACAATAAGTCATCTCAGAGCCCTTATAATAAGTGTACAGTAAGTGAGCTCGAGCCCTATAATAGGTACAGTAATATCGTCAGCTCAGAGCCCTTATAATAAGTGTACAGTACGTCAGCTCAGAGCCCTTATAATAAGTGTACAGTAAGTCAGCTCAGAGCCCTTATAATAAGTGTACAGTAAGTCAGCTCAGAGCCCTTATAATAAGTGTACAGTAAGTCAGCTCAGAGCCCTTATAATAAGTGTACAGTAAGTCAGCTCAGAGCCCTTATAATAAGTGTACAGTACGTCAGCTCAGAGCCCTTATAATAAGTGTACAGTACGTCAGCTCAGAGCCCTTATAATAAGTGTACAGTAAGTCAGCTCAGAGCCCTTATAATAAGTGTACAGTAAGTCAGCTCAGAGCCCTTATAATAAGTGTACAGCAAGTCAGCTCAGAGCCCTTATAATAAGTGTACAGTAATCAGCTCAGAGCCCTTATATAAGTCAGCTCAGAGCCCTTATAATAAGTGTACAGTACGTCAGCTCAGAGCCCTTTAATAAGTGTACATTCAGCTCAAGCCCTTATATAAGTGTACAGTCAGCTCAGAGCCCTTATAATAAGTGTACAGTACGTCAGCTCAGAGCCCTTATAATAAGTGTACAGTACGTCAGCTCAGAGCCCTTATAATAAGTGTACAGTACGTCAGCTCAGAGCCCTTATAATAAGTGTACAGAAAGTCAGTTTAGAGTAGTCAGTCAAATGACTAATTAAATTAGTGACTAATGCAACGGTCACTTTCACTATGATGCCAAAAAAAGTAATTTTTGCCAACATGTGGGTAACAGTTGGTTTAATAACAAAGATGTGTATTCAAGTTCTTGCAATCACCAAATCCATCACAGTATATTTCATTTGCAAAGCAGCTAAAATACAACTGTTAAACCACTTCAGAATTCTCATGGTGATTCCAAGGCCATATGTTTGATTATGACAGAACACACACACTGATAAAATGTAATAATATAAATCACTTTCTGTTTCAAAGAAATACATTAATCAATTTAATATCATTAATATCAGTTAAGTCGGTAACTGTAAAAAGTAGCAATTGTCTTTGAATGACATCCCCAGAAAGATCATTTTTGTGAGACAAATGTGTCAGCTAATGCTTATAATTTTCAGGGAATTCTGATTATTGTAAATTGAGAGCACGGGTCAGGGGTAAGTAGGGGACCAGGGACAGTCTTACCAATATTAATATAATTAATTAAGCTTGCAAATAATCTAAGGTTCAGATGCATTACAGTTTAGGCTCATTTTAACATCCTCAATTTCCGAATGCGCAAACGTACTCCAATAATAAACTCATTTCCAAACACCTGCCAGACTCTCACATTTCATCATTTTAAAGCAAGGCGTTGAAATAAACTATGTATGAATCACAGAGCATCTCAACTACAAAAGAAAGCTACTTTAAACCTTTGCATTACCTGTTTGGAGTACCGCTTTAAGGTGCACTTGAAACGCGTCGTGCTTCTTTGCTGCAGGTGGCAACTGATTTCTGCTCCGCTTACTCTGGTGGCAAACGCGTCGCTCAATCCAAATCGTTATAAAAGTGTCGTCTGGGCTGTCAAGTTCACCGGTGGCACTAGCTGGAGAATGAAAAGTAGAAAGAAGCCTTTCTGAAGAAGGAAACGCGTTTAACTGTACGAGACGAGGAAAGGGGGGCTCGGAAAAGAGAGGTGGAGGAAGAGCGCACATGAAATTTCCACGTATGATGTAATTTGGATATGCACAAACACGCAAGTTTGGAGTCTCCAAAACTTTTGTGGTTAACATGGGCAATGCTTGACAACGTACATGTCAACCCTTGTCTTGGATCCTTGCCTTAATGCTTTATCGGACTGCACAATGAGACTGTTTTCGTCTTTGTGTTAGGGCTCTCCACGGGTTTGAACTGAATCCGTTTTATCGATATTAATTGTTACCGAACATTTCTAATGGTACCCAACGCAGAATTGCGCCTAAAAATAATCAAAGTGCGTCTTTAAGGCAACCAAGGAAATCTGATGCCACAAACCAGTTTGCTTATTAGTAACCTAGAAATAAAGCACATTTTAAAGCACAATCATTTTTAATCTTTGCGTGTTTTATTCTAAAACTTTATTCTGTTTATTTCCGGGATGAACGTCTCGGATTCTGCTTTATAACGCTGCGTCTCTTTTCCGCAGACATCCATCATCTTCATTAGTGAGCAGGAGCAACAACACCAGCATGAGCGTAAAGCAGAAACACTGGGCTTCATTCAGGAGCCTGGCCCACCCCGTTGTTCCTCTCAAACTTTCCTCGCCGAGAAACATGACAACGACCCATTGAGGAGAGTCACCAATCTAAATTTGAGAGGCTTGCTGTCTCATGCACAAACACAGCAAGGAACAAAATACCCAACAGAAAACTTTATGCACTTTGTGTCAGAGTTCTAAAAATGTTTTGCATTATACAACATTTAAATTAGTTTATTTATAGGAGCTGCATCATCCCAGCTAACAATTTTAGTTTGTAAGACCGTTTCCCTAACGTTTCCATGAAGTAACAAGAAGTAACGTTATAGGAAAGTTCAAAACGTCCAGTTCTTTAGTCTTTGTGTTAATCTCTGCGTCTCTCATCTCTGTGTTAATGTTACTGCTTGGTGATAAGAACATTATTCAAACTTTTTAATGTAAGTACTTAAAAATAACATTGTTAGTAAAAACGCTCTACCAACGTTACTGCAGGAGTTTTTTTATAACTTTGAGCGATTTAGAGGGTAGCCAATGTTCTGAGAATGTTCCCTGTTAGCTGGGATTGCACAGCGGAGGCCTGACTTTGGTGTATTCTTAAAGGTGTTTTGCGTGACTTGTTCTGCATTAAGCTAATGTTATTTTTTAAATGTTATAATTCTTAACATTTATCTGTCTTTCCATAATTATCCTGATGTTAAGCAGAGAGAACCAGTCAAGCATGAGATGGAAGAAACATATTCTGTTTGGTTTGGATGGTGATTAAAACTGTAACTGAACTGCTTGGAGTGAACTTCAAAGAAGAGGCTTCCACTGTGAGTTTGTGTGAGTGCTTTGTCCTCTGTGCTTTCATTCTGCAGTCTGTGTATATAAAATGAGATGCAAAGGTATGTTTAAAATTTGCCCTGCTTCCTTTATCAATCTGTTGCTCACACTTGACACAACACCTTAAAGTTACAGTGCTACAAGATAAGTAATACATTTTAACCTAAAATTAGAAAACATAATCAAAAACTCAACTGACTATTCAGATGATATTGCGATCGATCAGGTATCACAGGGGACCATCTATTTGTAAGATGTTAAGCACTTAAGCTGATGTCTGGTGACTTACGTTGACAACACACACAGTGTCAAGTGAAACCTTAGGGGACCTGTGGACATTTCACTTCACTGAAGGGCTCTTTTCATCAAAAGGCCAAACGCTTGAAAGACACCAGCCGTTCTCACTGACAATCTTGTTTCTAAAGAGGAAGAGAAAACTCAGGTCTCAGGGGAGATACAAAAGCTTCTTCGCAAGCCCATGTGAGGAAACAGAATTCCTGAGGGCAGCTGTCACTCCAGGTGCTTTCTGCCATTCTGTGTGGTGGCACTGGACTGTTTGCCCTTCTTCCTACCAATAAGAATGAGAATGTTAACATTTTTTACACATTTGGCAGACACTTTTATTCAAAGCAACCTATAGTGCATTCAGTGCACATATTTAATCATATTATGTGCTCTTAGGGAGTTGAACCTACAACCTTGATGTTTCAAGTGCCATGCTGTACTAGTTTAGCTAGTAAAGTAGTTAAAATAAGGAGAAGTAAGGTACTGCCTTCCCTTTCAACACAAAGACAAAAAAAGTTTTAATTAATTGATTAATCATCGTTTACTTGGTTTACATTCTACAAATCTGCTTTTTATATATTTCAGAAGGAGCTTGATATACATGATGGACTGACAATGTTTTTATTATATCTAACATGATCTAGTTTAAGACATTTTGCGCTCAGTGCCTCCCTGCTCTCTGGAAATGGGCTCTCTGTCACAGGAAGCGCCTGCTGAAACTTGGTATTTTTGGACTGCACAGAACATGTTTATTTTCCTGCTGGAACTGAACAGTGCATTGTGCACCAGCCATAGGTTTCTAGAACACTGTGCAAGTCCCTGAGCTGTGAAGCAGTCCTCCAGCTTTCTTTCAATGGTGTCCATTTACACACCTCACTTAAAGCTGCTGCACCCCAACTTGCCCTGTTAATTGCTACTGTTTTGTGCGTCACACGGGCGTACTGTTAACGTGTACCTTTCACCATTGACATTTAAATATACACAATAAACACGCTGAATGTCCCTGACAAACTGCATTGTGTATTTGCAGCTTGTTCAGTTACATCAAACAGGTCCAAACAAATAGAACCTTAATGACTAAAGGTTTTGTGTTTATCTTTTAATTTTATTTTGGTGTCTATAGATGCAAACCATAACATCTGCATTTAATAATCAGCTGCTATATATATATATATATATATATATATATATATATATATATATATATATATATCAATTATATTATTTTAAATTGTATTGCATTTATCTTTTATTTATTCATTTACTAACATTGTTTATGAATTCATGTTTAATTATTGCACAGAATCATCAGAAATACATGAAAGTACGAGGCATAAAAATCCCAGGTGACCATTTCATATATTTTTATTTGAATATTATTTAAGAGCGTACATATTAACCATTAATTTTCTTGTTTATAATTTAAACAGAATTCCTAAAATTCTATTCAGTTACTCCCTGACTTCCATCTCCCACCATATCTTTTAACAGCGTTACAGGGGTGTTCCACAAATTGAAGTGGTCATTGCATAAATTCACCCCAGTCCACACATCCCAAAAGGAATCTGAAGCAAACGCAGTTCCTATGCAAGCATGTGTGTTTGCTTAAGAGTGTGAATGTTTAAGGGCAGAGGTAGAACAGTATTTCATTATCCACAGGAACAGACCTCACATTATTCTTGAAGTGGCTCAGCAGCTGATTAAAGCCAACATCCACAACTGAGGTCATTGCTGTTAGTGTGTTTCACATGTCTGTATGTCTCAACGTATCTTACAAACATATCTTAAGCTATTGTGTGTTAGTGGCGGACACTTAGCTTTAACAATTTTTGTTTCCTGTCAATCGATTTTATGGTATATTATTTGAATTGTGAAAAGAATGTAGTTAGAAATTTTACTCGCCTTTGTAATTCTCATTGAAATGGCCTGCCATTGTACAGCATATAGGGCTTATTAATCTTGATAGATGCTTTCTAATAAGCATTGTTCACTTAAACAACTTAAGCCACAGTCCGTAACTTGCCTCTCTTTCGCCATCTCTGTTTGAAATATAACATAGCAAGTTACTTAATGTACCTCTTATTATGTATGCTCAAAATGCAGTCAATTGAAATCAAACTGACGGGAAATCAGACCCGCTCAAATTTTAAATCATTATTATACACTTACTGTTGCTAATTAGAGTAAGTTAAGGCGACAGTTTTGAACACTGACCTGTTATGTACTTTCTCAATAACTGATGTTGAATCACTTTTAACCAATAAACATTACAGACTGCAGCTCTAATTTTTTACAAACAGACAATTAGCTGTACCGAAACAACGTTTTCATAGCCAGTGGCTCAGCACAGTCTACTTTGGGAATCAAGCAACATTTCAGTTTAAAATAGGCAATCACCTTTTTAGGGTAAAAAATCTGAGTTGGCTTTAATTCACTGATGCTGGTAATCTGGCATTTGTTTAGTTTATCAGCATTTTAACTGGTCTGTTCCCTTAAATAGAAAAGACTTCCAAAGGCAAACCCATGGGACAGGCTAATAACAGTACTTTGGTGGTATGCACATCCAGTTAGCTTTACTGTACTTCCAGCATTCATTTACAAATATAATAGAATTATATTATATAAAATATCATATGTGCCAAATTATTAGCACATATCAGATTCCACACAATCCTGCATTGCTGTACTGGCAGCATAGACCTCTAAGAGTGTCAGCCAAAGCTGCTGAAATGACCATCAAGATAATATATAAATATAAATGTACCTCAGACCACAAATACCAGAGGCACAGCAGTCATGGGGTTAGGTGAAATAAAGAACAGAGTGCATTTATAATGGAATCTAGTGTTCTTTTCTGACTCTATCAGCAGTACTCTATCAGCAGCACTTTTGGTTTATGTCTCTAAATAAATAACATATGTATGGTGCGCTCAAGGGTGTTCAAACAGAGCTGCTTTTGTAAATATAAGCGAGAGGCTGTGAAAGAACTAATGTGATGAAATCTATGTGTAGTAGTGTAGCAGTTGAATACACTGTCTTGTCAAGGGTTTGTTAAGCCCAGTCTGAAAATCTCAGATCAGATAATAATGACTGCCTGTTGGTTCAGAATGCTCATATGCATGGTGATGGGTGTATGGTAACTGTACAGAATGTACAACTGCCATAATATACTGGTCATTTATTTAAGTAATAGTCAGATAATAAAACAAGATGGCAGCAAATAAAAAAGGCTTAGAGGCAAATGATTTTAAATTAGGAAACAAGACAGAACTCTCATAGTGGTTATATATAGGGTTTACATATATATATATATATATATATATATATATATATATATATATATATATATATATATATATATATGCTTATAGGTTTTCTATTTATTTTACTACATATGTGATCAAGATTATGTTGAGGTTTTCCCAAATTGCACTCCCCTGGTCAAAACAAAACTGGAAGTTTGTTAAAAGAAAGGGGCTGTGTTAATATTTGCAAGAATTTCTGTTTGAGAAGGAGGGCGTGCTCTACATCCTGAGTCAGGTTAATAAAGAGCCTTGTTATTTCTAGGTTGTTGACCGTGCTGTTTATAAAATGTGCTTTTCATAAGTGACATAGAAGCTCACTGAGAGCTCCATCTACCCCTACTTTGACATACTATGTGGGTTGTGATCAGACCACAGACAGCCCAGCAAAAATGTGACAAGCCAGAGCTCAGCCCTTAGAGAAGCCTCTGAGATAAAGATTGTGCTGACATCAGGTCTGGAAATCTCACTGTTTCACAATGTACCTGTGGCTACTTTTGTGTGCATCGTTAAATGCGGCTGTGCAACAACACAGTTTGTTGCACACTGTGGCTGTGCAACAACACAGCCTATTAGACAGGCTGGAGCAAATATGGTTTCTGAACAGTGAAAATGCTGAATTATCCAAAACAAGTAAGTAATAATATAAGCTAAGTATACCTGTCCATTCTCGTTCACCTCAACAGCACTTACAGCACGACCCCGAGTACAACACTGCAGTAAAGTTGATTTTATGTTTGCGCATTGGAACTTCAGTGTTCAGTAACTTTGTTTACATGCATTAAACGGCTAATTTTATTTTCCATTATGCGCATAAGCTACAACACTTTTTTTTTTTTTTTTTTTTTTTGCAGAAGTCGACGTTTTATAAAAGCTGAGAAACACGTTGACGTCTGTCTAAAGATGTGACGTCACCAGTACCTGAGGGACCGTGTACAAATTACTTGACACTTTTATGACAACCTTCTATGAGATGATCTCTGCTCGCCTTGATTTAAAACGTCCCAGTGCATTGCCAGTGAAAGTATTCTTTAAAATATCTTGTTAACAATTTATGTCTAAAAGATGTTCAATTTCTTCTATTACTGCGTTGTTGATTTCTTTAATGACACACGATATAGGAGAAATTTAACATATAGACATTTGCATTTATTTATTTAGCAGATGCTTTTATCCTAAGTGACTTACAGAGAGAAAGAGCATGGTTAAAAATAAAATGGTTTACATTAATAAACCCGTTTAATCAATACATTTAACGTGAAACGGTGCGGTCAGATTATGAGTTCATCTGTACACGTTTTATCAAAGGTGTGTAAGGCACGTAAAACTGTGTGTGTGTATCATCACTGTATATATGTGCTGTTGTCTGTAGTAAATTGAATTTGGTTTTTAAATATTACAATCTCTATCTATTAACACAATTTCATTATAATTGTTTACTCAGGGAATTTGGCAAAGCCTGCATGGTTGCATAAATGGAGTCATGACCAATCCTTGTATGTTCGGTTCATTCCATATTCGTTATTAAACAAATTGCTTAACAAAATTTTAAATAAAGTGTTACCTTTTCATGTATATTTATTTATTATTTATCTCATTCTTTTTAAAACTATTGTGAAAACGAAATAATGAAAGTCTGTAAAAAAAAAAAATGTTTTTCAACCAAGGAGCTACGGTTTACAAAGGTCACAGGCAGGGGGAGCAAAGACGGTGCAAAGCAACTAGAAAGAGGAAGAGCAATAAGTGGAAATTGATAAAAACAGGAAAACCTGTCTTGGTGTTATTGAAATACTGCTGAATATCTGGTGTTTTTGCACATTTTTCCACAATATTGTAGCGTTGTGAGAATTAAAAAAACAGGCAGGAGACTGAATTATTGCTGTACACCCAAACGTGCAAATTTATTGCCTATTTTTATAGAGGCAAATTTTAGTATCAGAAAGTGTCTTGATTTCCCAAACCAAAACTTTACAAAAACAAAAACAACGCACAACAACAACAGCTACACACCCCCGAACCGAAACCCCGCCCACTTTTATTATATCCCCTCCCTGACACCGCCCCCAAGCAAACCACCAACCAATTAAAGAGAAGCAGCCCCAGCGTCAGCACCACAATGTTTACGTTAATGATACAAACTGTAAAAATACTGTAAACTGTGAAATACATTCTTTATGCATTCT
Source organism: Chromobotia macracanthus (assembly GCA_036877525.1). NCBI lineage: Eukaryota > Metazoa > Chordata > Actinopteri > Cypriniformes > Botiidae > Chromobotia > Chromobotia macracanthus. The sequence continues at coordinate 8,170,331 of JAZGTH010000063.1, forward strand.
GGGGCTAACATAAACATCAGATTCTGGGTTCATTTGTTCCCTTGTACATGATTAAGGAGTGTAGAGAACTTGGTATTCTAGCATTACGGTCCTATACCAATGCAATTTATAGATTACATTCTTTTTTATTTTACTAAAAACAAAATAAATAACAAATAAATATATTTGGCTTTCTCACGTGATTAACAGAATCAATGTCAACAGAATAATGAATTGTTGTAGTTTAGTTTAAAGTAGTTTATTGTATTAAACCAAAAATGAAAGATGTGATGCACCCTTGGGTCCTGTGTTAGCATTTAAATAATGTACTAACTATACGTTAAACTTGCCAGATAAATAAATTATGGTTGTTTTAAGTGCGTACCATAATGTGTTTTGTTTTGTATGTTTGGCCATTAATCATGCTTTACTGCTAAAAATAGATATAATTTAAAAACATGTGAGAACTGGAGTCAATAAAGTGCCCATAGGTGTGATGTCGTAGAAAAGAGTCTTAATGGACCAATTTGTTCCCGTTATGCAGGGTTGGTGTGAAGCGATGATGTAGAGCAGTCCTGAGTCCTCTCCCAGGGGATCCCGGCAATGGGGTCTCTGGCAGACAACCAGCTGCCAAGGTAGCAGGATCAGCGGTGCACAAAGCAAGGTTTGTGTTGCCTTTTTTGTACTCTATCCAAAACAAAGTCAATTTTTATGTGTTTTCCATTTGAAGCCCTGTTAAATTTTGCAAAGTGAGTCCACATTGCCCTTCTCATCCAAGCACAACTGAGATGGCCAAAGCAATGATCTGAGTTCCCATTGTTAATTTTGATCATCCCAGCCTGGTGTTTAGCCTCACATCTACTGTAAGTGGTGACATGTTAACAAAAATTCTCACAGAGTACATAAGTTTATTCATGCACAGATGTGTTTCCGTCATACAGAGTTGGTGTGCAGCAGTGGAAGAGAGTGCCCCCGAGTCCTCTTGTGGGGGCTCTGGTGTATTGGTGGCTGTCCACCAATACACCAATGCATGCTGCAATTCCTTGAATCCTTTTTCTATGTTCTATGTTTGATAATTTTTCTGATTTCTTTTTTATTTTTCATTATATGTAAAGTTGTTTTGAAGCAGTGCAAAACTGTAAAAAGCACTATATAAATAAAATTGAATTGAAAATTGAACAGCACAACATCATCAGCAGGGATTTGTAATCTTGCTTGATTTCCTAATAAATAAATAATTTCCACCATGGAAACATGCAGGTCAAAGCCTTAGTACAAAAACTTTATATGACACATATGCCATCTTAACAAAACATGTTTTTCTCTGCTTTTAGTAATAAAGAACATCTCTTATGGGGGAAAAAATCATAGCTGCCATTTAGATGTTACAATTCTGCTGTACTAAAAACAAATACTCCTTAATCAAGAAAGTCTGTAGTTATAATTAAAGGTAACATGGGGTGTAAAACACCACTTGCAAATATAGGATTTTTAGGCAATTTACTACAAACTTTTAATACAAATATAAAGTTACTTTCTTCTTGAAGAGTAATCTTGTATAATGTCACCAATGGACTATATACAATATGGACCAAAGACAAAATCTCCAAACGTGCAGTTAGGCTCAAATGTTTGATGCATCCATGTCTGTCTATATGTTTTGCATGCAACACCCAAATGACACTTTGAGCTTTCGTGCTGTAGTCTAATATATTTTACATTATTCCATGTTTCTTGTACAAGGTTACAGAGATTATGAATATCTAACCTCTACTGCTAAGATTTAAACGTATAGCAACATTATATATGAAAAAGACTTAAATTATAAAACCACTGGCCTGCCTATCTTCAATGCAGTATAATACAGGACAGTATATCCATTGATAATTACAGATTGAAGGGTGTTTTGAAACCATTACGTTTACCTTGCCGCTTCTTAACAGGTTATGAATGCTTCTAGTAAACAAGTCTATTCTAAAACAATGTATTGATTTAGAAACACTGTTTTTTTAAGCAGACAGATGGTACTTTCTTTTATTTATAGTTTGGGTTCATTCATTATTAAGCAGTTGTTATGCAGAAGAAAAAGCAGCTACTTCTATATTCACCTGTGCAAACAAGGTGTCCATTTCTGAAGTTGTGGAAAACACGATTTTGATGAATACAAAATACACTGACAACAACCAAACACATAATTTCATCATCTTGGCATGAATGTAGAAACAGGAGTAGCCAAGCTGGGTGATCTTTCTGGCCAGAAGATCCACTCTGAGTAGAGTTACAGAAGATCTGCTGAATGTGAAAAACACAAATATGTATATAAATATGTGTTAGTTCAGTTGCCACATGGAAATCCTGTTGTGCTTTCTACATCAAGGTATAGATGTTTTATTTCTGAGTATTAGAGTAGTTGTCAATAATCTGACAGCCTCAGTACCATGGAGAGTGATATTTATGCAGGATTGTAAACAACAATCAATGCACATGAAGTGTAATATTGTGTTTAATGTTGAATGAAGATGTCATACAAAAGGAAAACGTAAAAGATAGTAGTATATCCAGTCTGTTCATTCAACACCTGGAGAACACTGTTACACCTTTTCAATCTTTATGACACTTAAAACCACTAAAACAGAGGTGAATTAAACAGCAAAATGTGGGCAGGTCTGTAGGGTCCAGATAAGATTTTCAGATTTGTTTTGGAACAGTTGGCCCTTATAAGATTTTCCAACTCTGGAAATGAATCATATTTCATTGTTAAAACCAACACACCAACATAGTGCTTATTCATTTTAAGGCAAATAAAAATGAACTAATAAACTGTTGTAAAATGAAGAGATTAAGTATGTTTATGAGATTACACATAATTTTCTTGTCTGGACTGTTTATGAATTACAGTTCATGTACATGTTTATTCTTTTCCATTTCCTAAACATCTTTTCGAAAGATCATTGTAATGCCATTTTTATTGTTGCTAAAGGAAAAGCTATAGCTTTAGAAGACATAAATAAAGCTAATTTGTGCTGGTACATCTGTAGTTGGCTAAAATGGCTTTAATCTTATAGTGTTTGCACACAATTACAAAAATACTTAAAAAAATACAATTAAATAAAACAATTTTTAGACGGTCCCTATCTTTTCCATCACATTAAATTGGACATTCAGCGTTTAACCAATACCAATACTTTTACTTGCCCATGTTGATCGATTGTGAAGAAAGTAGTTCGTTGTCATGAATGTTGGTGATTAAAATTAGCAAACATTAGCCTTCTTGCATGTATAATTAAAAAGTTATTGAACACAAATCCGAATATGAAGTACCGTAAACAGGGTACTGAGACACTGGAGCCGCGACACCATGCTGACAACGATATTTGACTGATAGCATCACAATATTGCATTCATTCCCAAGACAGCGGTCTTGTTGTCAACTATTTTTAATAGAAACTTCCTAAGGCCTGCGTTATAAAATTGCGTTATATGATGATTAGGATATTCATAATGCCACCGCGCCGTATTTGTAGTGTCGGCACACCATAAAACCACACATAAGCACTTCACACTCCCTCACTTTACTTAACTATGTAATCTTATTACGTGTAATAAAGAATTAACACTATTGTGTTGTCGACAAATACCCAGAATAATTATGACTTATGAGTCCTATCAACGCGAACGATCAAATAAAAGCACGCGAGTGAGCAGCGCCATCTTGTGGATATTAACTGAACCCCCGTCGCAAAACGCGCCTTCGGCTCAAAACGACAGTGTTAGTAAAAGCCGATCTAAGATCAGCGGAGACTTTACACTGGCGGTGATTCTTGCATGGGATTCAGACGTCGAGAGCTGGTCTGAAATCAGCGCCACAAGTGGAGGTTTGAACCAGTGACGCAGTGCCCCATGTTTGGAGTCAACACGGGAAGTAGTAGACCGCGAGGCCGGACCAAGAGAAGGTGCGTAAATGAAAGCTAACACGAAGAAAAGACGGTGATAATCGCATCATATGTTACACCAAAAAGTACGTGATATTATGACATTAATAATATACGCTAAAATACGTGCTTCAATACACGACAGGACATTTTGTTTGAAAGGCTGGACGGCAGTAAAGTTGGCTGATACCAGTAACTTAGACTAATAGCTCTGTTCAATTCAGTTCGCATTGGAAATATCGTATGGCTTACAATACATCCTTCAACTTTTGTGTTTGCGATGTGACTCTAGTGTTTTGGGATAAACAAATACAACTTTTAACTTGTCGATAGAGAAAAGTCGCTTCCACAACACAAACCCGCCCAGCAGCATTGCGGTTCAGGAAATAGTTTAATGATGAATAAAAGTAGTAATATCATTATGATGAATGATGCATCGTCTTCGTATTAAAACCTCAGAAAGGGCGCAAGACTTGCGTGTCCCTATTACAAATGACGTGTATAACCATTTATTCTGATATTATGTTTGACATACGTGTCTTATTTTTCTTTTTCTATCGCTCTCCTGATGTGATTGTAGATGGCATGCAATGACACAGAGTCGCCCAGCCTTGGCGGTGCTTGCTGCGACAGCGAGTACTTCGGTTGTGCGGCAGCCATGGCGAGAGAGTCAAGAGAGTCGTATCTCAGCCCGACAGAGAGCCCATCAACCATTAGTGTGTCTTCTTGTGTCCCACCAGACCAGCAAGGCTATGATGTAGAGTTTGACCCTCCACTAGAGAGCAAATATGAATGTCCTATCTGTCTGATGGGTCTCAGATCAGCAGTACAGACGCCATGTGGACATCGATTCTGCCACTTGTGCATCAAGAAGTCCATCAGGTTAGCAGCCTTTGGTGTCAACGATTATCAGCTTGTTGTGTATTGTTTTGTAAAGATCAGTGTGGTAGTTAATGGTTAACATTTTGATTGTTGTATTAAATGGCCAATGCCAATATCTGAAGTGAATGATTAATATGCAATGCTACAATTGCATACAATACAATAGCAGATGAGATACTTACACTGTTATTATTGTAAGTAGTTAAACATGTTTTACACAATATTTTCCTTAAAATAAGTTAAACATGTTTATTATCCGATGACACAACTTCTGGTAATTTTGAAACTGACATAAGGAGGAACTACCAAATCTGTTTATCTGCCAAATGGAAAGGGTTTTATGTCAATACTAATAATATAAAATGGATGAATACTGACTGATTAATCACTAGCAGTAATGCTGTTCAAATCAATAAATGTCTGAAAATGTTGTATTTATGTTCATTGTGTTCACATGCAAAATTAACCTTTTCCCCATCTGGTAGGGATACAGGGCAGAAATGTCCAGTTGACAACGAGGTGCTTCTAGAGGATCAGCTTTTCCTTGATAACTTTGCCAACCGAGAGATCCTCTCACTCACTGTCCGGTGCCCTAATATCGGCTGCAGTAATAAAATGGAGTTGCGGCAGTTGGAGGTACGTTTTTTGTTGTTTACTCAGTTAGACATAGTCAGTGGCATTCATGATTATTATAATGAATCATTTTATTGTTTTCCTCACATTGTATGTCTCCTTGGAAAATCATCTGCTAACTGTTCATTTGTAGAACACATTCTAAACATAAGTAAATTGACTTTTGATATAAGCTATTACAAGAATATTATTAAGTAGTGGTAAACAGACTTGCTAAATTTTGGTTGTCATGGTGACAGATTGAATAATGTTGTCACATTCTCCCTCCTTCAGAAACATTTGTGTCAGTGTAAGTTTGCCACAGAGCAGTGCCCTCAGTGTCAGGAGTCTGTTCTTATAAACTGTCTGGATGAGCACAAGACCCAGCAGTGCTTAAAGCGCCTCATGACCTGCCCGGACTGTGCAGGGAGCTTTGTGTATGCTGACAGACAGGTGTAAACCTTTGTTTTTCTGTTCACATACTCTATACGTTTGAACTGAGATAAAATGACATTTCAAATATTTCAAATATCTTAGTTTGATTTTATTTTAGTAATGCATTATATTTTTAAGTAGAAATTCTCATGTGTCTGGTTTTAGATGTTTTTCGTCCTATTAATATTAATCTTATTTTATTAATCTTCCTTGTAGATTCATGAACAGATGTGTCCCTTTGCTAGTACAATCTGTCAGTATTGTGAAATGGAGCTTATTCGGGATCAGGTGTGTTAAAGGATATGTCACTATGAGGGGCACGGGCAACAGCAATTGACTCCTTTTCATAATTAAAAAAACTGTTTGTAGACATATGAAGTGTAATCTGTTTTTATTGGTTTCAGTTGGCATCGCATTGTGACACAGACTGTCTTAAAGCTCCTGTAGCCTGTACTTTTAGCACTTTTGGTTGTCGTGAAAAGGTGGGTCATGCGATTGTTTTGAAGCTCCAAAGTCATATGCTGCACTTCCTTTTACTCCATCTTGATAAAGTGCAATACAACTTTAGCTTGTCAATTGTGTATAATATAGGTATGTCATATAGGAATATAAATGTTTTATTTCTTTGAACACGTATTTGTTATAGATGCCGAGAAATGAACTGGCGCAGCACATGCAGGAATTTACGCAGATGCACATGCGTTACATGGCAGAGTTTCTGCGCAGCCAGACTCTCAATAGCTGCCTTACGCCGTCAGTCGTTGGCCAGTCCTCGGCAGATGAACACGGTGCATCCTCTCAGCCAGCAGAACCTTGCCAGTGTAGCCAGGAGCTGATGATTCTGAGGGAGACGGTCTTGGAACTGGAGGGCCGACTGGTTCGTCAAGATCAGCAGATCCGAGAGCTGTGCATTTACAATGAGACACAAAAAACCCAGCTCACAGAAGTACGTCGTAAGCTGAGCACACTGGAGGAAGCCACTCGAGAGCTGGAGGCCCAGCAGTATCAAGGTGTCTACGTGTGGCGGTTGGAAAACGTGTCAGCCCATCTGCGCAGTCAGGAGGCTGGTCAGCCTGTAGTTCTTCACAGCCCACCTTTCTACACAGGTCGACCGGGGTACAAACTCTGTCTGCGGCTGCATCTGCAAACCCCCAACGCTCCCCGCTGTTCCAACTTCATCTCACTTTTCGTGCATACTATGCAGGGTGAGTTTGACAGCCAACTCTCCTGGCCCTTCCAGGGCACTATTCGGCTGTCAGTGTTGGACCAAGTCGAGGGGCAGCACCATGTGGAAGTAATGGAGACCAAGCCAGACCTGCAGGCCTTCCAGAGGCCCACTGTGCAGCGCAACCCCAAAGGTTTTGGCTATGTCACTTTTCTGCACCTACAGGCTTTGCGGCAACGAGGGTTTATTAAGGAGGATGTGTTGTTGGTGCGCTGTGAGGTCACGCCTCGCTTCGACGCCAGCCTCAGGAGGGAGGGGGTGCAATCTCGAGGCCCAGAACCTTCACTCTGAGTTCCTACATTCCATCATTGTCCTTCTGCATTCTTAAGTTCTCGTATGTCCACTTGCATTCTGCAGTTCTCATTGACACACTCTGAAATGCTGAAATGTGGTCTAACTTGTACTTTCTGAGATTCCTTATGGTACAGCAAGATTGGTAATCATGTTTATACATATTTTCATATAACACATAACTTGTGTCCGTTGTGGAAAGTGTTTTTATATAAATGTTTCTCAAAGCATTTTAGTGCTGTGCAATTAATGAACAAATGCCTATAAGAATACAGTCAACATCAGTACTAATACAATATTGTTTGTAAACAAGGCTGAACAATATAAAAACGTTAACAGTGCTGCTTACATTAAGTGTTATCTTTCACAATACTATTCAACTGCCAATTTTTACAACTAACCAGCAACATAACTAGGTCTTTTTTGTATGAGTCTCAAAATGTTTTTGCATAAAATACATTTAATATTCGTTGTTTGTGTTCTGACAGTTTCAAGCATTGTTTGTGCGATGTTCTATATGTAATAGCAACACAGATGCTCATTTTCTCTGAAAGCTGTTAAAAGCTTTTAACCAAGCACAAAGGGCACTGCATGCTTTACTACAAGATCCTTAATTCACGTACATTATTTTCTTTTGCCTTTCTAATTTGTGCTTTTTATAGCTTGTATGTGTAAATGTTCAACATATTTCACTGAACAATTTTGACATGTTAACAAATAGTAGTGCCTTTTTAAATCAGATAATACACACAAGTTAATCTTATAACTGTGTTGACACTGGAATTCTGAATTTTTTTTATAATGTTCTTTGTATTATCCACAATACTGTGCTCTTAAATGTGTTGATGTATGAGTTCATGCAATGAATATCAATCATGCAATTTCATAAACGGTGTGACCACCAATGCCACACTCTCAAGTTGGCATTTAATTTGAAAGGCCTCCTGAATTCACTACACACACACACAGACAGAGAAAGGTTGTTTACTATAAATGGTTATGGTTATCCAGTTGGTCTTTCAGCTTGGGTTGGCAATTAACACTACACCTGTAGCAGTACAGACACTACTACTCAAGTAGTGTCTGTGTGATAGAAGCTGGGATGAGAGACATGTTCTTGCATAGCAGGTCACCCAGAGTTTGCTTTATTAGGACCAGATCCCTAAAGCTGAGAGCCATCTGTCTGACTGTCAACCTCTTGACCCCATAGGCAAACAGAACACGTTTCATGCAAGCCTAAAAAACAACAAACTAACCAGAATATGATTAAATGTTACATTTAGTCATTACATGATAAATGATTAAATGTTACAAACATTTATATCTAAACACTCAATTTATTATTTATAGCTAATATAATACTTGCCTGCTTTGTGACATTAGTATTCTAGTTCTTGGTTTCTGTTTTTACTACATGCTGTAAAACAGCTTTGATTTACTAGCTGTGTAGTCAGGTAATAGGGATTATGTAGACTACATACCTCAAGAAACCTAAGATTATATATTAAAGCTTCTGCTCATGAATGTATCTGGATTTATAAATGGATAGAAAAGGTGAAGCTGACCTCAGGTCAGTCTTGTGATTTTGAGAGTGTTGAGTAACCTAGGATTTTCATTTAAAGTGTACATCTTATTTAACTGTAATTCCTTTCCCTGAAATACCTTAATAAGTGCAGAATAGATACTAAAGAAACAACAATAATCAGTATTTGTTTTTAATAACAGAACTATTTACTTCTTAACTGAGAACACAAAAATTTCAACTTTTTTTTTATTACAGAAAAAGAATCTAAACAAATGTCAAATTGTCTCCACCTATTTGTAAAAGCAGTACTAGGACCCTGTTGGATGGTGTCAGGGATTGTGGCTGAAGTAACTGTGGGAAGGTCTGTTAGAACAAAAAGGTAGCAAAAATTAGCCTATTAACCCTGAATTCCGAGCTCAAAATTGGGAATTTGTAAAATGAATGATGAGAACGTTGTTCTAAATGCCGGAAATTGACGGCTGCTATTTAAGGTCACATAACTAATTTCCAGGTTTTAAAAACCATGTGAAAGTAGACAGGTGGATCTGACAACTTTACTGTTCGAGTATCTACTTCCTGTGGTTCACCAACTTCCTGTTATAAACTGTCCTGTCCTGTTTACTCTTTAAACTTAGATCAACTCAACACATTGTATTATGTTAATATGAGAATTCTGCACATTGAAAAAATGTTGCATAGATAAAAAAAATGTAGATAAATATTCTCTACTGTAAAACATCAGCTAATATAAATAATAAATAATTAGTCTTCCACTGAACCATTTTTATTATCATTCATTTTACTATCAAACTATATACAAACAAAATTACAACAAAAATTAATTGTGGCATTGATTTTGCCGCTCTCAGTATGAATTTACAAAGCTAGTTGAATACGTACCAAGCCTGTCCATCACAGGGCAGGCCTAATGCATAAATAAACATTACACCAGAAGAGTTCCTTTCAGTTTCACTATAATCTAGAGCAGATCTTCTGCACACATTTTTTTCTGAAGCTTGTTTTCTTGTTTCTTCAGAGTCTGGCTTATCTATAATATTATTCATCATAAAGATATCATACATATATATGGATACAAAAAGAAAATGAGGCTAAGATGCATTATGAATACAAATATATTTTTATTGTATAGCAAACTTTATATAGTGGTTTATAGTTAATCGTGTAGTAATATGTAGATACAAGAGCCACATTAGTAAAACATTAAAAATGATGTATTTAATATAAATCAATGCACAGGGAAAGCAGTGCAAAATCAATGACTCATAATCTCTCATTCTGTTGTCAAACATTTATATAACAGCATTGCAGGATCAATGATCAATGTAGGGCAGTTTCTTCTCAGAACTATATGCTGAATGTCCTGATGGCTGCTGCCGCTTGGCTTCCTGCGCATGTAGGTTTCTGGAACTGTTGGCAATGGACCCTGTGAAACACAATGTTACCCTGAGAACAAAATACTGTGACAATGGAAATAAGAAACTGAGAACAACTAAAACGGAAATAATGGAAAGAGAACAACTGAGACAGAGAGAAGCAAAAGGGAAACAAAAGGAAGCCTTACGTGGGGCTTTAGGTACGTCCCTGTCACACTTGAGGGTACTTTTGTAAAAACACTCGGCAATCCAAGACAGCACCTCTCCACAATACCTCACCTGCAGACAAAGGTTTACATTCAATAGTATTCATGTCACTTGGCTCTAACACAATGCAGTTAAATCGACAGATGCTAAATAAGCAGCTACACTTTTATGTTACCTCAGTCTCTACTGTTGCCATACGTTTCTCATGCTCTTTGAAACCTCCAACCATTGTCAGTAAACTCTGCACCCTATGAAGTGTTACATACAAATGGAGGTTAAAAAGATTAGACAAACTCATTCAAAATAGGTTTGCAGCTAACACATTTACCTGTAGCACGAGTATCATTGAGTTAATGTACAGTATTTCCTATATCTGCTAAGTAATAGCATGTAGTGTAACTCAAACTCACTTAGAGGAAGTGTATTTTAGTCTCTCTGCACTGCTCTCCCTAAGCTCTCGCTCCTGTTTGGCCAAGCAGTTCTCTTTCTGTACTGTCTCCCATGTCATTAGCTTCTGGTCCAGGCCAGCAGGCAGCTCCCTCTCTGCTCACAAATATTTGACAACAGTTCAACTTTTAATATTATGTCTTTCCTGCTTTGTTCCAGATTATGTAGCACAGTTAGTATGAAGATGTACTTGCCCAAAAGATCTTGCATATCTTCTGTCTTTTTGAAAAAGCTCAGGAGAACCTGAGAGATGTGGCTGATGATGATGAAGGGTGGGGCCAGGGCAGGACGACTGTGGTATTCAACAATCAGGTTATATCGCTGAAACTTCCAGAAGATGTCTGCATTCTCCTGTACCACCTGGAAGGTGTAGCTGTGAAACAGTGATATATTACATTTTAACGTCATTTGTAGTAGAAGTCTTTCTACTATAACAAGTTAAGTTTATTAAGCTTTCACTTACTGAGCTGAGAAACATTAACACAGAAAGAAGAAAGAAAACAAAGTGTTTTCAACCATTTTAAAATCACTTAAATCTCACTGTATTGACTTAACAGAAATGAGAATGGAAGAGAGTGGAATAGCATGTTGAAAGATTAAACACAAAATGAGTGGAAGGATTCAAATAAACTGATTTACTCTAAATCTGTAGAGGATATGACAGGCAGTAACCAATGAGTTATATAGTAAGTGAAATCGAACATTTTGTCAGATACCCAACCCAGCCATACCCAAAATGTTTAATGACCTCTGCATTAAACTCCATCACTGGTGAGAAGTCAACACACACACTGCAAGTCGTGAACACACACACCTGGAGCAGTGAGCAGCACACTGCTGCACCCAGGAGCAATTGGGGGTTAGGTGCCTTGCTCAAGGGCACTTCAGTTGCTACCTGACAGCGTTGTACAAGCCAGATTCAGTTATCAGTAGGCCACAACTGCCCCTTTTTTTACGTTTTTTTTTTTAGTATGGGTGTTAAGATATCATTAAGTACTTTAAAGTTCTAAACTTTTTACATTTTATAATAGTAAGCTTCTGTATCATAATTTCCAGACAAGGAGTCCCAAAGTCTACCCATAATTGTACTTTCATGTGTATTTTGTTGGACTCTGACCTGAACATGGCAATAAGGAGATTAAGGAGCAGCACATTAGTGACCAGCAAATAGATGACGAGCAGAAGAATGACCAGCCAGTTGGCGTAGACATTCGGACAGGGTGGCAGAGTGCCTGAAATGATCTCCTGTACATCATTAGTGCAGTTATCATCTGGCATTTTGGCCGCTGTGAAGACACATAGTGGAGAAATAATAAAGCACAAACTGCAATAGCTCCACCTACAGGAAAATAAAAAAACTTGTGAAAAAGAAATATTGACTGAAAATGTATGACTGAACCAACTCAGCATTAAAAGCAGGGAAGGTGATCTTTTCCAGAAAAAAGTTGCTATGCTGACTTAAAGTCTCTTCACATCCTGATAGTAATCACTAAGCAAAGTGCATTCAGTCCAATGGCAGGATTACATTTGGTCCAATACAATGACAGGAAGTCCTACTTGCCTGTCAAACTATGTATTTGCATACCTCTCAAAAGACATTTGCATACCTTCGAGATCACTCTGAATGGAGGGTGGGATCTTGTGCTTAAGCTAGGTTCCTGTTGCTAGCCTCTCCAAAGTTATCCATCCTACCTTTAAATTTACCAAATTAAATTGAGACTGACAACTATATGAGATTAAACCAAACTGATATCTAGGTCAAATTGGCCAATTATTGGTATTAGCTTCCAGCCAATCCTTATTTAAACAGCACAATGTGCTCGAAGAAGAAAAAGTGACAGTGTACCATCTATTTCATCCAAAGGAATCTGTCCAAAAATATGGAGATACGGGCGGTACAGAGCTCGGCGGAAAACCCAGTCGATGCGCGGGTCATTGGGGTGCAGGAGGGCCTGTGTAGTCACTCCATATGCTATCAGCCACACGCTCAGGAAAAAGAGGAAGAAGAACACGTCCTTAATCTGGAAGACACCATTATGGGATTAGAAGATGTGTCGTCTTATGATTTATAACTCTGTATAGGGTGATGCTCAGCTTCACCATTCTCTCCACAATGATGATCTTGGGCCCAAGTTGTTTGTGTATGGCAAAAATGTGAATGAGCCTTAATGTGAAAACCATGAAGTCCAAGGCGAGAATTGTGCGTCCAGCCTCATATGTCATAACAGACATCCTTTAGACAAAATTAGATGATAAAGAATAGGTCAAAAGTTTTCTTAAAATTATCAAAAAAGTTCTCTCAGTTATGTTAGTATAACACTTTTTAACATTATAATATCATATATTAAAAACATTATTCTTAAGTTGTTAGTGACACATTTTAAAAACATTACAGAATTTTAAAAGTCTAAATAACATTCTTATAACCAAAGCAATAAAGTTAATACAATATTCCTAGAACATTCAAAATAACATTTTTAACAATTTTGTTAGTTAATGGAAACATTCTTACAACCTTAAATTGTTAGCTGGGATACTACTCATACAATAACATTATCTGTTTATAATACCTGCAGGACACTCCCACAACAAAAAGAGAAATGGCCACCATATCACACTTGTTCCAGCTGTCCTCCACATACAACATGAACTTCTTCAGAATACTGATGTCCTCATCCGTGAAGAAGCTCTGTGCATCAGAGAATGTTAATCAATTAATGCTGAAAAGAATAATAGCATGGCACCATATAAGTGTTTGATGTCTGGATTGATCCTACATACTACAGACCCATAACCTTGACCTCTGTGGTCATTAACTCATTTGAATGTCTTCAGATCTGTCTTCAGTCTGCCTTAATGCAACTGTAGATCAATTCAGTTTACCTCATCATTATCATCAGTTTACCTGATCATTATCATTGTTTAAAACTAGAGTAGACAAGATTCTCACTGATACTTTCAATTTCCAAGACCCATCAAAACAAGAACAGCATCTTTCCTCAGGCCACCAATCCTATAAACAACACTGAATTGGATCTGCCCATTCAGCATGTTCCTGTTTTAGTTGGCACTGTTTGTTCTGCTGCATTAGGCATACTGGCTGCTTCACTGCAGTAATGCATTTGCATTTGTTATTATATGAACACTGTCCTTTATACTACAAAACCCACTGCATGTGTGTGTCTGAAGCAATTTCACCAACACACCACATAACAGCAATCACACTAACTGTCATCTCTCTTAGGCACCATTTTTAGACATAAACGCACATAAAACAACAACTGCACAGATTGTAAATCACAGATGAGTTATCAGACATCTCACTTGTCTAAGTTCCTCCAACACCAGGGTAAAGACCCAAAAGTAGAGGATGATCTCAGCTGCTGATGGGCCATGCGGTGGTGGGGGATGGAAGTCCAGAAGAAGCACGTAACCGAATAAAATAAGGAACGCAAAATACATGATGACATTTCCCAGGAACACTGTGACAGGAGCACTCCAGAAGTTATTCCATCGCCGCAGGACAACATTAAAGAAGACAGCACTGCAGCTTTGAGGAGGCTCACCCCCACCTTCAGCAGCACTGATGAAAGATGAAAACAGTTTTAATCATCAAAAGAAACTTTGAATTTTACTGCAGATTACTTCTATTCCAATAAGAACTGGAGCCTTACGCTGGGTCATTCTCTGTGAGCAACAAAGCCTGCTCAGTTTCCAAACTGTCCAGCTCGGCAAATGGCTCTCCTTCACCTCTGTTTTCTAGTGCTTCCTCTCTGTGACATACACACACACACACGTTTACTTATCTAAATGGGCACATTCCATAGACTTCTATTGTTTTAATACACAGCTAGTTATAAACAATATAACCTAACCCACACTCTAACCCTAAGCCGAAAAGAAACTTTTCTTCCTTTCTGCACTTTTACAGTTTAAAAAAAAACTACCAATTTCTCTCATGGGGACCACTGGGTGGTTCCCACAATGGAGGTGTTTGTGACTTTTACCATTCTTGTGGGGACATTTGATCCCCACAATGGTAGAAAAACAAGAGCACCCACACACACACATTGTTGCAAACTAACTCCTCGAAACATACAAAAGATAAAAAAAATCAGCTTAGTTTCACACGTGGGAATAATAGCGACAAATGGCCCCACTTGAACTTGATGAGATGGGTCCACATGAGGGGAGGAATGAAGAACGTCAGTACAAGTCTGGAGATGGAAGTATCGGTTCTCATGGCTCCCCACCAGACTTTAGTCAGCAGGGCCTGTGCAAGAATCATCAGATTTCATGCAACAATAAGGCAGGTGAGCATGGGAACGCAGCTGCTAGGTGCATGTTACTGCAGGGGTTAGAGATAGACTGTTACCTGGACTCCATCATGTGCTACAAAACATTTGGCATCTGCTTCAGTGGCGAGATTCAGGACCGTTAATTTGTTCCAACAGGACGTGTTTCGCACCAGAAGGGTGAAGGCTCTATCTTCACTGTTTGAGTAACACTCACTGAACAGATCTGGAATCAGAATAAAACTTTTGTAGTTACATTTATAGTATAGGCTTGTCACAGTGCTTAACCTTGGGTTAGCGGCTCTTAAAAAAAAAATACACATTTAATGTTTACATTTTATTTGTTTGTGTGTAGAATAGGAATCGAACCCATGAACTGGCCGTTGCTAGCGCCATGCTCTACTAGGTATCAGGCAGGACAGTGATAAGAGGAAAATCAATCAGAGGAAAATACCTGTTATAATATTACAGAGATGTTTTAAGTCATGAGAGGTTAAATTCTCACCTATGGCGAACTGCTCGTATCGAGCATTCTTCATACTGCGAGCAGATTCTGCTTCAGTTGCCAGACGAGCCATCTCCTTCATGATTTTACAACCCACCAGAGCAGCCGCCACTGCCTCCGGACCCTGAGACACACAGTAATTCATACTGAATATACTGAAGAATAATAATCAGAATATACTGAATAATCACTATATATAAATTACAAATAAGCACAATAATGAAGAGGAAGAAAGCAAAGGCAAAATGGATAGTTTTATTCACAGATGACAGTACTGTGTTCTTGTTGGTCATGCAAACTGCAACAGCAGATAAAGGAAAATACAGAACACTACTGTATACTGCTACTGAGGTCAGTGTAATACTGAACTGCACCTGATGGTTAACCAATGGGATACTAGCTTCCTGATAAGATGGATATCTGAAGAACAAATTGTGGACAATGCAAATTGAGCTCTTCAAATAAATTGGTTTATCGTCTCACCATGGCCCAGAAGTAGTTTGCCATTTCCTGCCTATTCTGCAGGATAGCCCAAAGGAAGAGATCTCTCCAAGGGTGCTCACAACGTCGGTCAATGTCTGGGAGGTCTTTCTGGCTGTTGAAGAGTCTGCCTTTCCCTGCCCTCTCCTGAAGCACATAAGCATAATATAGAAGGACTGATACACAGATGTGTTCTACAATATGTGCATGTGTTCTACTATAAGTGTACTATATGAGTACCTACTATGTTCATGTGTTCTACTATATGTGTACCTACTATATGTTCATGTGTTCTACAATATGTGTACCTACTATATGTCCATTTGCATGATTTTGGGCAAAATGCTTCTGGTGTTCTTATTAAGACAGACTGCTCAAACCTCACAGACACACAATTTCAAACTATTCCTGACTATTATGCTAAAAACTTTTTTAGCATAATAAAACAACAACAGTTGTTTATGTATGAAGTCATAAAGAGGTCTTAATGCAAAGGTTTTTATAGCTCATTAATCTAAAACAATTTAACAAATTCTGTAAACTGAAATCAAATAAAATATAGGCATTCATTTTAATTAAAACTAAATGAAAATTAGAAATGTTGCCTTAGCAATAAAATGAAGTTGAGGCACTAAAACTGAACACCAAAACTGAATGAATCTTATATAGCAATATTAAAAATAAATAAATAATACAATGACAAAAGCAAGAAAAACGTAAGTAAAAGTAATTAAATGTAATTAAAAATGTTATTAAAATTAACATGAAAATAAAAGCTTATTCAAAATATTAATTAAACTAAAAACAAAACTATAATAACTGCTCACCCCTGTAAATTTTTGGTAGAAACCCTTACAGGTGTCATGCAGAAAATCTTTGAGGACTTTGGAGACCTCATAAAAGGTGAAACGAGGCCTGCGGTCCCCCGGTTCAGTGTGAGAGTATCCAGACGCCCTTGTGTTGGCTAAATTAACCTGTTTTTTCAGGAGAAGGGTGTGAAGGAGGTTTTTCTCAGACACAGAGCAGTACAGTTCCTGAAGACGTCTGTAAGTTAGGAACTCGCGCATGTTCACTCCGTTATCCACAAACAGACGCACAAAGTCAGGCTTGTCATTCATCAGTGCCTCCATCATCACCTCCTCCAGGTCCTGTGCCTGAAAGACAATCAAGAAATAACATACATGAGAACAAAGGTCAAACATAAAAGCAAAACAAAACATTTCATGATAAATTTAGGTGATCTACAATGCTTATTAAAATTAAATGAAAATGTTTTATTTACTATTAAATTGAGCTTTTTGGTATCTTCATCCACACACTATTCAAAGCCACACCTCTAAACATGTCAGCACACCTGAGCTTTAAAATTGATTCAGAAATGAGTGTTTCTTATAGGCTTGTTTTTTGATTGGTTAAAATACCTTTTGGATAGATCCCCTGACAATTTTGTTTTTGGTGCTACTGTCTAGGGCTGTCACAGAGACAGCTGTGGTCAAGGATTCAGGTAGTTGGGATTTATGAAGGGCATTGCAAATCTAAAAATCACTAGCAGCCTATAAAAAAATGCAAATACAGACATACATATACACGTATTCAAATAAAACATGAGTGTAATCCTTACACTCCATTCAACATCTCCATTGAAGATCTCGCTCTTAGCGATGTCCACCCGATTCCAAGCCACAGCCAATTTCAGCTCATCCAGGAAGTCCTGTGCTTCCTGACTCTGACTCTTACAAGCTAAGGCCAGACCAAAGACAAGAATAACAATAATCTCAATAGACAAGAATAACAATAATATAAACATATTTAGGCAGAAATGTTTCTTGCATAAAAGCTTTAAATGAAACCGAAAAAAAGGTATGTCTTCAAATAGGTAAGTTTACAGTCTTACTTGAGTTGCTGGTATGATTACTCACCCTTAACCAGGGCTTTGAGGATCACAGTGTCTAGTTCTGAGTCCTGCTCTGGGTCATGCACTGTCAACAAGTGATCATTGTCCAAAATTCTCTGGATCTAATGGATAAAATGATCTTTATCTGAAGCTTTAGGCAAGATGCTTTGTGCCTAAATCAAAAGTACATACATATTTAACACTGAACGTTATTCAAAGTATTGTAAGCAAAGGTTGTTCATTACCAGCTTGACACAGAATGGGATTTCAGTGCTGTGCAGGCCACTGGTGAAGGTGTTAGTCACCAGCTCCTGCACAATATCAGCATCCCAGCATCCTCTGTCTATCAGGGTCACTAAAATGTTTGCAACCCCTCCTGAGCCAGCCAAAATCAGCCAGGGCATAGAATTCTGAATGTTCTGGTACATTCTCTGTAAGAAGGACATACATGTATATATTACATTACATTTATGCATTTAGAAGATGCTTTTATCCAAAATGACTCACAGTGCATTCAAGGTATACAACTTATGTCATTATGAGTTTCCTGAGAATCAAACCCATGACCTTTGCGCTGCTATGCAATGCACTACCAACTGAGCTACAGGAACACTAAGCTGACAGTACAAATTGCAAAAATAAACACATGTAAAACAACATTCATATGATTAAAAAAAAACCCGAAACTAGCTTTACCTGTAATATCCTCGGCTCCCCATGAACCAGAAGACACAAAACAGGTATTTCTATACTGCCTGTACCTGTTAGAACATATCAATCATTTTAAAATGTCTCAAGTCATGGGAAGACAAATGAATTTGATATACAATGGATTTGATATACAGCGGTTGTATGGAAATGGGTCCTAACCCACCTCCATATCCTGTGCGCTGCTCAGAGATGTGTTTGAGCATCTTGACTCTCATTTCACCAGTGGCCCCGGGTCTCTGGGGATCCTCATCCACCAGGACAAAATGAGAATGATTGCAATCTAGGGAATACACGGCACCATAGGGGAGATCCTCTGTTGGGTATGCTGCTGGATGATCAGGCTAATTAAAAATAACAATAAACAAATGTTTATTGTTAACTTTCTCTTTGTATAGATGATAGTACTCTGATTATAAAAAACAATGTCTGTGAACATTAATTATTTTACTGCATAACAAGACAACATGGTTTTCATATCCTAATAACATGCCACATCATAATCATTTTAATTAGAAGATTATATTAAAGGTTATCTTTGGAGAATAAATGAATATGAAGCAGGCAGTCTTCACCTTTGCATTAAGCAACAGCTCTCTGTTGTGAATCATGTTCCATGGAGCAATCCCAATGGCCACCACTCGCACCTTGGAGGATGTGCTGGCAAGAGAGTGGTCCCTTACAGCCTGCCCCAGGTTCTTTGTGACGCCAAAACGCAAACCACTGGTGAGGATCCATGCCCCTACGTAGATCAAGTGTCAGTGGTTAGTGACAATCAAAAGGACATTGTGATTTATTTATTTATTGGGAGAGAGGTGTAAATTTCACACCTGTGCTCTGGGCAGCCTTTACAAGACCTTTCCTAAGTGTGTCCCTGAGCCAGGGCTTCATTTGAGCCATCTCATCACCTCCCACTAGTGCGACCACCAGATGAGGAGGGGCAAGACCCCACTGCTTAGTCAAAGTCTCATATACTTCAGCTGGATCTGTGGAGCCAGCCACCCTGGTAAACTGGACTGACAAATAAACTGTGTGAATAATGTGCATAGTATTTCATCAAGAACATAGGTTACAAGCATTTAATAGATGACTTTGTAAATATCTGCCTTTATATACCTTGCCCCTGGTCCGATTGGCACCAGTAAAATCAATATCTCCCAAACATCCAGTCATCCAGTGGGGTTTATCAAAGCTCTCATTTCCCTTGTCACCAACCCGAACAACAGAGTTGGCAAGTGGGGTGTAACACCGGCATCCCACCATGGAACTGCAAATGTACAATCACACAAGCAGTTTTACTTCCATACAAATTACACACAAGTACAGAAAATGCCACCATTCCGAACCATGTCAATTAATCAGTGTTGATGCAATCTGCCTCACCTGTGTTCTTGGGACTCATTCAACAGTTCCCCACACTGCATACATCTCCTGCCCTGTCGTAAAACCCCCTGTGAACATAAATATATAGGCATCACAATCATTGTTACAATCAATGTAACACTGCATATAGCAATTGTAACTATAAGTGGTTCTGTTCTATTCTGTGAGGTTAAGGCACTTTAAATCATTGGAAATCTTTATGTAAAGCAGTAGCCATTTTCATTTTCATTCTTTACACACATGCAAACCTGCCCTCCCTCAAAACTGAGGTTGAACCAACACAAATTGAGAAAACACGTGCATTTTACTAACCTCAGGTGAATGAATCAGCAAACATGAAAGAATGCAAGAAAAAAATAGACGTAGGTATATAAAAAAACAAACAGCAGGCAAAACTGATTTTCCGCAGACATTGTCTATATAATTGGCAACTATGGCATATTTGCATTTTGGCCAACAGTCATTCTAGGTCAGTTTCTCTCATGTGGTTGAACAGGCACGGAGAGAAAGAGTTTAGGTTAAACAAATCTGGAACAGAAGCATAATGCAACAAACACATTTCAGGCAGTTCACAACTTGCATTGATTTAATCACATCTGAGTGAGCTCATGAATCTGTTCTAATCATACCAAATGCTATCAGATTTGTTTTAGCAGGATAATTTATCACTGATGCTTAATGTCAGCTCTTTTCATTCTCTTACCTACAGTTTCCTAATGGCTGCCATTAATTTAATTGTTTCTTCGGTTTTCAGGCAAAAGGCAACAAACCTCAAAAGACACAATCTGGTTTTGATCAGTAAGCAGGCAGTTAATCCTAATGAGCATTCATTGGGCAGTTCAGTTGATGAGAATAACGTGTAGATTAAATTCATAGCCCGTTCCTTAACAAGAGAATCTGGGAATGTTGCTATTTATTGAACATTAAGGCATTTGTAAGTTGTTGACTATTGAACATTACCACTGATTTTTATGCAAAAGCATCTTAGTTGTGTGTGTGTGTGTATGAGTGTATAGAGAAGTGCTAGCCATGATTTGACTAGGGGATAGGACGGGCTGTATGAGACAGGAAAATGCCATAGAAAATGCAGCACGCAAACACAATCATTTGCATTAAAGGTTAGTCAGAGAAATGACGATAGATCCATCACGGAAGACCTTCTAAACACTGCCAACACAGTCAAAATGTGTACAAAATGTGTACCAATATACCCTGAATGATGTGCACATAATAGTATCACTATTATAAATATAATTATTTCATGTGCTTTACTACAACAAAATGTGAGAACACATAATTTCAGTCCAATAGCTGTAGCTCTTTCTAGTCAAAAGACATAAAAATAACGTAAAAATGACGTAAAAATAACATTTTTTAAAAGGCAGTAGATGTTGCTAGCATAAAAATTAATTGGCATCTTTGAGTACGGAATTAAATGACTAATTTTATTTTTATACACTAACCTTCACAGAAGTTATGTCTATATCTATCTATTATATTATTATGCAATTAATTTCAACACACAAACAATTGCACAAATATGTCTTGCAATATTAAAAGTCTTATAAAAGTCTTGCAATATTTTTTGCAATATCGAATATTTCCTATATTAGTGTGATTTATTCATATGTAATTGCCAGACAGTTCTCAGAAATTCCTAAACATTTTTCCAGAAATTATATGGAATCTGATGTCATGGTTTGTGCTGAAAGAGTTTACTTACCATAGGAGTATCGTGAAGACCCGGCATACCTGGATTTTGGGTTGGGATCCTCTGTGCCTCTTTAGGCCACCACAAGCTTTGAGCAGCTCTAGAGTGTCACCAGGAAGTGAAACAGGAGGTTTATTCTGACAAAAACCACTCCCTTACTGACCGCTGCTACATAAACTCTACCACTTACCTGACCTTACCTTGATCTCCCCATGTCCTAGGCATTCTTTAGTATACTGGAAATAGAGAAAAAATGCCCTAATAAATAGTGTTTCACTGCAGTGGTTATGATATTTTTTTTCTTTCTTAGTAAGCAAAGTCACGTTGCAAGAAAGTGTTGGTTGCATTAAAACACGTAACATTAAAAAGACTTGTTTAAAAACAATGGATCAAACTAACACATCATGTTGTAAGTTTGATAGAAATAGTTTAGAAATAGTTGGCGTCTTCCGATTCATAATTTTGGACCAACTGGAATTGAGGAGACCTAAGGAAAAACAGGAAAACGAACCATCTTGAAGTCCAGCATACATTATGTGACTGATCTCCAGTTTAATGGCAACGATTCCGTCAGCCACCAGGTGTCAGCAACTTACAGAAAACATGGTCTGAATTTGTGGAGGTCTTCCGTCAAATAACAGACTGTGAGAAATATAAACAATGCATTTTTATATTTAGCAGCGCACTGTGGTAGGAAGGCGCCTCGGGACCTGGTCTGCAGTTATTTTCCCAGAGGTACCTTCATATAAAACAACCAAGCAAGGCCCTAGATAGCATTTTAAAATGCCCTTTTAAAAACATTTGAAACATGCATGGGGCTCTGGTTAATTAAGACACACGGCGAGTATTAATATTATTAGATGAATATTATCTATAGATCAAACCTTATATAAATATCTAAAGGTATAAGTAAATATGTAGCAAATACGCAGGTCTTGCTAGGCCACAACTAAAGCCAGGCCCACACTGTGCTGTTTTTAATAATCCTTTGCGCTTGTTGCTTGTCACACTATACGAACATGATCCCCACGTCACACTGCAGGATCTTAACGTCAGACTGTACGACAGTCAAGACGCGACAAAAACAAACGTACACAAGATGATTTGTCCGTCAGTTTTACGTCATCGATGTTTTCTCTCTAAAATGGTAGCTAGCAAACAAAAGCAATATGTAGCGTTAGTTTTGTTATTCTTCGTGTACCGTCCACACGACTCGTATCTACATTGTCGCTAATTTGGTTTGAAGTTGTCGCGCTAATTTCGTCATCAGGTTCGGCGCTCCTATTGGTTCTGATGGTTTGATGGTGGTCGTGGGAGTCATACTGCAGGAAAGTGTGTGAAATCTTTTGAAACTGCTAAATTAATCGGAGGAAAAACTTTTAGGATTTCCAAAATTTGTCTCAGACAACCCAATTGTGCCCATAATCGCACAGTGTGAGCCGGGCTTTAAGTTACAAGTGTTTACCCTTGTCGTGGCCCACGGACTTGATGGAGAATGGTACAATCGTGATCCTTTCCTTTGCTGTGGTTGAAAAAGTACTTTAGCAAACTTATTATAAATAATGTTTACATTCTCTAACGCTGAAATAGCATGATGTCGAACAGGCCTTTACGCCGGATCGAGTCCTCTTAACGCGCTCCGCTTGACTTCAGTTTAATGTCTTCAAGATTCGCTCGCCATCGGTTGACTAGAAATTTTCTAAATATCGATTCATATTCGATATTTGCATTCAAGAAGTATATTTATTAATAACTTGTATTTATTGTTGGTATGATATTGCCTTAAAGTTTTGGAAATATCAAACATTTAAATATTTTGAGTTATAGCTACCATAACCCTAAAACATGCGTTTTCATTAAAACAAACAAATATCATTCAGTTCCTTTCAATTTCGAAGTCTCAAAATACGCCCAAAGGGAGGTTGTATCATATTTAGGTATTTAAACATATTTAACAATTTATAAATTGTTTAAGCTATTATTGATTGTTCTGTAACCCTTAAAATAAATGTTCTTGATGTAATGTGATTGGCATATAATTTTAAAACATTGTAAAGCATGTTTTTAAAAACGTATTGCATATGTTATGTGATTTATACACATCTATTGTTTACGTATATACTGTAGTGCTTTGAATGAAGGGGGAAGGTGACTTTGCGGATGGTGGTGGGTGGGGGGGCTTTATTACGGTGGTGGTTGGAGGGGGGTATTACACAGGGCGTGGTGTCCGTCCAGCCAATCGGAGGCCTTTTCTCGTACAAACGCTGGCCTTTACCGGCACAGATATAAACAGACTACAAACAACAAGAACTAAACAAACGTCGATTCACTTCTCAACGTATTGCGTTTACGGCACCATGGCAAACGTGGAGATATCAAACAATCTGGAGCGTCACGTTGCACGGAGGACCTTTCCTCTTCTTGCCCGCACAAGGGTTTGCCGTAACCTATTCGGACCCGTTGATCATGAGGAACTGCACTGTGAGATGAAACGCAAGCTCCAGGAAATCTCCGAGCAAGACCAGAGCCGGTGGAATTTTAACTTTGAGACCAATTCTCCCTTGCCCGGAGATTATGAATGGGAGGAGGTTTCAGAGGACAGTTTACCGTGTTTCTACAAGGGTAAAGTGCAAAATAAGAGATCGTGCGCCGCCGTGCCCGGGAGCGCAACAGGAGATGCGTCCGCCACCGTGGATTGCGGAATTCATGCGTTATCCAGAGGTCCGGATCAGGAACCTGCGGACGTCCCGAATAAATCCAGCGAGCTGAATCAGGAGAACCTCTCTGGTGCGCTCAACTCGAGACCCGTGCGCTCTTTAGTCCTTAAAAATAGGCGAAAGAGGACACTCACCACAGAGTCCACCAGAAACGGCACACCACAAATTACAGGTAAAAGTCCTAAAAACATTACAAACGAATATCGAAACGTGTTAATGTTTCACTTGATAATATAAGCGCTAATAATATAGAGCACGTCTAACAGTGTTTTGTTATTATTCACCAGACTTCTTCCCGAAAAGAAAACGTACACTTGAGTCAAAGTTGGACGAACGTACCTCCCTTCCAGCCGGCACATCCTCCAGCCTTGAAGTGACGCCACGTAAAACAATAAGATAAACGGTACGTCTTCGCTCTGTCTGCTTATGTATGCGGTGATCAATTTATCCATTTATTTTTACCCATTAACCGCCGTTTCCAAATTTCAATAGCAGGAAAGTTTGTAATTTTGTGCAAATTCTCGAATGAGTTCAGCTCTCAGACCCTTGTGTAATGCTTCTGTGTAGCAAATGTTAATTTTGTCGTTTGCTTTGTTTTGCAGATATTTGCACTCTATGGAAGATGCAGCAGTCCACCTGTTTTAATCTGCAGAGCGGAAGAGCAAAAACAAGAGTGGACGGGACCTCTCTTAACTCAGATATAGGCCTACATGTAGCAATAATGGCTTTGCCAACAGAGACTTTGTTCCAGTGTTACAATGTCTAAACGGTGCAATTTTATACGTTTTCGTTTGGTTTTATACTGTGTAGAAAGTTAGGCCACACGGCTCTAAATAGAGTAGAATAAATGCATTTCCATGGTTTAAGTATACTAACTTATTTTTTATTTATGTTTCAAGATAGTTTGTTACTTTATTATTATTTACAGCTATTGTTATTGCTTTTTATAATTTTCGATCGTATTTTATTTTGTGTTTTATTTAAGGTTTGTTTGCCATATCGTTATAATAATTTTTTGGAGCCATGAGTGTTTAAAATGTATTCGGTAGCTCACTTTGTATCTTCGAATCAGAAATGTAAAATAAATTATATTTTTTGCTAACCTGGTGTCTTTTCGTGGAAGTCGTGTACACGGCATTTTAATACGTAACATAATAGGTGGGATGTGGGTAAACGCCAGAAAAATGTTTGCCCTACACTTCTCAGCCGTCATCATTTTGTCTGTGGAAAAAATAGGCAAGTTTGGCCTCTGAACAGGATGGTCTCAGCTGTTCCGCCCTCAGTGTTTGTGGGGAGGGATATGCGGCCAGCTGCGTGCTATAGGGAGGATTTAAATGCCATTTTCTTTTTATAATGAAGGAGGCAGGTGCCCTTGGAACCCCGCTTTGTCCACATAAGACCTTCATTTTCAGCACCCTCTCAGCTATCCCGCTAATGAAACACTTACCAAGACTCGAACAAAATGGACTCCTATTTACACGCCAACCACCTGCCTCCCCTCCCCCTACCTACACACTATCCGTGAATAACATTTACCACAGATACCACCACTCGCCAAATCTTTAATGTTATTGTGCCGCAGGAAAAGCTATAATGATAAAAGAGCAAAGATGTACAGAAAACATATTTGCAGAAATAAATTAGGAAAAACAGCAGGGACAAAATTAGGTGCACAGGCAATTATCTGTAGAGCTAAAATGCGTTCTTAGTCAGAGGACAAATTAGAAGAGATGCGTTTGCAGTCATGACAAAGGACAAATTTCGTTTCACTTGGCAGTTTGGAGAAATAAACATTTACGCGTTTACGTAAATGCAGATCTAAGCACGTATCAAGTATTCCTAAATTATAAATAAAAGCAATAAGGCTCGTATTTAAAGTCATGTTAACATCTCATTGTTACTCACAGGCAGCTGCGTGACTGTGATGAGAGTAATAACCTGCGAAACGTAATAAACATAATCAAAATGAACTAGAAAGAACTGATCATTTGATCAAATGAGATTAAACGTTCAATTGGAGAGTGAGTTTATTCTTTGGATATTACACGATGAACAGGAACGTCCGGGCCTCTGGCAAATTGCATTTGACGTGAAAACCAAAATCGGTCTCCAAGGAACGGGATATTTAACGAATTTCACATAAAATCTCGTAAAAACTCTTTCCTCCGATTTCGCCGCTTGGCGTAGGTAAATTGTGCCAGTGTTTCGCCAGATATGGCCTTTCTTTAAAGAAGCTTCCCATTTCCATGACCATCTGGCACCAAAAAAGGCGAAATGGAACAAAGGAAGCTAAAGGCGTAAGGCGAAGCGAGTGCCATCGCATTCACCTGCAAATGAGGCTTTGTGCTGTAATAGAAGCACTCGGTGCTCACAAATCCTGTTTGGTTTTGTTTCCAGTCCGTATCTAGTCGTGTGCGAGAAAACAGAGACACTCCAATCCGTCAGCCTCTCTTGTCATACCAACCACTGACTTTAAGTCATGAAAGAAATGTAACGTTTACAATGGTTAAACGCAAGTGGATAAATATTGCAGGGTATCACTTTAATTAAACCGCGCATTTGAGTGTAAATATAATTAACTATATAGATAGTAGCCTACTGATACACTTGTAACAATGCAATGCATTTTGCTTAGAGAAGTACTGCAATAAAGTCGTCCAAATAAAATCTATCGTAAAATCATAACACGCAACGTTATGACGTCATTTGAAATGCTGTAATTTATCGGAACGAATTTTTTGCTTTCGCCTGTTAGATGGTATTAAGTCAAATGTTATATTACGTTTGCGAGAACTATAATTAAATCTTCTAAGAGAAATGAATTAGCCCAATGTTATTAATATACGTGCACTTGCCCTTCGTAATAATTAATGAAAAAAGTGAAAATTGTAATAAACGTAATTGCTTGATTGATAATGTGAGGATATTTAATTCCCCAAGGGTTTAACTGGGACATCATTATTTGAGCTTTTACACTAAAATCATTATGTCCAGATTGTCTGGCTTTCCAATATGTTCCGTTATAGCTCAGCTGGGTTTCCTGACCAGATGGATTACCTCCTCAGGCTCATGGGACCTCCACTTTTATCAGCAAATCCCACAGAGACACATTTATACAGCCCATGCAAGCTGTACATCACTAAATGAAGTTAAGAGTCCAATCTGAATCTATATTTCCCTGACTAAAACATTATTCAGAATCTTGCTTAATTTTTTCTAGTGTTTGACTAGAAAAAAAATGTGAAATACTGTCCACAAATTTATTCCAAATAAAAAGTAATGTACTACTACACACTAAACATAAAAACATTAATATAAACGTTATTTTAATAACTAGACAAGTATTAAGACTTCAGTGGAAATCATAAAGAAACTATGGTAAGGAAAAAAGAAAGCCATTTAACTTTACCATTTACCTTTCATTAAAAAACTAGTCCAAAAAGACCTGCATTGTTTGTTTTCAGTTCCGAAAACAAACAACATTTAATTTACCTATAAACACTAAATGCCAGTTTTAAGGTAATAAAGAGAAATGCAATATAGACAAAAAGCTCCCATTCCACATTTACTTCCTTAATTACTATTTATTTTGCTTTATATAACAGGGAAACTGCTTTTTCACCATTGCTGATCCCTCTTTGACACACATTGCAATTTGCAGCAAAGCCATCAAGCCTATGTTGTAGCTCTCTCTATTTCTGAGGTGTTTCTCTTTCACTCATAAAACCCATAAAACAAGGCTGGATACACCTCTATAGGTTCACTAGCTTGGATTAATGCCATTTGGTCCCAGAATTTGCTCAGCGATCTCAGAGACAGTGACAGCAGTACGTCCTTTTAAACAAATAACAAAGGCTTATCATTTATCTGGCGGCATATGGGCCAGACCCCCCCTGCAGCAGGCCTGCTCTCTGTGGTTCCTGCCACTACTGTTGTCCTGTTGATTCCATTGTTGACATAGTTGTCCTGCCATGAGGACGTATAATCTACAGGGTAGCAAGAGCTTTTCTTATTTCCCTTCTCAATTTGGGGCTTTAGTCTACTTGCTTGTTGGGAATTTAAGTAATGTGAGTTTGTATATCTGGTTTTATTACATTAAGATTAGGTCAGCATGGTTAGTAGTCCATAGAGATCCTGGTTTGCTGCTTTGCCTTTCCAGAACAACTCAATTATATGACCATAAGTTAATAAAGACAGAATTGTCATGCTTTCTGTGAAGTGTATATGTGACGGAATGTCTGATTTGTTGCACATATTACAGGTGACAATGGTCCATACGAGATGCTGTGAGTGAACAAAGGCAGAGTGGACAGCCGTGTTTCTGCCCAGGAAAAGGTCAGAGGGTGCACATGTAGTCATCCCCATAGCAACAAAGCCCCTCACCCCTGAGAGCAAATGTATTGTCATAAGATCAGAGGTCACGGTGCTCTCCATATGGTCGTGTGCTGCATAAGTCATTGATCTGTCAGGATGCACTAAAGGAATTCAGAAAGTGTCCCTGAAAGACTTTTAGAAAAAGGACAACTGCTCCTAAATAACATAAATGCCTCCACACCAGTGTAAATGCAGCATTCTGGCCTGATGGTGAAGGAAAAGAGCGGGAAGCTGGGCTGCCCACACACTTGTGCTTGAATAGTGAAGACATTTGACCCACTAAAAACATGGTGGTGAAAATTAAAGCACTACAAACAAGAGACCAAAAGAACACAGAGGTTATTTATTCATAATCTATGCTAAAATTGCATCCTTACCACAGTGAAAAACATCAATACATTACAAAAACCAAAAAAAAAAATCACATTTTTATTTCTGGATAAATCTGTTTACATTCAAAATTAAATCAGTAGTTTTTTTTAATGATACAGTTTTACGCAATCAAAACAATCAGCTTTTTTATATCTGTACAATTGTTGAAATAACAAATATAAAGTTGATTGGACAGAGCTAAGTCACACAAGTCTTTGTAGCTTAATTCAAATAGTTTTCACAGATTTATGTCTCTGTAGTTTACCAGTGATTTATAAACAAAAGCAACCTGCACACTGTTTGTTCTTGTCACCAGTAATCATTTAAAAAAGACAAAATAGCAAATTTTTACCATAAAATATTGTCATAGTGTGTAACATTGAAGTGGAGTGTCAGCCTGCTTACAAAAACATATGGTACCATTTTCTCTCCTCAAAACAAAAAGTAAAATCAGTAAAACCTAAGAAAATCTTACATAATTGTATGTTTTATGTCTAGATGCTTTAGAAAAAAAAATCGAAAAGTTCTACAAAATTTTTGAAAAATACAAACATGAATATCATTAATCACTATACTCTGAACCTCATCAGCTATAATATCATCATACGTATAATCTCTTAAAATTCAAGCTAAAAGACCCAGTTTCAGACACAGATGATTTTGTGGACATTTAGCGGCTCAGCTGTCCTCATTTGAATGGGTATGGGTTTGGGTGGAGAGTTGTTCGTAGCTGGGTAGACTGTCCTGCCTGTGTGGCTCTGGCAGACTGAGGCTGGCTGGTGGCCTGTAGACACTACCACTACACTTCTTTCCTCCGGCAAAGTCACCCTGACTCTCCCTAACCAACAGGAGGTTCAGAGACTCTGCAACGCGGTTCAGTGTCCTGTCCATGTGTGTGATCTGTGGGAAAAGGAGTGTGTGGCTTCAGTAAATCTTTCAAAACATTGTCTAAAATAACATTGTCACAACGTCTGTGTAATTATGTCAGGCAATCTGTTAATGTAATCTGTAATAAAT
Organism: Chromobotia macracanthus; assembly: GCA_036877525.1. Taxonomy (NCBI): domain Eukaryota; kingdom Metazoa; phylum Chordata; class Actinopteri; order Cypriniformes; family Botiidae; genus Chromobotia; species Chromobotia macracanthus. The sequence continues at coordinate 8,200,716 of JAZGTH010000063.1, forward strand.
CAGCAACTGAAAAAAAACAACCTATATGTATAGTCTAACAAAGGCAATAAATCCATTCTTCATATAATGTGAATGTGATTAAGGAACATGGAATGGTCATGGTGATCAAAAAGGTGATAATGAATGGCCTAAACAGATTCAGATAAATGACATGATCACAGCATTCTAAAGTGACATCATACTGTTGTTTTCAATGCAAACTATCATCTGGTCAGTATTGTCCTAATTTATCATTACATCACTTTAAAGCACAATTTTTCAAATGCCAGCATATATAAATTTTGTCCATGAATAAACTCTTTAATATGATTGCCAGAGTAGCTTTCTATGCAATTGTCTTTGTTTGAAAAAGCATACCAAGATATCAGGGAACATTTTCAGAACGTTCTTGGCGTACGATTAGTAGAATTATTGAACATTCCTAGAACTTTTAAAATAACATTGTTTTTGTTTAAAAGAACAATGTTTTTGTTACTTAATGGAAATGTTAGGGAAACGTTTTTGCAACCTAAAATTATTTCCTGGGTATGTACTATATAACTAGCAAGGATTGTTGTTTCTGAATAATTAATGTTTGAGACAATGAACAATATCAGACGCATATTTGTAATTCTTCATTTTACAGTTGAGGAGCCAAATGTCATGAGGTTCCTTCCCCTGGGTTTAAGCTAAGTGATGTGTGGAGCCAGGGCTGTCTACACCCCATTAGAAATAACCAGACGAGTGTCTCCATGCTGGACCACAGTTTATACAATGATAGTGCCGCCACAGTCGCACACAAACAAATGTACACATACACAAACACACACTGCCATACAGCTTATGGCAGGAGGTTCAAGCATGTAAACATATAGAGTCACTCCCCATGTAGACAAGTATGCAAATATGCACACTTCTAACCACAGAGAAACAACAAGATCCTGAGTGAGATATGACCAAAAGCAGAAGATCACTGATTAGCATGTTACAAAATCATGTACTACTTGTCATATTTCTATAAAGTGCTTATATCTATCAGGCCATATCTATCACAACCATTAATAAATGTCATAAAACATATCATGGACATTTCTGGGAAAACATTTTAGCTGTGTTCTCTGACTGAATACTGTATAAATGTATTTGATCTTTTAAAATGTGACTTATTCAAATTTCAATAAAATATTAAACAAATCCCACGAGAATGCAGTCAGAGTGTTAGCAGTACAGTAATGAATTACTTGAGGTGGGTGTTTGCTTAAAAGTTAGGGCTATTTGTTCCTGTTTATGCCAGACACTGCCTGCTTCCTGTTTATCACAGAATTATGGGAACACTGTGTGACACTATAAGGGGTAGGGCATCCTGTCATCACTAAACGCTTGCCATACAGACTCACAAACGACAAATTTGCATGTGGATATATCCAGACAAATGTCAGACAGGGTTTACTGCTAGTTTTGTGCTCAGAAATGCATTTAATTTGTCTCTTCAGCGCAGAATTCATTAGTATTAACACAGAAAGATGAGATCAAGAACAATTCCACAAGTCTCTGCTTTTATTTACTGTTTTCATGTCTCCCTAAAGATATGTCAGCTATGAAAAAATTTAAAGATAAAATTCCTTGTAAAAACCCTCTGTTCAAAACACTCCATTAACATTTTCAAGCTTTCTCTTGAAATCAATAAAAAAGTCAATAAAAGATGACTTAGTGCTACTTAGTCAAACATCTACACAACATAAACAGAGGCAGACAGAAAGTGAATGAGCATGCGAGAAAGAGATAATGTGAATAAGTGTGTACGCTGTTTTGAGTCCGTGTCTGGAATGAGTGCTGTTTGTTAAAGGATTTATGGCTGGAGTGGCAAATGAACAGGAGCAGAGTGAGTGTTTGTTGAGCTCCTGAATCCCTGTCTTTCTGGGGGGCCAACAGACCTCTTACTTCACATGCACTTGGTCACACACACAAGCAAGAAAGCTGCTCTTTTTAGGCTCTTAACACCCTTATCAGCACACATCACTCACAGGGAATGTCTGAGCAGTCATCAAAAAGTGATGTTTGAGTGAAGGAAGAGAAAGAGAGAGGTTTATTTGGCCTCCAGGTGAAGCCTTGATGAATGAAGCTTCAAGATCTTTATCTGTCTTTTCTCTAAAACCAATTGTGTTGCATGCATTTTAGTGGTGATCTGAACATGTTTTTGTTATTTCAGTGATTTACTTGCTTGGTTTTTGGCCAGGCTCACTGAAATGTGAGATTTTGTTATACTGTCTGTATGGAGGTTCTTCAAGTATTCAAAATCCTCAATAGTTAGAAAGTGAAGATTTGTTTGTCCTGTGCTTTTGTCAGAACAAAACTGCCACAAATCTCATTTGCACTAAATTTAGCCAAATCCCAGTCTGGCTGGAGCAGAAATATTCAAGAGCTTTACCTTCTCCTCCATCCTGTTGAGTCTGGAGCCAATAGTGTTGGTGCCTTTGTCCTTCAGGCGCTCTGCAGAAGAATAGCATCAGGAGAAAATACTTGATAAAAATATGATAAAAATACTTATGCAGGAAGACTACAACACAATAAACAGTAACATTAGGTATAAAGAGCTGAATGTGATGGTTTGCCACATAGTAGCAAAACATGGTGTGCATATAAAAGTAAAACACCCGAATGTTTAATGAATGGTCCAGCTTTACCTGAACTTGTCTGGAAGAGGGACAGCTTTCCTAAGGACTGATCCAGTCTGTCAGAGCCCAGCGGAGCACATGACATGTTCATGGATGGAAATGGCAAATGGAATGTAAGAGGAATCATACAAAAGAATGGATATACCTGTAATCCCTTGCCTAGATTTCCAAAGAAAAACATGCCCATGCTGAAGTAAATACATGCTTTACATAAACTGAGTTACGAACCCACCTTCTCTGTAGCTCTTTGATGCGCACCATGAGGTTGAGATGACCCTGGGAATATTGTTCAATTACATCTCTGACATCGTACGGCTTACGTGCTTGCTGCAAACACACCCAAACACATTGGGTTTTCATGTTTCATGGGGACATTCCATAATGAGCTAATGGTTTTTATACTGTACAAACTGTATATTCTATCCCTCTACACTAACTGTACCCCTAAACCTAACCATCACAGAAAACTATTTCTGATATTTTAGATTTAAGGTCATGCTGTATGATTTATAGGCTTATTTCCTCACCAGGACTTAACAAATGTCCCCACAAGGTCAAAATGCACTGGTTATATGCATTTAATGCATTACTATACTTGGGGACATTTGGTCCTAATAACATACTGAATACCAGGACACACCCACACAAACCAGCTATTGTAATGTCCACTCATGACTGGCAGTAATTTATAAATGTATTTTTTATATGGGTTTTAATAAACTCACATGTATGTTGAATTTCTGGAATATGACTTTGTGGCAAATTATAAACCAACACCATTTTACTTAGTAGCGAACATTTAGGTTAATTACGTTTGAAAGAATGAGATCACCACAAGAATGAACTCTTTTGACTTATGATGCAACAAGCCGCAGATCAAACAAACCTCAAGGGCTCAAATCTTCTCCTGATTGTCACCTTTGAGGAAAATGATTTACATCTGCTGACACCCAGCATACACTCCTGATCAAACGCTCGCTGCATTTGGAGCAGATCTAGCACAGGTGATGACGCTTGTGGCTGTGCGAGTTTATTTGAAGTTGCTGACTAACATGTGGAAGATGTGTTAAGCCCCACGTTTGCTACAGAACTTCAGTTTGATTAGTGTCAGTAAATTATACAAACGTTTAAACATCTCCGGCACAAATGAACTAATTCAGGAAGAGCTAGAGCCATTGAAACGAGAGCAAACATTGTCAAGACATCAGACATAGCAAATCTAGCCAGCAGCATCTAACAAACACTCCAAGTGTGTGTTCTGTGTCGCAAGAGTGTGTGAGAGGAGGGAAAATAAGAGGGCTGAGAGATAACTGAGGCTAACAGGTCAAATAAAAGGATGTACAGACGATGGGAGGGCAAAGAGAGAAGACAAATAAAGTGCAGTAACGAGTATCATGTGTCACACAATCGCACGAAAGAAGGGGAAAGTGTGTAGGACGGCTAGTACGGCAATCCTTTGACATTAGCAGGTTTTTGGAGGACCCAGGAAGCACATCTGCTGAGACTGGGGCAGAAATCCAATTTACACTTGTTCAAGATTTTACCTTTAGTATATGTATAAACACATAAATCATTGATCTGACTAAAATTCCTCAAGAAACAATTTAAGTTACACAAGTCACTATCAAAGCTCTTGGAGCAGAATCTAGCAAAAAATCTGTATGCTCATAGTAAGACTGTAATGTGACACTTCAGATGTGTTTAGAATGTGTGTTTACATAAGAGAAAAAAAACAATATTACCTGGAACTTCTTTTTGGCCAAAAAGTAGCGCATTCTCTGGATCACACGGATAGCCTTTCGATGAGAATCCCGCAACCTGTAAGATTGTGTGTGTGTTGGGATCATCATATAGAGAGAAAGAGAGATGCTTTAATTTTGAATTTATATTAAGTCCAAAACCACATTATGAAAATGTTTAATGTCAAATTAGATAGTGAGTCATAATAAGTGCAATATTAATGTAGATGTTTTCTTCTAGAGTCACTGAAGTGGTGGCCAACATGGTATTATATGTCATCCTAACTAACTTACCATAATCAATATCATGACCTTTCACATTTTCTAAATCATTTGCAAAACAATCCTATCAGTCTTTGACAGCCCCTCAGGTGAAGCCAAAAGTCACTCCAGATGCTGTTGATTTGGACTGGACTTCTGCAAGTGGCCATTGAGCTCAAGGGTCACGACCAGGACACGGTGTCTAAGAAAAAATACAAGGCTTTCTGGTTTCAAAGCTTTCCAAACACACAACGATGAGATTTGGTGGGGGAAGGAGGTTGACTCCCTAGAGACCCAGGGTTATCTGGGGGAACAGGCCATTGTCGCAAAGAAAGATGAATCATCATATACCCAGCTAACAGGGAACCGAAAAGTAACTTTCTCAGAAAGTTATCGTTTTTGCAGTAATGTTAGCAGAACATTTTTAATGTTATATTTTATTTAACATTACAAATGTTAAATGTTAAACATTTATTTAACATTTAACATTCGTAAGCTGTTAGTGGTCTGGCTCCTAGAATGTTACTAGAACTTTCAAAATAACATTTTGTTACTTAATAGAAATGTTAGGGAAACATTTACAAGCAAAAAATGTTAGCTAGCTAGGTACACTTTTTTCCTTCATGTATGCTCCCTTGTGGCACTCTATATGCGATATGTGCCTGTATCATGTTAGCATGTCTGTGGCATGTCACTCTGACAAAAGACAGAGTGCACTCGCACACGTTTCTTTAAAATGCATTAGCAGCAGACTGGCTGTAGGCTATCAAGACTCATTGACTTAATGGACATGGCTGCATGACAGTTTCTGGTTTCTCCCTGGCTGGGGGCTACAGGGAAATGAGGGATAAGGCATATGCCATGCTCCAGGCAACTGCCAATTTACTGCTCTTTGGTGCCCTGCTCAAGACTTCCATCACTATCCCTTTGGGTAATTTGCCTGTGGTTAGATTGCAGGCCTCCTCAGCTTTGAGCATTATCATACTCTCAGCTATGCAGATGTCTATTCATTTGCACTTGCATGACAAGAGAAGGAAAGACGGTAATGAAAAACTCCAGATAGCAGAAAGTCAAGAGCTCTTTTGCATACTAATCATTTTATACAAAAGAATGACTTAATCATATTTTTTTAAATGGAAGGTCTACATCATGTAAAAAAACATTTAGTTTGCATACACATACAGGACACAAACAAATGTTCAACTCTTCAGGGCAGTAAATGTTAATGTTATTTTGGCCAGTGTGTGATGGAAATACGCAACTGACTTGGAAATTAATGACATGCTGTCACTTTTTGCCTTTATACCAGCATTGTTGATTTTAAACCACAAAATCTAAGATGATACCCTCAAGCTGTAATCTGCCAGCAGTCTGCACAGAGTTCAGGAATCATACCTCATTGGGTGTTTGTCATTCCAATAGAGCATGAACAGGAGAGAAGAAAAAAGAGAGAGAGGACACAAGAGATAGAACATGGGAACCACCCCATCTGTCCCTAAGGCAGCGCCACTTCCTCTCTCCAGTCATGGTTACCAGCATAGCAACGCTGGTCTCATGACCTCAGCGGGGTCACCATCTGCCTCTAGTGCTGGCACAAAGCCTGGCTAATGGTGAACACTGGTGGAGACTTATGCAAAGGGAGAAAGACTCCCACTGGGACAGAGGGAGAGATAAAGAAAAGGATGGAGAGAGACATACAAACAGACAAGCAGAGAAAGAGAAAAGGAAAAAAAATCATATGAGGTCTTCTTTCTGCCAAAGGCGGACTGCAACTCTCTTCCGTTTCCAATCTTATTTTGTTGAATTTGTCTGCTAAACAATAGCAGCCAGATGTGAGAGGAATTACATATCCACTGGAGGGCCACTGATGACTCAGACAGACTCGTCTAGACAGACCGCACCTGCACTGGGTTTCTTCACGTACTGATGTTGTGGTTTTAAATAATTTGTCAAAATAATCGCACAACGATAATCCTAGCTAACAATTTTAGGTTGTAAGAAATGTGTCCATAAGGTAAAAAAAAACTTTTTCAAAATGTCCAAGTTACTGCTTGGTTATAAGAATATTATTTAAACTTTAATTCTGAAGTGTTTAAAAAACATTCCACTAATACCTTAAGCATAACATTTTTGATATATAAAGATTTTTAATATAGTCGTTTCTGCAAGAGTATTTTTGATGACCTTGAGACAACTTTTAAAGAACATTAGCCAGAGATGTTCTGAGAACGGTCCATGTTAGCTGGGATGGCGTAATCAGCGCATCCTGTATGATTAAAGGCGGCAGTGTTGTCAATGTTGTTTTGTACAGACCACAAACTGAAACTGTGCTACAAAGGCATCTACATAAACACTGAAAGATAATCCAGCCTGCTAAAAAGATAAGCCAATCAAAAGCTCCCATTTTATTTATCAGTTGTCAGATTTCGAGATCTGACTTTGCGTGCTTGTCCATGTAAATAGTAACTGATGTGGTACTGTGTGACTACGGCCATCATAACAACACCAAACAAAGATCAAAGAGGTGCATTGTGGGACAGGAAACAGACACGTCATTAGTACCATCAACACTTCAGGCCAAAGCCTCTAACTCCCCTCCTCTAATTAACTAACAGGGTGTGTTCAACAACACTTGGTCAGTTTGGCCATGTTGGAAAATGATGTCAACCATTCTGTGGATCTCTCACCCACCAATACCCATTAGTGGGGGAGATGAGAAAACACCTGATCCCAGGTCAGCAACTGCATTTTGGGACTGAATACAATTTTGTGCAGAATCTTCTGTATTGATTAGAGCTAAACAGATGTAATGCTGGGGGAGGATGGCAGAAATATATAAGAATTAACAATAACTGAACCTGCCAGTCTAATCCTGAATTTGTGATGTTTTATTTTTTTACTGTGAGTGTTTACGTGGAAAACAAGGACCCATCGTTTGCCCAAAGGGCCCCTGCTAATCTAACTGTAATCAAAAGTAGACAAACAGGAAACGTAACAATCAGTGGGCTTTACTCTAATCGTGTCATAAAACAGTATCCATGAACACATATGCTCGCACCAACATTGTGCACACACAAACTCAAACTCACCCAGAAAAATGTGTGACTAGTAATTAACAGGAGTGCGGGGTGTGTAATATCACAGAAACATGACAATATTTTAGAGCATTTCTCATTGAATTAGTCCAATAGGAAATTTTCTGTTAAGCTATCCATAGTACTTTTGTAACTCTATTATATTACCATAAATCATCAACTGTCTTGTTTGTGTCAATTTATATTTCCATTAAAGCATTCTAGTAGTAACATCTAAAAGTCGACATATGAAACCTAACTGAGACTAGCATATTCTCTTATATATAGCATATATATTATTTTCCTCGGGTAGGTAACAAATACAAGATGTAAAGAGGCCTCTATTATCCTAACAGTGCACAGACCAGCAATGTCAGCTTTAAGAATAATATAACTTATAATTGAATCATCCTGGCTAATGGGGAACATTCTCAGAATGTTAGTTAACATTCTTTAAAAGTTGTCTCAATGTTAACAAAAAATGTTTTTGCAGTAATTCAGTAAAAAGTTTTTTAACATGATGTATTTATATTAAAAACCCTGTGCTTAAGTCACTAAAAATGAGCTAAACAGAGCTAAAAAATGTTTGATTAACATTCTTATAACCAAGCAATAATGTTAATACATCATCTAAAAAACTGGATGTTTTGAATGTTTCTGGAACATTCAAAATAACGTTTTTGTTACTAACAGAAACGTTAGGGAACCGTTCTTACAACCAAGTTGTTAGCTGGGATAAAGAAAGAACCGCCCAGATACTAAACCCTCCCTTATGTTTTGTTGCATCATATGATGAATCGCAAACACATGTCAATTACCCCAGTGTCCCCCACAGAGGACATATGCACTCATCTGACTTGTCTCGGTAAGTCAAAAGATGAAGACCTTTGTGTGGCAGTGTTGCGCCACAGGCTGCAGGATCGTGGCACTATGGCACTAAAAGGCTCATGGGGGCCCTGTGTGTCTAAGAATAGCTCTATGGAAGAGGAGGGGGAAGAGCGCACTGATTAGTCTCCGTCTGAGAATCCTTTAGGGGGTTCTGCGCAGCAAAGTACTTTATCCCAAATATCGGCACCGTCTTCCTCCTCAAGCTGAAATGCCGCAATAATATTTTAATAAGTGGTCAGCTGAGATAAGGGCCACTGACGCTATAATGACTGATAATTGCTGATCAGAGTACAGACTCTAGATGATGGTAAGGGCCCAGGGCAGTGTCTGGGCTGTTGGCCAAAAGCCATCACACCCACACGCACACACAAAGACGTGCAAGATGCTCGCGCACACACGCAGCAGGGGTTCCTCTGGCTTTAGCCGAGCAAAGATCTCTTTCATCCTGATCATCAAAGAGCCAGAGCAGTATGTAGAGTATTAAATGTCCTTATGAAGAGTGACACAGAGAGACGCAACGTTTACTCTGACGTTGAGCCCTTTGCAGCCCTACACCATGACTAAATGGCTTATGTCCCAAACTTTAGGTCTCTTATGATCTTAAACATTACAACAGCAAAGAAACCGGCAGTGTTCATCTCAGCGCAGGTCCTCATACACCACCAGGGGCCTCCCAGCCTATTGTCATATCATGTTGCCAACTAACAAAGTCACTAACTTAGCTGGGCCCAAAAAAAGAAACTCAATATGGCCCGCTGATATTAATTTCACCAAGTAAAGTGAAAATATTCATAGACAACAAATGTATTGTTAAGGTAATTACAACGTTTGTGTGTGTGTGTGTGTATGTATATATATATATACACACACACACACACACACACACACACACACACACACACACATATATATACACACCCTCTATAAGTATTGGGACAGTAAAGCAAAAATTCCTCTGTTTGCTGTGGAGTTAACAAATCTTTTATGATTAAAAGATGAATATGATGTAAAAGTACAGATACCACATTTTGTTATTTGGCTGTTTTGACACATCAATACTTCATCAATTTACAAAAACAGCAGAGTTTCTTTCCTTTGTCTAATCTAAGTAATGGGTCATTTCTATGTTTTCAGCTGTGTCCTGTTGCATTATTTGTTTACACTTTAAAAGCAGGGAATCTGTACTATCAGTTTTATCCATTGCTTCTGCAGTCTGAGTCTTAAAAAAGACAAAGAAGGGGGCTGACTTTTGTGACGTGAAAATTATCCAGATGTGTATTTTCTAGCAGAAAAGATTTCTTGACTTCATTTTTTTCTTTACTGTCCCAATACTTATGGAGGGCACTGTATATATGTGGTGTGTGAGTGTAATTTAAAGATTTACAAACTTAAATATTGTAGATATAAATACAGAGAAAGAATGGACAGAAAAATAACTGAATTTGAATGCTTGCTGGCAACTGCTTCTTACAGGAATTTGTCAGATTACTTGTCAAGTTCACTGTGTGAAGTATTACAAAGTTCTACAGAGAGTCTTGCTGGGCTCCTGGTCTGACAGCAAATGAAAAAATCATCTGGGATGTGTTCCTTCTTGCTGAGCAACTTTGTCTCTCTGTCTGTCTCTCTTATTCACTGCCTGGCTGACTCTCGCTCCATGTCCCTCGTTAGCTCTAACACACTGTAACGAAACACAATTACTGTTAAGGGGGGAAGAAAAGGGGCCGTGACGGGCAAGATAAAGAAACTTGTGCTGGCAAGCCGCGCTGAAGAGGCATTAGTGAGCCAATGTTTCTGTCCTATTCAGCGCACATCACACACTGCCACACACTCCTATACACACACACACACACATACTCATATTACACACGGTATACTCAAGTCTAACAGGCAAACAGAAGAGGTACACTGCATATCTTTATGACTGTAAGATGTTTTATATCAATTACATTGAATTGTTCAGTCAGTAAAACCTCTGAATATCCTCACAAACTTTTTAAAGAGGAAAAAATATAATTTTAATAAATATAAAAACATATTTTATATAATATATAAAATATATATACTGCTAACTTCAAAAAAAAAAAAAAATATATATATATATATATATATATATAATATATATATATATATAAAAATATATATATATATATATATATATATATATATTGAAGTTAGCAGTATGCAACATTCTTAGGGAAATATTTTTAATTATTCTGTGAAATTGCCAGCATAGAAATTCTCAGCTAACAATTTTGGGTAGTAAGAACTTTTCCATTGTTACAAAAGTGTTAAAAATTTTGCTTTGGAAGTTATAAGAATATTCAAAATGTCCAGTTTTTTAAATGTTGTTTTAACATTATTGCTTATTATTATTAGGTTTTTTAAAATATTTTTTAATTCTGTAAAATTTTTTAAACACTCCACTGACAACTTAAAAATAGCATTTTTGATACATATATGATACATAACATTAAATATTGTTCTACTAATGTTACTGCAAAAACATTTTTGTTAACTATAAGAGAACATTTTTAGAACATTCCCTTTTGGGTTGGTTATTGCTCTGTAAGGCAGGAGTGTTTCTAACAAAAGTCACTGTTGCAGCTCTTAGCCCAGGAGCCCATTACGAGTAGAGCTGCTTGTCAATCAGTCTATTGTTGGCGTGTGTGGAGCTGCAGACAATGGCTCTTTGTCTCTGGACCAGCGTAGACGGCCTGGCTTTGCCTCTGCCACTAGAAGTCCTTCTCTGTTTACTGAGAATAAATCAATCTTTTCAGCACGGGTCTCCTTTGGTAAACCTCACACCACACCACTACAAGACTGCTAAAGAAGATATGTGCAAGTACAAATGGGCACTTTTAGATGCACCTGCATTCGCTTTGATTTCATCTTTAAACCTGTGCACAAGACTTTATTTTCTTTAATCCAAAAAGCCACAAAACATGCTTTTGTGCTGGATATGTAAAGACTGCTTTCTACAAAATGGCCTGAAAATTCAAGACCCTTGATGAATTATTTACCACATCTCACTGCACCATAAAATGCTTTTCTTCTTTATCAAAGGTTGAATAGTTTGTAGTTATGTTTTGAAAAGTGCGTATTATGAAGTGATTATATCTTGCAATGTGTGTTAGGAATGCAGTCAGAGATATGTTTCTGTTGCATTGTT